>JAREIS010000068.1:1552500-2152500 GCA_030060385.1 Muscicapa striata striata | reverse complement strand
CAGTTCCCAAACAGATACAGAGAGCTACATGTGGAGCTACAGGAAGACAGAGCTTAGAAGTCACTTGCATCAGGGATTGTTTTCTTCTTCTGGTTAGGGAAAAAAGAGAAAACATATCTAAGACAAGAATGTGCAATAAAATCAGATTAAGGAATGTTAGTCACTCCTGGCTTCCCCTCAAAACAGAAGTCAAAAAGTTTCCTCCATTTATTCACAAGATGTCTAAACAGTGAGTCTTGCTGAAAGAACAGGACAAGAATGAAAGACAAAAAGAGAAAAGTGAAAGGAAAGAAAGAAGGTTGCTCTTCTCAAACTACTAATAAGCTCCTGAAGTATTCTTCCTTCATCCATGTACTAAAAGCAATCCTTGCAGCATCAGCAGGCACTGTGGTCCGTGCTGAGTCCCAGCCAGCCAAGAGTGCAAATACAGTATTAAATGCATTCATACTTTCCCACTGAGACAAAGCCTGAACAGCCTAACAACTGCTCCATCCTCTGTGCTCCCTCTTCCCAGATAGGCTCCTGATATTGCTCCTAAATACAGATGTCCCTGACTGTTTCCATCTATGTTTACACAAGGAAGAGCCTGAGGGTCACAGGGTGGAACAGCTGAGAAGAGCAGGCACATTGCTGCAAACGTGTCCACTCTTCTTTGGATTTGGCTCTGGTACTCAATGGCTTTGCTGTTGCTGCTCAGCATCCATTTACACAAACACCAGTGTGGTTCTTGGAGAAAGGAGGACTGTAATTGAAACCACCAAAAATAACCATTGGCATACAACACTTGTTATTTAGCACAGACCCCCTTCAGCAGTTTTCATGGTCATGATTCAGCAGACACAGTGGCAGTACTCCAAAATAAGGTCTTTTTCTCCTTTTTCTGCAAAAGAACCATGGTGCTGCACAAGCAGCCTAGGAGAGGACCTCATGCCCCAAGCTTAACCAATTTACCACCACACTGCATTCCAGCCACAAGAGAAAACACAGACTAAATGCAGTTGCAGGCAGAGAATTGTGCTAAGCCTTCACAAAGCCTCTCCCATGGAGCCCTGTTTCCCCACAAGCAAAATGGACCTGGGCTATTCCCAGCAGCTGATGAGTCAAATAACTTCATTATGAAACACTTGCTTAAGACCAGAGTTGTTATTTAAGGAGCCAGTATCTCACCTGCCTCTCAGAGATAATAGAGGTACACGAGACAACACACCCACAGCACAGCTCCTCTCTCTACCTACAGAAGTGATGCACTCTGAAGCAGCTTTTGACTGCTTTAAATGTGTCACGCTAGCCCAGGAGCTGTTTACTCAACTTCTTCAGAGATAATAAAACTGGACATGTAACACCTCCCAGCAGCTGCAGAAAGCAGCCAACGTACCAGATAAAAAGCAAACCACTGTTAGGTTTGGTTGGTTGGTTTTTTAAAAACATAATGAAAATTCCTCATTTCAAAGAGGGTCCGGCAGAAAAAGTTACTGAATGGATGTATGAAGTGATGTTTTTCTCCAATTTTTGCCACACAAAGAGCACATGGAGTAACATATGCCCAAGACTTCTTGTAAATGTATTTCAATACAAAAAAGATTGTACCACACATTTTCAAAACAGTTGAAATAAAACTCTCTCCCTTCCTGTAAATCTGTACTTAAACTACAGGCATAACATGACATAACATATTTAGCATTTCCAGAGGAATGCACACAGACATGACCATGAGGAAGATAACTGTGGTTGCAGACTTGCCTTTAAACTCCATCTTTTGCTTTGAAAACAGACAAACACTCCACGTCTGAAGAGAAGCTGTTTAACAGCTCCCAATTTACACATCTGTTGGACAAGAGAGTTCCCACAGCCATAAGAGCTTTTGTCTTGCATTGGTGACATCAGAGCCTCTGAGCTGTCAGACACAACCATCTTCATATATGAGAAGTCAGAATCTTCTAAGCCAATGTGGAGGAATAACTCTTTTCCTTGGAGTCTTTATAGGGCTTTAATTGAACCTGGCCTGTCAGCTTTGAACCTCACCATCCTCCAAAGGTCCTGGGCTGCTGCCTGTTCAGGTTGTTACTGGTCATTGACCCCTTGGGAGGGCTGGGAATCAGAGTACAAACAAAGAGCTGCAGAGTGTAGCAGTGGTATCATGCTGGTGTTTGGAGAGACACAGAAAATGACAGACAGGAAACAACTTTTTTAAAAATTGTGGAATTGTGCATTTGACAGTTTTTTAATCAAAGTAAACCACTCAGAAATGTATACATGTGTTCTGAGCAGATTGTCCATCACAACCATTTAAAAACTATTAGCTGGCAATTATTTCCCAGTTGATGTGGATTCCAATTTGAAGGTGCACTAGACAACAGACCTAAACTCGTTTTTATCCCCATCATTAAATACAACTAAGTGGCATGGGATCTAAATGTCCTAAAACACCTGATGAAATCTTATCAAACCAGTGTAAAAGCTGTTCACCCAGCTCCTGCTGAGATGATAAAGAGGTATACAACTTGCACATCACAAGAGAGAAAAAAGAAGTGTTCCTACCTCCAGCTGTTGGGAAAGCAGGATTCTGCAAGTTGCAAAAGCTCATATGCTTTATCATGGAAATGATTACATTATTCAGGAGTGGCTGGTGGCAGTGACTGTGCCACCACCCTGGCAGACACACCACTTGTATGAACTGGCAGCTTGGCAATCATCAGTCGCCCACCCTCTGTTTCCAGAAAAAAAAAAAAAAAAGCACTACTCTGAAGAGCGAAAAGCAAAGCTCTCCACAGAAGCTCTACACTGAAAGCAACTTCAGGGGCTGTGTTTCAGTAGCTCTACTCTTCCACACCTTACAAAAGAATTTTATTTTACTGACATTCAAGCTGCCAAAGACTGAGTTGAGATTTAGATAAAAGCAACAAGTATAGATAAATATTACAACCACTCTGTTTCTTCCAAATGCCAGTATTTTCAGTGTCATTGACACTGATAAAATGCTTGAACTGTATACTGTACTTTACTATCCAAATTTAACATCCAGCCTCCTTGTGATGTCCTCCGTGATAAGGTTTCTCCAAAGCCATTCTACCCAGATTATGGGATATCAGCTACCTAAGCCTCTCAAATTGCTGTTCAGAACAGCTACTGTTTCCACACTTGTATTTTCAAGCCAGTTGGTTGAGAATGGTAAGTGCTATAGAGTTAAGCTGATTATTTGTTTTTAAATTATTCATGTTTTAACTACATTAAGAAAACGTCTTTAGGCAAAAGATCCAGGAAGCGAGGCTTTGCAGAAAATATATGTGAATTTGAAACTGAAATCTTTCTCTTTAAAATTAGTGAGCTTTTGCCTTTTTTTTCCCTCCAGTTTTTTTTCCCCCATCTTTCCCATAGATATTTCTTGTGCATTCTCTCTTCCCTTGCACTTAGCAATTTACTAGAACTTTGTGTTTGTGGGAGGTAGATTCTGGAGGAAATCTCAGAGATACGAAGACAATGATCTCAGAACCATCAGACCTCCTGCAAGCTAATGAAGCAGCCAAGTGCACAGTTAGAAGTTAGGTGCCATGTGAGCCCAAAGAGACCCAGACTGTACCTGAACAGGGACAAGACTTCCCCTTTGATCCTGAACTCTGCCCTGGTGCTCTTCCCCAAAGTGCACCAACCTCTGGATCAGCTCACAGAGCCCATCCACGTGTGCTGTAGCCAAACACCGTGTTCAACAGGACAGGGTTCACTGCATGCAATAACAAGCATTCCTGATTTATTTTAGGCTGCATGAAAGCTAATAACATAAGCAAATCTTACATTTGTCTTGAAACAGTACAAACACTAAGAGTTGGGGAACAATGTCTCAGCAAGAGAGCAGGAACCAAATGTGAGTAATCACAGAGGAGTTTGGGTTGGAAGGTGGCTTTAAAGGTCATCTAGTCCAACCCCCTGCAATGTGCAGGGACAGAGACCCCATAACTGCATGGCACAGAGCTGACACAGCCCTATCCTGCAGGAGGGATGCAAGGCCATGCCAGGGCCTTTGGGCACCTTACACACACGGGACTGTAGCAAGCCACCTTTCCAGATCTTTGGATCTCAGCACAACCCCTGAAATACCTCCAGCAGCATTCCCTCCACAGTGATCCCTCCTGAGCAGGGATGCAACCTCTGCTCGTTACTTCCATGTGCAAGCAGCTATCCAGCAATTTATGTTACTGTTACCTTATGTGCCTGGTAGTCCCAGGAGGTGTCTAAGGCAGGGAGGCCTGGAATTGTTCAGTTCACACCAGTTGTGAGAGCCACCATGTAAAGGTACCATTCAGCAAGCAGCCCAGCTAACCTAGGTTACACTAGCAGCTTCTCTCATAGCTGCTGATGATGCACATACATAAGCATCTTCATCTCACTGATCTTTCAGCTCTCTTGGGACATCTACATGGAACTGAAGTGGTCTGAAACAGAGGCAATAACATTTCTGAAGAGAGATGGTGCTAGGAACCCTGATTTTCCAAGATAAGCACACACCCATAAACCAGACCAACAAGACTCAGGAGTGTGCTACCCACACAGTGTATGATACCCATCATGGTAGAAAGGCACCTGCACCACACTGGGCAGCTCCAGTACTTCCTTGTGATGCAATACAGCTCTGGGATCTCAGGATGCAACTGGTGAGAGGAAGGATGTGGGACACTGCCACCGCTTACCAGCTGAGCTGGGACCGAACGAGGTACAGTGCTAAAAAAATCCACCCAGGGAAATTATTATTCCAGACATCCAGAGGCAAGACAAATTAGCTGCAGGGATGCTCTCCACCTGGTCTGGTGATCAACACTGGTGAAGTCCACTGTAAGACAGGGCTTGGTACACACCTCCAACAACATCTTCTCTCTTGCTCATCACCACTGGGCACTTGCCAGAGTTGATGCAGATGACACGTACCCTTGCTCAGGGGTCATCTGAGCAACGGAAGATGAGTTTGTTGCAGCAAGCTGTTTCCTGTGATCTGCACCCCTGATCCATGATCTGACCTGGCTTCTGTGGCCTGCTGCTTCTGGGAATGTTTCAGGGACAGGAGATGAGTTCTGAGGTACTGCCAAGCCACTCTGCCTACAGCAGAACACATTAAATCACAACAGATATCCAGTCTGCAGCTTCTCCCAGAGCTCCTCCTCTCCTCTTACCCCATTTTAGATGCATGGCGTGCCTGTGAGATGGGCTTAAAAACCTCCCTGCACCCCAGAGTGCCCAGCAGCACCCGTACAACAGAGAGCAGCATACAGCAAAGAACAACCCCTAACAGACCCTCTGTTACCCCCACAGGTACCACAGGTACTCCTTTGTCCCTCAGCCTGTCCCCTGCCAGCTGACTGGAAAATCCATGTGGCAGAGGGAGGTGTGCCATGGTAGGGTAGCCAAGTACCTCAGGGAAGGAGAAATTAAATCCCACTTTAAGCAAAATATAGCACAGGGAACTAGTGTTCATCTGGGGGACAGGTTGGGACCCTCAGGATAGCCTGCAGACAGCTATTCAGTTCCTCTCTTTCAGGGCAAGAGATGTTAACTCCACACATGGGTGACAAAAGTTGCCAGGTAATGCTGTCACATTGCCTTTGAAGTCAGCCAAAAAAACAGGGAAGGAAAAATTCCACAATACTATCAACAGCACCTTTGCATCCACAAGCAAATGGCAAGAGACCTGAAGAGAAGACTAAGTTAAATAAAAAAGCTTCCTGTTTTTCAGAGTCACAGCCCATTACAAGCACAGATACATTGACGAGGTCAGAAAGGCACCAGCCACACAACTAATGAAATCAAGTAAAAAAATGGAATCTGATGTGCCTCTGGGCTTGGTCTATTTACACAAGAAGTGTTAGCCAAAGCTAGAGAAAATCATGACCAGTATTAGCATTTTCAGTCACCCATGCCCATGTTAAGCTCACTAGCAGATCATTGTCAGCACTGTTTGCCCTCAATTATTGTCCGCCTGGGGCAAACATTTGGGATACTTCTGGGTACAAGCAGATAAATGGATACATCATGTAGTTACCCATACAGAAAAGTAACTTCCTCATTAAAGAGCGTCATGGATGAAGAAGCAACTTTTGAACCACAGCACTGTATGACCCACCTTCAGTCTAACACTGGAAACAAAGTTACAAACACATTTTGTAAGCAGCACAGATAAATCCTGTACCAGGATTTGATGCACAAATGTTGACTCCCTACATGCTACGTTCTCCTCTCTAACATGCAGGGATTTTAAAATGCAATGAATACATTGCACCAGTGGTCAGTGCACTTTTAAGTGACTGAAGCAAAATGCAGACACAAACACTCCTCTTGCTATTCAGCCAGGAATCATTCTGAAATGAAATTTTCAACATTTCTTGTATACTGTACAAATGCCTTATACTTTTTTTTTCCCGTTACAAAGTATAAGGCATGTTAGAATCATGCTGCTTCAAGGAATACAAGCTTAGGAAACTCCATTTTTAATTTTTATTAGCCACCAAAGGCACTAGGAGTTATTTATGGGCTCTATTATAAAGCATTCATTTATTCATTCAGAGTCAGAAAGAATGTCTCCAAAACTGCAAGAAACTTCATGGTTTTCTGATTAATGCAATGTTTTTTGTTAATGCAATGATTTTTCCTCCACTTTACTCACATCAGCTGCACTTTAAACTAGACCTTAGTAAGCACACAAAAGCAAGAATGGAGAGATTACATTATTTTGTATACAAAATCACTGCATCATACTACTAAAACTACCAAATTGCTTGGCAGAATGAAAACAAAGCCATAATAAACCAAGCTAATAAAGTGAACTAACAGGTTGCCACCAGTGTCCATCCTGAGGCTTTAACTAACAGACCTCCTCTTAGGACATCCCCATGGCATCCAGGGAGGAGGGAAACAGTTTTGTGCCTTTTCAAACCCCAGCTGGTAACTCAGCTTTAAAGGAAGCAGTTGTGCTCACCTAGTGGCTTAGAGCTCGCCACTACCAGCAGCTGGGTAGCCTTGCAGTCAGAGCTTTTCCCCAACTCCACTGAATTCCAGCTCATTTCCAAAGACACCAGATAGTACAGAATTTCTTATTTATATATGTTCTTCGATAAATTACAATTAAATAATAATTTTTCTTCAAAACTTTACACCTTTTTTTTTTTTTTTTTTTTTTATTCTCAAGTAATCTATTTTTTTAATGCAAAGGGATAATCACAGAAGAAAAGAAAACTAAGTGGTCCAAGACTGACAGCAAAAGGCCAGTTCTCCTCACTAAGTGTACTTCCATACCTGTTCTGTCACTGCTCTCCAAGCCTTTTTCTAGTGCTGGGAGTAAAGCAACACCAGCACTTGTGTGCTTTCACCTAACAGGGAGCCTGCCTAGGGAGGAAGAAAAAGAAAAACACGGGAGAAAAAGCAGAAGGGAAAAACTACAAGAAAACTGGGGGTAGCAGGGGAGATAAAGTGGTGCAGAAGTTATTAATTCATGTGTTATTCAGCTTTTTGAGGTTACTTAATATCAGCATATGGCAGGGGCCTGAAGAGCAAGAACAACAGTGAAGTTTTCCAAGTTAATAGTTTCCTTAATATTCCCACAGGATTCTTTACTCCTCTAAACATAGCACAGAGGAAAAAATAAGATCCAAGGAGATCATCATCAGGGGCAGGTTCAAGAAAGGGTTCTTTCAACCTCCCCCAAACTCATTTCTCTCTTGGAGCTGAAAAATACCCACAGTTCTTATGCAGTATTAATACTGACCCATTTAAATTTGAAACATGCAAGCCCAACAACACAGGCAGACAAAAGAAAAAGTTGCATTTGTTTAAAAAAATAGTTTAAGTGGAGTTATATTTGTTGAACTATATTTGGAGTTAATTTTTCAATGCCTACTACAAACACCTAGCAGAAATAACCATGCTTGTTTTCAGTGCAAGAGTCTACCAATTAAGTGCCCTAGGACCATTAATGTACTTAAGGGTTTAGAACACTTCAAAACTTCAGCAGAAATCCTATTCCTGAAAGCCTGAATCTTGAGTTAATGTTTGTATTTGCACTGTGCTATTTACCTTCATGTGCTTTGTGAAAGCTACTTTGAGCTTGTGAGGTCTTGTCAGGTAAAATCCAATGTCAAAGTAGAGGCTGTCCACTCTCATTATTATCTGCGCATTTTGTTTGTTTCCATCACTCACAGAAGGGAAATGACAACTAGGCCCAACAGGAAAAAACCTGAGCCATGAGCAGGAAACAGAATCCCTTGTTTTGGCTACTAAGGTAAGAAAAGGTAAATAGTGGAAAATTCCTCTCATACAGGGACCATAACAGAGGTGGATTATTTGACAAGTCTTCCTCACCACTGTTTTCATACAGCCAAGCCATCTGTCAGTGCAGCTTCACTATCTTAAAGAAAAAGCATCAAGCCAAGGAAGGAAACAAGAAATAGCATTACTCGAGCTATCTGTGAGCATACGTAATTGGGAAGTTCTTGTGTCTTGGTTTTTCAAGCACTTTTAGGGCAGCAACCTACAACTATAAGACAACAAACAGAAGTTTGGAGGGACAGAAGAATGTTTATTTGCCTGTTCTTACATGGGTTAGAAACTGAAGCTAGGCATGGAGTTGAGGAGAAGCTCCTATTAAAGGCTGCACGAGTTCCCACTGTAAACAAGTTTCTTTAGCCCAAATTCACCACAGTGTGTGGTGCTGGTAGGAGCTTGATGCAATTTTTAAGACTGTGAAAGTCTATTTTTATTCTTAATATAGTTGGTTATGTGTATTTATTATTAAGTTAATCAACTTTGAAAACAAATCCCATGTAGCTTTAACACAGAAGTGTAACAAATGTTTGCTGTTTTTGCCAGGCTTCTGTTCTGTGATTACTGGACACTACAAATATTTATGCAGCGCATTTTTCTGCAACAGTTCCCACTATCAGCTATTGACCGACCCCACAAAGCCTGGCTGCAGGCTATGCTATTTCCATCCCTCTTTCACTGAAATTCTTCCTTAGCAGCTGTTCTGGTTGCAATTAGAAGTAACTGGTGATGAAAATCAAACATCCTCATACTCTAGAAATGGAGTTTTCGAGGAGAAGGAAAGCAGCAGCCTCACACTGGCTCTGCTCAGTAACCAGGCATCACTAACCATGCAAGCAACAAAATCCAAGCCTGTATTTTGTTTATGTCTGACAAGCCAGACTAAAAACTTTATGTTTTTAAAGTTGCCTAATAAACCAGTAGAAAGATAATGATTACCCAGTCTCATAATTTGCACATGAAAGGTGAAACAGAGAAGTTACAGTAATTTGTTGCCAGACTTCACTGGAACAAACAGCTGCATTTTACTTATCTTCAGATATCAAAGGACTTGAGTGGCACAAAGATTACTTGGCTTGACAGGCTTTCAAAGACCCCTCCAGCTCAAAACCAGAAATGTTTCTGAAGAAAGTCATGAAAGGATTTAATATAAGCCTAGCAGCAACTCCTATATACTAGCATGAAATCTACCACCATCCTCTAATCTTGTCAAAGCTAAGACAAGATGCTTTGCCTCCTTTCCAAATCCAGTGGAATTGCACACTTCCAAAGGCCAGAAGCAGACAAGTTCTTCCTCCCAGGAAGCAAAGGCTTCATGGCAGTGTTCAGCTGCTTTAAATCTGCCTATCCCATGCTACCTCCTCACTCAAGCAACTTGTTTTCTGCCAAAGAGCTGGCTCAGGGAGCCCAGCCACTGGGTCACACTAGTGCCAGGGCAGAGGAGACAGGGAAACAGCCTTAGGGCAGTCTGACCAACAGCAGAGCCATGTCCTCCAGTGCATTACATCAAGTGTCAGAGTTTCTTCTTCTCCCTCCCACCTTCCTTTGGAGCAGATAAACTGAAGATCTCAAATCACCTTCTCTGCACTTTATTAAAGTTTATTTTATTCCCTCAGACTCCTAGAAGACCAATGTGAAAATCTGTTCAGCTCAACCAAAAGGAAGACCAGAAGGAGTTCAGTATTTTCTCTTTATATATGCTGCAATGTATTATTTAACATATCAAACGCCTTTAATAAGAGCAGTAAAATCACATTGTTCTCATTTATAAATACAACATTGTGAGAAAACAAAGTCAATGCCTGTGCTGCAAAACAAACAGGAGGGTTACTGAAGAACCAAAAAGAATATGTGAAAGAATTGAACTCAAACTTTTGTAACTGTACTCACTCTAAAAGGCTGAGCAGAGAGTTAAAAGTTTTAGGTAGCTGGAAATAGCTGCTGCCTCAAAGCCAGTTTTTGTGTTTAACACATGTGGTTAGACAGCCAACAACCATTCCTGGGGATTATCTGCTCAGAGTATGAAAGACAATAAAACAACCCACCACTGGTTTTTCAGGCAGACCTGGGCATGATTCCCATTAGCACATTTTTATTTTAAAACTGAGTGTGATTGCTCTGATTTTATAATACAGGAAAGCTAAGCACAGATGTTGGTACTTAGAGCCAGACAAAACTTTGCCAGGTAAATAAGAAATTGCAGAGTTATGAATTGCTTCTGAACATGCACAAATATATTGCATGGCACAGCAGTTTAAATACATTAGTTACTGTATGCAGTTGAAGTAAAACAGCATCTTCCAATCTCTATATTAAAACAAGCCAAATCCAAAACCCTACCAGCTAAATGCACATGTTTTCCCCCTGTTGATTTTGGATCAAGCTTTAAGTGAGAATGATGGTAGACTGCAGTTCTAACCACTCAAGGAAAGAAGCAATGACTGGTGTTCAGTACTGGTTTACTGTAACAGTAAAGGACTATTAAAAAACGTAACTACAAAAGAAAAGACACTTATATTAAGTTTCTGAAGATGGTACTTCTATACACTATCAGTTTTCCAGACTGCAAAATGCAAGACAACACAGATATCAGATGTCATCAGCCTTCTCTAACTTCCATCCCTGTCAATTAACAGCTGCAGTTAATTTGTGGTATTCACTAATTTATGATGTAAGGCCCTGCTCCATTTTGCTCTGGAGTGTGGTTTAGTGTACTGGTTATTAGAATGCTCTTCAGCTTGTTCAGATTTTTTTTTGCCTTTCATGTTCTTGCAAGCAGTGTAATACTTGACAAAGTTAACCTGGAATTCAAATTTGTCACCTGACACTTCAGTGCTTCATCTGTCTCCTACTTGCAGGACACTGATAATGCAACCATTTAAACCTTTAGAAAGCTTTAAAATTAACTTTACTGACTGAGAAATTGTGAACTTGAAGTAGAATTTGCTTTAGGAATAACAAAGTGTCCCCACATTCATTATTTATTGTTATTTTTATAGAATCAGAACATACCTCCTGTTGTGGACAAAACAGAAAGACTTCTCAGGCGAGTTCATTTGACCTCGGTCTGGCACCAAGATGAGACCAAACAGGCTGTGCACCACCTTTCCCACCTCCTTTGCAACTTAAGCTACAGCAGATTTTCTGTTACTGCCCATGCAAATGATATAAACCTGCTGACCCTGGTAGGAAGTGAAGGTCTGGTTATCAGCAGCCTTGATCAGTTCTCCCAGTACCAGAATCAGAATCATTAGCCTGGACTTACAGTGGTGTGCTCAGTTAACTACTCTGTTCACTCTGCTTGCTATACTTGGTCCTAGACATACCACTTGGGAAAAAAGAAACCTTGGGAAAATAGCACTGCACAGAGTAAGTACTTACAGGGTGATCATTCTGTTCATTTGGCCACATTTCCTTGAGTTTCTGAACTTTCTAGGTTGAACCCACCCCACTAGGTATCACAAGCAAAAGAGGAGAAATCTTCAAATCTCTTTTACTTGGTAGACCTCCACTTCCTCTACATCCTTATACCCCGCCCCGGAAAGTTCAAGGAGGCAGGTTCATTTGAGGCAGGTTTACCATGAAGAACTCATTATAATTCTATTTATTCCAGTCTATTTAAGATGTTTCAATACAGCTCAGTTTGAACACATACTGTGCCTCTGTGAGACAGGTATTAAAGCAAGATTTGATAATAATTTCATTCCATTTAATCATACAAGAAATAATGTAATGCACTCACAGTATGCAATACTAACTCCTTTCAGGTTTCCTGGTTTATGTTTCTGCTTGAATTCATAGCTTACACCTTAAATATTTTTGCAGTATACAAGAAATTGTTCCAAGTGGTGTAGTTTCAGTCAGACACAGACCAAACAGTCTTGAAAAACATGATCAGCATCCTCAGATAAGCTCTTCCTTGATGCAAGTCTTGGATAAAATGCAAAAGTTACTACGGAGCAAGTGAAACACATCCTCAAGTTCTTGCATTGTTCTAAGGTCTTTGAGACATCTGTCCCTTCCACAGCAGCAGGCACCTTCCATAGGGAGTTCTGTGTATGTCTGCTATCAGTTACAGCTGAGTGAACAAATCCTCATGCTCAAACCATCAGTTGATGTAAATCACTACTGTAATAATGGAGCCAAAAGAGCTACGTCAGTTTACAACACAGGACGTGACCCATACTTGCAGCCTGGGAAAGCAAGGAAAACTGCTCTTTTTATAGCCTGGTTCTCTAATTAGGATTTTTGTCCACACTGTAATTTGGTATTGGGAAAAAAAAAAAAAAACAACATATACTTCAAGCAGATAAATCACTATGAGCTATAAAAACTTGCTATAGCTGAATTTACTCAAATATAACCTGCAAATGTCCCAGATTCTTCAAGACCCAAAAACTATGAACAGCAGTTGTTGGAAGCACACTGGGAACACCAATTCTAGTCCTTATTAAAATGGCTGCCTAATAAGCACTAACATCCCCTGTGTGGGACTACTGTGATCCTGAAAAAATTAGGACTCAGGAGATTTGAACTGGAAAAACAAAGGAAAAAAAAAAGAGAGAAAAAGGGGAACAATAAAACAGCCACCCCATAACCGGACACCAACCTGGAATGAAGAGTCCAAGCAATGTTTGCTTCTGGGAACAAGTGAGAAAAAAGCTTTTGAACTGAAAAAGTGCAAGACTAAGCTCAGATTAAAAACTCCTAAGCAAACAAAAACATCAAACTAGGAAATTGTTGCTTGATTATTGTGCAAAGACTAAGTTACCTATTTTGCCACTCTGAGAATGTTTTAAGTGTTTTATCATGACTGTGAAATTGACCTGACAAGAGAAAGGGTAACTCAGCTATAAACTGGGAAAACAGACAGGATGACTAATCATGCAGTTGATAAACAGTTTGCTTTGCTAGAAAAAGAGACCTGACCTTCAACTATTCAGTCCTTCTGTGCCTGCATATTTCTGCCCTGTTCCCTGAAACTCTCCCTACTCTACAACACTGCAAGTACAACCCCTGGCAGCCAGCTCCCAGGACTACTCCCACTGAACAGCAGTGATCCCTGATCCAACAGCCTAGGGAGCCCAGGCTCTGCAGTCTCCTTCAAAATCCCAAGAGAGCACTGCTCACATATTTTACTAGCATCCCTGTCATGCTAATTTCCTGCCTCTGAAGTCAGAATTTAGGGTGCAGGCACACCACATTCCCCTGAATGGCATAATGATTTCTTGGTGCTAGTCACCTTGCTCTCTTGTGCAAGTGTCCAACAGAAGGACCAGCACTGCTCTATCACCCCAGCAGAGCAAAGGAAAAAGAGATGAAGATTTCACCTTCATTTCTGAAGGGAAAAATTTCTAAAGCCTTTGTCTAAGCAAAGGAGATGAGCATGACTGTTAGGGACCATCCACAAGTAGGAATCTCAAATGTTAACCTCGGGAGTCTCTTATGAAAGTTAGCACTAAGCAAAGGGATGGGCCAGAATTTACTGCTCCCTTCAGCTTTACAGAGGGAGGTATGTTGGGAAAGATTTAAAGCTTTGCTACACTTGAGGAAGAACAGGCCTGTCTTGTCATTCCTTGTCAGCATGATTCTTCTCACTGAGCAACAGGTAAAATAAAAGCTTTTTAAAAAGGAAATATTGCCCTTTTCCATTAAGGTTAAGGGATGGAAACCTTAATAATCAGCACACTTCTCCTAGAAGAAGAGAGAGAATTTTTTTCTGTATGTAGACAATAGTTCTCGGATTTGCCTACTTCTGTGATCAACATTTCAGTGGCAAACCCCTTCCAGTGCAGAGTTAGAGCAGTGGTTTCAGCTGTCTGTCCAGAGCATGGACAACTGTGTTCTGAACAGGACTGATCCAGAGACATGAATAAACTTAAACTGAAGTAGGCATGACAAACTCATGCAAAGGATTTCTCATGACTTGACCCACCATGAACATTCACAAGCCCTAACAGGCATTGCGAGAACACCTAATCGGATTTGTGATCCACATTTGCACTTCCTGCACAAGCAGGAGGAGCAAGCTTTCTCCCAGACATTTCCACTCACTTAATAGACAGACCAACTAAACAAACTGCCCCAAACCCTCTTCTCAATTGGCTCCTTGAGCATCTAAAAATCACATCTAAATGGTGGCAGATGATATGCTCTGAACAGACAGGAGCCACACATGGCTAGATGTATTTGATGACACCAAATCAAACCACATACTACCACCTTACACCAATGAGCAGGTTGCAGCCTCTTGCTAAATCCTTATCAGCACACAGCAAGAGTCCAGGCCAAAAAAAGCTACGTGACTGCTCCAAGTCTCAAATCAAGTCTTGCTTCTGCATCTGTTGCTAACGAGATTTTAATTTAAAAAGCCCTGTGCTATAAATCACTACATGGCTGAAAAAAGACCAACTGTGGAGGAAGTGTTAACACAGTGTTAGGTTCCCCTGGGGTTTAAGGAGATCTGTGAGAAGACACCTTATTATAAAAGCCAATTCTCTTCTGAAGAGACTGCCAAACATGGTCTTTAAGGAGAATAACACACAGATCACTTAAACTTGATGTCATCTTGAAATTCAGGCAATTCTGCAAACCATCAAGGTTTGCTTAATGATTCAAAATGGGAAGATTCAGCATTCCTTAATGTAAGACAGAGGGAAAAAAATCATTTGCCTGTTTGCCAGGTGAACAAGATGTCATTTGTGACTTTTTTTTTTTTTTGCTTTCAGAACTACATATCTGTGTGCATTCACACACAGGCATGAATAACTTGAGTATGACAATCGAGATGGAGAGATAAGATTTCTAAAGGTGTAGTAGTAGTACTGAGATCCCCTCCCTCCACCAAGTGGAATGGTGCCCTTGGCATGCTCAGGTGCTGACACAGTACCAGCAGCACAAGGTATATTTGCCTCAGACAACAAAGCAGCTCATGGTGATTCCCAGCATGGTATCCTTCAAACACCTTACAGGCAGCAATGCAGTCCCTCTACCTGCCATGAAGCCACACCATTCCTGCCAGCTGCAATGAAGTGCCTGTGAGAAAGAGCAAGACGGCTCCTAGATGCCTCTTTACATCTGCAGCTTACCTTGTCTTTGGATAAAAACCCTGAGCAGTGGATGAGCACTTGAAACAGCCTTGAAGAAGTTGTCATCATTATTAATAGGGAGAAGGTCTCCATGCACATCAGCATATCCAATCATCACTTCCAGGTTGGCTATGTGATGAATGTGAAGAATTAGTTTGTAGAAGTCTTCAAACTTTCCTGGCTTGTAGCGATCCAGAGAGAACCTTCTGAACTCTGCCCCAAACTGCAAGAGAAAGCAAACAGAGCATCAGCAGATGTGTCACCACAGGCCAGTGCTCCACTTTGGCACCTGAATGTGGTATACATCACCTCTCTGTTCACAGAGTTAAAGAGCAACAGAATCAGTCAGGTTGGAAAAGACTTCTGAGATCATCGAGTCCAAAGTCTACTATTCAAACCTATTCTGTGGTGAATACAGCCACATGTTGGTGCTTACAAGTCTACTAATGGCCTTTTAGGTCCTCCCATGAGAACATAACCATGGCTACCAAGACATCACAGGTACACTCAAGTGTTTCAACTTAAAAGAAATCACATTTTTAAAATACTAAGTTTTCATTAAATCCTCTACAGGATAACTGCATTTGTAGGACTTAACTTTGAAGGTTCATTATTCATTACCATCATCTCAGGCATCCACAGAACCATTCTTCTCCAAAGCAGAGTATTCACTCTACTGCTTTCAAAAGATGGTACTCAGCTATTCAAACAACCTTATAAAAATTCTTTGCACATTTCCCATCAATACCACTGGGATCCCAACCACAAGACCTTTAAAGAAGCATGGTATGTGAGCACACAGCTTGTTATTAGAAAATGCACTCACTCTACATGACCCCTGAATTTCCTGGCAGTCCATGCAGCAGAAGGGAAGTTAGCTTTCATGGCTTTAATTTTTCTGTCACTCCACTGGCTTTTATTTTTAAAGCTTTAGAGACTATTAAATAGTGATTGTAAAAAAAAAAATAGCAGGGGTAGGAGGGTGTGTTTTGGCACAATAGAAAATAAATCCATGTTCTAAATCCATGAAGGGACTGAGGAGAAGATTTCAATGGTCCTTATTTCTGATATTAGAAACATGCTGTTAAAAACAGGAGGGAAAAAATTGATCCTTTATTTAAGGAAATTAAAAGAATGAAAACAGGCATCTAGTTAGACTAAAGAGCTTAAATCACCTTTCTGGTACATTTAATTGAATATTTCACATTGTATATTATGAGTAAGCTACTGTTCATCAACCGAACCTCTAAAACCATCCTAACTCAATCCTGAACACATGGAACCAAAGACACAAATCCAAGAACAAGTAAGGCTTTAACTAGGACCTCACATGGAAGTTCTCATTTGCAAAGTCAGCCAATAGCAGGGCTAGAAACCAAAGACACAAAATTAACAAGCACACAAAAAGAAAAAGAAAAGGGAGAGAATCTTCTCTAGACAAATTCTTCCTCAAAATGGAGAATGACTTGCTTTGAGGTTCTCAGCTGTTAAATCAACTATACATGCATGCCACTCTTTTGCTGAGACTAACAAAAGTATGAATCATCACCATAATCATCTTCAAGCAAAAAGGATAAAAAGAAGCCAACATAACCCTACTGGCTTTGGGCACAAGCATGTTCTCAAATTACTTCCGCAGTTATGAAAATCCCACTCTTGAGCATCAAAGCCTAGTTGTGATCATCTGAAAGCTTGTTTAGTCAAATTATGCTGCTTGTTTGTAATATTAACTGCTAGTTCCAGTTTGGATTTCAGAGTGCCCATCCAAAGGCACAAAAGACAAACAAACCACAGCTGGTTTCAATGGAGGAAAAACAGTTCTCCCTTGTCCTTCACCCCTACTCCTCTCCAGAAAAATCCAAGTGGCAACTTACCCCTGTGGACACACTTCGAACTGAAAAGAAAAAGCTTAAGTCTTTTTGTTTAAAAAGTATCCTAAAGTTTTCTTTTTCTTAGATTCAAGCTAGAAAAATCCATCTTCAAGTGTTAAGTTTAATACTTATCTAAATGATAAACTAAAGGGGCAGGAACAAGGTGTTTGTAGGTTTTGCTAAGAACTGCATCTACTGCTCTGCACACCTGAACAGGAACCTGGGATTCCTTGGGATTCCCTTAGCCAAAATACCAGGGCACTCACTCAGACACCAATTCCAGTAACCATTTGTTTACTGGTCAGTTTGTTCAGAGCCATTAGCACACCTGGTGCTTTGGAGGACGCAGCTGCTGTGCAGTCTCACCCCAGGCAGTACAACACCCACCCTACCCAGCCCCCTGGGACCCCAGGTCTGCTGGGGGAACCCATCTCACCTGCTCTGCATCAGCCAAGGCAGAGCTCCGTCCTGCCCAGGGACATTGCACCCAGCAGGAAAGTGACATGGAAAAGGACAGAGGAGAGAACTAAGGATGGTTACTTGCACTTGGCTGGTATGACCCAAAGCTCAGCTTAAGTTACCACATAAGACAGCTGGCAAAAGGGCCAAACCTCCCAGCCTAGCCCCTGCAGGCACATTGGAAACTACTGGATCAGTGCAGCCTGACATGTGGGAATGCCATTGTAGGCTTAGGGCACTGAGGTCTGACAGGAATGCTGTACAGTCAAATTGACTTGTTCACATGTTCAGCCTTAGGAAAGCCCATGAGTCAATTCCATTTTCCTGGGAATAGCACAACAGTAAACAAATGCAAAAGATTTCATTTCTGCTTTCTGCACGACCCAGCTTTTTTAGGCAAGGGAGCTAAAAGGTGATTCTGTAGAGAAGGGAAGAGTCAAGAGATTTAAGCAGATAATGAGAATTACTTTCTTTTTGTTTAAAGGTTAGTATTGCTGTAGTAATAGTTTAGCTGATTTATTCACCCTGTGCATATGCACAGGCAGCAACCATTGTCAGCAGGTCTTTTCAGATGAGGGGGTAAAAACTGCTTCAGCTCATTCATCATCCCTAATGAGGCTGATAGAGAGTATCACAGTAATAATGGGGTTTGCAGTACCACTCAGCTGGGAGACTGGGTGCTCTGCATTGTATTCAGCCAGGAGCTCAAGATAACATCCACCCTGTATCTTACAGAAACTACAAATCCTGATAGCCCAAACGACTGATCTGCTTCTCTAAGTTACAAAGTTCTTCTTACCATATCCCTTCACAAAAAGACACACAAGGACTGGTGTCTGCCAGCAAAGTCTCTGCCAGAACAATACTGTATTACACTGTTTGATAATCTAACAGTTTTAACAAGCAGATTAGTTTTCCATAATGAAGTAAATTACTCAGGCCTATTTAACTGATGCAAATACTGCATCCAGTATTGTAGAAGTCAGAGGACAGGAGAAAGACAGGGAACTTAAAAAGAATTTATTCTGACAGGGCTTATTATGACTGAAAAAAACAACTTAGAAAGAACTGTACATTTTGTTTCACAAAAATAACCTCCACCCCAAATCCTTAAAGTATCAGCCAATCACTGTATTTGTTGTCTGCAGTTTGATGACAAAGAGCACACAACAAAATGCAACACATCAGGCAGGAACCCCAAACAAAAACAGATGCCCAGAAAAGCGTTCTGATAAAAGTTGTGTTAAGGAAGAAGGAAGACACAGCTAGCTGATCCAAACTTATACACTCCAATCAAGAGCAATCAACTGCTTTCTTTGGCTTTTTTTCTGGCTAAAGGGTACAAGAGGTCAGAGGAGATGAGGGAGCAGGATTTTGAGGTTTGTTTACTTAGAGAGATGCTATTTTGTGAAATGAAGGAGTTATTTGCAAGCAAAAGAGAGCAACTCTTCTTTTTTTTTAGTTGAAATTTTAAATTTCAAGATGTTTACAGGGCCAAAAATGAAGCCCTGTGTTTATGAGGTGCAATCCCTCTAGTTTATTGTTGGCTTTGAAATCAGGCTATTGTAATAAGTAGACATCAAAGAGCAACATTTAGCAATAAACATGAGTTACATTAGCCATCTACTTCTCTCATGAAGTAAAAAAAAAAAAAAAAAAAAAAAAATCAAGAACACTTTCATCCTTGCATAGACTGTAATTTCTGCTTACATGTGAGATTTTCAGAACTTAGAAGACCTAATCAGGGATGCTTTATCAGTGACAATGAGCAGAGGGCAAGAAAGAGGAGGAGGGAAGGCAATGTAAATGGCTCTGTGCTTGCTGACTTCACCTGGGATTTGAGAGCTCTGCTGTCACATTCCTGTCTGTTTCTCTGCTCCCTTTTTCTCCCCCAGTTACACCTTCCCCAGCTCACACAGCATTCTCTAGCTCTGCTCCCAGTCTCAGAGTGGTTGTCACTAGTGGCAAGAAGCCACCAAGCTAGCAGATGTTCTCTGCAACAAGTTTTCTCTTCAATGGCTCACTCCAGAGCTTGATTCACTAAAATGACGGAGCTGGTGGAAAGTGTGAGATTTCATGTTCTGCTCAGATCTTGCTATTTCTTTCAAGAGAGAGTCACAAAGGCAACACAGTCTCTCTTCTGATTGCCCTTCACAGAAATCCCATCAGGGACACACTTTCACCACCTTCTGCCCCAAACTTTTTTCCTGATTGACATCATGCCATACTTCTACCCTTCTTTCTTCTAGTCCTCCTTCCACTCTCACAGAAAAACACAGCCATGCTTTAGTATCTTAAATGCTTAGAACAGTTTCTCTCACCAAAGAAAACCAGTGGTTGCCCTTCTTTTTCATGCTTCTTTGACACATTGTTTCACATCTGTGCTTTTTGTTTGAAGAGCAACTTTTGTAACCTCTTCAACGCTCTCCAGGAGGCTGTAAGGCTCAGATCAGGGCAAGCTTTCTCCCTTCTGCATCTACTTGGAAGAGAAATTATTCTCTCTCTGTTGCCATCATCCTCAGATCACCTTCTGGTCATGAGATGCACCTCACATTCAGTCTCACAGAGATCTTTTCACACATGCTTGGCTGTCAGCTCAAGGGCAACTTAAAGCCAAGGTTACCCTTTCTCCTGCCTCCCTTATTTCATGATTTTGAGAACTAGACCACTACACTGCTTACTTTGCCTCATGACCACATGGCAGTCTGTGAAAATAGTTATCCAAAAAAACAATTGTATCGGCCTGTTGTTTGGAACCATCATCCCTTTCTTTGCCAGCCTTGCTCCAGTAGTTTTTCTCCTATCAGGTCACCCATGTAGTTGCATTCTCCCTACCACTTCTGTCAGCACTGCCTCCAAGCAGCACACTGCCAGCCTTCCTCACTGCCTCACCTCCTGATATTTAAACCCCCAGTGCCACTCTCCTTCAAGAAATAATCATCTGCAGGAAAGTGAAGCATTTAAAATACATCAAGTGAAGCATTTAAAAGTGCCAAGTCTACCTTTCCAAAAACAAGTATCTTCTTTTTTTTTTTTTTTTATTCTGGTACCCTGCATCTCTGGGAACAAACCAAAGTCTGTTTGCAAATGACATAGACTGAAATGATCCTGTATTTTTATGCAACACACAGTCCATCACACCATGGAACTCAAGTACAAATACAGCACAGAATGCATACATCCATGGCATGTCACCATCAGCATGAGGGAGAAAAAGAAGATTTGGCACCTTGCCATGCAGAGGGACAAAGCAATCGGGTCTGGTCAGCGCTGTGATAAGCTGTGAGCCCAGCTTCCAGCAGAAAGGCAGCCCTGCACTACTACAGGTCTCCAGCGACAGCAAACCACGAGAGCAAACCACTTTCAAACACTTACTGAGAGGTGTCCACATGGATACAGGAAACCTGTAACCAGCATGGGCTCTGGCTGGTTGCAGACTTATTTAAGACCCTTTAAGCTGCCGCCAGAGGTTTTTCCCCATGAGCTCAGTGCCAGCAACAGCTGCAGAGAAGTAATTTGATGCAGCTGCACGCACTCCCCTGGCCAGGCCTGAAGGGGGACTGGGAACAGCTGTGCAGGGCAGAAGCAGGAGGGATGGCACAAGGCTGGGTGGCCCTGGGGCTAGGGCATCACACCCTTCCCCAGACATTTCTGCTTGAATGAACTTCAGGCATTTCCAAAGGGAACGGGAATACCTCTGTACCGGAAGATTTTGCCTTCACTTAGAGGGAGGCAATGTCTTCCAAGGTATATTTCATCTTTTAACTCCTGGCCTGCCATTGTGAAGGTAATTAGAAGCAAGCAGTGAATCCTTGGAAAACCCTTCTTGGTTCCCAGAAACTCAGATTAAGTGCACACAAAGGGAATGATAAGGGACTACAGAGGAAGGCACTATTAATTGCACCTCTGAAGAACTCCTTGGAGGTGGCTGGTCTTGAAGCCTGTTAGACAGAGCCTCCACAAGTATTTTAACCTCACACGGGAGACATTCCTTTCTGACTTGGCTGTAAACAACATTTAATTTTGTGAGGTGCTCTTTTATAGTTGAAAGGTCCATTGTTCAGTGTCCTTTAGGACTGCTTCAGTGTGGTGAGACTAAATTTGAGAAGACTACTCAGAAGACTACTCACATAAGACAGACTGGCTGGACAAAGTTTTAAACAGATCAAAAATTCCCAAGTTACTAGACTAAAAAGTATTACAAAAAGGAGAGAAGCTGGAGGCAGGATCAAGAATGGGAAAGCATGGGAATACTGGAACACAAGATAGCCATCCATCCAGTTAGCACAGCTGGGACCCAAGCCCATACCAATATACTTGCTTCAGGAACATTGTTGGAGGAACTACCATCTTTCTGTGACAAGACAGACCTTGGACTACATCAAACCTGAGCCCCAGAGCATATCCTCCACCACACAATGCTCTGGGACACCAGGTAGCTCAAAGCAATGTTCCAGCCTTCTCTGTATCTCCTAGAGGCACTACTGCTCCCACAGTGCCAGAGCACAGGTCAGAGAAGAGAGTTACACTGTGCTGGTGCTTATTGCAGCTGTCACCTGAACAGAACTATTACCAGATGACTTGTCTGTGCCACACTTTCCAGCTGAAAGGCTTGGCCTCTCATCTGTGAAGCATGCACAGGACCCACTGTTGTGGCTCAGCTGAAAGCTGTGGTCACTTTCTCTCATGTCACCTAGACAGACTTAAGGCTGCTAGGTATGACCACTTCAGAAAGCTATCCTACTACAAAAAGGAAAGATTTGTTTGTAATGAGAGAGGAACCAGGAGTTTAGTAGGTGCTATTTAACACATCAGAATAAGCACAATACCTGCTGTGAGAAGCTCAGCAAACTGGGAGGGAAGGAACAGAGGCAACACTTCTTAAGAGATATTAATGTTTACAGTCTCTTTCTCTTGACACGTTTTGCAACAAGCCAGACCTTCTCAAGTTGCTATTACTGTGGCACACTGTCTTCATTTGAGAAGGGGAAGCACTGTGGTTTTCTGAGTCCGTGCCACATTTGGTTTGCATATAATCGAATATGTTTTTGAGCTCAAAAACAGAAGTTAAATCAGATGGTTACAGGACTTTTTACTGCACTTATTTTAGTTTTATGCCAGGTATGACAAGTATGACCTTAACTTGGAAGAATCTAAAGTACTGCTTAAAAACTTTAAGCAGACTTAAAGTCTGTTTTAACACTCTGTAGCATTTAAAAAGAACGCTGCTTTTTGATCTATTTTGAAGTGTGCTACACATGGAAAACTTTTCTTAAAACTTCAGAAGGCCTGTACAGCTTCAGGGTTAGAGTGAAATCAAAGTACACAAGGCTGGAAAACACAGTTTGTAAACCTCTCTCAGTTAACACCAGACAGTGCAGAACCAGACCTTTAAAATCTCTTTAGAGGGGGCTATTAGAGGTAAGCTTGCTCTTACTGCTAGTGCTGCAGTTTTAACACTGCTTGATGTTACACTTTATACACTTCAAACACACAATACATATAACATGTACTGCCATAGCTAAACAGTCACGTTAACATGCAATACTAGCAACTTTAGCAGGGGGCGGGAAGATGCAAAAGAGGTTTAAACCATCGATCTTTATGTAACAGCACAGGCACAGTTCTTCTAAGAAGAGGGGACAACACATGAGCAGGACAAAGCACCCACAAGCTATTTGAATGCTACGTCTATCTGCAGCTGGGCAGGCTTCCTGAACCACTAACTGCTACATGAGCCTCAGACCAAAACACTCTTTCAGGACCTAGTGACTTTGTAAGAGCATGGAGCACAGCTGATCCCAAACACGCTTTTTGTCTTTGAACACCGTAACAGTATCATATCAACACAGGACACAGCAGAAAATGATTGAAAATTCATTAATAATCCATTTGCAGCACCCATTGAAACACCAACATTTAATGAGAGTCAAAACAGGATGGGAGAAGAGAGTATAAAAAATATGGTTATAATTAACTGGTTCTATTTATCTTAATGGGTTTGTTTATGCTAGTAGGATGTTAGTCACATTATTGTTAATTTGTAAATCAGTTTGCAATGCAAGAAAACATGACACTATTAATGATGCAGAAATGTGACAGTCAGCACGTGAGTCAGGTAGCTGTGCTTTTACAATCCCCAGCCACTATCAAAAGTTCCATTGTCCCAGAGGGCTCATCAACAACAAAGGGTTCTTTTGCAAAGCACATTTATCAGGGAACGACAAGTACATTTAGCCATCTTTGAAATCATGAAAATTAATTCTTACTAGTACATATAGTTCACAGGAATTCATACAATAGTAACATAAAAACAGTACTCTGCTGCTTTTAAGCCAGAAACATGGACTTGTCAAAGTGAAAAAAACCCCAACACACACTTTTACAAACAATTCAAAGTGCCTGAGGCAATCTTATACTTCTACTATTCCAAAATATCTAAGAGATTGGAAAAGAAATACACATTTGGGCTGATAGTTGCCCTCCTGTTTGAAAAGCTGTGTATAACACTCAAGGGAACAAAAAATAAAATCTCCTTTCACTCAGAGCAAGACAAAAGAAGATTGGCTACATGGAGTTATATAATTCAAGAGAAGTCCACCACTAATGTAGGAATTCCTATTTTAAAAGCTTTGTTCTTCTGTAGGCTTATATTAATGGGCAAAGAAGCCTGTAACTTCTCTGTAAAGCTGAAGACAGAAAATGAAAAATAGGTTAAGATCTCTGCCTGTGGCCACGAGATCCCAAACAAAACAAACATAAAAAGCCCCACACATTGCAGGCACTGGAGCTCTTGGTAGAAGGGAAAAAAAAGGGAAGAGAAAGGGTCATCTGGAAACCTTTTACAGAGATTAGAGGCAGTTTCTTGAGAGGGGACAGATACTTCACTTGTCACCCAACAGAGGAAAGGAGCCAGTGAGTACTAGACACATGAGAATACACAGTTGTTCTAAGCCAGCAAGATAATGTGTTTTCAGATCCTGTCTAAAAGGGCTGAAACATTAATCCTGAGCTACAGAGACAACACCTAGATAAGAACTGAGCTTCTAATTTATTTTGTCGTGAAAGACGGGAAAGAAGGGCTAAGGTGTAATTACAATTCAATTAATATTTTCTTATGACATGTGTCAACTTCTAAGCAAGTTTCTCTTTACCCTTCCTCTTCTCTATCTAGCAACAAGCTTTTAAGTGTTTTGATTTTAAGGCCAGCTCTCTGAGGCTGAGGCAGAGGAAGGGGGAAAGCAGGGAGCCAGACAGAAGGTGACTTCTTAAAGCAGGAGACTGCAGCAATTTCCACCACTGCCATGTCTGAAACAGAGGTGTGCACAGATGGCAGAGGATTTTCCCCTTCAGTATCTGCTGCAGCACTGAGATCCACAAAGCTTTTGTAGCACCTTACAGTCACCCAGAGGAAAAGTGACCTGACATACACCAAAAGGTACAACACAGTGCCACAAAGCTCACCCTCCTGCAATGACATAGCCAGAGGACATATCACTGCCAGCATCCCCACCACACAGTCACAGACATGAACCCATGGACACAAGAATCCTGAGCTGAAGCATGCTTTGGGCCATGTTCCCAGCAGGGGTAATGGGTCAGGCTAGGTTCAGCAGGGCTGCAGGCTGGTTCAGACCCGCTGAAATCCAATCATCCACAAACCTCACAGATCTACCGGACAAAAAAAAAAAAAAAAAAAAAAAAAGAATACCACCTACAGGTTTTGGCCCTCTGGCACAAGAAGGATGTTGAAAACTGGAATGAGTTCAGCCATCAAGATGCTCCCTCCTTCTCCTCCTCCTCCCCCCCTCCCCCCTCTTCCAACACACAAATACATACACCCGCACTCTTTGTTTTTAACAACCCTCTGGCACACATCAAGAACCTTATAACTTAAGGATACTTGGGGATTTCCAGAAAAGTGTCTTACCCAGTATAGTACTTAGCGCTGAGAAACTCCCCCTTTCACTTATCAAGTGAAACAAACTGACTTTCAAGAACTTGTTTTTTGGTGAAAAGGAAAGAAATTCAGAAAATCCAGAAAAAACAGATTTCACAGGAGCCGTTTCTGAATTGTGACTAATGCAAGACACTAGCAGGATGCTGGTTTATCCTTAAGGAAGGAACCACGTGGTTATCACAACACAGGCAGGGATATCAAAACCCCAGTACCTGCAAACTATCTCCTATCCAACTCCCCATGACCACTTTTTCCAGAGCTCCTTCTGATCAAACTCCGTCTTCAGAGGAGAATAGCTATTTCACACCATTGTGTAAAAGCAGCACTCTCTCACACTCAGCTCCTGTGCTAAAAGGGATTCCACCTGCCCACGGACTGCCACTTCCCCAGCCTTTGAAAAGCCACCAAGAATCCCTTGATCCCCAGCCAGCAGCATGCCCCGGCGCAGAGGCTGAGCTGCACCCACCTCCGCTCACCTGGCAGCCTGCGCTCTCAGGCGATAGCTGCAAAATCATGAGTTCTCAGACTCAACTTTCAAGTTCTCAGGCAAGCCCAGACAGGCCTCATACCTACAAAACACCAGCAACTAAGTGTTTAAAAGGTTGACTGCATAGGGCTACCACAAGTAGCATTACTGAACCTTTTTCTTTCACCAGCCTCAGACAGTCCAAGCAAACAAAAAATTCTCAACACTCTGTATTTCTGGATGATCACAGCACAACAACACAGTGATCCACAGGGACAAGGCCGCCAGCAGCACAACCCACCCTACATGAACATTGTGTTTTTGTAAGAGGTCTAAGGTTTTTATATACAGCAGCTTGCCAGGTACCAGAGCTTTTCACTGGACCTCCTTCAGATAGCTGAAGAGTAACATTGTGAGAGGAAACCTATGAGCTTTACAGGCAAAATAAAACTATCTTGCAATGTCAGCACCAACAGCCTGCTACATCAACAGCCTAGCTGTTATTTTGTTCAAGTCATGCTAACAGTAAAACTCACCAGCACCAGGAAATTCAACAGCACAGCTTCCACTGACACATGCTGTAGGTTCACAGATCATTGCTGGGTGTAGGCCCTCAACAGAATATTTTGAATTTAGCCTTTATTTTAAGTTTTCTTCCAAAGCAGTAGAGTTCTCCATACTAGCTTCTGGGCCATCAGCAGTGAAAACCCTGAGCTACAGAAGGCCTTCAGTAAACCCATTCCACCCATAAAAGTTTATTTTCCTTCCCTCCAAAAATCCACTATCATTCCTAGGCTTACAGTCTCCCTATACATCACTTTATGTATATAGAGCCAAGTAGGATTCATTTACAGAATTCCTGCAGCTGTAAGGGAAGCTACAAGCCCTTTACTATAATGTTGCTTTCTAATTGTTAATAGAAAAAACTCAAGCTATGGCAATACTGAAGAAGAAGAGAGAGGATGAACTTAAAACTTCTCATATGTGGTCAAAGCTTTAGTTTAACACATATAGAATGTAAGTGGTATAATTCAGAGGACAGGATCTGGAGCATTTGAGAGCCACAAGGAATGTTGTGGGTGGGTTACTTCTTAGAACCAGTACAAGCCGAACCAAAACTTTCCAGCTGTGGAAGCAGAATGAAACTTTCTAGGCCAGTTGAGCCCTCTCAAGTGGCAACAGGAGGTTAGGAAATAGGGGCCTGAACCCACATTTCAGGTGCCATGCTTAGAAATGATTGGAGGCTCTCTTGGACACAAGGTACTTCTCCCACTGAAGACATCTCTGCTCTATTTGCTGCTCAAGGCCATTTGATCTGAATGCAAATTTTAACAGCAGAAATGGACAAAAATGAGCAGCACCAAGCAGAGAGTCCCAAAGACATCACCTTCAGCACTATCTCAGCAGGTGATCAGGGACTCTGGGAAAGGTTAAAGTTATCCGTGCTCTTTTCAACTCATGCATTACCTTCACCTTGCCTGTTATATGTATGTAACACACAGGCTTTCAGGGAGATTTCTCAGTTTTGCTTAAATGCTATTTATTTTTGCCCTCAGAGGCACAGGCAAGATTTTGATGTGCTGGATCAGCCGACTGAGACCAAAGTCTCTTGACGAGAGCTCAGCAGGCACAGCCACCCGGCACCATCCATCCCTGGTGGCGGCCAGCTCCGGCAGCCCTGCTGACCTCGGCTCCTTCCCCAGCACCACCGACGTGCACAAGCTGATGCCGGTGCCGGCATCCCGGCACGGCCGCCGCAGGAGGGGGAAGCTTCCCGCAGGTCTGGCTCCGGTTCCTGCGGCTCGGACCCACTGCGGGACCGCGGCGCCGCCAGCACCGGCCGGGACACCCGGCCCTTCTCCGCTCCTCTCTCCTGAACACGTCGGGGCGCCCATCCCGCCTCCCGGGAGCCGGTCGGGACACCAGGGGGCTGAAACGCCCCGGGGTGGGGCGGGAGCGGCACCGGGGCCGCGCCTCCCGGTGCCCCCGGGCCGAGCCCCAGCCCGCCCGCCAAGCGAGGCCAGCGGCGTTTCCCGAGCCGCCCCACGAAGTTACGGCCGGAGTCCCCGCGGCGAGACAAAAGATGGAGCAGGAGCGGCGGCGGCGGCGCGCCGGGGCCGGGCGGGAAGGGTCGCGCCGCCGCCTCCGGCCGGGCAGGGGCGGCTCGCCGGGAGCTGCGCCCGGAGCGCTGATCCCGCCTCCCCGCCGGCCGCCGCCAGCCCGTCCCCGCTCCGCGGGCTAAGCCTGGGACACGGCTCCGGCCGCACCGGGCGGGGAGGGGAGACACGGGGAAAGGGGGTGCTCCATTCATTTTCGGGAGCACCACCGGGCAGGGGCGCTCCCGGCCGAGGCCGCGCCGCCGTCTGCTCACCTTACTCTTCACTTCCACCGCGCTGCACTCCAGATACCGCAGAGTCTGAGATTTGTTGAAACTCCGGTTCATCTTCCCGGCCCCGCTGCCTCCCTCCTTCCTTCCCGCGCCGCCGCCGCCGGCCCCGCTCGCGCCGCGCCCGCTCCTGCGGCCACTTTGTTCCCGGCGCGCGCGCGCCAACGGCAGCGGCGGCGGCCGCACGGATCCGCGCGGGGCTGGCGCTCCGGCTGGGCCGGCGGCGGGCGGGCGCCTCGGCCCGGCGGGACCGCCCCGGACCCGCCCCGGACCCGCCCCCGGCGGCCGCGGGGCTCCGCCGCAGCCGGAGCGGGTGCGGGCAGCGGCGTGTGGGGCGGCCGGCGGGCCGCGGCACAGAGCGGGCCCGCGGCTCCGCAGGACGGCGGCTCCCCGGGTGCCCCCAGCGCTCGGAGGTGCCCGTTGTGCGCCACAAAAGGGACCCGCACAAACTTTTCCAGACGGCGCTGATTGTTCTTGAAAGAGGGTTGGGATCTGAAAAGTGCTGCGAGTCATTAATTTGAGACCACAGATCACCGGGTTTGGGAGGAGAGTTTCCACCACGCCCTCCTTGAAATAAATCGGTGGACTGCCTCTCTGCTAGCAGCGCTTACTAATTAGGTAGGTTATTAATTTGAGAATCTCGAAGGAACTTAACTTCTTTACGTCTTCTGCCAAGGATCTTTTTAATTTTAACAGACCTTTTTCCTTCAGTCAGCATCTTTTAGTCACTGAAAGTCTTTGAAAGTAGTGGTTTTTTTTCCTACACAATCCTGCCCAAAACATCAAGTCGTGATGTACAGAAGCTCAGGACACGGCACAGACCTGTGCAACCAGTTCTCTGCTGCTCGACATCTCCTAGGATCGTCTGCCCGTCTAAGCAAGGAGCACAAAGTCCTAACAGACACTACAGGCCACCCGTGTCTTCTCCAGGCTTGCTGGGCAGGTGTCAATGGCAGTGTGGGAATACCCACGAATTTAGGGGCAAAAAACAAGAGCTGAGTTCACTTTTCTTGTGACTCCAAGTAGGAGGATCAAAGCATATGCCCCAAATACAAACCAGCTCCATCTTATTGGAAAATGGACCTGAAATGAACATTTGCCACATGTTCTGGGCTTGCACTGTGCTTGGAAGGCTTGCTGTAAGTTGAACTGGAAAAATAAAGTCTAGAGAGCTGAGAAAGGAAATGTTTGTGTGAACTTGATCTTTTCCTCTTTTCATCTTAGCATAAGCAATGCAGCAGCTTTGCCTTCCTGCTGTGATGGCCAAGGCCAAGCTGTGGAGATACAGCATCCCTGGGGTGCATAGAGGCTGAACAGCTCTTTTGGGATGTCTCAATGTAAAGATGGATCTTTAAATCCAGCAGCTGGATTGGTATAGTTTAGTGCTTCAACATCTGGAGCAACAAGGCCCGTTCACTGGCATGAAGTTAATCAGTAGCTGAAGGACTGGTCTTCAGTCCAATTTTTTTGAAATATTTTGTTTCAATTTCTTTGGTCTTCTTTTGGTTTTTGGGGTTTTTAAAGAAACAAAGTTCTCAATAGGCAGAAACCAGCAAGCAATTTTAGTCTTAGTTTTTAATTTGGTACTTGTTGTATTTATGATTTCCACCTGAGAAGTACAGATTAAACTTGCTTGTCTTTTATTTTATGCTTACTTCAGGGAACGCAAATGTTTCATTACCATCTCTTTTATATTAATAAAGACTCTTCAAACTAATAGTGCCTACTGAGTTGTGTGTCACCTGAATGAGAATTCAATGTAAATGAATTAAATATATATATATATATATTTTGGGTGAGATATAAGCTTGTAAGCCATACTGAATTAATAAAAAGTGAAGATCTATGTTTCAAAGCACAAAACAGGGGTTTGTTTACCAGCAGAGCTAAAGGGATTTCCACTCTCCCCAGCCATTGAGATCCTGTTTGTATTTCCACCACCACATAAATAGACAATCCTCTTCTTCTCATCTACCCTGTCTTTGAAGCTAACAGGTATATTGAGGACAAAAATTACTTTATTTGAGAAATGGAGCTAATATTTTTTTTCTATTTCTTCTACCCTACAATAATTTAGAAATGGTAGATTATTGTTTTTTTTTTTTGTTTGTTTGTTTTGTTTTGTTTTGTTTTTATTCACCTGTAAGAAAAGCTGCTTTTTGGCTGTTCCATTCCTTCCTAATTTTTCAACCTTGCACTAAACACTTATAGAACCAAGGGGAATACACTAATATGAGGAAATATACTTTTATACCTCTGAAGAGACTACTGCTAGCAAAGGTTCCTTTCAAATTACTTTTAAAAAATCTGATTTCTGCTGTTTTTTCTCAATCTGAGTTAAATATCCATCCTTTTCTAAGTCAGTGTAGACCCCTTTGACCCATTCTGACCTGAGAAATGATCGGTTCCTGGATAGCTTATTAATTAGGCTAAAACAGGGGGTCACAGTAGGAAAAACTGGCTGTATTCTTTTGTTAGCAGAAAAAAATAGACTATTACATAAGTATTTATAAATTATGCATGATTTATCAATATTATTTCTTAATAGCATTTAATAATTTATTAAAAATAAATGCTTCTCAATCAAGCTTCCCTGAAATCCAATTCAGTCCCTTCCTGCAAATTCTCTAAGATATGCTTTTCATTTCACTATTTCCAAATTAGTTGCAGCTTTAGTCCCTTTGCTCTGGAGCAGATCTGAGGCACGACTGGGCCAGCCTGAGAAAATTCCTTTTTCTCTTGCCTCCCTTCTCCATGCCCATGCCGTGCCGTGCTGTACCGAGCACCAGCAGGAGCCAAAGCACTGGGGGAGCTCCCAGGCCACCCCAGCCCAGGTTGCACGAGGCACTGCAGCCCCTGCCAGCTGTTTTCCTCCTCAGACTCAGTCACAAAGATGGTTTTAATTTAATTGCTTTTGCTCAGCCACCTTTCAGGGATTTTGTTTTTTCTCATCGCTTGCCAAGGGCACAGCATTCCTTTGACAATTTCTATAAATCTTCATCTGTTTCAGTAATCTGTGGTTGCCTTACCCTGTTTCTGACCTGCAGAACTTTTAAATCACCGTTTCTTCCCGCGTGCCCGTCTCTCAGCCCTTTCTTGCAGTCTTGTTCCCAGATGCACATGGAACATGGGGCACATTTGCTGTCATCCAGCCCTTTCCTGCATGCAGCACTTCACCAAATACTAGTTTCTTGCCCTAAACTGGGTAGAGAGGCCCCAGTATAGGGATCCTAACAGGCCATTTAAAAAATATTCAGATTTTCCTGTTTTCACTGCTTTTCATTTGCTAGACCAACAAAAAGTGCTGCAACGTGTGCCAGACTCACATTCCTGCAATGCTGGTTTTCAGCTTGCAAGGGGCTTCCCTCTGACTTGCTGCGTGCCTCATCAGTATTAACAAGTCATCTACATGCTCTGAGAGGAAAAAATACCCCAGACTCACATCCAATGAGTTATTTTTCTAACTCTACACCCTGCATTAAACTTGCAAGAGTTACAAATACAACATCCGAAAGGCTTGGGGAAACTGCTGAAACAACAGACTGGTTTCTTTAAATGTAAACTAAAATGAAGCATAGCATGAAGAAGAGAAGAGGGAAGATGACAACTATTGTTTTGCTTGTAGCAAGCAATGTTCCTGCCACAGTGAGGACGGTTTCTACTTCATCAAATTCAGAGTACAATGCCAGGGAACATCCATTGCCCTAGTGCAGGAGCTACCTAAAGGGGAACAAGAAGAATAATGCCACCAGCCACAGCAGTAATGGATGCTCCAGGACTAGAGACCGGCTTCTCCAATGGTTTTCCATTGTTTCATCCCTTGTGGCAGTGAAATGCCTTCTTTTTCTTCCCTTTTAAGAGCTTTTGCCTTCAGGCCTACAAGAGATGTATGTGCATTTAAGAGGAGAAGGAGCAGAGAGGGGAGGGTTGTTCTCAAGGCATGGGGAACTCGATGATTCTTTTCTACCAAGGATGATGAAGCATTTGAGGAAACCTCTTGTGTGACTTTACTACAAAACACTTGAAGAGGGGGGACCAGAGCAGTAGTTGAGGGAATGGTGCCTGCTGAGCTATGTGCAGAGCTCACAAGCAAGCATGAGGATGAACACTTGCCGTTGCAGCTCCCAGCATTTATCCAGAGAGATGTGCCAGGGGAGAGAATCGAGGTCCCCAAGCTGTCTGCACACAGATACTTTGGCTTCAGCAGATCAAACCAACATGCCATAGTGTCAGCTGAAAAATTCCCCATTTGGCCTTACTGGTGATTGTTATATAACCAGTTACTCTGACGCGTATCAGTGTGAAAGCAATTCAGGAACCAAAGCTACTGGGATTCCACAATGCCAGCAGCCAAACTCTGAGCATTGCAAGAGAGGGAGAAAGGTGGTTCATGAGATCATTTGTCCTTTTTCCAAATTGCACCTCAATTAGGATTAAAAGCAGCAGTGCTTTACAAGGATGGGAAAGCTGAGTTTTGTTGCCAGAGATGAGTTTAGGATTGGAAGAAGGAAAGAGAGAGGATCATGCTCCTTATTTTGCATCCAAAGTATGCTTTAACTACATGACTCACCAAGATTCAACATTTCCCATGAAATACAAAAATATTCAAACTTTATTTATTCTGTACATGAATCTGCTGAATTTAATGATCTTTAGCTCCCTTTCAATTGCTTTGCTTATTGGTTTTCTGTTCTTTACAAAGGAGAAAAACAGGAAAACCAATGACATTTCCCAGATGTCATTCATTGCAGCAGAGAAATAGATATCATCCCCTCCCAGTGTCCAGAATTAGGTCCTTCTACTTAGGTTAAAAACTTTGTTTACAATGTACTGCTCTGCAGATAGAAGCTACTCATGATGTTAGAATGATTACTGCAAATACTTTTAAAATAATATTGATTTTAAGGCAGTACTGCTAATCACAGGCCTAGGTGTGCAAGGGTCTGCCTGGTTCTCTTCTCCCTTTGTTGATTGTCCTACTTCTACAGGAAACTGAAACACAACTGGAAGTTGGTAAATGCAGCATACATCTTCTAATTAGTCCAATGCTGCCGAATAATTTATGGAGATGGCATCATCTTTATCTTCCCAAACACTTTTTTTCTGTGTGCAAACTATGAATATTGAAACACACTATGACACTGGAGTAGTTTTTCTGCAGTAGTTACCAAATTTTCTAATGGAGCTAAGCTGACCAGATATGGAAAGAAAATTAGTATTGTTAATTTTTAAAGGTAATTTCTTTAAGAGAAAACTGCTATCATGAAGATATAATCACACCTTCCTTTGAAGTGCTTATCTAACTTGCTCAGTGAACAGAGAATCCTCCCCGTGGAACCTTTCTGTAATTCTTCTCAATCACTTTAATCTCTTTTGGGTAGCAATTTAACTCATCTGAATGCCATCTACCATCTTTGTTTCCTGGCAGCTGAAGTGTAGGGTCTGGTAACAGGGTAAGAGAGTATGAATTTTGCCCAGACTGGCTCACTTCCTCACCAAGACACAGAGAGGTTTTCAGGTTTGCATGGAATGCAGTTAACTGCAAGGAGCAACCAGGATCTTTGTGAGAATATAATTTATAGAGAACTTCCACTTGGGAAGTGACTAAATGTCACCTTAAATAAACGACCCAAATATTCCTGAATTGCAGCTTTAGGCAATTTGTAAGGCACTATGTCTAGCTTGTAAGTCAAGCCCTCTCAGAAGTGGCGGTTTGTGGTCTCACCTGCTAATAAGGGAAATAATAAGAAACTGTCCTAGCCATGCGAGTCATACAACAAACAAATCTTGTCTGTTTACTTACTGACTTGAATTCCTAAAAATGCAACATGCTGCAGCTGAAAGCTTCTTAGTAAAAAAAGATTGAAAAATGTCAGATGACTTTTAAAGTTTGCTCTTTGCAAAATTTCTTTGGCAGATCTGCTAGACCAGTGGCAGTGTTAAGATAAAGATAGATTCAAAGATGTCATTCCTGATTAAAAATAATAATAAAAAAAAGGTTAGAGGGAAAGGTCACATATTCACAGAGTAAACTCCATCTGATGTTTACCGCACATAGCTGTACCAGGCTGCAAACACCTGATCCTGTCAGAACTATTGAAGCAAACTCCTGTATGGAAAAGCACTGTAAAGCTCTAATTGGCTGGGACTGAACATAATCTCTTTTTCACCCACCTGATTTGCAAAGAGATTTGCCAGGAAGCAGCTTACTACTTTGGAGATGTCCTGCAGCATGCCTTTGTGCCCTGCAAACACTGAAATTTAAATCATTTTTTGTGCACAATCAATCCTTTCCAGAGCTTTCAGTGAAGGCAAATAGCCTCATGTGAGGCTTGAAGAAGTCCTTCAGAGCAGCTGTTCAGAAATGCATGAAGCATGAGGCACATTATATTCTCTTCCCACAGGCCGAGGGCCAGATGTTCAGTGGGTGTAAAGCAACAGAGCCTCAGTGTGGCTTTTTTGGGGGGCCACAATGATTTATACCAGTCTAGAATCTGGCCCTTTGTGTCTCAGCCAATTGACTTCCCCAACCTCTGCTGCTGAAGAGCATGGTTTTATGAGGTGAGAAGGGATAGGAAGTGTTCAGGATTACTGGCCAGAGGTGCTGAAAAGAGAAATCTCTCAGAAGATTCCTGACTCCACTTCTCCAGGCCAGATTGCTGAAGTAAGCACAGGTTTTTGGTTGTGATGCATTTACATATTTTCCTTCCCATGTTTCTGCTGCTAGCGATGTACGTAGGTTCTTTATATCTGTGTACTCCCAAAGCAAGTTCACTTTTCCGCCCTCTTAAGATCAGGAAATGAGAATATTTCTAAGGCAGAGGTGATGTTCTTGTATTTTTGTTTCCTTCATTACTTGTATTTTCCTGAAAAACAAATCAGAATTACTCATGGGAGTATGGATTTCAGAATCAGACCTTTTGGTCATTTTGACAGTGTCACGGGAGGAAAAAACTGTTTCCCAGAACCAAACAATTTTATTGCATTCCAGAATCATGTGCAAAACAGGGATCCCATCTGTTCAACAGCATTCCCACTAAGTACAGTTTTGCCTCTAGCTCACCAGAATAAGCAGCTCAACAAAGGAGCCTCAGTTTTCAATGATAATGTTTTCTTCAAAATTCAAGACAGCAGTAGAAAGGGCTTCCTAATAATTTGCACATTTGCCAAGATGTATTTTCTTAAATACTGTTTTGACTGCTAAGTGCACTGCAGAATTGTAGAGCACTAGAGCACTCACTCATAAATTAAGCTTTCTCTGTGATCAATTTTGTCAATTCTTCCAAATCCAAAATAAATGAATAAAAAATAATAATAAAAAAGCATTAATCTCAGAACTGATGGATTAAAACTGGGCTAAAACAGACCTCTTTCTTTTTTCCTTTGACAGCTTGAAGAATTTTGAATAAAGGATGCCTGATTGCAGCACTCTAGGTTCAGGCTAGTTTACTAGAACAATTCTGCAAGAAAAAGATTATTAAATAAAAGAGAGAGGATTTAATTTATGAGATTCCACTGAGGATTGGTGCCTGTGATTTTTATCATCACCATGAACATCAGCAAGTTTTGCTTAGGAAGTGCAATGAAGAGCTTATGGAAACTCCAGGTTAAAGTTTTATACTTGCTTATATATGCATATATATACTTGCATATCTCCATTTCTAAGTGTCTGCTTTGAGTTACTTCAAAGTCCTCTTAACAGTTGCTCCATCTGATTGAGATTCCCTTGACAGCTCTGCTTCTGCTTTTCCTTAGAGAATCTGATCTGGAAAATGAAATGCAATTTCAATGCTTGCCTGTGGAAAGGGATCGTTGTTGGTCTGGGGAGTCAGCCTTGCTGGTACATGTGCTTTGCCTATGGGTAAAGAGTGATGCCCACCATGCTCAGTCTGTCCCAACCTCCCTTGTTTCCATCCTAGAGGAGCCTGGAAATACTTGTACCCAACTCATGGATAGCAGCAAGAGGGCTGGAAGGGATATGTCTTTCAAGACAGGGGCTGAAGTTGTTTTCTTCTTTCCTGCAAAGGTTCAGAGGGAGGGCAGGATATCTCTCAATCCTTATTCCACCCTTTTTGCCCAAAGTCCACCTGAGTACGTCTGGTGCACCAGCATGGTTCTGCAGCAGAGCCACCTCTTTCTTGTAGTCCTCCTATACACACAGCTCCAGGATCATCATCAGAGGGTGTCAGCATCCTGATCTCCCAGGATGTTTCTCACAAGACATAGGTATTACAGCTGCCACCCATTGCACAGGTTTTCATGCTGGCTGGGTTTTACCATGATGCAAGCGGTGCAGCATGAGTGGATTGTAGGGTGCAATGGAGATATGTCTGGCTTTCAGTCCTTGGATTCAGCTGTAGGTGCAGGTGTCATGAGAGCCACATGCTGGGAATGACAGAGAGATACAACCCATGGACAATTAAGAGTCATCCCTTGCCTGCATAATGATTCATATGGGTATGGGTGTCTTCAGGAGTGCATCCATGGTGAGCTCCCAGGTTTTTGAAAGGGGGGAGGTACTTCCAGGGCAATGATGTAGGGAGTACAACAAACATTAAAATTCTTTGTTATTTTCATCTTTGTAAGAAAACTTTGTTAGGATTTTGCAGAGATGCTGGATGTAGTCTGTTAATTTTATCAACAACAGGTCAAAACTTGATGATCTGTCAGGTGGGAGAGCACCTAGTGGCCAAAGTGGAGAGGCCAGCAGAGGGCTTGGGGTTTAGGACTGAGTAGCAGGTATAAGCTGGTCCCTCATCTTCTTCATTTGTAAACCAGAATGAAGAGAAATAGCTGTAAGTCTGTATCACAGGCTTAGCATGAGGCTTAATTACCTTGTGTTTATGACACCCTGCCAAAAAGGTGTTAAGATAATTAGGAACGTGACTCTCACATCTGTTCAGGACTACTCTGCTGGGGCCACAACCCATGATTAAGACTTCTAGCAGATGTCACAATGCAAATGGCAATGACTTGTAAGTGGAAGTACAGTAACAAGGAGCACGAGCAGCTCTCCTTCCTCTGAGGATGGGCACACTCACAGCATTGCTGCTGCCCACACAACCTCATGTTGGGTGAGGTCCCTTCAAGGGATCCAGCCCCACACCACGGTGCTGCTCAGCTCTGTGTCCCAGGGGAAAGGGAGACTATGCTGGAAAATGGTGTTTTATGATAATCATGCAGCCTCTGCAAAGCAGATTAATCCATGCCTTCTACCTTCACTGCAGGCAACTGTAAGAGAGAGGCACTTGCTATTGGAAAGTATGCTCTACTGAGACTGTTAGGGAGCAAAGTGACATCACTTAAATTTTTTGGAACAATGGCCTTTTTCCCACAACTGCCTTGGCTTTTGTTCCCTTTGCACTGGCGCCATGCAGCTGGCTGGGATCTGACATAATTCCTCTGAATGCAAGGAGAAAGCAGTCCCTGGAGAGTGGGTGTTTGGGAGGAGTCAAAATAATGTTGATAGGCCCCAGTCGATTTTCTCAGGGGGAAGTGATGATATTTGGTTTTAGCCTGCTCCATGCTTCAAACTTTAAATCTGTTAGAAAAAATGCCTGTCTGCAGAGCAAAGATCCAGTCTGTTGGTACCTGTGGTGCTTGATGCAGTAGCATACATGAACAGGAGGGAGATGAAGGTACCTATGCTACGTAAGGGCTGGGAGCTCAACGGTCTGGATCCATGTGGGAGAACAGAGATAAAATGGGATTCTGTAAATGAAAACTGCCCTCATTACTCTCCTTCCTCTCCAGAGCAAGTCAGTCTTTTGCATCAAGGTGAATCTTGGTTCTCCTGCTCTTACCATATTGTTTCTTTAAAGTTCCCCTGCCTCCTTTGCTTCACTGCATTTCTTCTCCTTAGCTGGAGGCTTTTTTTTCTGTTGCAGCCTGGAGCTGTTTCCCACCAAGCCTGGGGTCCTTGCTGCTCACAGGACTGATGGGGCTTTTACCCCACTAGGTCTAGCATGACCTACAGGAGCTGTGAGTGGCTAACCAGGAAAGGTTTTCTGCAAATTTAACCACTCAGATCTCAGAAAGTTGTTCAAACTAGGACTCCTCACATGTTTGGAAGAAATTAGGTGCATATCAGTGGTGATGCCATCAGTCTCCTACTCAATGCACTCAGCAAAAACTGCGTAAAAATGTCATCTGCATGAATACAATCTTTCTCTCTGGTCCTGCTAGTGTTAGTAATTTCCAAATGAAAGATCACAATTTATTTCTTTTAGATATGGGTAAGAGGTACCTTCCCTAGCTTCTTCTTTGACAATGGTAGAGCTGTTTTGCCTGGGAGAAACAATACAAAATAATCGCAAACAACCCCCTCCAAACCACAAAAATCCCAAACTGAAATCAACTCCCAACAAGACTTAACTAGCCTGAGGTAGGCACCCGGGGAAGATTTCAGCTTGCTCATTTTTGGCAGTGCCATAAGGAAGCAAAGGCAGGATCTCATGCCAGGAAATGCCAGGCAACCTGAACCTGAGGCAGGCTGCTTCTCTTGCCCGCTGAGCTGGCCTGGACACTTGGCACTCCATTCCAGGTGCGTTGGCTGGGTATGGCAAGTAACCTCTCTTATGAATTCCTGCTGGCAAGCCTGCACCTGAAAAGCAGTACAGTGACTTTTTTTATTTAATGCAAAGCAGTTTGAAGCATGTGAAGTAGTAAGGACTACGTGAGGCCATTTGGGTAATTACTGTGCAGAGATTGGGTTTCTGAAATAACAGTTTCCTGGGACATTGATTCAGTGTTAATGGAAAACACAAATGGACTCTTGGGTTTATTAGGAGGGGTAAGGCAAAGCTTCAGCAATGTCATTATATAAACCACAGTGAATATCTCTCTTTATTATCTGGTGCCACATCTCTCAAAGATGCCATAGCAGAATTTGAAAAGGTGCATAAAAGGCCAACAAAGCTGGCCATAGCTTTTCTAATACAGAAGATGAACAGAAGTTCCACAGTCTGGGAAAAAAAAGGACTCAGAGAAGAAACTGGAGAGGTTATAAAATCATTAAATGAATGAATCACAGAATGCTTTGGGTTGGAGGGGACCTTGAAGATTGTCAAGTTCCAACACCCTGCCATTGGCAGGGATACCCTTCACTGGACCAGCTTGCTCAGAGCTCCATCCAACTTGGTCTTTAACACTTCCAGGGATGGGACACACACAACTTCTCTGGGCAACGTGTTCCAGTGCCTCATCACCCTCAGAGTAAAGAATTTTTTCCTTATATCTAATCTTAACGTACTCTATGTTTGTGCTGTCATCACATGCTCTTCTAAATAGTCTTTCTCCATCTTTCTTGTGGGCTCCCTTCAGGTTATTGGAAGGACACAATTAGGTGACCCCTAAGCCTTCACTTTTCCAGGCTGAACAAAACAAATCCTCCCACCCTTTCCTTATAGGAGAGGTGCTCTGTCTCTCCAATCATCTTGGTGGCCCTGGACTCACTTCAAGAGGTTGATGTCCTTCCTGTGCTGGGGACAGGAAGGTGAATAAAGAGTAGTTATAGGCACTTGCTCATAAGATAAAAAACGGGAACCTTCAGATGGAGGTTTAAAGCAAAAAAGAGAAAATATTTTTCCCCTGTGGCACTTCATTAAACAGCAGGATGCCATAGGATGCTGAGAAAGCTAAAATATTAAATTAGTTCTAAAGCACTTAGATTTATGGAAGACACACTATCACACTAATAAACAGAGTGCTGCAGGTATGTTCTTTAGCTCTAGAAACCTCTGTCTGCCAGCTGCTAGAAGCTAGAACAACATATCAGGAGGAGCAGTACTATGCTGGTCCCAATCCTTAATCCTTAAAAAAATTTATTCATTTTATATTCAATGCTAACATTTTTCTGAGGCTACAGGCTGAGTGGCATTACATATAAGATGGTTGCTTTACTTACAGTGCAACAATTGTGAAAATGCACCATCTATCATTTGAGGCAAGTGGGAAAACAACATGCCCAAGACAGGGTTCTCTGGGCTGGAAGTTCAGTAACACCCCATCAGCAGAACTACACCAGGCAGCAATTTGTACTGTTCATTTTCTACAAGTAGCTGCTTGGAGCGTTAATCCCTTCCAGCTAGGTTGGGTGGGTTGTGCTTCCTTAGGGAGGTTACAGTCTATAAAATAGCCATAAGCAAGACAAGTACAAAGAGTGTTTTGGCTGGCTGCTGGTCTTCTCTCTTCATAAAAAGGATGAGATTAGAGCAATGTGCAGTATGTTGTAAGTTATGTTGTGTAGTTGCCTCAAAACCATTTCTTAGGGGAACAATAATTCTTGGGAGGAAGTGCTAGATAAGAATTAATACTGATAAAACCTACATATTTCTTCCTGGGGATTCCCAAGGGAAATGTCCAGCTTTTCTATTTAAAATTATTTTTTGAAAAATGTGCTACTAGTTAGGTGTTCTGGAAATAGATTAAGTAAAGGAGTAGGTGACAGGCATAAATATAAAAAAAAGAATGGTGAACTCTCTGTCACTGAGCTTGTCATGTGCAGCTTGAGTACTCCAAAGAAGAGTACCTTGGAATCCGTGAATTTTTAAGCCAGCCACCAGATTGCAGAAGCAGATCTCCCAGTTTAAATCAGCTTCAAAGTGAATGACTGAAGAGTGATCCTGGAAAAAAAATAATTCCAAAGGTATTGTTTCCCTTTAATACACTGCCAAGAGTTTTCTCTGCAACAGGAAGAGTTAGTTCACAGGGACAGGGAAGCCAGGATTGGCCCTCAAACATAGTAGCAGGAAAGTTAAAATGTAAAATTATGCTGCTAATGAGCCTCAGATGGTTGGCAAGTCATTATCTCCTGTCAGAGAAGCTGGAAAAGCATGTGAGGAAGAAGAGCCTGTGCTGCCTGCAAGAAAATTTTGTCTGCTAATGAACCTGTATGAGTGAAAGAACATCAAAAACAGGCCAGGAGTCCTTCTTGTTTGTTTATTTCTTCTGTAAGAATTTGTCTGAAGCTTCTTAGGACCCTGCTGTCTGATGCCTTCAGGTTTCATCCAGGTCATCCTACCCCCGAATAAAGGACCTCAAACGTGTTGCTGACGGAACTAGGTCGCTTTAGACAGCTGTGCCTTTCAGATACCCCCCATTTTTCCTCCTCTGCTGTCCACCATCACTTTGTTGTGAGGTTGCTGATGGCACTGAAGTGACTGCTGTGGCTGGGCACCGTCTGATACACCATGGAGCCGCTTCTTGCTTTTACCATGGCATTCCCCACCATTGTTCTTCTCCATAAGGAAGCCTGGGAAATTTTGATTCACCTCCTTGTTTCCCCAGCTGGGGATAACCCAGTGGCTTTGTGATGCCAGTAAGACTTCCTCCTCCCAGAAATGAAAGCTGTAGGAATATTTTCTTCTGTCTTTTCAGTGTCAGGACATCAGACTAGACTGTATCCACCTCCTCAGGTTTCAGAGTGAGCCTTTGATACCAGACCCCACATCACGATAAGATTTTCCTCCAGCCTTTAAGAACATAGTGTCACAAACTTATCATCGCTTCTTCATCTGCATTTACACATCATCTTGTCATTTCCTGATGCAAGATTTTCTTTCCTTCAGGCCACAGACCACTTACTGTCCAAATGCCTTGTTTTCATTTTACCAAGTCCTAATAATTTCTGACTATTTTCCCCATTTCCCTGCCTATTTGGGTAATCTGATATAAACCATTCTCCACTCTGTTCCTAAGAGGAAGGCAAAGCTCTCCTGCAGGTAAAGCGTTGACTGATTTTGGCACTTTTATGCTAACCTACAGTAGGTCTGCTGCAGTCCTTGTCACTCCAGCTTCCTTAACCTTTAGAAGATGAAGAAGTGGAGAACAGGAAAGATATTCAGGGCTCCCAGTGAGGATGAGGGAGGTCTTGGTAGGCAGCGAAGCCTGACCCAGAATTATTATTGGTTGTATATATATAACAGAATTCAAATTTTAACTAACATTTGTCAGAGGTTTCACCATTTATATCACCCCTGACAAGGCAGAGAAAGCACCATTACACCCAAGAGACCAAACAATCAATAATAAGTGTGTAGGGGAATAGTAGATTCAGCTTTGCTTTCTGATGGAAAAGCTCACATGGAATAGTTGTTTATTTCCAGTGACAAAGAGGGAGGAACTGCTCATTTCCCAGAGCCTACGGAAAAAATGAAGCTGACAAGAAAGGGAAGAAATTACAGAGGCAAAATAGTCAGACTAACTTATTTCCCACACATGCAGGCATAGTATATTTTTTTCCTAAAAAAACCTGATATGAAAAATGGTATCATTGTTGGACCATGGGAAAGAAAACATTTTGCCTTCTCATCTTGGCTTGGTTTCAGGAGATAGAGCTAAAGCTGCCTTGTGCATCTCACAGAAGATGAATTTATCTTAAAACTTTTTAGTTATAGCCCAACTCCTTACCATATGAAGGCACCAGTATATCCAGGGAAGCAGAGCATTCACAGAGCTGTGATACTGACTCTGCTACCGAAGTCAATTGAATTTTGGTTCCTGAATTTCAGAAAAAGTTGTAGGTATTACCTGGGAATTGTATAAGCTCAGTACATAATAAAAAAGGCTCACATTTATTAAGGACATTCAGATTAGAGTCCCAAGTGATAGGCTGATTGTTTGAAAGACACAACAAGGGGTGAAGTTCAGGCAGTTTGTGGATGGCATCGTTTGTGCTGCCTGGCTGTGGACATTCAGTTCTGGGATGAAGGAGTACAAGGCTGGAACTTGGGGTGGGACCAAGTCAAGCTTTGCTGAGCAGCAGGAAGAGGAGTCACATGCAAACAGTAATTTACTAGTCCGAGCACACAACCACTAACAATGCCTGGGACCATTCCCAGGAGGCAGAACTTGCTTGTTCTGTGGTTAAACAATTTTGTTCAAATTGTTGAACAATTGCAAAGTATTGTTAAATTGTTAGCATAGCTCCTGCAAAAGAGCATCTTCCAAAGATCTCCTGGCCCAAAAACTGTTCCCAGAAGGAAGCTTGAGGTAGGCACACTCTTTGGTGAGCAGCAGAGGTTAAACATACAGTACTGGGTCCCTTAGTGCCAGGGAGCGGAGCAGGGCACAATAAATTTACTTGTACAGACGTAGCTACAACTTGTACAGAGAAGGTAACAGCTTGATTTGAGTGCTCCTGAACAGCCTATTTGGGAACCAGCAATGATTTTAAAAGGCTTTTACCAAGCCAAAACAAAGGTCTGCAGCAATGCTCTGGATGGTACCAACCCATGAAGAGCTGCAGGCAGTCTTTGCTCCTGCCCTGTTCAAACCTCACACCAGTAAGAAAGCAGCTATCAGCTGGGGGATGACCAGCCATGGAAGCAGTACTTGCTCCATACCTGGGACTTTGGATACCAAGGTCTGGCCTTGCAGAAGAGAAGGGAGTGAAGTCACACTTCACAAACACTGGTTTTAATAAAGATTTTTTTTCCTATTTAATTTAAACATCTACACAGACAATCCTTTAGGGTTGTAAACACTTGTTGCTGGCAGATTAATTTGGTTGTTGCTGTATTTGTCATGCTGGTACTCGAGAAACTGAAAGTGGAAACAAGTAGAAACAAAGGGAAACAGCTGAAGTCAGTCAGTCATCCTCTGAAGTAAGTAAATCAAAAGCAAATAATAGCACAGATAATGTAATTGGTGATTATAAAACTACATAGGATCCCTTCAAAACACAGAATGAAATGAGCTACTCTCTTGATCTGCCTGTTGCTTATGTAGTTCTTGTTTAAATGTCATTGAAATAACAGTGTGCCAACAAATATAAACTGCAAACACAGCATTTTAACAAGCTCAAAGTGAAATAAAACAAGCAGAGCAGATCTGTTGGCTCTTGTAGATTTTTGTTTGCAAGATGGGGAGGTTGGAGGTGGGAGGCATGTACGAAGAGTATTATTCCTTGCACATGTTTGTCTGGTGCTGATTAAGACGGGTGATGTTAAAAACTTTCTGTGACATATTACTGGCTATAATCTTCAAATTTAGGGCCCTGTATTGCTCTCAATCTAGACACAGAATCCCCATTAAGGATGTAGAGAGCCCTGAGGAATTTACGTAATAGGCTTTAACAGCATCTAAGAAACAAAAATCTCCTCCTTAACTGTGCCCAAACCATCTTTTCTCCCATTTGGAAGAAGGACCTTGGATACTAGTGTATTTGTCCTTCATCTAATCTGTTGTTCTTTAAGAGTGCTCATCTAAACGTGGGCTTAAAATAGATCTAATTAACAGATCTGACCAGCTGCTTAGTCAGATATAACAGCCACTGCAGTGTAAAAAGGTTAATCCCAAGTGTGAGGAAAGCCAAGTGACATCCTCTCTTCCCCCAAGAATTTGCTATACACAATCATTTCCCCTGTCACATTCTGTCCTCTTTGTTAGTGCCTTGGTCAACAACACCATCTCCCAGCTCACACTGCTCAGTTTTGCTTCTGCTTTGCACAGCTAAAATCCCTGTGAACTTCCAAGCTGGAGCTTCTGCTTCGAATCCCAAAATATCAAGTCTTTTCCCATGTGTAGGCAAAAGGCTTTGGCTGTTCCCCTTTCCAAGCATGACCGCCCTGTGCTGATGCTGTCAGAGGGACCTGGTGGATGGAAAGAGGATGCTCATGGATGCTGCCAGAGAGCTTCTGTCTAAGCAAAAGCATAGCCAGACAAGGCTGGGCATGGCAGGATTCAGGCACCAGAGCTCTGCTCCCTGGGTGGCATGGCATGGCATGGCATGGCATGGCATGGCATGGCATGGCATGGCATGGCATGGCATGGCATGGCATCCCCCAGGTTAATGCCACCCCAGCCCCTTGCTTCACCGCCACGTTCCTCCTCCCCTCTGAGCAAGCTGCTGCCTGGTGCTTTAGAAAATTAATGCTAAGTAGAAAAACGATGAAAGCATATTACCTATAAGTTACCTGACTAATCATATTCTCTCTCCTGGGACCTATTATGCTTCCAAGCTTGCAACTTAGTCATCCTTGCAGGCAAGCTCTCCTTGTTTCCCAGTTTTGTTCATCAGGTTCATCCAGAACATTTGCAAATTTCTTCATTTTCCTCCAAGCTAGCTGTTCAGTCCTGCCAGGTGCTCAGCTTCCTGAGCACCCTCCAGAAAATTAATTAAGCACATGCTTGAGTTTAAGCATGTGAAGCTGATGGCAATTAGGAAAATGGCAGGTTCTACAGCACTGTTTTGCTGGCAATTCCTTAGGTAGGTGGGATGAACTGTCCTCTAGAGACACTTGCTTCTCTCCATTGACTTAGGAGGAAATCCTGACAGCCTGTACACCAGTAAGAGCAGTTCGGATATACCAGCCAAGACATAGCATGTGTATCCCTTGACTAGGGTATTTTGACTCACATTGAAGATAAGCACTATTTTTAGCATCCTTTATTGATTCCTGTATAATTTCCTTTGCTCTTCCTGTGGAAGTTCCTTCCTTTCCAGTAACACCAGCATTTGAAGTAGCACATCAATCCCTATTATGTGTCAAACCTGACTTTTTTTTCCCAAGCCTCGGCATGATGCGGAAACTCTTAAACACAAAGTCTTCCTGTAATTTAAACACCCAACTGTATGTGTAATTCGAATAAGATGTGGTGACTACTAATGAAGTTACCCCCAGGCTCAGCAGAGAGTACAACTTTCTGGATTATTTGTAAGAAGGTTTATATAGTGCCACAGAAGACTTTATCTTGCCAGTGGCTCTATGAAACCTAAACTCTAAATAACTTTGGCTCTGCTAACATCCCTTTTGTTTTTCTGATTTATTCTTTCCTTCTGAAAATTACAGTAAAAAAGCAAAGTTATTCACAATTTCATTTTGCTTGCTCTCAAGCAACCTGATGCTCAAAACCTCTTGGTGGAGTTGCTGCTTTTAAAATACTTTCATCACTGAAAAGAACTGATGTTTAATTCAACCCCCCCAAAAAGGGAAGAAGTCTTGCCACTAGATCTGAAAGCCAGATTTAGACGTGAAAGCTAAGCATCCAGTGTTGATACCTGCTTGTGTCTTGATAAACAAAAACAGGCTGTGTGAGATGAAGAGTACACAAGTGTTTTCACTTTAGCAGCAATGTATGCTACATCAGATCTTTTTAGGTTACGATCTGTCTATGACTATCCATAAAGCACAGAGTGAAGCAAGTGCAGTTTGCTCATTAACTATTTTTATCTCATTCATTTAGTCTTAGTATGCCAGCCTTTGTCTCAGGATGTATCACATGCTATCAAATGCTATTGTGCAGGATGACAGCAGACAGAAAGGGCCTTGAAAATTTTTTTCATCTTAAGGACAAATTGCTTCCACCAAAGGTCTTAGAGCCACATTTTCAAGAAGCACCCAGCCCTGTAAAAATGCCAAAGCATACTCAATGGGACCAAAAAAACCCCTCTGCTTTTGTTAAGTATAAAATACTTGTCCCTGATCTGTTATGGCTAAAAACTGTGCAGAAACTGTGAGCAAAGGCACTGAACACATCCACATTGACCACAACTGCATTGAAGCACAAGGACCCACCACCTTCTCAAGGTTCACAATCCACCAGGCACCAGAAGAAGACAGAGGAGTGAAGGAGAATTTAGCAATTTATGCTACACATGTATGGCAAGAAAGCCAGCTGCAGGGTGTGATGCTCTGAACTCATGGCTCTTCCATACTGGGTGAAATTCTCCCATACACTGCTGTATTTGGGAAATGAAGAGGTTAACCAAAGCGGTGACACTTATGGCCCAGCTATGCTTCCCAACCAATTCTACTTTTTGACTGCCATCTGGGTAAGGGCACCCCAGGTCCATGCTCAGCTTCTCAGTAAAACAAGGACTTTTTCTTGGCTTCCCACTGCCCATGTTTGGGGACAAAAGTGTGACATCAAAGACAGGGGCCATTTTCCCTCCTGAGGATATCACGATGACAGCAAAGTGTGGAAAATTTTTCATTAAAGCAGCATCCTGTCCAGCTCAGGTGAGCCCTGTGGGGGTGTGTAAACCCCAAAAGGCTTTGAAGGAGGCTGGAAATACTTAGTGGGGACAAACTGATACACTCAGTGTCAGAGAAGGGTGTTCTGTCCTTTCATCTAGGCGGCTAGTTCGGGTTTTGCATGCCAAGACCACATGCCTGACAAACAATTCACAGGCTGTAATATTTTTATCATTTTCTTCTAAACTCTCAATAGCTTTGAATGCTTCATAAAACTCAAGCAAAAGTTAGACTCAACAATGGCCAAGCAGATCACACATAAATTTAGCTGTCTACCTTGCTCTGCAGTTCTGAAATGCTTTAGATGGATGTTCTTGTGCAACACTAGCCCCGGCTTCCACGGTGTGCATTAGGACTGTAATAAATAAGTTGTGAGTTACATAGGCCTGACATGGTATTTATGAAAAGATCATATTTACTCCTTTGAAACAGCCACCCTGCAGAAAGTCTGGCACTTGTACAAAGGCATTTATTCGGTGCATCCCCTTTAAAGGTCAGGAAAGAAAACTGAGAAGATGGGTAATTGCAAAACTGGTTCTGAAAATGTGCTCTTATCTGCTGGACAAGAGGGGAATGTCAAGAAGGCAGGGAGGTGAGCTAAAGCAGGCTCAGGGAAGATGCAAATTCCAGGATCCTCACGTAGGCAGATGTTACGAAAGGAATTCCTCCTGCTTTTGCCATCTGAGGAGTGCCATGCTGTCTTCAGCCAGCAGCAGAGTTATCCAAGGGAGGAAAGAGCCATATGCTTACCAATTTTTTGCAAGAGTGGGAACAGGGAGGAAAAAAAAATCTATTTAACAAGCATTTAACATGGCATTTGTACTTCCCTGTTTTGGTATGGACTGTCCTTTTAAATACCAAATCTACCTTTCTATTCAGACATGAATTTTGATCTGGCAGATATTTTAGTGACCAACCCTCTTTTCTGTTTACTCTGGCAGATTTAAGTAGATTTTTTTTACTAATGCTGCAGTTAATTTCAAATAGACATATGTCCTATCTGGTAAATAGCAACTTGAAAAATAATCTAGTGTTATTCTAGTCCTGCTTTCTTAGAACTTGTTCCCTGAGACTGACATTACCCTGTTTTGCCTTCTCTGGTACTTTCTATCCACATTTTCACTCCTCCCAGGTTATGTCCATTAAACACTTGCTGCACTTTGTTACATGAGACTGAAGATTGGTTTTCACCAATGTATGTAATGTATGTAAGCACATGGCTTGACTTTGTTTGGATTTCAGTCTCTGATGAGTAGAGTTATTGCACACCTGGAGCACAAGCCTTAATCCTGGGGGCTTTTTTGGCTGGGCTTACAGTGATATGTTGAAGGGCTCAGAGTAGTCCATCCTCAAGCACAGTGCAAGCTTTTAAACCAGGATTTCTGGGGCACCTCCAAATCAGGCACGATTGTGCAGGAAGGAAGGACAGGCAGGACTGATCACCTTGTAAAATGGAAGGTCTCTTACACAGGAGCAGGTGTTCTTGTTGCAGGCAATGCTTGTTCTAATAAGCATAAATTACTATTTCTGGGTTTCTGGCACTGGTAAAACTTACCAAGCAGACAGAGAGCCCAGCATAGAGGAGCAGAGGGGCACTAGGTGTCACCTGGTTTCATTGAGACTCAAATAAAAGATGCCCAAGGACTCCTGAAGCAGCAAAACTTCTCCATAAAGACCAGATGATGTTCTTTTGATATCACAAGACATGTAATTTCTCTATACACATCAGCTGTTTCTTGTGTTTTGTTCATCTAGAAACAACAAAAGGAGATGGCAGAGCTTGTCTGGAGTTAAGTGACAAGTACCATGTGACAGAGGTCCATATTTCTTGACTGTAAAATGAGACAGGCAGCATACCAGTGAGACCACAAGGCAAAGGAAAATAAATAACCATTTGGGGTAGCAGCCCAAAACCCCCTCAGTTTCACGTCTCCCTTTTATTTACAGTATTGATGTGTTGGAACTGCTGCAGGAATCTGAACCAGTCAAAGAAAGCAGAATTAAACTCCAAAGTTCTTGTTTCTGAACCAAGGTGGCCATGCCACAAAGAGCAGCATATTCCTTGTGCTTTGGTCAGTGGGAGTAGTGCTGAGCCAGGGCAGAGGGGACTGAAGTCAAGTCCTGGAAGGAAGAGCCATAGGTTTTGCTGCTGGCATTGCCCTGACCCTGCTTCGACCTTGGGGAGCCTCTTTGTCCCCACCACCATTATTTTTTTTTATCACCCTCATGAAGGTGTTAATTGCTTCACAGTTCCAAGGGCTGCTCTTTTAGTAAGCTCTTTTAGTGGCTTCATTCACTCAGCTACCTGCAAACACTGGGTTTGCTGGTGGTTGTTCCAATGTAGTGGAAGAAGAGATCCAGCCACAAATCGAGCAACAAGACATGGTGTGGGGTGTGCAGCCATCTCCTGCCAAGTGAAGGAAATATTAACGTTCTGCTCCCCATCCGAAGCCCGCAAACACTAAGGTAAGAACAAAACATGAATTTAAAGATTTGTACAACAGCCACCAGGCCATAATGAGATTTATTCTGTGGTCTCTTAGATATTTTGGGCTGATAGGCCCAGCAGCTCACAGCATGTGGTTTATGCATATCAGGCTTAAGACATGCATCTGGAAGAATGCATTTGTGGTGGATAAAGGTGAGCCACTGTGTCTCCAAACTGAGTTTCTAGTCTAATCTAGACTAGTCTATTTTTTTGCCTTCCTGTGTCCTACCAAAAAGCACATATGGATGATGAGATCTCCTTTTTGTCCTTGGAAAGGTTACAGTAGTTACTAAATTATGAACTTCCTCTCCTCTTTCTGTCCTGTTTTTAAACAAACCCACAGGAAAAACAATGGAGTTAAGCATAAGGAAACATGAATGCTGGGAGAGCTACTTCAAAAATGTTTTGGGAAAATGTTTATTTGTGAATGAAAATCTAAGTCCTCTTACTCATCCCTCTGCACCTGGCATAATAATGTAACCATCATTTGCAGCAACCATACAGATTTGAAAAGCAGAACTCTTAGTGAACTACCTATTCCATATAACAAACTGTGAATAATGAACGGGAAATTGGGGCTGATGCATATGGAATCCGTTTTCCTACTTAACTCTGGATTTCTGCATAAGCCCATGTCAGTGCTTCACCAGAGCACAAACCTTGTCATGCCATGACACCAGTAGTTGTGTCTCCATGTTGTTTCAAGCCAAACACACAGCACAGCTCTCAAGACACAGGTCTGAGCTCCACCAACACAGCACTAGCAATTGCTATGATAGATCCTCACATCCTCTGGGCACTCACTTTCTTTTATGAGTTACACTCAATGGAGAAAGACAAGAAGGAGGGGAGACATGCAGCTTGTGCTGCTCAGAGGAGTCTCACCCGCAGTAATTTCTGGAGCTCCTTGTGGAGCTATGTGATGAGGAGGACCACTGGCACTCATCTGAGTACAGCTAGCAACTATGATTTTATTCTTTTAGGTTTTTAACTTACAAGTAGTGGACATCCACAGTCCTCTCTGCCCATCGCTGGAGATCTTCAAGGATCCTGTCTGTATCCAGAAAGGGAGACTGGATCCTTATTTCATTTATGAAGGGCTTTGAAAATACCTGTATTTGATGCTGTCAAGAAGTGGGATCTGTGGTAGGGATGCAAAGAAAGTAACACAAGCCTGGAGGGGAGCTTTAGGAGATTAGTGGAAGATGAATATTTAGATACACGTATGAGCTGAGCAAGAAGCTGTGCAGAAAATTGGCATGATTGAGATGCTGCCAGTGTCTGAGGATATGAAAAAAGAGTATCAGGTCAAAGTAGCAATTCATGGATAAGCTGTAGATGTATGAGAGGAGCATAATGGCTGTGGTGTCTGCAGCAAGCAAGAGAATTGGTATCACACTTTGCTGAAGAACACTTTTATTCAGAAACAATCACATGAGAGTGCAGAGCAGCTGCCCCTTCTAGGCTTTTTATAGATACTGCTCATACACCTTTAAAACTTTCTCCTTTCAGCCTTGCCATTCTCTTTAATGAGTATAATTGACTTGGTCACTATGTCTCAAGACCACTAACCTCAAAATAACATCACTGGAAGGCATAACCAAGAATCACTTGGAAGCTGACTGAGAAGAAGAGCTGGGCTTTGCATCACTTCTACTCTGAGAGAGCATTTAGTGAACCACACCTACACATCAGTGAAAGTCAGCAGCCTTTCTCAAGAAGGTGGCAGCAGATTTAATTCAGAAGTTGCTTATACCTGTGGTGTGAGCAGTTTCAATGTCTCTGGACAGAGGCCTCTTTCTTTGCTTATTGTTAGTGTCCACTGTAATGTGCCTGCTAGTGGCTGTCTCTTGACTAGGTTGCCTTTTCTACTGCATGCCCTTTGTAATATTTTTCAGGAAATAGATCCTAAACACTATCCCCATGAGAATGTGGGGACTTTTATGTTTCATTTTGCTCTGGGACCTTTCTGGCCATTGATGAACAAACAGGTTTACACAGGTTTAATGCAAACTCTTAGCACAAAGCAACAGGATCATCCCAGGAAAGATTTGGCTTGACATACAGTTGACAGGCAACCTCTGAGGAGACAGTAAGAACTGTCCTTTTTGGCTTAAATACATAGAATATTTAAAAACCAAAGTTTCTTTCTCTTAAAAGGTGCCGGACAGAGAATGTCCATTTGTCAAAAGATGATAAAGATACATCTATGGGTCTGCAGCAAGGACTCCAAATTTGAAAGTGTTGGCTGATACTGAGTTAGTTTCTGGTGTCCATGACTTAAACTGGGACATGAACTTCTTTTCACTCCTCTCAGTGTCTGATGTGTCTGGTTCTATAGGCACGTGTAACAAAGAGCAGAATTTGCACCATTGTGCGGTGAGGGGGTATTAAGCTCTGGCCACAGGTTGTGCTTGTTCATAATGAGCATCCCTCTGCATGCTCTAAGGTCAAGATAAATCTCAGGGGATTGGAATTATCAGCTAACTGTCTCTCATTGAGGGGTAATTCAATCAACTTTGGGCTAAAGCATGCACGAGTAATTACCACAAATCACATGCAGCAATGACTACTTTGCGTACCTTGGATCCTCTCTTCTCCTCCCATGTGCCACTGAAGTGCATGCCGTGGACCAGGGCTGGATTCTGGCTCCACTGACACACTGGAGCAGCTCCAGTGTGAAAAGCAGTGAATCCAGCCTCATGAATAAGAATATTAGTCTTGTTTCCTCCTAAGTACCTCTCATTGCTGCTGAGGTTTGGTTACATACCAAGATGTCTCACAATCTGTCATGCTGTGCACTTTCAGGACAAGCTTTCTTCTCTCAGTCCCCTGTTAGATCTATCTGGTTTTCACCTTGCAGCCTTTTATTGGCTGAAATGATGTTTCAGTCTAAAAGGTGCTAAATAAGGCAAATGAGCCTTATTTATCTGCAAATACGACTTTGTAGGAGTAATAGAAAGTCCAGCTCTGGTCTAAGACAGCCCTAGGCTGGCTCAGCAGCTGGGACTTTGGTATGAGCTCTGTGAAGTAAGACATTAATTTATATTTTACTGAAAAAAACCCCAACCAAACACCAAAACAATACCAGGAGAGTTTTATTCCATCTGTTTCTCCTTTCTATCACCACTGTAAAGTGCTATTGAATCAGACACAATCAGTATTGGCTTCCTAACAGGAAGCACTTCTGTGGCCAGGCAGGTTTATATTTAGAATGGGAGCGGTTTAAGATGAGGGATGGGAGTTGTCTCCAAACATTGTCATTACTTCTTTAATGGAATATGCAGCTTGCCTCCCACTTTAAATAGCAGAACAGGCCTCTGTAACCAATTACTAGAGCTTGCAAGCCTTCCTCAGGCCCATAGATGGCATATTCCAACTATTTGTGTTCTGTGAAACCAGCAGTAGGCCAGAGAGTAGAACAACCTAAAAGGCAAGATTGAAACTGAAATGTTTCTTCACAGGCAAAAGAGAATAGCAGGGTTTTTATCCCTGGAATTCAAAGGCAGAGACGTGAGAGCTCAGAGAATACTCAGTGAATGCTCACAATGCATTCTCACCATTTACCCTTTGTCTAACTATAAGCAAGAAATGCAATGTGATGGCACAAATTGTTTCTGTTTTCCTGAAAACAAAAGCGATTGGAAAACGAGGCACTAAATGTAATGCAGATGGGAACGGAACTACAAAAAAGGCACACCACCAATGAATTTGGGTAGAGCCACAGACTCTCTTCCATGCCTGCTTTTTAGTGATCTCAGCCCTGCAATGTCCTTGTCACACTGGTGAGGCTTTTGAAAGTTGATCCAGTGTTACACCAGTGACTGGCCTTGCTAGAGAAAAAAGGCAACAGGAGAGAAAGACAAAGGACTCAAGTTTTTTCTCTGAGAGAGATATCTGTTAAGAAGCCTAAAGAGGATAATAGATGTGCAAATGAAGTAGGATCCAGTTGACCTTTCTGGGCCTTTGGTTTTGAGCTTCTATGCCCAAGTCACATCCAGAAGTTCGAGTAAAACTAAAATTGCCTCTTCCTCTCCCATCTCAAATCCATGCAAATTATGCATGCAGATTCTGTATAGAGGGTTCAAGTAGTGGAGTCATTTGGGTTTTAGTTATGGATGAGTAAGTTGATTTGTGTGAAGAGAAGGAAAAGATGATCTCAAAGCATTTTACAAGCAGACCTAATTATTAGCCCACTGTGACCATCAGTGCTGCGTTCTGGTACTGAGAGGCTCACATGTAAACATGGGATAAACCAACCCCACCTTCAGCAGGAGTAGCCTAGGGTAGAAGGGATAGGGAGGATGCCCAGAACATTTCTTTTTACCTATATGCCCATCATAGAAGCCCAGTTCACTTCCAGCTCAGCAAAATTGATGCTCAGAGATATTGTGTACTTCACTGTGCAGTAAGAAGGAATAACACTGCTTGTCATCACTGGTGGAGCAGTTTTCAATGTCTTCAGATACATCCCTGCAGCTACAACATTTATGGCAGAACATGAAGTGCTTGTGTGGCCAGGCCAAGCGGCACAGAAAAAGTCTTACCCATGCTGCTCATGGTAGCCACTCCCAGGGCAGCTTAGTTCCACCTGCCCTGCAAATTACGTGGCCTGGTTCTATTGTGCCCAATGCAGCACCCCAAAAATACATTGTTTTTTATTCCAGTGCATCTGAAATGGATGTATTGCAGCCAGAGTGGGGGTTTTAATGGCAGGAAGATGAAGTTTGCACATTGCATGCGCTAACTTGTAGCACAGGGAGAAGCCTGAGAGTACAAACTGTTGTGGTGGTGGAGTGGGACTAAAATCTAGCGAGTTCCAGTGCTGCTCTTTAGAACACTAATAATTTAGTCCTTTAGAAGATGAGGTCCAGACATTGTCCTAAAGGAAATCAAACAACTTGTAAAAATGGGAACCCAAGAACCTCAGTATCTCCAGTGCAGTGCAGATGGCTAAAAGTTGCAGACCATCAGCAAAATTACCTAGCATTTTAAATTTACTCTGACCATTATTGGTTCATAGATTAGTCAGGCCAGAGTCAAATAATCTTTTGGCTCCATTTTTGTGATGAAAATACTGCAGAGGTCTACCTGTACACTTCTTGAAATGAGGAACATATCTGCAAGCAGAGAGCTCAGCAGTATCTCATTTTAGTAAATGTGTGCTTGTGTGCACTGCTGAGAAGTCAACCTTTATCGAGGCTTGTCACACTTTCTTTTGTGTCTGTGTGTATTTTGGCACCTCTGTACCATAAACAAAAGAAAAACTCTCATTTTACAGAGCCAAGTTTGCTGTTGCAGCGTTAAAGGTACCTTTGTAATTCAAACTGCAATCCATGTGCAGCAAAGCTCACCAAAACCTAATAAAATAAACAGTGGATGGAAAAAGCTTATATTGGAAATTATATGAATAACAGTGTTAGAAAAGCAGGCCACAAGCAAGAGTGCTGAGAATTCATCAGAAATTGTTCTGATGATCCTCAAATAACAAAGGCTTATTCTTCTTTGTTTTTGTAACACATGCTATGGTGAATTTTCCAGTGTCCTTGAAGTCTGCCAAGAATGGGGAAAAGCAAAAGAAAAATAAGGAAAGAAAGGGGAATGTACTGCAAATATGGGATGACAGAGGGCAGAAAAATGTGGAATGAACTTTGATGCGGAGCAGATGTACCCCTGCATTCCATAGGCAAAACCAGTGCTGAGGTCACTCTGAAGATAATGAGAAGAGAAATGCCTCCTGTCTCCCTTCAGCTTTAACACAGAACCATTTCAAAGATGGGTAACAGAAACGTTTCTAATAACTCCCCCATTTTTTTCTGCGGGAGGAAAGGAGCAAAAAGCAGAGAGAAAGAACCACACTCTACAACAGTGCTTCTCCAAATTATTTCTGGATTCAGACACTTTGCAAAGTGCCCTATATTACCCTCAATCTTTGGATATTTTCTCTGTCTCCTGGAGATAAAGCTAGAGAGGCATATTCAATGTATTGTGTAAAAGTGTTCAATTGACATAATATGCAAATTCAGAAATGTATCTTTTTATATTGCAACAGTAGAAAATAAAAGACAATCGCATAAGCAACAGCAAATCACATTATTCAAATGTTTTCTCTTTTTCTAATAACATTAGAGATGATCCTTTCAAGCTGTTAACAGCACTCAGAGGGGAGGGGGGAGGTGGTCTCACAGGTAATTTATGTTTGAATCCAAATCCACGTGGAAAGCTTGTGATGTTAACATTTCTGTTAATTTGGTCTGGGCAGAGATTGGCCCAGTACTGGCTCTCCTAGGAATGAGTGGCAGAAGCCACACTGTCTTCAACAGAACTATTGTTTAACCCTTTGCATCGTTCTGGTTTATTAGAAACATCTGTCAAAGACACAAAGAGCTGTCAAGGAGATGAGAGAATTTTCCTTGTGGTTTGGTTTTTAGAAGTATATTGAAATATATATTTATATGTGTGTTATAATAGATGGACTTACTGTGTATGAGTGTGTGTACATAATAACATATGTAAAGATATGATGCCTTTTCTTTGGGTCAGAATGAGTATATTTTAAAACTTTTAAAAATTAGTAGTAAGATGTAAAAAGCCCCATTGAATCAGATGATCTAAAAAACTAAGAATCCCAAACTATGCAGCATCAGTATTTTTTTTTTCAAACAGAGGCAGCTTTTTTAGAGAATGAATTGTGTATTGTACATTACTTTTTTTTGTTATTTATATGGTTGAAAGTTAGAAGAGTTTGCAATCTTGTATACATAAATACTCTTCCCTTTCTCCAGCCTAGTCTGTTCAATGGGAACAAATGAAGTGTTCAGTAATACAGCAAATTTGTGTATGATTCTTCAAGTTTTAATAATTTCTATCAGATGTGTTAAATAAGAGTCAAAATAAACATCAAAATATAAGAGAACAATAAGAATGAGAATAGTTACTGAAAACATGTACAAGTGTCTAAAATGCTCCCTATATCAGGGACTCCAGTGCTGTTACCTTTCTGTGCCCCAGTGCCCAAGGAGTCACACAGGAGTCACACAGGACAGAGGTTTTGCAAACAGGACATGTTGGCTAGGTTGGACTCACACAAGAGGATGTTTGAAGAATCAAGGAACCAAGGATGAAGAGTCCTGTGAGAAGTGCTACAAGCACTCTTGAGTTAGCATACAACACAAAGCATGCAGCACCTTCAGAAACTTCCTCTCTTGGGAACCAGCAGCATGTCCTTCACTTCCATCTGAAACTACTGATGGTGCCCACAGTCAGGAAAAGAACCATGGGATCTTGCACTGGCTACACTGTGGTTGTGCCCTGGAGCCCCAGTCAAACATCTCAGAGGGCATGAGCAGCTGGTGGCATTTTTTCCCTCAGCTTTTTTGTTAGCATCAGCTCCTGGACACCAGGAGAGAAGCTGTGGGTGAATCTGCACAGATGCAGCTGAAAAGATCCCTGTATCAATGGGAGATAATGGGACAATGGGCTGTATATGGGGACATTCCCAGCATAGGATGTGGAGGATGTCCCCATGGGAGTCCTTAGAGCCACCTATTTGGAAGGAAGTATTAAGAAAACAGTGAATACAATCCTGTTTGGTCCTGGGCACACGGGTTTTGTTGGATGAGTGCACAGAGATCCACCAGGCTTTTGCAGCCTGCTCTGGACAATATTCCCTGCACAGGAGCACAGGGGGGATGCAGGATTAGGCCTGAGAACATCAGTTAAGGATTAAGTTTAAATAAAACCTGGCCTATGGCAGTAAGTAAAGTATGATGCTTTATTTCACACGCACTGAGGTCTGCATAGAAAGGGGACTTTGGGGTTCCCAGTGACCGAATGAAATTGATTGAAGTGCAAAAAAAAAGGCGAGTATAAAAAAGCCCTGAAAGCAAGGCAATTGCTTCCAGATGTTTTAAAATTGCTCTCAGAAATGAACAATCAAATCCTACATGAGCAAGACACAATAAGAGGCAGCAACAGTCAGGAATATGTATGAAGAACACAGTAGAGGGCACCTCTTCTTTCAGCAGGGACATAAAAGACTTAGCAGTCACCACCACCCAAAAGTCTGTGTTTGGGATGGTGGCTTGCTATGGACTTTCAGACTGGCAGCCGGTTAAGTGGAAGGGATTAACATGCTAATTACAAATGAACACAGCCATGACAAGTGTTGTTGGCCACAAGTTTTTCAGGGCTTAATTAAATGTGATAAGACACACAAAGCCTTGGTTTATCAAACTGTCAGCATGAGGCTGCTGCCTGTCATTCATCTTTGTATGTGGTCTTATAACAAACAGGAAGGTGACTTAGAGCCTTATTTCCCTTTTGATTGATTCAGTGCTTGAACTGTTGGATCTCCTCTCACTTTAACTCAAAATTAAGATTTTTATGTGAAGTCCATCCACATACACATGTTTTTTTAAACTCTAAAACCCCCACATCTGCATTGTACTTTAAACTCTTACAGGTCATGGCAGACACCTTGGTCTGATGCCTGCAAGCTGTCCTTCACCTCCTGACCTTTGGAGCAGATCCCAGGTTCAGGTACCAGAGCTCTCCACTGTGCCTTTAGTCACACAGTCAGTGTAAAGAACTAAATTGCCCAACAGTATGTATTTTTAAAAGCCCTAGAAGCAGTTAGGTTTACTAAATAGGATTTTTGAGGGACAGTGCCCCCACTCAACATACTTGAGCCTGAACCGAGTACCAGAGAGTACTGTCCTAACATCCACTGCCTGAATGCAATTAAACAGAGCTGTTTTTCAAGAAATCTGAATCCACCATGAATGAACAGTTTAAAACATTAATCCATATCTGTACCAGCAGACACCATACTGACTTACATGCAGTATGTAAATAAAGTATTGAAGTATTGAAGGAAATCAAAGAAAAGATATGGCTGCAGGAAAAATATCAAATATAGATTTTTTAAAATAACATTTACACAATCAGGCTTTTTGTGTTGTGCTTATTTGGTTTGGTTTGTTTGAGTTTTTTTAATGAAGTTCTGTATCTATGTATTCCTCAGCTTAAAAGACAAGCAGAAAACAGAAGGCAGTATAGGTGAATGTTGTTTCTGTACAGGGACCAATGTGATTGAGCACAGCTAGCTCTTTTACTCTAAAATGGGGCTGGAGAAGTAATCTGTCAGCCTCTGGGGTAGATGTTTGTAATTAAGACACCGTGCCTCATCAGCATATGGCAAAAAGAAAAGGTGCTTTGTTCTCTGTGCTTCCAACACACAGCTGAGGAAAGGATTAAAGAGATTAAACCAAGCTGAACTGCCAGAGGAATTGTTTCTGTGGATGGACCCTGCACTTGCCCACCCTGGAGGTCAGCAGCAGGTTCCTCTGCATGGTGAGGAGCTCCCTGAACACAATGCAGCAGTGAGGGGAAGGGAGGTGTGGACATGCAATCTCTCCAAGCTCATGCTCTTTTTCTTCTCTGAACAGTTTCCCTTTAGCATCATCCTAAAGCTGGTGTAAGGCTGTTTCCTGGTATTGCACTCACATATTGGCATGGTGCAACCACACCTCTGGGAGGTACAGCACAGCAGATCTGCAGAAAGGAAAACAGAGTGGAAGGGCTGTGCCAAGAATTCCTTTATTGTGATCACAGATCCAGGTCTCTACCATTCTGTCCACTTTAGGGTCATTACAGGTTATGTACAAGATATTCTAGGTCTGGTTTTGTAGCATATTGCTTCTCTTATAACAACGTGAATGATTATTGCAAATGATCAAGTTAAAATGTGGAGCCTGGTCATGCCAGGGAGTTTTGTCCCAAAATCTCAGAAAATTACTTGTTCCTTCACCTGTCAATTCAGTCTTAGCTATGAGTGGGGAAAAAGAACTTATGTTTAAGTAACTTACATTTCTATAGAATATCTTAAGCAAAAGGAATTTTTTTCCTAAATGTCTTTAAGACAAAGCTACTACAATTTATTTTTTAGAAAAGATCATGGCCCAGCTTCTCTCTTAATGGCTATGAATTCACTAAGATAATTAATCTAAATCTGTTGACATCCTCTGTATCATTTTGTAATGGATCCTTACATCTGACATGTCAAGGTGCATTCAGGACATGTTTATCACAGTACATTCACAGCTACACTGTTGGTATCTGTCCAGTGCTGAGTACAGTGCTTCCTGACGAGACTGAAAGGTGACCAAGTTCAGCAGAAGTTGCCCCCATGATTGGCTAATGATGCTTCTGGTGCTCTACAACAGCCAGATCCTCCAGGGTAAGAGACTTCTGATTCCTAGAAGGTGGTTTTTCTGCATGGAAAAGATGTAGCCTGGGGGTAGCTCGGTCTGTGGCACTGTGTGCTCATGCTAAGGATAAATTGCCTTGGTTTTGGGTGGCCCTAGCCCGATCATCACCTGGAGAGCTACCCAGTCTCTTGTTTTTGGCAGTCTGATGATTCTGGCATCCCCTACTAAGCAAGGGGAGCAAAATCAGACATCAGTTCTCCTGCCTCATCTTTAAAGTTTCATGTCTTCCTGTCACTAGATTCCCCTTTATACCTTCCCCTTACCAGAAGGACACAGGTTTCACGCTCACAGCCCACAGGCTGTCTCTGGCTCTTAGCTCCTCACTCAGCCCTTTACACCTGCCCCCATACCATCACAAAGCACTGAATGTACTTGCTTGGCACGGGCATTTGTGGCCACTTGTGGTGGAGAGAAGGGCAGTGACTCAGTCCCTTTGACCCAGGGAGGAAGAATTCTGCTTTGGGGAGGCTCATGCTGAATGGGTAAGTAAAACTTTCAAGTGAGGGAAATCCAGTCTTAGCAGAATAGGTGACATAAGATAAAAACAAGAGGACCCCAGAATTTAACAGACACCATCCTTTCTAGTGGAATTAAAGCTGATTCCAGGTTTTCCCCTATACCTCACCCTCTGGCAGTCTGTCAATACTCCTGAGACTAACTGCAGCAAAGTCAGCTTCATCATGATCTGCTTTCAGACATGCTCAGGGATACCCCAATGATCGACAGCTTTTGCAGTTCTCTATTTCCCCCCACTTGTATTAACACATCCTGTGACTATCATGTGTTTTCCAATCAGGTTTCTGTTATATCAAATAAATCATGCCAGAAGCAACTATTTCATTGGCCTTTGTCTCCCTGTTATGCTGCAGGCAAAGTGCCTGGGATCCTTCTGTCCGGAGCCAGAGGCTTTGACCTCTTCCTGTCAGCAGCTGGCACTAAAGTGATTGTATGTCTGCAGCAGTTGTGTAATAGGAGGAAAGGAGGACTGGAAACACCCTGAACTGAGCTTGCTCCTGCCTCTTTGATGAGTTCCTTTATCTTTGTGATAAAAATTCTCTCTCTCTCAAAGCAAATATTGCTGTTTTAAACAGCTCTTGCTACACTGTTAAAAGCAACATTTGAAAGCGGAGGCCGTGGATGCACAGCTGGACTTCCCCTTTAATTGTTCAGAGCTTATTTCATGGCTCATCTATACTTGGACAGTCCCATGCCCTCAAAGGCACTTGGGAGAGGCAGGACTGATAGCAAGAGGAAAGACAAAACTTAATATTACTACAAAGCACATAAACACTTCATTTTCCCTGTCTGAACAGTTCTCCTAACGTCAATGGGAATGAAATCTAGAGCACAGTTAAATACAATCTTATATGTTTGCAGGATTCAGACCTCAAGCAAGCGATGGTTGTTCTACCTAGAAGGAATTATTTGTGTTAGTCTTTCAGGGAAGGCAGGCAGAATTGAGCAATACAAGATGAAGATTTTGTGCAGTGAGATATAAGCCATTATCAGCATAGAATTAACTGGGAAACTGATGAAGATCACTGTGATTTTTCTAGACACAGGATTCACTAAATTTCTACGAATCCTGCACAACAACTCTTTTGACAGATTAATTAGTGTGAAGATGTCTGCACAAACCAGAGGATATTGATAAAATGAGGACATTCTCCATACAAGAAGTGAAATTCACTCTTTAGAATAATTTTTCTGCCTCTCAGATACAGAGCATCAGTCCCTGTCCCTGTGCATCAGTCCTATTAGTCTGTCAGTTGTAATCCAATACTTCATTTTGCTCTCCAGATTCTTCTCTTCCACTCTCTGACAGAGGTACAATGTATAAGAGCAGAAAGAACTTCTACCAACACCCTGGTTGATCAAAATGCTTTTTCACCATAAACAGTGTAAATGAAGGTCCACAGGGAAACATACATGCAAAAAGAAAAATAAAACAACCCCCCAAACCTCACTCAGATTTATTTTTCATAGGAGTACTTCCACTGTTTGAAGATTAGTAGAGACTCAGGTGCCACAACCACATGCAAACAGAATTTTTCAAGGATCTTTCTTGTTTTAGAACTGTGGTCTAATGTTTCCATAAAATATCTTATTACACAGTGTAGAGAAAGTTGAAAAGATGATAAAAGCATAAAATATATTATATAAACCTCAATTCTTTCAAATACCTACTATTTACTCATGTAGGTGATCCCAGTTAGTTAACTGGGAGAGATGAGCAAGAGAAGAAGGTTTAAAACCAAGGAAAGGAAAGGTCTGCCAGAAAATCCCTTTTCTCATTCCTGCAATGAACACACATAACACCAAGAAAATCCCCTAAGGAAAGGAGATTTTTTAACTCCAAAGACAGTAAAGAGTAACTCTGCAAAAAAACCCACAAAAAACCCAGGGAGACAAACAGCATGACTTCCAGCTGTTCAGTGCCTTCACCAATCTTTGAGATAGCTGTAAAGACAGAAAAGCCTTTTCACAAGACAGCAGAACAAGGTCACTTTGCTTCAACCTAAAAGAATTGCTGATCTCCTGATGACATCTAATGAAGAGCAGAAATGAATAATTAGGCAGGTCATTCCTGCAAGCTTTGCTGTTTGCTATTACTGTCCAAACATCTCATGTGTTACAATTGAGGACACCTGATGTCCTCCTGCTACTTTGAAGTTAACAGCCTTTAATCACCAGCAGCTGCATCTGGACCTGTTCTGATGGTTAATCTCCAAACTCCTTGAGAGGTCCATGCTATCCAGTTAATCTGTTTTGAACTTCCTCTCTTGCAAGTTCCTTTTATGGATATTTTTCCTGTCCCCCAGGTGCAAAATACCCTAGGCATGGCTCCTACCAATCCTTTATTCTAGTCTAGGTTTATTCTACATTACATATGCTCCTGTGGTGCTGCATATTGATCAGCTGTCTCCTAGTAACAACTGTATTTTTTAATTTACATCAGCTGTGCACTGCAGTTTCAAATGCCTTGTTTTTAGTGTATACAACATGAGAAACAATAGCACAAATACAACGTTGTCAGCAGTTAGACTGTGGTATCCAAGTCGTGATTAAAGGATACCTCTAGGCTAGAATATTGGTTGGCAAAGGCTGAATTGTCAGCCTCAGCCTTAAATACTAAGAAAAACTGCATCATCTGTGTGCCACTGAAAGCCTAATTATGCATCTCCTACACATTTATCACAGCAAGAAACTCTTCTCTAGGTTGCAGTCAAGAAATAAAATTAAGAGGTTTAGTGATTTCTAGAGCAGGAATATTGAAATGATAACTCCATGTGGCATTTTCAGCCTCACCAAGGGGCTCCTTGGGAAATGCCATACTCCCGCCTGCCTCCTTCCCAGGAGTGCCTCAAGACCAGGCAGGCTTTTTCTGCAGCTATCTTGGCCATGAGCGTGAGCAGTCAGTCAAGTAAGCCTAAATTGCTTTTGCTTTTTCTGCCCATGTCTGGTTTAAAGTATTTGTCTTTAAAAGGGATACTGGAAACTTCTTGACCCAGCTGACACCAGTTACTCACATTTAAGTGAGTTAGTTAAACATTCACATCGGCATTAAGGCAACAGCAATATTATAATCTGCTTATTTATCAGTATACATCATTAAAAGTAAGTAAATAATTATTTCCAAGGGTGTATTGCAGTCATTTACATACAAGGTGTGTTAATGACACCAGAGAGAGAGCTCATATGGGATCAGGGAAAGGAGTTGTCTGGAAGTCACAATGAGCCTGAGCAGAGTATCCAGGTTACACAGCAGACCTACGCTTATCAGCAAGGATGCATGTGCTTCTGCTCAGGTGCTGGAGCAAACAGCCTGGCAAAGGCCTCACATGCATCTGCCTCAGTGAGGTTGCTTTGGAGAGTTTTGACATCTGTATTCTGTTCTTGAAGGCTACCTGGCTAAGAGGAATCTGAATAGTTCTGAATGCAAATTATCTCCTTTAAATACTATTCTTGTTGTCCTTCCTTTAGAGGACTCAGATAACTGAAGCAGCACATTAAGTCCATGATACTGCCCAGAATAGCTGAAGTTAGGAAAGCAATGCTGGCTTCATTAATTTCTCTGTGAATTCATAACTAAGTAAAAACAGCTTAGAACAGAGCCCAGGGAACTGTGCCCTGCCCTACAAAAGACCATGTATGCTAGGAGCAAAGCTATGGCAAATTACAGAAACATTCCCTTAACAGATTTTTTTTCTTATCGGAATACCAACTTTTTGCTCTGAACACCATATGTAGCCTGGATAACTTATCATGGCCTTGACTTTGGTTGCCAGAACTGAGATGTCAGGGGGAGAGACTTCCTGCAGGAGGTCTGGATACAGCCCTTCCCATGAAAGGCAAGGGCCAGGGACTTTGACGGAACTTGAATTTCCCCATGTGCTTTCACCCCTTCCTTTGTATATCTAAATATGTTACTGATGGCAGGGCAGTTTTAGAGTGTAGATTAACTGAGAAATGTGAGTAACTGAAACCTAATACAGTCCTGTCTTCTCAGCTGACACCACACAGCAGGAGAAACACCTCAGCTCCTCTAAGAACATAGATAATGTACATTCATTAATCCCCAAGTTAATTAAAAACAATAGAATGGAAATGAGCAATAAATTACTTTAGAGCATTACCACGACCTGGGATTTAGGATGAAGTACAAATATTATCAAGGAAGACAAGCTCATACTGTCTTAAAATCTGGCTTAGAACGAGTGACCGCAGTTATCTGCAAAAACAATAATTGCTGTTAGCATCTGTCACTTTTTCCTCCTCTGAGCTTTCTGCTCAGTGCAGTTTTTTTTAAGAGATGAGACAAATTGTGTCAACTAAACTTTGGTGCTATAGAGCCACTCACCTGCCATGGAATACCTTAATCCAGGGCACCCTTTGGGGGCCATCTGAAGTAGAATAAATTTGTTTGCCCAGCTCTCTCCTTCCCCTATACAGTCTCTCCAGGAAGTGGGGTGTCATGGCTGTTTTCCAGGCATCTTTCTACAGGGAATTAACTTCAAAACTCTGTGGTTGGTGAGGAGTTCCACCACTATTACCCCTTAAGGATTAATAGCAGTCAAAGAGTATTCAAACTCCACAGTGAATTCCTGGCCTTTGGAAATCTCTTATCACAGAGAGAGCCCAGATGAAGTGGAAGAGATTTAATGTTTTGATTTTTGTGTTCTGCACTGGGTATGTCTTTATATTAGAGGAAGATCTCCACAGTGCAAACTGAAGGAAGCAGGTCAACTTGCCTCCCTATCACCAGTAACAGACAATAGACTAGTACATGGATGATGCAAAAATGTCGTTAGATGCTGCTGGGAACCAGTGAAAAAGTAGCCTTGGGGCCTTGCCTTTCTCAGGCCTTTACAAGGTCAAGAAGTTATAACAATGATTATATACCTGCAGGGTGTGTGAGAGAAGTGATGTTTTTCAAAAGTATGTTTTTGAGGAGGTGTTGCCTTCTTGGACCAATGAGTCTTTTTTATTTTGTTTTGCATGAACTACCCTTTATATATGTGTAGCGTTTCTTAAAATAAAGCTCTTTCTCTCTTGCTTCTCTACTACACAAGGAACTATGTTGCATTATCCTTTTCACCACTCTTACAGCCTTAAAATGCAACATAGAAATTATGCCTACCTATGTCCTCGAGAATGTCTCCTACCAACTGAGGAATAATGGTGTTTCATAAGATTGTGGGAAAGGACCTCAGTGCATTAACATGTTTAGTAGCATGAAGAAGAGCAGCAAAGGAGTATAAAAATACTTAATATTTAAGATCATCTAATATTTTATGAAGAGCAGTTGCATAATAACAGATGGAATTTCTGTTTCTGTGGCTGATGCTGTCACACAGAGCTTACACAGCTTAAGCACATCACTCTGGGTCCATCTTCTCTCCCCAGCAGACAGGGCTCTCTGCATTGCTTTAGTTGTGCCCTTGAAATGGGTTTACTTGACCTTCCTAGTAGTAGCTCTCGTCAGGATAAGGTTGAATTTTTAAAGTGATGAACCATAGGTGGCTGAAGGGAGGTTCTACCTCCTCACAGCTGCATGGGATTTTTCCCACCCTGTGGTCAGCCAGACACTGACAGTACCTACCATAGTCATCATCAGGCTTCAACAAAATGTCTGAAGATCTGCTAGGAAGAGGTTAAGAGAAAAAGAGTCCTCCCAGCCACATATCTATTTCTGTGCATGCACAGTGCCTAGCACAGCAGTGACCCTGATCTAATTTGGCATCCCTGTGGCAATACCTTTTAAATGTCATTACTTTGAAAATAAGATGTTGATGTTTAATGAACAAATGATCCCAGGCAAAATAGGACAGTAGATTTCATAAGGTAACAGAAAGGGAACAAACCTTTAAGGGAACAAGCCTGACATGAGTGTTTCTTCAGGGCAGAGGGTACTGGGACCTGCTGGGACTCCTTTTGTCTGGTTTGCTTCTGCTCAGGTGGGTTTTCACAACTGCCCAACAAACACACATCTCAAGAGGATTTGCCTTTTTATGATCTTCACTTGAAATGAAGGGCTCAGAAGAGAAAGAGATCCTGTTGTTAAATGGAAAGGGTCACCCACTCTGCAAATGGCCAGCAGTACAGCAACTTGAGTGAGGACCACACCAGCCCCAAAATGAACTGCTGTCTATCCCAGTGGTGGTAGGATACTTTCTTTACTTAAAAATTTTAGTGGTGCTTTCTGTGATGAGAAAACATTTCCTGACAGAAACAGATTAAAATCCTTTTCCTATTTTACACTGTACACTGCAATGATTATATGAAGATAAATTTGAATAACTAGTCCCCTGTGACCGTGATACTGTGTTATCCAAATCCTGTGTTTAATCCACCCTACAACTGCACAGAAACAATTCCAATCAGGCTAAGGGCAGTGAAAACATGCTTTTCATCTATGTCATCACTTAGTCTTGCTATATTTTGCAGATATTTAATGCTTTGCACACCTTCTTTCAAAATGTTGTATGTGCTTATCCCTATCTAGGCAGCTTTCCAGCCACTCTTTCCCAAGCCTGTAGCATTTCATGGGGTTGTTGTAACACAAGTGCAGGATGAGTGTGTGTCTTGGTGGTGTAGACCATTTCTGCTTGGATTGTAGATGCTTCATTCTGTTCCCCATGTTTGTCTTTCAGTTCAGGGGACTGTGTACCCCTAAGAAAACTGGTCTTACTATTAAACATTGAGGTAAAGGAGGCATTAAGTACCTTTGGAGTTAAATCCAGTTTGTGGTCAGTCACAAGGGGTGTCCCCTAGGGCTCTGCATTGGGGCCAGTCCTGTATAATATCTTTATTCATGACCAGACAAGGAGATCGAGCACACCCTCAGTAATTTTGCAGATGACACCATGTTGTGTGGGAGTGTTGATCTGCTGGAGGGCAGGAAGGCTCTGCAGAGGGATCTGGACAGGCTGGATTGATCAGCTGAGGCCAAATGTATGACATTATGTGCCAGGTCCTGCATTTGGGTCACAACAACCCCAGGCAGCACTACAGGCTGGGGGCAGAGTGGCTGGAAAGCTGCTGGTGGAAAAGGAGCTGGGGGTGCTGATTGACAGTGGCTGAACATGAGCCAGTGTGTGCCCAAGTGTCCAAGGAGGCCAATGGCTTCCTGGCCTGTATCAGCAAGAGTGAGGCCAGCAGGACCACAGGAGGGATCATCTCCCTGTACTTGGCACTGATGCAGCCTCACCTCAAATCTTGTGTTCACTGTTTGGCCCCTAACAAGAAGGACATTGAGGTGCTGGAATGTGTCCAGAGAAGTGCAACAGAGCTGCTGAAGGGTCTGGATCACAAGTCTTCTGAGGAACAGATAAGGGAGCTGGGGGTGTTTATCCTGGAGCAAAGGAGGGTCAGGAGCAGTACTTTTTCTGTTTCTGCAGCTAACTGAAGGGACGTTGCAGCAGGTGGGGGTTGGTGTCTTCTCCCAGGTAACAAGTGCCAGGATGGGAGGAAATGGCCTCAAGTCACACCAGGGGAACTTCAGATCAAATATCAGGAAAAATTTCTTCACTGGAACTATAGTCAGCCATTTGAACAGGTTGCCCAGGGAAGTGGTGGAGTCATCATCTGGAGGTATTTAAAAGATGCATAGATGTGGCACTTGAGGACATGGTTTAATGGTGGACTTGGCAGTGTTGGGTTAATAGTTGGACTCAATGATCTTAAAGGTCTTTTCCAACCTAAAAGATTCTATGACTCTATGTCATAATGTGGAATGTCTCAAAAAAATTTTTGCAAGGCTTTTTGCAAACTTCTCCTCTACCAGCTCACCTTTGTGAGTCATGATACCCAGCGGCTAAGGAGCACATCATATTTGCAAGTGCTTAGTACAAAATTTCTCCTGGACCATAAAGCTCAAGCATATTTTGTGATTTGCTTTTTTCTTCTGGCCACACCCTGGGAACAGTCACCAAACAAGGCTTTAAGATCTCAGGGCAGGGACGCTTTTCCTCAGATGTGTTTATTCAGAAGCTGGCACAACAAGGTTTTCAAGTGTAATTTAATAATTGCTTGTTACTAATAATTACCACCTGTGCACTAATCATTATGTAGGATAACTTTAACAATTGGTTAGTGCAAAAGGTGCTGTTAATGCCAGGCACTCTGTTTACTCAGGGACTCTACCTAGCAGCCCTGTGGAGCTCCCTGGCCACGTGGCTGGCAGATGCATGCTGGCTAGTCCTGCAGCTGGGGAGAAGCTATGTCAAAGCCTTTTTTCCCTGCCAACAGCATAAATTGGCTGCTGGAGCAGGCTGGACCAGACTCAGTGGCAGCCAGCTATTCCCAGCTTCGCAGTGGCTCCACAGTTCCAAACCATAGAAATTAAATGTCAGTCTGGACTGAGTTGCTTACACCAGAAATGTTAAATTACAGTGTAAAGCAAACCTCCAGAAGACTTGAATTGCTCAGAGGGTAATTTTACTGTCTCTGGCATCCCATGCATGCTTCCATCATGGTTTTCCTAATAAGACATCCCTGTTGTTTTTTGTTTGATGGAAAAGCACATGCAACCTCCAAATAAAATAAATATGCACATCCTTAGTTCCTGTACAGGAATTCTGGCATTTAATCTGTCCATGTTTGTTCATATCTTTGCATATACATGGCCACTATATGTAGCTATGTGTGGCTGATACATGTTGTCCTCAGAAATTTGGGATTGTCTAATTCAAGTTGGATTTTGGATTCCTGTCTGTGAAGCCCTGTTGCACACCAAAGCTGTTACCAGCGCTAATGTCTCCTTGGTACTCAGGGCTTCAAGTCAGAGGTAAGGTGCTTTCAGCCCAAACTGTACCTGATGGAAAGTCTTCCTGAGCCAAGCAAGGCTGGCAAACCTACAGGTTGTGGCTCTTCCCTCATACCAATGTGAGCAGAAATATTAATTTGTTTAAGCAAAACAGACTAAATATGGTAGATAAGAAATGATGAAAAATTCTGGAGTGCAAGATTTATTTTGACACTACATTTGGAGTAAAGCACATCTCAACTTTTCCACATTTGCTCCTACAAATAGGAGTTCATCTACAGTGATGCTTAAGTGTCTTCTGTAAAATATTTACTCAGAGTTTGATCAGTTATGAGTGGCTGGAAAGTATTAATCTGGCATTTTTAGCATTGAGTGAACATTCCAGCCCCAGAAAAGAGCTTAAGGCTTGTGCCACTGAGCTGTGATCTCTGTCCAGCCTGATAAAAGATTTTTAACTTGTGTTGTGCCAAGGAGTTGCTGAGCAGCCTCTGAGCTGAGGACGCAGCACTAAGGCTGCTGCTGTGCTCCATTGACTCCGCATCACCCACAACCCCATGGAGTGCCCATGCATCTCCCTTCCCTGTCAGGCAAGAGGTGTTTGGGAGCACTCTGGGCAAGAGCTTTGTGGGGAGTAAGCAGGATAAGCAGGTTAAAACAGTAAGCCTTGATAATTCTTCTCAAGCTCTCTGTTGGTTTAACACTGGCTCCCAGTGTTCATACAAGGTCGGACAGGAGAAATGAAAGCCTTCTGATAGAGACCAAATTCTTCACCTGCTGTAATCACCTGAACTAATCTCCTGGCTTTCACTGCTCCTTTTTCTCCAGTTATGAATAAAACAGATCCTTGTTATGGCTTCTAAGCATAACTGCCATAAACATGGTTTTGTTATCCTTCAGCATCATTTACAAATAGGAAACAAAAGGCCTATTCTTACAGGAAAGAAGCACAGGAAAAAAAAAAAAAAAAAAAAAAAGGGGATGAGAAGGGACTCTGCACTCAGAAATTATGCTGAAGATGGAATACAGGGATTCCCTCCCTGGTATGATACTGGCATATCAGACTGATATGAGGGAAGAGCCTGACTTGGCAGAAGCTGGGCCCTGTGAGATTCCAGCTTTGTGCTAACTCCAGGTTTGGCTGGGAGATATTCAGCCAAGTGCCGTGGGCTAGAGCTACAAGTCTCAACTGATACTGTAGTCAAAAGCATACAAACAACACCCCTGGACAGAAACCCTCCTAGGCTGGTATTAGCAAACAAGTGCACAATGCCTGTGAAACAAAGGTTAAGAGAAGCTTAAGCTGATACTTAGAAGATGTTATGGGCCATATCTTTCTTGGGAAGAGCTGCACTCTGACAGATACCTCAAAAACTCTGTTTTTTCTTTATTCAAAGAAAAACCCAGCAAACAATCACTGGAAAGTTATGGAAAGCTCTATGAGCCCCACAGGCTGGAAGTCTGACAGCAGTTAGACTAAGCTTAATTGATTAACCTTAATTTAACCCTAACCTTATTTAACCCTAATCTCTAATTTGAGATCTTAAAGGGATGCCTGAGCAGCCCACTGCAGGTACAGCAATACATAGAATATGTCCCAGAGCTTGCACACGCCAGCCTGGGTACTGTGTGCATGTATTCTGCAGGTGGCATTTTCATCCTATCTTCCTCCGTGTTGCTCTGTGTGTTCATTTTGGCAAAACCTCTAATTTGTGTATGAAATGGCCATTTCCTTGAATGCCATGAGGCAACTGAATCTGATTTTCTAATATGTAGTTTCAAATGCTTATTTGCACAAAGAGTCATGTCTGTGGGCAAGGGCGCTCAACCACACAAGTACAGACTGCTGCACATCTGGACTGTGGGATTTGAAAAGCACCAGCAAAACAACAAACCTCACAAAAAGGCTTCAGAAAATAGCATGACCTTTAAATGGCAATATTAGTAATAGAAAAAATACAGGGAAGGAAACAGGAGTCATTTAATTCAAGTGGATTTTCAAATACAATGTAGTTCATTTAATTTCATTTAATGTTAATTTTAATTAGCCCACATCTGCTGCAGATATCCACAGGACCAATTTAACCTGTTAACCGGGGCTGCTTTTCCTTGCAGTCTTTTACATCAACTACAAAATCCACACTGTAATGCTACATGCATAGTTGCTCCCTTTGGAAAGGAGCAGGGAGAGAATGAACTGTGCAAAATGGGCACCGGTCATGTTGCTTAATGTACAGCAAAAAAACCCCATAGATTCTGTGCTGACTAGAAAAGAGCTCTGACATAAAAAAAACCAAACCTACCCAAAGCTAAAATTTGTCTTAATATTAGCCCATGCAAAATTTTCTGTAGAAATGTGGCTGAATGATCATGCATCACTGATCTCTGTTCTTTCCTTCTTTGTATACTTGAGACTAACTGAAATCTGCCATTCACATTGGTTTGTGGTAAGTGAACTTTAAGACCATGAAATAGTCCCAGCTGGATAATTACACTCAGAACTCCAAAAAGGGAGACTAAGAATGATTTTTTGAAGGCTGTTAGATTTTTCAAAGCTGTTGTTCTGAATTGTAATGATTTTATATGGATGGAGTACTGCTATTTACAGGAATGCTAGAAGAACTGAGATCTGGATGCACATAGTACCATTAACTATGGTTAACTACTCAAGTGGAATGTGCAGCAATTTAAATTAATGAATCACTAATTTCCTGCTTTTTCAAAGAACTCCGTTTACTGCAACAAGACTCAAAGAAACAAGTGGACAAGTGGTTATTTAGTGGTGCAGCCTAAAAGTCTCTAATAGGACTGTTGAAAAAACAAGAACTAATATCTGATGCATTTGTCTCAGTGATGGGCTTTGTTATCTCTGCACCCAAGTGCATTTCATATGCACTCGTTTTTCAAAGCAGGGCACCTACAGCAGACTTACATGGCTGTTAAAGGGAAGGCTTTGACATTTAAGAGATTTCCATTTCTTCCTACGCTGAAATCTAAGCCTGACAGACTCATGGGCTAAATTAATTCCTTAAGCCTTTGGCCCAGTGATAAAACTTATCTGAAGCAGAAAATGGAAATGTACAGTGTGCTTTACAGAGCTGATCAAAGATCCCCCAGAAAGTGCTGAAGCAATCAGAAATGAATGATCTGCTCCCATGGATAGGAAAAGTGGATGTTTTAATTGCATCAATTATTCACCACCAATTATTTGTGAGAAGTCTTTTATGTCTGGGTGGTTTGGGAGCCTATCTATGCATGTTAAAATCAGCTGAGTTTCCTATTATTTTTCTGTGAACACCAAGCTGGCTGTGCTGATGGTTCAAATCAGAAATGGAGTAGCCTGCCAAAATTTGGAGCTGGCAGCTACCATGTGAGACCTTCCCTAAAAAGAGACTAATAGTGTGGTACGAAATTGATCTTACTGAAATGGTCTTTAAAAAAAAGGAAAACCAGACAATCTCCTGAAGGAGATGACCTACAGATACATACTATGTTTTAACTTACTAATACATTATTACCAGCAGAAGATAACACACAGAGAGGATGCTAACACAAGCCATTTCTTTTTGTTATTCTTCCACTAAGGTAAAAAACATTTTTGTCACTGACTAATCCATCAGCCTTTTCAGATCCATTTCTACCCACACACATGTTTTTGGGCACCTGTGTTTTTGTTAAACCATTCATTGCTGCTGAGGAAAAGCAGTGCCCACCAAGTTAACAGGAAGGGAGCTCATCTCTCCTCAGTGCTTCTCCACCGTGGGGGGGTCCCTATGTAACTCTTGTGCCTCTGCTTGGCTTTAAATGGCTCAGGAGGGGAGTTCATAGTCCAGGCTACTGCATTTGTGGTGTACCTTACAGACTTGAGGCTGAATTTCCTCTTAGTTAACATTAACAGTCTTGGATGTGTTAACATGAGAGCAGGATTTGACCTGGGACACGTCCAAGTATGCTACCTAAAGGGTGAATGTTAGTGTTGATCAATCAACCAGCTTGATGACACTGTTGGCCATAAGTGAACCTGAGATATTTATGTGACATCTGGGAAGAGTCCCTGCTTGGTGGCTGCTATGCCTGGCAGAGACCTCTGCATCATTTCATATGGAACTGATTCCTATAGCACATCCTACCTTGTGAAACAGCCTGGACAAACCCAGTATCTCCAGAAAAAACCAAGATCCTTTTCCCAAGCTGTTTCCTGAAATAAACTGTATTCCCTGCAAAGCTGCTGTCAGCCTGCTGTGGCTGGCATGAGGAGCTGTTATCACACATAACCCATGTCTGAACCCCAAATCCCCCAGAGACGAAGTTGCCACACAGTGATTTAAGACTCCTTAAGCAGAGCAGGAAGAGATCAGAAAAACAAGGAAAGCCTATTTGCAAAGCTAAAGAAAGATGCAATGTAGCTGGGGCAAGAAGAGCAACAGCTGAGCAGCCCCCAGAGGCACTTCCAGGCACAGGCACAGGACAAGTAAAGTGATAAAAAGTCCCAACAGCAGAGGATCTCTGAACCTCTGCAAACACTTTGAGGCTTGTCAGCTCTGGTCTGGTGCCCCTGACCAAGGGATGTCCTTCCAACACAGTGGAATCCAGGGAGGGGGCTACCTATAACAGCGCTGCCTCAGTGCTGCCTATTGTCACTGAAACTTCTCCACAAGTTATGAGACTGTGTCTCAGTTTCTGCTTCCTTCCCAAATTTAGCACTTTGGGAAAATTACTGATTTTGTCCTATACCAAACTGATACATATTTCTGTGTTTTTGCCATGGCATTAGAGCTGAATTGTAATGAGATTTTTGATGAAAAAATGCAGTTGAACTTGATGATCTGAAAGGTCTTTTCCAACCTAGATTATTCTATGATGAAATGGCAAAAAATTTGCATCAACAAATAGATTTGTTGTGAATGAATTTTTTGCTGCCTTTTTAATAGAAAAAAATGAATTGCTTGAAGTTCAAGAAAGGATAGATATCCTACTGATGTAAGCTGTCCTCTCCCTTTGGAGGGCTTTGGTGTTGGGCCATCAGTTGTGTACTACTGGTGCTCCTCTGTAAGGTACTGGATGTAAGGAGAGGTACTAGGGAAAAGCTGTGTGACAGATGCCATGGACTTTTGCCTCCTCAGCTACTCGCTCCAGCTGGGGCCACAGCGTCTTTGCAGGCAGCCCTTGGGGACTCTCTACTTTGGGATGAGGCATTTTGCATCTTCCTTTCCAAATACACTCCAGCTGAGAGGCAATGCCTTTCCCACTCTTGGAGCATTTTCCCTGTATTGCTTTGAAATGCCAGAGGTACACAGAATTTCCTCTGCTTGTATGCTGCAGCTCCTCACACATAGCTTTTGGGGATCTCTTGTGGTCAGGAGCAGCCTCAGCAATGTGGTTCCCTATGACTGAGTCCAAGCAATGTCCACTCCTGCTTCCAAATGCCCTGCAAGATCAGGAGGACTGTCAAAAACTAGGAATGAGGCCAACAAAATATATACTTAAAGTTGCAAAAGAGGATACCCCCAACATCAGCAACCCCAAAGGCAGTGGAAAGAAGTTGAGGGGAAAGTCCCAGGCATCAGTCAGGACTGTGCTTGATGCCATCCCTCACACCCTTCTCTGTGTGGACTGAAAAGCCGTACAGCTCCCTGCTTCATTGAGCTCAAGCTCTGATGGGAGCCTGGTGAGGTTTTGACCAACACCGCAGCAGCTCTGAGACATCTCCTCAGTACAGGAGAAGAGCTGCACTTCTTCACAGAGCTGCCTAAAGCTGTGAATTCAGGAAAGGATGCACGTTTGGTGATGGCATGGCATATCCCTCTCCCTTGAACTGGCATACTCTCACCTTTTTTTTCTTCTTCCCACCTACCTGACTGGATTTCTCTGTCTCCCAGAGCAGTGAATCAAGGAAGAGTAAAGCTTGTGGATGTAGGAGCCAAGAGGTTTCAGAAACAGAAGACAGGGTATAAAGAGTCCCACAGGTTCCTTTAGAAAGGAAAAACAAGGCAAAGGTGCAGGCAGGCAATGAGAGATGTTACACTGTTAAAGCCAGCTGCTCAGTCTGGTGTGGCCTGATTCATAAGCACTGCATGCCCAGTGTTGGCAACAGCACGCCAGGATCCTGTCAGCCAGAGAGTGGAAATGGTGGCCAGGGCAAACATACGCTAAATTTCATAGTCAGAAAGCCAGAAGGCAAAACATGCATGATCCTTTAAAATAACACTGACAAGACCCTTTTAACATCCGGCAATTTCTAGCTCTTAAAAATTAAAACACAGCTTTCTGAATGTCGTAATTGGCAAGTCCATAGAATCTTCCATTGCTTAGACATGAAAAGAAATCCTTACTGTAAAGACAGAGATGTATTAGCCAGAGATGGTTAAAGAAATTTTAGAATGAGTCTCGAAATGCCATCTTGCCATTGTATCAATCATTTAAGGTCCTTGTAATATGCCACCCATTCTAGCACTTTGTGCCTTATGATGAAAGTAGAGATAGGAAGTATCTATTGATTTGCTTAGAATCTCCTACACAGCCTAAACCCAAGAGATCACTCTCAGCTTAGTGACCAGAAAATGTCCCAGACTCATGTCCATGCTCCTATGCACATTTACTTATCAGGAAGACAGAAACAGCTGCCTTCAATGATCTCAATAATTAGGTTTTAAGCAAAAAATCAAGTTATTGTGGCACCTTGGCAAGCCCTGCATATCATCTGAGTCATCGCACATGTTCTCTCTTCTTGCAGGAGGAATTGAAAAAAGAATGGGTTTTGGCCTGAATTTCATGTGCATTTGTGGGATTCCCAATGATCTGGTTACCGTGTCTGAAAAGCACTGATCTTCCCCTAATCTGCAGCAACCGGCTGCCCTTGCTCTGTCTCTCATCAGAAAACCAGAGATTCTATATTCCTCCAGGTTCTGCCACCCAGATGATGCTTGGATCCTCATCTAAAACCAAAATTTTTCCAGGCTTCTCCTTGACCCTGGCACAAAACACCCCAGCAGTCTCCTGGTTCCTAATTTTAATATTCTGGAGAAATCTTAGGAAATCTGAAACCTCTTTCCTAAGTATTAACAATAATAAATGAATGAATGAATTATAAATGAAAACTTCTTGGTCACACCATCAAAGTTAAGAGACATATTGGCTGAAGTGACAGATGGTAGCAATCTATTCAAACAGCCACCTAAACAAGACTGCTGAGCACATCTCTATCCTCCTCTCTATGAGGCATTGGGAGTAATATTTGACATGAAACTTGGCAAGGAATCAAAAACTGAAAATGTGTTTTCCTTAGCCCTACCAACTGCTAGAAGCCCCTTGAAAACTCTGTAGCCCTTTATCTGTGTAAAGTAGTCAAGAGCTTCTCTCAGAGCAAGAGGTATTTCACTGAGGTGTCAACCTGAGCAAGCCTTCATGCTGCAACTTCATACCACTGTCACTATTTATTTAGAAGCCTTTATCTTTAAAAGCTTTAGGATATGTCTGGAAACAGAGCCACAGCCATTTATTCTGCCATCCTGGGCTGGCCTTGCTCCATTGGAGCTAAGGGGGCTCTGCAGGCTGGCAGCAGCTGGGGGAAGAGGACTCAGCTTGTGGCACTAAAGCCCATCTCCGGCCTCACAGAGAGATGCAGGAAGGGTGATTTCTTCATACCATGTCAGTAGTGGCACTTTTTTCTCTTTTTACATTCTAGTGTTGATTACATAACAGAACCATGGAAGAGCTGGAACAAACATTACTGTGCAGGCATGCAGGCTGCAGCTGGATCGAAAATTAATTTAGGGCTTAAATTCTCTGTATTTCCTCTGGAGATCCTTCCCTGGGTTTTGAATCCAGGGTCCAGTGCAGGAGGACCTCAAAGGAGTGATCTGGTTCAGAGTAAAGTGTAGCCCATGCAGTCCCTCACTCTGCATGTGGACACAGGAACCTTCAGCTCTCCTTCAGTGGGAACATGATGGCTGTTTTTGTGAATATATCCCTTGAAAGTACATTTCCAAACCAAAATGACTCCTTTCAAATATGTGGTTATGTGCTCTCACCATCCACTGCAGAAGCCCTCCCCTGGTAAGACTGAATAGGTTCAAAACATTTCAGATTCATAGCCATGATGCTGGGGAGAGCAGCAACCCCAAACCAGGTCTCTCTGAACCTGGAGCAGACACTCATTCCCCAGACATGTTGCCTAATAATATTATATCTCATGGGCTGTGGTGCCTCCCTAAAATCCACTCAAATTAATTTTCTCCTGAAACAGCTCATCTAAAGAGACGCCAGATGATGTCAGAGATGCAGCCTGAACATTTGTCCACGCTGTGTGTGCTACTGTGCCAAATATTTTTTCTGGGCAGAGATGTCCACACTGGTTCTGTCATCATCTATGCAAGGTGTCCAGCACACCTGCAGGGTGCATCTTATGGACCAGAGCAACTTTGAAGGAATATATTGAAGTACCTGAAGCCAGTGTAAAGGCTAAGGATTTGGCAGGCAGCAAGCAGAATGCTTTACCACGGAACAAGTTTGTGAAAATCAGTGATTTCAAACTAAGAAAGAGAGGGCAGGGAAATGTTTTTACCTCTGGGACCCACAGCTGGAGCTCCCTGAAGATGTCTTTTGGCATATAATAAATGGTTCTCTTATTTTTTCTCATAGTGGTCATAACTGCATTCTTTACTTCTCCTTTTCCCATGTGAAAATGTTACTTAAAATGAGACTCAATTCTCCACGGAAATACTGAAAATACAGGTGCCAGAAAATGAGATCTTTTCATTAGTGTAGCCTTCATACAAAATCGACTTTCATAGTTACTTTTTTCCATTAAATTACACAGCAAAGCCTTGTTTAACACCTCACTACATAATGGAAACTTTGTATTTCAAATCAGATTCATGCTAAGAGTTACTCAGACATTTCAAGAGATAATAGCTGTAATTAAGGTGTTTCTGGTGATGGGTTCCTATTATAATGTGGTGGAAGATTCTCTGATAGTCTTGCTGACTGCATTAGTCACAATTGTTTTCATTAATATTGACACTATTCTCCTACCAGACAAACAGAAAAGGAGATTAATCAAAATGCTGTTCTGGTTTCCTATGTTCTGAATCCCTCTTTTGGACTGATGCTCAATTCTTAGTTTTCAGTTGGAATAAAGAACAGTTTTTCTAAGATGTGCAGGCAGCTTCACACCTGTTATTTAAAGCAAAATTGTGAGAACAAAGAGAGATAATTATTTTTTGAAAATTTTGAAATTTAAATGCTACAATTCCTAAGCATCTCATTTGTTTCCAATTTGTGTGTCAGTGATGTGAGATTGCTGGAGCGTGTCGCACTGGGGAATGAGGTGAGCGTGTATACGTGGGTTCATTATTTTGGGAAAAAAATTGCACAGGCCAAGGTTCAACTGGCACCTGAGCCATTTGGGGCTGTGAGGCTGACTCAGGAAAATGGGGGACTCCAGTGGCAAGTCTCCATGACGGTGGTTTGGGACAAGCAAAGAGTGTGTTATGTTTCAAAATGATGGAAGAAAAGAGACCTTAATTTCCAGCAGAACCAAAGAAGTTAACAAGGGATGGATTTGACTCTAAAAGCCCTATATATATTAATTTTTCATGGGTATCACTTCTACACAGTCAATTGAAGCTGTCAGAATCAGCTTCTCTTGAATGAAGGTGTCATGTCAAGTCATCCAGATAAAAACTATGTCAAGTACCAAAAATGAGAAGGGGCAAGACAAGCAGGGAGCATGACAGGAGTGCAGGACACAACTCACAGTGAAAAGGGAAGCAAAGGAACAGCTTTTTTCTGAGGAAATTCATGCATTGACTTCCACATCCAGCAGTTTGCCAGTTAAACAAGCAAAGGAAGAAAACCAACCATAAAAATGCACATCTGGGAGCACCATGCCTATTGACAACTACACCTGTGGCTGCTAAATGTGCTTAGGAAATACATGTATGAAATGAGTCAGTTAAAAGTTTATTTCAGTAGATTTGCATGCTATGAAAAAATGGAAGACTGTGAATTCCTTAACCCCAGTTTTCCAAAGAAAAACATGAAAATACTAAGGGAAAACTATATTGGTAAAGATTTTTATTCACTTTCTGCTTTCAAATACTAGTTACGTGATACAGCCTCCTAAAATGTGAGTGATAACCATAGAAATTGTTGCAGTTTTCATAAATCTAATGCAAAACAAGTATTTTTGTGTAACTCCTCAAATGTGAAATATTATCTTGTGTTTTGTACATAGGAGTACGTAGAAGTGCCCTTCAAATTTGCAAAATGGAAAACAACTATACTTTATCAGATGCACTGCCTAGCTTTATATCTGCAGGAACCTAAAAGGTTGATATTACCAGAGCCTGAGACCAAAGGACCTGGTAAATTATTTATTATTGAAGTGAAAATAATATTTTTTAAAAAAACTAAAACAAAAGCTCTGCAAGGAACAGGTTTTCTCTGCAAGAAGTCTCAAAATGCCTGTTTCCTGCCTTAATGTTGACTTTCAGAGGCTACAAGTTTATAAAACGATGTCTCATTAGTGATTGCCTCACTGACCTTTGTAATGTGGGCTCAAATCCCATTGCACCTGCCATTTTGTTTTGCTTAGTGGGGATCTGCAGCTCACTGAGGGTGTAGTCTCACTGGGATTTAGCTCTCCCTTATGGTCCTTGCAAACAAGACAGCATGTATATCTGTTTTCCTCCTCTCTGGTTTCTGGCCAGGACACAATTTAAAAAAAACCCAAACCCTTATGGGATTGGAAAAACTAACTAAAAAAATTGTAAAGCCTCATTCTCTGAGTCCAATATATAACCTTTTAATCCATGATTACAAATTACTTCTTGCTAATGTTTTGTAAAATGCTCTTTTAAGCTCACTTACTGGAGGCTATGCACTCACTTATTGAAAGCTAGTAAAAGCTTATTAAAAGCGAGTTGTGTGAAGTCTTTATCAAAATCAGTATTTTTAAAAAATAAACCCCAGACTTGTACAAAAGAAGCAAAATACATTGTGACATGACATCTCTAATTCATTACTGCTCAGTGTCTGTTGAATAAAAACTATTGGCTGCAAGGATGTGAAAAGCATAGGATTTCAATAAAGAGGAAGCGCTGTATAATTCTTGAAATGAGAGCTGTGGTTGTATAAAGTCTTTAAAAAATAATTGTCCCTATAGGTTGAGAGTTGCTGTAGTTTTGGTGAGGCAGGACAGGATAAGCTTCAATCTATATATACTTCAATAAGTAAGAAAAAGTTCTACTGATATGAGTAGGATTAAACAGAGGGGAAACAGGAAATAGACCTGCCATCACTGGGAAATACAAAGAGCAAAAAGACCCTACATCTATATATGTAATTGTACCAAAGGGGATAGTACAGAAATGTCTCCCATGCCCAAAAGAAAAAAAAAACCCTGTCGTTTAAGAAAATATTAATAACAATTAGAATGATACAAAGACTGAAGGAAGAGAGAGAAAGAGAAGAATATACTTAAAGACATAACTCTTTATGCTGATCAGTCACATCCTACATCCTATTTGAGGTACAATAAAACAATAGTTGTACCCTGCTAAATTTGTTACAAGTTGTTCAAAGATGGTGATAAAGCATGTCTGACAAACAGCAGTGTGGGGGATTTCTCTGATGGTGGTCCTGCACTCCTGACCACAGCTCTTCCCTTAGAGGGATGCGAGTATCCATGAGTGAAACTGCACCCCTACTGGCTTGAGGAGTTAATGCTAAGGGCTGATTCCTTGTTTATGGTTTTTTTTAAACCATTGTAAAGCTCTGTTATTGTGATTGTGATTCGTATTGTTTCCAGGGTGATAAAAAGCAGTTTCAGAATTTAAAAGCCTAGCTTCATGCAGGGCTTAAACAAGCACTTAGCACTTGTTTGGTCTGTGAGATTATCATCAATGAAAATAGAAAATGAGCATAAATTGAGTATGTTCTTAAGAGCTTTATGTAATCCGTGTTTACATCTCTATTCATGTTGACTGAAGGCAATTTCTGATTAATTTTTACAAAACTGAGTACAATGGGAATGTTTCACTGTGCTTCCTGGTGCGGAAAACATAACCAGAAAGACCCTAGTAATGTCATGTGTGGGTCTATCATATGTAGGAGATAGAAATTGTGAATTGTGAGGAATTTTTGCCAACAACCGCTCCTCTGCAATTTTCTCTAGGGAATTGAAGAAAGAATTATATGGGCATGATAGTGTAGGCATGGCTCTTTCTGAATATTGAGACAAAGCCTTTGGAATAGGAAATATGTGGCATAAATGGTCCTGTTGCCATTAGGCTCTGGGACTACACTCATGGTCCAGGAGTGATAGGATGCTTTAAGTTCAATAAGGGTTACAAGTATCTATCAACTGTAACAGATTTTAAAAAAATCCAAGCACGTGTAGGAGCTTTGCTCTCATCAGGCTTCTGTCCTTCCAGTTTTCCGGTTTATTGAAACCTTGTAGGTTATTTCAGTTTGGGTCAGAAGCGTCCTCCAGAAGTGATGTTACTCTGTGGCTTCATCCTGAGGGTGACATGGGTGAGGGTGATATACAAACCACACATGGTGTATGTGGTTTCCCCATGGGAAGGATCTACTGTATTTCATTACAGATTTAAACCCCACAACTGATAGGCATCACAAAACCTCTTGGCATTTGATGCATGCTACATAAAAGGCTACTATGTACAGTCTGCCAGCCTGTGGCAGATGGCTTTCTGTACATAACACATAAACTTTAATGTTACTGAATTTCTGTAATTGCCATTTTATTGCTGCACAAATACACTGTCATCCATCAAGTATTTTAAATGCACAAAGCACAATGTTCACCAAAGTAATGGCTTCACACATATAAAGTGACCATCAGAAACACTTAGTAGCCACACTCTGAGAGCACTGAGGGGAGGTTTTTAAGGAGATCTCGTTTCTATCCTAGGAGAATGAGCAGGGCAGCGTTTCATGAAGGCAGAAGAACAGCAACCTCTCTTCTGAGCAGCTCATCTGCTGGTGGGCAGAGACATTGCTAAGGGGACCACAAGAGGCAGCAGCAAGTGAACATCACAAAGGAGATGGTGGAGTGAGGAGGCCCCCGTGAAAATTTCACTCTCCAGTCTGGCAGCAGGGTGCCTCAGCTCCCCACCACTCCTACAGCAGCACAGAGCACACTACGAGGAACAGCAGGCAAATATTTCAAGGGAAACACAACCACAAGCACTTTCCCAGCTATGGGTTAATTTTCAGCCCGAGACACAAAGCTAGTTCAGATTTCTGAATTTTTCCATCCTTGTTCACATCGCAGTGGTTGAGCAGGATTTGGCGGAACTTGTCCAGGTCCACCCCACTAATGCTGGGCTGCAGGCAAAGAGAAAAAGAGTGCTGAGAGAGAAAACGGCTCTGGATTTCCCCAGTGTGTAAAGCAGCCCACCATGCAACACCTGGGAAATCCACCCAAGGAAGAATGGCCAAAAGGCCCCACATCATCTCATATGCCGTGGGCAAGTAAACAGAAGATGGGGAGAGAGTGCCCTGCAAAGGCAGAAGGTGCATGGAACTGTAAGTGACTGTATAGAAATGCACCGTGACTTTTGTGCTCAGTCACAGCCATCAGTATCTGATCCATATAGAAGAAAACTTCAGAAAGTTGTGCAATGGAGATCTCTGCTCTACCGGACCTGTGCTTTCTCCAGGTTTCCTCTCTCAAACCTGCTGTGCAAGGACTAATGTGACATTTCTGTCAGAATACTGCTATTTTACAGGCTAGACACATTTTACAGGCTACATAGCCTCTGTATGCTCCTAATGATTTACTGCCTGCTCTGCTTCCCACATTCTCAGGATGGGATCAAATTCACATGCACAGCTTATGGTGTCCAAGGGCAATGCTGATGAAGGCCTTCAGGCAAAGTACAAATTTCCTTCCTTTATACACACCCACACACAGCAGAAATCCAGCCTCCTGCCCATCCCCACACCCTTCCCTGCACACTACATGGCCAGAACACACACACACAGCCATCAGCACACAGCTGCTGTTCTCTGCTCTCTCCTGAATGGACGTGGCAGTACAGATATCCCTGTGCCAGGTCACATTGTGTGAAAATGCAATGGCTCAGAGGAATCTAAAGATCGCATTCTGTTTGGGTCAAAAGCTCTATCTTGGACTGCATCTGGAAACTCAAGATAATCCAACAAGGACAGACTCTTCTGTCCATCAGGATCTGAAGAGACACACTGAGTACAGTATTCTTGATTGCAGACAGACTTCAAGTAATTTTCAATTGTAGCCCTGAAATGAACTAATGAACCGTGAGATCATTCTGGGGAGAACCACATCCACAAGGAAAACAGAAGAAAGAAATTGTGATGACCCAACTATATCATGTAATGCTGCAACATCTGCCTAATTCAAAGTACAAACTAGAATGGATCTTTCTAAAATAGAGTTGCTGAGGGAAGCTGTAATAACTTGTGAGGCAGAATTTCAGTGAAATGCTCTACAGTATATACACTGAGATGATGACATTCCTTCTGCTGATGATCAAACTAAAATTTGACTCTATGTTCTTACTAGTGTCTTTGTGTACGCAGCCTTTCCAAAAGCACTGATCTTTAAGAAATATAAAGTATTAACAAACAGAGCCATGAAGATACCTTCACCAGTTCCATCATGTCTTTGACAAACCCATCCACTTCTGGGCCTTCAAGTGCTCCTGTTTTACTCTGAAAGAAGGAATAAACATCAAAACTCTCCAATGAGTCAAAACCACTATTGTGGTTACTGGTCAGTACCACCACCTGGTCACCAAGCTTTGTAGCATAAAGTTCACAGAATCATGAAATGGTTTGGGTTGGAAGGGACATTAAAGCTCATCCAATTCCAACCATTTCACTATGGCCAGGGACGCCTTCCACTAGCCCAGGTTGCTCAAATTCCCATCCAACCCAGCCTTGAACACTTCCAGGGTTGGGAAATCCACCGCTTTCTCTGGGCAGACCTGTTCCAGTGCTTCGCTACCCTCATAGTAAAGAATTTCTTCCTAATATCTAATATTTCAGATCTCTTTGTTTTTCCCAATCAATCTCTTCCCACCAAATGGGAGTGATGCCTCCCACCATCCTGAGGGAGTTGTGTGACTGTCAGAAGCAGCACTGAATTGCTGATGTTTAACAGGCAGTTAAATGGTTGTGTCTGTCCTGAGCCAGACTCCCTGAACAACCATGGGTCCGGTATTGGAAGGGGGTTTACTTTTCAGCGTGGTGGTGAGGCAGGTCCTGAACTGCCAGAGGCTGTGAGCACTAAAACCACCACCTCCTCTGCCTCCCTTGCATCTCCTGCTGGAAAACTGCTAATGCAGCAGCACTGGCTATGGCAATGGAGAAAGTCAAAATGGGTCCTTGACACAAGACCTCTGAGCATTGCTCCTCTCTGTCCCTACTTTACCTCTTCCAGTCTGGCATCTGGGCTCATGGGCCATGGGCTTGGGCACAGCTGCCACTCCTCAGTGACTCCAGCAGCACCCAGCAGGAGGAAGAAGTTTCAGCAGCACATGCTAAATCTGTCATTTAAAACTGCAAGGGAACAAACTGACTCATGGGACTCACAACGTCGTAGTGTGCAAAGATCTTCTCAAAATCTCGCCTCCTTTCTTCTTGGCTGCAAGCCTGTGTACAGAGAGGAGAAACAAATGAAAAATTAAAGCAAAATTTTCAAGTTTGGACCCAGGTCATCTTAGCTGAGAGAGAGAGGATCAGTGTATTAAAAATTAGTGCTACTTACATCCATCTTAAATTGTAGAAGGAAATTTTCCTGGAGCGCCAGAATCCTGAATAGAGAGATTTAAATTATGATATTTTTGCTTTATCATGTGCACACAAACTATTCTGAGCTCTCCTTGTTTGCAAAGCAAAGGGATGTTAGATTAAAGGTCTATAAAAGTGAAAATTGCCTGTGGGGTTATTTACAGAGAGCTGTTGTGGGAACACATGCTTTCCTCCTTGTTTGACGGGGCACAGAGGGTGCCCTTTGGTTCACCACTCACATGCCTATTAGCACCATTGCTTCTCCCAGAACATTTCTGGTGGTCCTGCATAACAGAGGGTGTCAGCTTCCAAAGCAAGAGCTACCAGATAACCATTCCTTGTAACTAGGTTGCTGTGCTGCATTAAAGAAAGTGATTTATGGCTCTCTTTTGGAGGGAGACTTGGTGGTTGTAAAAGTAAAGGACAAAGTAATCCTGGCCTGTGCACCAAGACTGGCAGAATTCCTCTCTTTTCATCTCCTAAAGCCTGTCAAGCCTCTGCAACTGCTCTGCTAACCCTAAGGTTTTTAGAGCCCATGGCACAGGGCATGCTGAGCTGTGTCCACACATGGAGGGATTTGGAGTCTGAGAAATGTTCTCAGACTGGAGGAGAGCCTCAGATGGCCTGGTTCCCAAAAGCGAACTGTATTTAAAAGAAAATTGTAACACCAACCCCCTTTAGATATTCTTTGTCCTGCCTCAGATTCTCCTCTAATATTTCATGGTCAAAGGGAACTGCTGTATGCACTGCAGTTATTTGTGCTGGCATTTGTCAGGATCCGAAGCAGAGTAACAGTGGCAAAACAGCACCTCTATCCCCTCATCCTCTAAACTGGTCTTTTAAGACTGTGTCTGCATATTTAAAGTCCTATCCAACCAATGCACATAGTTTTACAGACAGAGGCCTACTCCCTATGCCTAGGCAGTGAAAATCATCTAAAAACCTCTGAAGTATCAAGGATGGAAAAGAGACAGAGGCCCATGACTGAGTCCCCAGCTTCATTCACAAGTGTCTCACCTTGGCTCTCCAAATTCTTTCCTACTGCCACTGCCAAACTCTTTTGTGGTGGCACTTTCATTATTCAAAATACAGTAAAATTGCTTTGCAATCCCTGCTGCACATAATGCTGAAAAATAAATGTATGTCTGTGACCCTGTGGAAAGGATTGTCATCCTTCTTATAAAGAAACAGAACCACTGGTTGCTTTGCCACCTCCTAGGAAGCACCTCAGATTATATCAGAGCACATTGATGTTGTACAGACAGATCCTGGCATTGCTCCCATCACTGGCTCTGGATCCTAAGATTACTGAATGGAGACCATGTGTTGGAGAGGTGGGATCAGAGCATATCTAATTCAAAGGAGGTGGAATTCAACTGCACATCCCTAGAGGGAGAGCATCATTTTGCATGGATCTACCATTGTGAGCTGAAACACCCCACCAACCTTATTAAATCCTACCTTGCCAGGTCATTCAGGTCCAGTCGTCCATCTTTGTTTTTGTCAAAGATTTTCATCTATAAATCAAGAAGACAGAGATAAAAAAGATGGGCCATGAGGGGAACACACATTAAAAAAAAGCCAATATACATTTTGCTCTGCCCTGTGCCATTCCCTCTGCGGGTGCTTGCCCAAACCCTGGGCATCATGGCATCCTGTGCTAGCACCAAGTGCAAGGGTGGCACAAGGGAATAGCAAAACCCACCAGCTTTCTGACAGCAACAACCCAGAGCAAACAAATACCAGTACTGCTCCCTGGTACTGGGGATAATGCAGGGATAAATTTTACATGGGGATAAAGCAGGTCTGCAGAAAAGACCTTCAGAAACTAAATACTGATATTGCCTTGGTCCTGAAAAAAAAAATGCCAGAGAAAGGGAGAAGTTTTTAAACACTTCCATCTGGACTCCATCCTTATCTTTAACTATTGCTGTGGTTTCTGAGCAGCTGAGGTGCAAATTGTCAGTGCTGCCTCTTCCCTGCCCATTGCTCAAGGGGAGTCCATGCTAACCCTTTATTGTACCATGTTTTGACTGAAATTCTGCAACAGAATCTATACCATTAATTATTCTGAGTATTTTACACTTGTGAGGTTTGGGCAGAATTTTTGAAGAGACATTTGGTATGGGCTCACTGCCTCCCACTGCAAGAGAGCATGAAAGTCCTACGAATGATTGAAGGCACATATTGAGATATTTGGAAAAATGGCATCATGAGAGCCATGTGGGTGGTCAGTGACACAAAGAAAGCTGTTTTTCCATTTATCTGGCCTCTGTCAAACACGTGCTCTGTGCAGAGCCACTAAATGACAGAAGAAAGACTTCTGAATCTTCCTTCACTCTAGAGCTGGGGAGACAAAGTTGCCAGGCCATCCTGAGGACTTTCCTCTGGTTGCACCAGTCCAACTTGCTCCCTTCCAGCTGATCTAACTTCTTGCATGCTGCTTCCTGCCCCATTAGACCTCCTATAGCAATATGGCACTTTTCCCTGGTCTCTGCTGGAGCAGCAGTGGCACAAGGCTGGAGGAAGGAATGGGAGCAGAAGCTGGCTTTGCTGGTGCCACCAAGGGGAGAAATATCCTTGCAATGACAGCCTCCCACTGCCATCAGAGAAATAAACCCAAGCCTTCAGTTCTTGGCCGATAAAGGAGTTATTCTGCAGGTCACAGAAAATTATTAGTGTTCTTTCTAGAAATTAATAAGCTCAGATAAGATTTTAAAAGCCTCTCTCCAAATGGAACATCAATGCCTAACCTGGTTTTGTCTGTTGTTTGAGGAGAGAGAAATACCCCTACTGCTTCACTTATGCACATTCTCCCCCACAGGTGACTTTGCTACATCCAGCTTATATCATAGCTCTAAAATATGCTGCCTAAAGGAAGCTTATGGAGACAATCCCTATTTAGATGGCTAGAGAAAGTATCTCCATGTGGGTGGTGGGAATACCACAATCCTTGGGCTCTACAGTAACTTCAGTGCTTTTGAAAATGTCACCTTAAATCCCTTGGTTTTGGCCACCAAGGAGCATTAGTTACCCACATGGTCCGCAGGAACTCACCACAAAACAGTGCAGCTGGAGTGGTGAGAGAGGACAGCACTTGTTGGGAAAGGACAGCTTTTGGTGGGAAGCACAGGGCCCAGCTCTCAGGAACTCTGCTGCCAGGTCAGGGCAGCTCTGGCGGAATGTACAGATCTTTGGTTCACATAAAAATACAGTATCCTTACCAAAACACAAAAAATCTTACTGCCTTTAGCAGTCTTATACTTAACTTGGATTCTCCTATGCGTTTCTGAGCTCTTGAAAGTGTGTTTTATTTTCTAAAATTTTTGCTGCATCTCAGAATTACTGTCTTGAGACTAAAATTCAGTGCTTCAGCCTAGACTTCAAATTCAGATGTGTTTTTCTCTCTGTGATCCTCAGAAAAGCAAACACTAAATTTCTGGGAGAATTTCAACTCTGTGATCACGTCCTGATCTCCATACAAGCTTACGGTACTAGGACAGGTGGTTTCCTGTCCAAGAGCCAGACTTGGGGCACAATTTTCATTTCACATAGGCTTGTCTGGGACAAGCCTCATGTTTCTTTTCCAATGAAGCATCTCCAGCCTCATGTCCTATTCCAGGGAATAACTTTCAGTGACTGACCATGTCTACTTACAGCTAGCCAACTCCCCTCCCTGACCTTCTTCACTCAGCTCTGTAAGAGGGAACCTTTGTGTTTTCTGTTTGTTTGGCCTTTTTCTGCCACAACTACCCTAAATACAATTTTCAAACATATTCAATATTTTGATATCCATACCAGTCAACAGAAAGAAAAAAGTCTGGCTGGAAAAGCTAGGCCAAGCTAATTCTTGCCCAGTGACTAACACATGAAAGTTGGAAAACATGTAGGGAAGAAAGGCTGGTGTTCACTGAATTAGTTCAGGTACCACAGCTAATAAGATAGACCTAATCCTGTTACTGGGACAAGTGGAGCTCATGCATACCCACTACATGGCGATCCTGTGCTGCATTACTAGGGGAACAGCCTGGGGAAATGTTTTTTAATTAAATTTTCAAGTTTCAAGCATGTGAGTGTTTGATCTGATATGCTAATTGTGTGCATGTGTACACAAAGAATGACAGAGGGTGTCCACTACATATGACAAAGCATAAATCATGGGATAAGCAGATAATTGAAATGGCTATGAGGTTGTTTCTAATTTAAACTTTTGCCTTCACACACCATTTTGATATGTTAAATTTGATGGCTTTTCAGTTTACTCTCTTGTAAGGTATATTTACGCTGCCAGGCTGATATGAAACATTTCAATGTGGTTAAGGACAAGGTCTGGCATGTTTAAATAGCACTCAATTTTACTAAAAGCTCTGTTGCATCTAGCAGTATGCTTTATAAAATGATGCGTTTCCTTTACAGTCAAGTTACCTCCTGTTTGAAAGTGTTTGCACAAATTAATTTCCTGACATTTTAATGGCAGTGCACCAAGGGCACACCCCTGTTTGTCTGAATGTACTCTGAGACAGATAGAGAATATGTAAGAGCTTGGTTTGCAAATAGAAGTTGTTATGTCTCCATTTTTTTAAGTGCAAAATCAAAATTGCCATTGGCTTTTAATTCAGCAAAGGAAATATCTCTGCTTTCTCAGTGCAGTATTGTAAAGACCACTGAAATACCACAGTATGACAAACACATGCATTCTTTGAAGAGCAATATATATCTGAATTTTTTTCCACAACTGAGATAAGGAAAGAAGTAAACAACCAAAATAAGTTCTGTGATTACCAGACTCACTAAAATCTGCTTTTATACCTTCTCTGGTTCTCCCTCTTTCTGTGTAATAAAGTGGGACACTGAGAGAGTCAGTTTTACTTGACCTCCTACTCTCACAAATATATTTTAATACATATATCGGGGGCACCTATGCCCAACAGCTGAAACAAAAGTTGGCCAGGGAGTACAGAGGTTATTGAGACTGTATAAAGACAGGTATCAGCCCAAGCTGCAGGAATGCCTACGCTTCTTTTTCTTAGGGAAGGATGGGGCCACAAAGGCATTTACAGAGTGGCAGGAGAGCCCAGTAGCCAGCAAGTTACCCTCAGAACAAAAGCTCAGTGTCCTGCCAGCCAGACCACCTGTGTCACATAGACAAGTTCTTTAGCACAGGATTTCTAAGAATATTTTGATTCCAAAGAGACCAAGGCATTATCTGTTGGGGTGTTCAAAAGCCTGCAGGCTCCTGAGTTCTGTTGGTTTTGATCTTCAGAAATGAAGTCTGAGCTTAAATGGGATTTTTTCCTGTGTCCCTTCTCAATTTAATGCCAGAGGTGACATCACCACTGGCATTAAATTGCAAAGGGACACAGGAGGCAGATTTGTGTTCATCAGCTGTGTGGGTCCTCTCAGTCACCTGGGAGAGACGGCAACATGGACCACTACCAGGAGGAGAAGGGATGAGCAAAGACTGCACTTTAGGAACCAATCATGTAGGCTACACTTTACTTCTAGGGTATTTCTAGAGCTTTGGGAAGTTTGCTTCGTGTGTTCACAAACATAACAAATTCTGTTTAGGCTTTTTTTCAATACAATAAATATTTCTCTTTCCATTATTACAACTTTTGTTTGGTGGTCATAGAAGACTTTGTTAACAAAGATATGCTAGCTTGACTAGTAAGGTGCTAAGGGTCTAAATCACCTGAATTTTCTGTGCTCTGGCTTTTAATTACCCACATTACACTGGCATCAGCACTGAGCACAGATAGACTTTCACAGCCATGGAACTGACCACACTGAAATTCTGGCATTATCCTTGCAGAGGGGACAGGCAGCAGCCACAAAAGCACCAGAAATCCCCACAATGTACAATAAAGGTAGTCCACAGTGCATACTTATGGACATAGATCATTCTCAGGGAGAAGATAACCTCTCTCCCTGTGCACTGAGAAGATGAGGAGCCCTCAGCTTCAGGCTTGTGCACTCAGGGCACATAGCTAAGTGCCCAGGAGAATCTTTGCAAATAACCCCAGCAAAACCCTGGGGTCATTACAGCTGGAAAAAATATCTATTCTGACTTCTCTGGGGTTAAGATTTCAGCCTCAGTCATCACCATCTACAAGCTTTCAAATGCTGTAGCTCATGACCAATACTTATTATTAGTCACTGCACTTACATTATTGCCTCTCTAGAATATTAACCTGTGGTGGGCAAAGATGGCCTGCTGGCTGGACAACAACTATCCTTTGCATCTTACTGAAACAAAATAATGCTCAGATTAAGGAATTTTTTATGCTCCATCTGACATTATCAACATAAGACAATGAAAAAAGTGAATGTGAGCATTGCATGTGTGACTGCTTCAGTGGAATACACAACTTAAATTGCTGAAGTTTGACTCAGAAATGAGCTTGCCCTACATGCAGCTTGTAGACATTGGTATTACAAACTAGAAGTAGTATACCGTTATCTGGGAAGCTATGGACTATCAGAAACCATATCTTAAATCTAGTTAATATCCTAGCATTTACAAAATGATGCTTAAGTACACAGCTGCATGCATGCACAGGTAGGGAATCTGTCACTCAAAAAACATGTAGTCAAATGCATATGTGAGATGGATATTTCTGATCTGAAACTTCACCAGGACCCAGAAACCTGCTAACAACTTGACCTCAGGGGCTGAAGGGAGGTGGGAAGGATTGGAAAAAGTTGTTCTCCTGTCATTTTCCAGTGTCCTTATCATGAAGCATCAAGGAGGACAGTCTTCATTTCTCCAGCTTGTGTTAATTCAGGAAGGCAGAAAATTCTTGTTGTGTTATTTAAACCCTCATCCATCTTCAACTATGTTCACTCTGTCTCCCAAAGCACGCACTGCAGGACCCCTGGGGCCTCTTCTCAGGAGGCTCAGTGCAATACCAGGCTTCACCTCAACTTCCAAGCACTTGCTCCCTGCCAACAGCTCTTGGTCAGTGCCCATGGAAAGGCAAAAAAACTACAGCTTGTTTTCAAATACTCAGAACTGAAAGAGGGTACATGTAAATAATTATTAATACACACTTCATGACTATTAATTCAAATATGTATCTATGTAGGCATGGGAAAAAAAACCAAAACAAGAACAGTGCCTACAAAGAGGCTTCCTCACACAGCATTGTCACTTCAATTCCCCCATGAAGAGTCCTGAGAACTCAAATGTTCTTTTGTGATTTTTCCCAGTGACTTTAGTGCTCCTTAAGATTTGATTTAGCAGACTCCCAGAGTTTGTGCAATGCTGATGTGTTCACTACTTGTGTTTATAGGAGTTCATCACTTGTTCATCAAATCCCTGATCTATATCAGTGTTCTCTGAAGAAAGGATGTCAAGGTCACAAGGAAACAGAATAGCCTCTTAAGAAGCGGCTGCTAAGCAACCTGATAAAGTGATGTTCCTTTCCAGAGACAACCAATCTCTTCTAAAAGAAATACTCTCTCCCTCTTCTCAGCATTTTTTTAAAATGTAGTATGAGATCATTCATAGCAGCACAAGGGGCAAGAATTTAGCATGCCCTGGTTGGCTGATACGATATCTTCTCACACTGCTCACAAACTGCCAATACCCAGCACAGAACCATAAAATGTTTGGGGGTTTTTTTTGTTTGTTTTTTTTTTTCCTTCTTTTTTTTTCCCCTTTAATCCTGGGCTAGCTTCTTTAAAATCATAGTTTTTGCCTTTTCCCCTTTATCTCCAAAAGGCCCTAGGGTCCACCCTGGATATCAGCAGCTGCTTAAGATGTGTGCAGCCAGCTGTGCAAGTACAAAGAAAAGGGCAGAGATCTGTATACTCCTGTCGAGACAGACAGGTTTACAGCTCCTTGGCACACAGCTTATTTCAACTGAATAATAATTACATTGGCCCTTGGAAGCCCTGAGCTGGATAGATGGGCCACCCTGTGAGACCCTGTAGTTGTGTGCAGCAGAAATAGGTCCTGCTCCCAAGGATTTTGTGCTCTAAAAATATAAAAGGGTGGGAGCAGAGCAATAGGGGAGAGAAATGTAAGTATGTCCAATCTGCAGAAAAGGAATTGCTGCTTCTGGTTGTCAAAGACATAACAGAAAGTCTGCTGTCAGGAAAAAAATGGATGTGACACTGACCCATTTATCCTAAACAGTGGTGATGGTGGAAGAGTCCAGTGATAGTGAGACTCTGCACTCCAGCAGCTCCTCACTCCATGTGGGAAAGAAGAGGGAGGAAACAAAGGGTTGCCATTACCCTGACCCTTGACATCAAACCTTTGAGTCACTTTTTTCCTCTTCAATCCAGCCCTGCAAATGCAAGGCTGAATCTTTTGTCCCTCCTTGGAATTTTGCCTTCTTATTTCAGATAACTTCCTATGCAATCATTTGTGGAGTGTATCTGATACTGTAAGATGTTGCCCATGTGGCTAATTTGCTGTTACATACAGAATTAATATCCTCTATTCTATTCCAGGATATCATAGGATAATATTATACCTGTGGCAATTTCACACCGTGCCTTAGCTTTTGGGATCAGGTGTGTTTATAAAGATCCTTGATCTTCAGCTTTGAGAAAAGAATTGCAAGGAAAAAAATAATTGTCATTTTTAAATAACCATTAACATCCCTAATTCTTTTGGCATTGTAGCTTGGTAAACCTTTGTCCTCAGGAGCCAGATTTGCATTTCAGATCATAAATTTCCCTAGATATATAAAGCATTCCTTTTCCCAGATCAAATTCAGTCTTCTAACATAGAGATTAAACTGCCTTTCTGGAGATACAAAGCCCTTCTACAAGAAACCATGGGAATAGAAACCAGATCTCCTGGTGCTCAGCCCTGGGCTGCATTGATACCTAGCTGCGTTAGGGCAGTGGAATCACAAATCTTTCTTGGGAAATTAAAGGGAAGGGAAAGGAGTTGGAGGAAATGAACCACCCACTGTCTACAAGCTTCAGATTGCCTATTCCCCAGCACCTGATCAGAGATTAAGCACCTGGGATGGAAACCTTAATGGAGCAGAATGAAAGATATTTGCTACCAGCAAATACTACCAGAAAGATTTTTGTCTTAGCTGCAGCTTCTGGGCTTTCTTCGTTTTCAAACTCTGCCAGTTGGAAAATAATTTCTGCAGCTGGCATTCTTCTCTCTTTCATATAAATATGAAAAACAAAATATTCACTCTTCTGTAACAGTACAATTTCTCACATTGCTCTAAAGGGTCACATTTCTAGGCACACACACATCACACATATATAACATGGTATTGCAAAATATTTGGGCAGCTCCATGTTTGCTTGCATACCAAGCTGTTTTTTGAGGTACAAACACAGATTTTGTGCTAAAAAACAAGGCAGTCCCATCTGAAAACTATTTAGAAAATTGCAGTCATAGATGTCTGCTAGTGGAATTCCAATTATACCCTTGAGAATGACATCCAGAAACGAGATTCTTTTTCTCCTTTTCCTGCTTTTAGATGTTCAAATATAATAAGCTCCTCTGAAATTCAGGTGACTGATGCTAAAGCCACACCAAATACTATGTTGTTGATTGCAGTATAAAAGCTATATTGTGGTAAGTCAGGTGTAGAATTGAAACTTTCAACCTCTCAGTCTTTCAGAGAAGCAGCAGGGAGCCAGCAAGGCTTCCTGGGCTTTGCAGAGCAGAAAAGCCAGATACCTGGGATACCAGATGCCTTGGGAGCAAAAGGATTTGCTAGGAGGAAGAGAGGGAAGGAGGAAGAGAATGAGCTGAAGATCTGACTGAAGCTGAACATATCCTGAAGAAGGATGCACCCCAATTATATTTAAAGGGGTTTAGAGCTCAGCCTGCTTTGGTGTAAAGTTGAGCTCTTCTCTCATAGGAAAGAGTTAAACTCTCAGCAAAACTATCTGAAATGCATTCACAGCTGATGTCCAGTGAAAAGAACTGTTAGCAGCAGTATGTGCTAACTCCCTCCAGGGATCTCTGACACACCTTTTAAGAGGGCTTTTATGGCCCTGCAGACACTGAGGCTAAAAGGAGATTTTAGGCTGTACTCTAGTCTAAACAACATTAATTCTATCTTTTCTTACCATGGTATCAGTATATTCTTCCAGCTTTACTTCAGCAACCATCTTGTTATGCTGCAAAAAGAGATCTCGCAAGAAATCCTGTAGGAAGAAAAGAGAGACATTTTACTCTCTAGAGTAAATTCAAGAAATAACAGTAGTAAATTCAATTCAAATTCAGCAGGGTTATACAAATCTAGTTTCACATTCCTGGTTAGTACTAGTGTCTTCAGTTTGACAAAGTTCATTTTTTTTAAGCTGAAACATGGGTTTTTTAAAATAAATTTGAAAGTAACTAAATTTCACCAGAATAGGCATACTGGAGTGAGTCCTAATAGACTCACAAAATAAGCAAAAGTCAACATAAGTCCTGCAATACTTGCCAATTGATCTCAAATCAAATTATTTGCCATTCAGTAAGCCTCCTCTTACATCTTTGCTGGGACACAGGCTGAAGCCACACACTGAGACTTCAGCACATGATGTGCAGCCATGGGATGGACTTTTGTGACTGCTGGCTCAAAGTGTTTGAGAGTTATGGTTTCTGAACAGGCTCTTTCCTCAATAGCCTGAGCTTTAATGAGAAATCAGTGTTTGGAAAACCTGCACATTCAGGAAGAGATTGTGAAGAAATCCCCTTAATAAAACACAATGGCTTTGTCTCTGTTCAGCTGGGAGAAGCATATGTGCAAAGTCAAGGTGAGGCAGTACGTGTGGGGATCATTGGATGCCTCATGTCACCAAGACAACGGGGGTCATGGGACAAGGCTAGGGGGAAGCAGGACATTGAGGGCAACAGCAAACCATCCTCCCTACTGCAGGGCCCCTGAGACGATGCCAGAAGGCACAAGTCCTTAAATTCACTATGAATAACCCAGAAATACCATTTGTCAATCACACAAAAAGACAGCAAATTGGTAAAGCCACTGGAAGGGCTCCCATTGACATCAGTGAACTGTAGGTCAAGCCCAAAGAGATTTGTTAGAATAACTTACTTTGAGTTCACCAGCTGAAATAAATCCACTGCTGTCAGCATCGTAACTGCGCCAGATCTGAATGGGGATAGATTGATGCCAGCATATAAATATTGCAGTTACTCATGATAGATTGTAAAGATTCAAAACAGAACTTCCATAATGAGCAAATTGTTGCATTAGCCAATGTTTAATTAATTGTAGATGAAATAAAATAAACTTTTCTCACAATAGTTCTTACTCACACTTGGATGCTGCACGTGCTACATGCTGCTATCATGTGTTTAATGCAGACACACTGTCTATAACAGGAAGACAATACTAAGAAACTGTTCTGTATTTCTTACCTAATTTGTACACGCAGCTTTCTTTTATTGCTCTAAGTCAAGGCCATACACAACAGACCATTGATCTGCAGAAGCTCCCAGCTTGTATGTGAAATAAAAGTAACACATGCAGTCTTGGAAAAATTGAAATTCCATGTTGGGATACTTAGGGGCAGAGACCACAGGAAGATTGGCCAAAGTTTATGGGCTTCTTGACCCAGCTTATGGAGGTTTCCTCTCCATGCCCTAACAGTCTAATGTTTCAGGATAAATTGGTGCTTAAAACATGCCTGCTCTGCTGTCTTGGTCCGTACTGTACTGCAGGTGAGGAGCTGCATGGGTGAATTGATGAGTGGGGATGTTTTGTCTGTAGTGGCATGACTGATAGGTGGCTGAGAGTGTTCATGAAATGTAATGAGTTCTCTGGGTGCCCTTGGTCCAGTCCTAGATACCACAACTCTTTTTTCTGGTGGAAGTAATATAAAACCTTCTCTACCTGAACTGGTCAGAATGTGTTTTGCTTCCACAATACCCATCTATTTCCCAAGTTGTGTTTTACAGAGGACAGAGGGTTGGTGTAGAAGAGGCTTGGTGGCGTGCAAGGGGAAGGAGGCAGTGTGGAGATACAGACCCGCATGAACTCCACGCTATTGTCCAAGGGAGTTTCCCGTCGGAAAAGCAGTAAGAAGTTCTCATCATCCGGCAAGATCATATTCGCAAGCTGGATAAAAAAACATTTTTAAAAAATCCCGACAACAAAATACAAACCCACACCACAAAAGTAAAGAAAAGAAAAAACTTGGGTAGCTGCTGACATGAAATAGAGGTTTGGCATGTTTCTCCCTTGGAAATAAACTCCAGACCAAAGGATCTGGCCAATTTAATACTCAGTGAGTCACCTCCTCTGCACCTAGGCTCTATCTTCCAGATCTCCCAAGTCTGCTACAGGTCTTAATCACAGAATGGTTTGGGTTGGAAGGGACCTTTAAAGGCCATCCAATCCAACTCCCCTGCAATGGGCAGACATGTCTTCAACTAGATCAGGCTGTTCAGAGCCCCGTCCAACCCGACCTTTGATGTTTCTAGGGATAGGGCACCAACCAACTGCCTGGGCAGTCCCTTCCAATCCTTCACCACCCTGATTAAAAAAAAGGCTTCCTTAATCTACTCTTAATCTATCCCCTTTTTGTTTAAAACCATTACCCCTTGTCCTATTCCTACAGACCCTATAAAAAGTCTTCTAATTCTCCATTCTTCTATAAAAGAAATTCTGGGCTGGGGTTGGGCAGAGATACCTCCTGGATTTGCAAGCGTCCATCTGTGGTGACATCATAAACAGACATGAATTGCTCCTTCATCCTCTGAACTTCTTCTTCTGTGATGGTGCTCTGCCATGGGGAAAACAACAAGTGCATGAAAATTGCTGAGTGCACCAGCAAGACCCTCCTGGAAGAAATCTCTCCTCACTCACAGATAATCACCAGGATCATTGCATTCTTACAACTGGGGGTAATGCTTTTAAAAGCCCACCACTGTGGATGAATTTTTGGAAATAAGTCCCATGCATATCTTTGCAGCTACGAAGCTTTCAGTTGGAAGATCAGTGTTTGGAAACCCCGAAATATTTCAGTGACACCTGCTTCTTTAGCCAACTGTTCCCATTAAATTACTGGGGTTTGGTTTTGCTCGAGTGTTTGTTACAATAGTTTTCATCCTGCTTGTTTTCAGCTTGTGTTTTTCAGGAAGATATCCTTATCCTTGAATGACATCTCTGCAGTTCATTAGATCATCAGCCTTGAAAGGTGTCAGTGGAGTTAGATTGCTGCTTATTATTGCCTGCCAGCTGATTTAAGGCCTGGCACCAAGCCCTGTCAGTGTTTCTGGGTTAATAGCACAGAATTTCAAGCAATAGACATACTCTTTGTATCTGCTCAACCCTGTAATTGATTTATACACAGTGAGGAATTCTCCAGACTTGTCAGGTTATGTGTTTTGACAGGCATCGCTGTGACAGGTGAAATACAATGCTTAGGTTCATCAGGCACAGTTTCTTTAGGGAAACCATGAGGGTACCCACTCTGACTGGACCACACAAAACACAATTTCCTCACCATGTGAAAAGCTTCTGGTCATATGAGCTTTGTGGCTGGGCTGGGAAGCTCACCTAGTTAATCCTTCCCAAGCAATTAAGTCCTATGTTACCCTCAGCACCCACACTGAGCAGGTCCTGGCTTCTCTCCCAGTTATGTGGGTGGTAGCTCTCTCAGGGAGGGGAGGGAAGGAAGGGAGAAGGATAACCCACACTGGATTGTGGCATCCCTTTATAGAGTTTTTTACAAGACAATAAATTAACTTCTTTCCAATCCCTGAATAAAAGTCCTTCAAAGTTTTTATCATCTCTACAACCAGGTAGATGTGGGACTACAGCTATTCCTTCCTAGGTCTTCTATAACCAAATTTGTCATTCTTTCCATTAGGTTGTACACTCTCTTTTTTATTACTGTGACACAGACCACGAGTGACTTTCCCAAATTTACCCAGTGCACAGCTCCATGCAGTGCAGCCCTTGGTGTGCATCCTTGCTGTGTAACACCAAAGGTGGCAGCTCCCAGTTTGCTGCTGAAACACCAAGCAGTGATCCCACTGGGATGCACCCAAGGTGGCAAGCCCCAGGAGGAGTGGCTGAATAAGGCCCAGGGCACGGCTACAGGATTCCCCTTTCCCATCATGGTGTACAGAAGGTTCTGTGGGCTTGGGTATTGAGGGCACAGCACATCACTGAACACACACTTTGGTTTTCTTTCCCCTTGGCATTGTAACTCATCCTCATGCTATTTCAATTGCCTTCTGACAGCACCTTGACACCTTTGAGACACCTCCCAGGAGTAAGGCGAGCCTATCAGTTGCCAGTTTCAATAGGCTTGCAGAGTACTCTGCAATAATCCTCCTCTGAGCCCAGTAGGATGAGTTATTTCCAAGATTATAATCATAGCTGGTACTTGAAAAGTGTGCTGTGCAATTCAAACCAGTCATTTGTTAAAATGCTTATTGCTCAACTTGGTGTCAGCTACTAACCACCACTTCACTGAGCTTTCTGTTGCAGGGATCCTGTTACCTGCATAAAAATAGGACAGTCTCCTTTTTTATAAACTGATTTAGACTGTAGGATACATCAAGTAAATGCCTGGAATACTTACAATATTTACACAGTTCCAAAAGCTTTTAGTCCATGGGGGTTACACTACAGGGGATTTTTCAATTTGGACAATCTTTCTCTCTTACTAAATATTCCACTTATGAAACACAACACACAATATTTGTACCAAAAGCCAGCCTTTACAAAGAATAAAATAATAAAACACAAACTGGCTTTCCCAAGATGCATGTTCAAAATTAAAAATTTTTACACTAAGAACAAATCACCTCATGTTATGACTATTAGGTTTCAAAGGGGGCCTTTCTCTTGACCAAAAAAATCCCAGAAGACTGAAAAAAACCCCAACAGATCAAATAAGACATTCCAAACAGAAACTAAGGTTGGGAGACCTGGTTTTCAAGATTGACCTATTGGTGGTGCAAACAAGTTGCTTGCTCTGTTTTCCTTCCTATTCCAGAAACATTTAAAAAGCTGGAAAAAACCCATACTCTACCTGATCTGTTCCCCTTGTCCAAGCAAGGTCAATGATCTGAAGGCTCACCTCACCCCACTAGCAGTGAGGCTGGGGCTGCACAAAAAGTTGGGAGGGGACACAGCCAGGACAGCTGACCCCAAAAGATATACCATACCATACCATACCATACCATACCATACCATACCATACCATACCATACCATACCATACGGCATGGTGCTCAGCATATGGAGCTGGGGAAAGAAGGAGAAAAGGAAGATGTTTGGAGTGTGGTGTTTATCTTTGGAAGTCAGCATGATTGAACACTGCTTTCCTGGACATGGCTGAATAGCTGCCTGCCCATGGGAAGTGGTGAATGAATTCTTTGTATTGCCTTGGCGTGTGCTCTTGAGTTTTGCTTTAGCTATTAAAACATCTTTATCTCAACTCATAAGTCTTCTCACTTTACTTTTCTGATTCCCTCTCCCATTCCACTGGGGAGTGAGTCAGTGAGTGAGTGGCTGTATAGGGCTGCCTGCTGGGCTAAATAGTGATATGACAAATAGCAGCATGCAAAAATGTGCCTCTTGTCTCATAAGATGGAACAGGAGGAAATGGCAGCAAGTAAACATCTGCAGCTAAGCACATCTTTTTTTATCAGAAAATGCTGTCTTGACAGCCATTATGTTGTCAAGCAACATAATCCTTAACCAGTTTCAAAGGTTTGCAAAGCTTTCCCTTTTGTGAGGGTTTAAGTGAATGCTGTTGCATCCTTTCCAGCCACTCTGTAGAGAGAAGTCTTTCTTGAAATTCCTTCTGTTCCCTGGTGCATGCACCTCCCTGAGTTTGTGGATGATGTGTAGTTTCCAAGGGCTGCTGCATGTCCTCACTGCAGCCAGGAAAGAAATCTCTACTACTTACCATGAGGAAAAGGCCATGTCATTTTTATTCTCATAAAAGAACACAGTTTAAAATATTGCCGTGACTTTTTAACATACCTTTCAGGGTTAACAAATAAATTTCTTACTACAGATGTTCTTCCACAGAGTTTTATGGAGAAAAGATTCTGTGCTTCAAGTTTCTGTAACAAATGAATTTTCTGCTTTCTGCTTTCTCTTTCTATGTCCAGTCTCTGTCCTCCCTTTTGTGAATACCCTTTAGAAGTATTTGTAGTATCACAAAGGTAATCTGGTTTTTAATAGTGTTTGTAATCATGGAAAGGGCATGATCACATATTTTTTACATTTCTACAGCATTTAATTTCTTTTTCATGGCTGGTTATGATTGTTTGGAAACCTGGCTGTAATCTGCCTTCTTTGTTAATCCATTCCTTTTATATTGTTGCACTCTTTGCCTCATGCTGACTAATTAAATTTTTTCTCCTTAAGGGATTCATGTGCTTGGCAGAATTTTGCCCTGATGAAAACACAGCTATGAGTCACTTGGTTTGGGGGGCAAAAACTAAATGCATGGAACACTGCAAAGCCTTTCCTACTTGATGAAATGGGATGTTTAATTTAATTCCTGTTGATCAAGAAAATACTGTAATAAACTGATTTATTTTTCCCTCTTGACATGATTTTAGAAGCAAACTGTTATATTGATTAGGGTATAAAAAAGGACAAAGCTACATTTAAGTGACAATTATACCCTGTTTCTTGAAAAAAACCTAGAGAATTTTCTGAAAATGCTGGCTCAAACACATGTCCTCTAGTGTTTCAGCCAAATATGATAAGAAGGCCAAGGGTCCCACAGATATCCAGTTCCTACAAGATCTATGAAAATAAATTGTGTCTGCCAAGAAGGAGAGCTGGAAAACAAAATCAACAACTATTATCATGCCAAAAGCTACACAGTACAGTTATGAGGCCAGCAAGGACCAGATGAGAGACATCAGTTATGTACACTTTGACTTGAGAAGAAGAACCTTTCATTTTTGGGCCAGACATTTCTTCATTGTAAAAACTAATCTCATGAATGACTTTGTTACCCCCATGCAGTTGTAAGTTGGATTGCTTGCATAATTGTGGGATATCACCCTATATCTCCTTTGGGCCAATCTTGCCCATTTAACTTCAGGGCTATCACTCCAGAATTTGGCCCTGTACTTTGGTTAGGATTTTTGATTAGGATTTACTGTACTCTTGCATGAGACAACAGATGAGCACTTACCCTGTCTTCCTGCATCGCATTTTTGGTTCTTTCTTTACCTCTCTCATCAGCACAAATGTGGGAAAGCTTTTTTCCTGTAGTAGACACCAGCATCCAACAGAGGCTACTGCAGCCTTCCCTGTGCCATCATGGTTTTGTGGTTAGGTTTTGGATAGGTTCTTTATTCCGTCCTCTCTGCTAGGCTGAAAGTTGTTTGACATGCATTTGGGTGATGAAAATATATCATTTTTTTACCATGGGTATGTTGAGTTTGCATTAAGAAATACCTCAAGGCACTTCCATGCCTTAATGTGGAGGAGGAGGACTAGGAGCTGGCCAGGGTAATCAAGGCTGATGAAAGCCACACCTAAAGAAATAACTCTATTTGCCAATAATCAGAATGGTAGGAATGGTTTGGGATGAAAGGAACCTCAAAGATCATCCAGTTCCAACAGCTTCCCCTAGACCAGGTTGCTCAAAGCCCCATCCAACCTGAACACTTCCAGGGATTGGACATGCACAGCTTCTTTGGGCAACCTGTTCCAGGGCCTCTCCACCCTGACAGGAAAGAATTCCTTTCTCATATTTTAAGAGCCAGGATTGCCTGGGGGTTAGAATTCTGAAGTGCTTTGGATGTGGATGTAAGCTGATTGCTTTTTGCTGGGGTCTTTGTGATGTTCACCTGTTGGTCACCATCAACCTTAGGTCTCTTGGGGTGGTAAAGCACAGGGGAAGTCTGCCTTGGATGGCTTTAAGGCTGGTCATTAAACTTTGTTTGACTAGCTGTTGCATTCCTGACCATGCCAAATTATACACATTATTTAGACAATGCAGTGTGCAAGGCAAGGATGAAGTGCAAGAGTAGCTGGAGGGTGCTTCTGTTCTTTGGAAGTAAAAAGCAAAGACAAATCCTTAATGGCTGCTCAGAGTGAGCTCCAGAGGATTAACTTCAGTCCCTTCCAGTCATAACTGGTGGTTTTCAGGCAGGAGGGATTTAAACAAGGCGAGTACCTGTCTTGTCTGACCAAATTTATACTTCAACAATTTTTGTGGTCTCCTACAGACTTACAGTTAGGTGAAGGCAGTCATCCTTTATCTGAAAGCTTCCTATCTAATTTGAGTATAATTTAAGCAGAGTGAAACACCTTTCTGGGAAAGTACAATAGCAATGTGCATTTCTCTCCATATTTGCCCAGACATCATTGGTTTCATGGAAACTTTCAGTAATCCTACCCCAAAATTTATAGCCATTCCTCTATAAAATTCTTATCTAATTACTATGAGAATAGAGCTTCATATACATAGAGCATCATTAAAACCATAGAAAAGGGCAAGCAAGGAAGATCCTTGCCTTGATACAGAAAGAAAGATGTACAGGAATGTAAGACAGAAACACAGGAGCTATAGTTCCTGTTCGAATAAAATTACTTATTTTATGCTGAAAGAAACTGTCCTTTCTACTGAGCTTTCAGCTCAGTATATAAACTTTTAGAAAAAGCATGGAAAGAGGTGCCATAATGTAGAAGAAAAAGGTTTATGAAAGAGCAGAGAAAGCCCAGGCAGCTCATGGCAGCCATGCAGTAGCAGGTTGGAAACCTGAGGCTCAAATGGTTAGACAGAGGTCACAGCAATGATAAGAGAAACAGGTGAATATGCCAGCAGCTTGAAAATGTAGTGCTGGCATGAGAATAAATTACACACACCTGGAAACTGAAGGGATTTTCTTAGAACTGGGATAATGGAATGGAATATTCCAGTTGGAAGGGATCTAGTCCATCTAGTCCAGTTGTCTGACCACTTTGGAACTGGACAAAAGTTAAAATGTGTTCTTAAGTGCGTTGTCCACATGCCTCCAGCAATCACCCATTGCTGGAGGAGAAGGGACAGGAAGCAGCATCTAGGATTTGGCTGATTTACTACAGGTCTGCCTTTGTTGCAGTTTTCCCTTTCCCTCCACAATTGTTGATGATTCAATAAAATACAATTAATTGGCCTCCACCACTGGATGCTATTTCAACTTTCTTTCCTTGCTCTGAGCTGTCAGGAAGAGCTGTGTCTCTAAGCTCCCCAACAGGCTCATTTTTGCATTGTTTTCCCAGCTGCTCCCATCCCCTGGCATTTAGTGTCAGCTAGGGATGCTGCAGAGTAACTGGGAAGAAAAACAGAGCTGAAGGACCATGGTGGTCATTAAGAAAAATAACAGCTTAGAGAATGCAGGCTGAAAAAATATAATTATGAAGCCATTCTCTATTCAAGCAGAGACAACTTCTAGTGCTGATAACATTATTTATCACTTGTGCAGCACTTCAGACAGTCACTAATTAATCCTTGTGACACATCTGTAAGTTGTGCCAGTATATTGCTGTCTCCCCCTTTTACTGTGCAAGGAAACAAAGATGTTAAGAACCCAAAGCAGTAAAGGTCAAGATGAGTGGTATAGCAGAGAGATTCTCAGTCCCAGCTCACCACTTTTATCACAGAGGACACTTTCTGTAGGACAGTAAAACCAGCGCAGAGGGGTTGCCTGCTATAATCACAAGCCTGTACAATATAAATAATGAGAAAAAGAGAAAAATGTCTCACTGTTGTTAGACAAAGTCATTCTATAAAGGCAGTGAAGACCTTTGTTTAACTTGATGCTAAAGTGCCCCAAGAGAGTGGGCAAAGGACTGCTCTCAGCCTCCCAGGACAGAGCTCCCCTTGGTTTTTCTGCCACAAAGGCTGCCTGCAGCCTGCCATGTAGTTTTATCCCTAATATTACCAGAGCAGAAATACTGCCAAAAATAGGCAAGAAGACTAGAGGGGAAAAACCCAAAATCACTTGAGAGCCTGTCGGAGCACCTTGAAAGTTATTGAGGACTGTCTTCCAAAATGAGCCTATTTCCTCCTTATAATAATAGGAGAGGGAGTTGGTTCTTTCTCCATTTAATCTGTGTTAAATTATTTCTTTTAATGGCAAAACTTAGATAGCAGAAGGAAAGGAGATGCAAACTGGATCAGGATGTTGAATTAAGCTGAAGTTGTCCAAGCAGGGACATCTAGCGAGCAATAAAACTAATACTGACCTCTTAAAGTGGGATGTTCATTGCTAGAGCATCCTCGGTTTGCAAGTTCTGTGTGCTGATAAATGACACAATGTAATGGAGTTCACACTGGTATCAGCAAGACAACAAAAACTGCTGTAGGACACTGGGTTTGCTCCTCAACTGGTGTGATGCTGTCCCAGGCCCTCATGTGAGGGATGCACAAGGGCAGCTATGGCCTAGAGTCAGGCTTGGAGTTTCTCTTGACTCACATCCTTAGGAAACTGCCTTCAGCATGAGATCTCTGGTTAAGCCTGGATTTTATCATCATCAGCTCACTGCAGAGAGCCCCACTTGGAGGTCTCACTGCAGCACGGAGCTCTACAACCTCATTTTAAACATCTTCAACATCTCATGTTTGCTGTCACTGAGTTTGTTTGAGTATGCTTTGTATTGCTGTTTCAATACCACAAGACTAGCAGCTCCCAATTTAATCTTTTGTTCCTGGGTAAACAATCATGAACTCTTTGATTTCTCTCTAAATCAGCTTTTCTGTGTCCCTAAATATTCTTATTGCTGCCTCTCTTTTGATTAGTTTGAAGTCTTTTTATGTGCCTATCTGTTCATCTAGCCATCCATGCTCTGAGAGACATTTCTGCAGAAACTGCCAATATTTCAATCCACATTCACTTGCAAATTAAATAAAAATATACTTGAAAAAATTACTAACAGCTTCTTTTTTTTAATTGTAGCCCTAGAGATCCAAGAATAATAATTGGCTTGTAAGTACAATTTTGATCTTACACTTGATAATCATGATTTTATGCCTTTTATCAGCTACCTTTTCTGTCTTTGTTAATTACTTTTTGCTTAAAGGAATTGTTTCATCTCTGGTTTTTGGCACATTCTCTCCTTCCATTTGGAAGATGTTTCCTCCTTTTCCTATCTGGGCAGACTCTGTGTAGTAAAAATATTACTATATCCTTTGTATACTTCTGAGTGCTGGTCTGAGTGGCAGGATTTCTTCTTCACTGATGGTGACACTCATATGCAAGGCATGACCTGGAGCCAAGGAAAGCAGCCCCTGGAAATTGTAGTGCAACTTCTGTTTGTACAGAAATGTAGACTATGAGAGAGGGGAAATGCTGCCAAAACCAGGAAAGAAACCAGGGGAGAAGCCCAGAAACCCTGTAGAGCCAGGTCTGGATCTTAGAAGCGACAGAATTTACTCTCATTTGGCTTTTAGCCATTTGTGGCAATATAGATATAAGCCTTCTTCCTAAGCACCATTTAAAACTAATGACAGTGTATTTGTTAAAAATTGACCTGGGAAATAAACCTATCATATTAACAAAACTAATCAGCACAGGCTTGAACAAATAAACCACGAACATTGCCCTCCTGCTCAGCCAGCCAGGCTGTGTGCTGGTGCTTTCTCACTTGTTTCTACTCAACAACAGTAAATGACTTTCTCTCCAAGCTGCCAACCAGCCCCTTCAGCTGGTGCCAGCTGCAATCTCCCCCGACCAGGAGCTGTTGAGCTGGAAACAACTGATGAAACTGCTCAGCTGACTTGAATGCCACCCTGTTGCCAAGAGAAAAGTCCTTTACCTGGGGATTGCTAAGGAAGTCGGCAATCTGGGAACAACTAACTCAAACCATCTCTCAGCATAACTTTTCTGCTTGGACCTGATGGGCAACTAAAGCGGCACAGTACTTACTTCTGGTCCCAGTTTCTCCAGGAGATGATGAAAAAAATCGTCAAGCTCCTTCCCTTCTATGTAACCATTGTCTAAAGAAAAAGCAAATATATTAATGGTCAGGGGTACTGCCTGAGTTCCAGGAACCATGTCATGGGTGGTAGCACACAGGCTTCAGGGTCAGGATCAGCTGGGAGCCCTGGCTGCCTGCTCAGGGGAGCCCCATGATTCCCAATTCCATCTGTTCACTCCTGTGGGAGGGCTGGGCACAGCTGCAGTGCTCTCTTCAGAGTTTTTTTCCTACAGAAAACTTTTCAAAACAAAAATAACCCCCAAACTGGGACCAAAAGAGAGAGCAGCAGATGAAACGGGGAAGCAATGAAAAGGCAAAACTTTTAGGGTGAAGAGGGGGATTTACAGCTGATATTCACGGTGAGGAGGAAGGAGGGAGCTCAAAAACACCTGCAGAACCTCGTGGGGGTAAAGCTTGGACATGTCAGCCCCATGTGCAGCATTCCAGACACCCACCCACACACACACACCCTGAGGAGCACCCACACACACACCCACAGACACCCACACACACCCTGAGGGCACCCACACACCCAACACACACCCTGAGGAGCACCCACACACACACCCTGCGGGGCACCCACACACCCACACGCACCCTGAGGGGCACCCACCCACACGCACACACACCCCCTGAGGGGCACTCAAACACACACACACACACACACACACACACACACACAGACACACCCTGAGGAACACCCACCCTCTGCCCGGACAGAGCCCTGCCCAGCACCTACACACCCTCAGCCGGTCCCCCCATGTGTCCCCACTTGCCGTCGGCGTCGAAGCGCCGCCAGGCCCCGAGGAAGGCGGCGGCGTCCAGGCGCCCGTCGGCGCCGCTCTCCATGGTGCTGCTGCTCTCGGGCCCGGCCCTCAGCCTCCCTCACCCGGCGGCACAGCCTCTGCCCCGGCCCCGCCGCCGGGCCCGGCTTTCAGGGCGGCGGCCCCGCCCCAGGGGCGGCCCCACGGGGGTCGCGGGGGAAGTCTCCCCCTTGCCGGGGCTCGTCCCACCGACCTCCCGCCTGGCTGGGTCCCTCTCGGGTGTGCTCGGGCACGGGTTGTGGCAGGACGGGGCTGAGCCGTCGAGGTGCGCTGGAGCTGCCCGAGCGCCCGGTCCCCGCTTCGGAAGAGCCGTGCGCCGCTCGTAAACGACCTTTAAAGTTTCAAACGCCCCGAACCAAGGCAGAAGTGCTGGAGGGAAGCCTCTGTGACGCTTCAGAGAAGTAGTGGAGTTTCAGGGGAGGAAAAGGAGTTTTCGAAAGCTTGTAGCTCTCCTCCTCGGTTTATGAAAGCAGAGCAGCAGCAGGCAGAGTTCTCTCCCCTTCTCATTCCTCACAGCCGTGGGGAGGGTCTCCCTCACCGCAGTGAAAAGCCAGATTATGAAGACGGACAGAAACCTGCATTGTCTTCCTCCTATAATACTAATCAAATGGAGAAACTGCGGAGTTTACAATCTCTGTGCTGATAGAGCATTATATTAATGTAATATAAACTCCTGTTTGGGAGTAGATTTGGTTTGAATGTCACTGTGTATTCACCTGCAGTGATTTCAGGCACCCGGGACTGAGCTGGTCTCCATGACTGCTCCCAGAATCATTGTTATCTCCTTTGAGACCCTTACAGACAGTTCTTTCTAGGTTGCCTTTGATTTGATATATACATATTTCAATTTTATTCACAAAATGATTGCTTTAGAGAAGCTCTCAGAAACAGCAGAAAAGACTTTTTAAAAGTATTTACTATTTGCCCTGAGAAGGTTCCTATTTGATCTGATGGGAAAAAAAAAAAGCCATGAAGAAGTGTGTTGTGTTTTGCTCAGAAAATTCTTTCAAGGAGATCACAACAGAGATCACACAGCAATGTCCAGCTTTTCCAGTGTGCAAAGAAAAAGGAGATGCTGTAAAGCTGATGTGTTTAAACAGCAATGTGAGAGTATCTCAGTGCAGGAATTCCCTGAACAGCAGCCCTGTGACCACCTTTGTACCTCAGAAAAATTATTGTCAAGATGTTAATTCAACAGCAAGGCCACAAGCACTCCCTGACCATGTTCAGGTGGGGAACCCCAGCGTGGGAGAGGAACTCATTAGGTAGTGACATGGAAGTCTAAATTTTAGGGGACATCTTTCCAAGTCCCTTGCAGGCAAGACCAGAATCACTCCACAGGTTTACCATGTGTCCTTCCCTCATTGCCAAAAGCCAGGCATTGCCTTAGGTTGAGGGGTCCCTCATGGAACCCTTCCTTCAGTCTCTTCTTCCCAGTGCTTCCCACCATGGCTCCCTGGCAGTGGTGGCCTCATGTGGCCCATGGGAGCTGCCTGATCTCCTGTGTGGGATGAGGTCACCTGGCACTGCTCCAGGGCAGGAGGGTCACTTTTTGGGCCCATCTCTCTTCCCAGGACCCAAAGCCCCTCTGCCCCAGACAGGGAGCATACTGATCCAGGTTTTTAGGAAAGAGATGTTCATCAGTTTTTAACATGATTTGCAACCAGGCTTTGGAAACCACCACCATGGCTGATAACCAACAAGGTCCCCTGGTATTATTATTACAACTGGTTTCTTACTAAAAAATATCTTTAAGAAAACTAATTTAAGAGGAAACACTACCCAAGTTTCGAAATATTTTGCAAGTGAAAGCACCCTGCCATTTGGCAGGGATGGAGACAGCAAGATTTTATGGGATTAGATGCAAAGCTCAGGACACTGAGAAGAGCTTCTCATAGCTGGTTCTTCCCTATGCTCTCACAGGAGGAAGAGCAGGCAAGAAGTGACACCTTGTTTAAACTACCTGTATTTATCCAGCATCTCACACAACTCCAGTGATACCAGGTCCAGTTTGGAGAGAAAAAACGACCTTCAAGCTTAAGGGGCTCTCACAAGAGGTCATTGTTACCTGTGCATGAGGATGTGGGTGATATGTGCCCATCCATCTCAGCATCCTTGTCATCCCAGGCACTCAGTGCTGGCAGAGAGATATTTTGATGTCACACAGCAGCTTACCTGCAAAGGGGGAAAAAGGAGTAGAGATGCAGAGATTCTGTTTGCACCAACTATGCCATTGCTCTCCCCACTAGACCCCCTGCCTGAAATACCCTATAGATACAGGGGCAACCCCATAGATGCACAGCTTAGCTGCTCTGCCCTGCCTCAAGCATTGCACAAAATGGATTTAGGGTTCTCTGGGGTGGAATTGCAAAATTTTTCTCAAAGTGACTGGAAGCAGGTAAATCCCTGTTTCCTAAAAGAGGATCCCATCCTGCTGCATGCCTAAAATGTGTTCAGCTTCTCCAATTGCTTTAGGTGACTCAGTAAAGCCTGAATGAGAAGAAAAACAAACTAAACAAAAAACAGCTCAGAACTTTTATTCATCCAGTTGGACTTTCTGTGGAACACTATAAATTTGAGGAGCATATTGAACTGGGGGCCTATTGGCATTAGTATTAAAGCAACACACTGAAGACAGCTGCTGTGTGCAGGTCATGTACCAAACCCAGCAGCCACTCTGCCTTGGCTTATTTCCTCAGAGGAATAAATAAGAGTCAGAGATAGGCAGTATTTTAAAAAGTAATGAACACTTTTGATTAAGGACTTTGGCTTCAGCTTTGCAGTAAAGTTCAAGGCTGAAGAGCTCAAATCTGTGTTTTGAAAAGCTTAAAAAAACCCAAAACCAAGTGTAATCACCCTGACCAGAGATACACTGGCTCTTAAATGAATGTGCTTCAGTAGGTCCCTTGAGGCTGGAAGCATTTGCACAACCATTGCCTGTTCCTGCTGTAGGTCAAGGAACCCTCTGGCTGAGGACACCAGCAATGCTGTTTTATTTAACTGATATTGCTAATAGATTAATAAATGGCAATTATTGCCAAGTAAAGAGCAAAATAAGGAGCTCATGGTCAAATCCCAGCCTTGGCTAGCTTTGTAGAAAGGCTTAATCAGGCAACTGTAAATGGGAAAACATGGATTAAAGTGCAGATTGCTGATCTGGAAACAAAAATAAGGGACAGCTGACAAATGCCTTATTCTTTGGGCCAGACAAATTATTGATGTGAAATGAAACATATGGGTTCCCATGAATAGACTAGAGAACAAAAAAAACAAATCAAATATTTGGATTTGTGGTATGATTTTGCTTCTCACTTTTAGAGAAGAAAATTCCAAATACATGCAGATACAGTTAAATGGAAATAATTTTCCTCATCAAATGGCTTCAGCTTCCCTCAGCTTTGCACTGACTGGAGACACTGAGGAAGCCAACACCAGCAGTCAGCATTTCATCCTTCTCTGAGCAGGTGGTTTGGGTCCTGCATGGGTCCTGCAGAAAGCCCCAGCCCAGGTCCTGGGTGTGCCCCTTTTTCCCCAGACCCTGATTTGTATCAGGGCAGTGGGAGGTGGGTGTGCTGGCTGAGCTGCTGTGCACAGCTGGGGCTGCTGAGGATGGGGATGATGCGCTCCTGCCTGGCAAGGGGTCTGTGAGCATCCCAGCAAAGGAAAATGCTGCAGAAGCAATGGAAGGCAAACTGAAAGGAAACCAAAAAGGAAATAATACAGTAGTGAAGCCCCCTACCATTCCTACCATTTATTGGAAATCAAGTCAGAGATGATGCTGTCTGCTGCAGAAGAAAAACAGACTCTTCTTTTTAACCCATCCTCAGATGGATACAAGCTACTTATTAGCAGTAGAACCCCACCTTCCAACAAGGATGCCCTTCTCTTGCCTCTCCTTCCATCCTCCTCCTTCCCTCTGCCTGGCAAATCCCACATTCCTGTGCTGAACTAGATTTTGGATCCATCTTTCTGGCTCAGGTGGTGCAAAGTGTGTGGGTGCACGGTGCAAAGAAGTGCGATGACAGTTCAGGTCAGGATGTGTTGTAACACAAAGACTACCATCCCACAGACATTTCCATCCACAGATTCCCATTAAGGCCAAGTTTCTCCAGCCTTCCCAGCCAGCTCTCCAAGCTGTGAGGCTTCAGTCCTCTGTTGTCTTCTTCATTGGACCAGCAATGGGATCCCTTTAGTGTTATAAGGAAGCAGACAAACTGTTCCTACAAGGATTCCACTGAAATGAGGGGTCAGGACTCAGGCCATCAGAAAGGATCTGAGATTTCCCAAAAGAAAAGCTGATATCTCCCCCAGCTACATGCTACTCAATGCTACCCAGGGATGGCAGTCTCAGTTACAGTCCATGACTTGCATTATTTCAGTCTTTGGCTAGAATTTAATGTTTTCTGCATAAAGCCTGGGCTGTACAGCCTCCATAGCACTCTCCTCTACCCTCTGCTGGGTCTTATCCACCTAAGCAAATGGGAAGGGAAGGAAGCATTCCTGGAATAATAGAGTTAACTTGACTCCTCCATTCAGTGACACCAAATTGGATTTGCCAAGCTAGCAGCCCCTCTCCTGCCTTCCCTGGCTGGTATCAATCTAATTAAATACTCTCTCTCCCATGCAGCTTTTTTCTTCTCAGCTCAACTTACTGGAAAAGCAGAAAAAAACAGGCTCTGAAGGATTGGATTCAGGGTCAGCTGGCAGAACTCATCATAAACTGCCAAAGCAGCATCAGCACAGACGCATCGGAGCAAAAACCTCAACACACAGCTGGGAGAGACCATGGCAACGGATCTGCTTTTCCTTGCAGGCTTCCCAGACATGGGCACTTGGAACCTGCATTTAATAAATCCTAAGGACAGCTGATGTAGGAGTGTCAAAGGAAGAGCAGCTTTCTAATTGGGAAGAGACTATCTGCAGGATCCTCTTCAGTTTGCTGTAGATATTAGGCCCTTTAATAACACATCCCTCACAATGACACCATCTTCTCTGCAGAGACTCACAGATTCTTTTCTCTTTACTCAAAAATACAGGGTCTCACTCTTCAGCTTCTTGGTGCTGATGAGTATTGTTGTTCTCACAGCGATTTCTCTTTGGTACTTGACATGGAGGGAATTTGCACCACCAGGACACTACAGCCCCTGCAGGATCTCCCTGATGCAGCAGGAGCTACCACAGGTGAGAGGGTGAGCTGGCATCCTGGCCCTGGTTCCTGCCCAAGCAAGTGCCTCATCCTGAGGACCACCTTCTTCCTGGCTGCTGATTGAGAACTGACAATTTTTTCCTGGATTTAGAGGAAAAAGGAGTTTTACCAGGAGTTCAGCCATTGCCCTACATCAGCCTTTCTCCATCAGCTTGGATTTCTCCTCTCCTCACCACATGTGACCCTGGAAACTCGAGGGCACCTCACGATCCCAAGAGACACCTGGATGCAGCCCCCCACTAGGCTGCTTTCTAGTGACTTCCATCAGCTTTTACACCATTTGATTGGTTTCCCTGGCCTGCAGATCACCCTGAAGCTTCACTTCTGCATTTCTTCACCCATTCAGATGCCTGTTCCCTGGGTCTCTGAATACACAAACTCTGTGCAACTCTGGAAAACTGCCCTCCAGAGCTGGAGAAATCTCAGGTTCAGGAAGAGAAAAGAAGACTTCCACAAGCAGTGATAAGAGAAGCATTTTAAGCTGCCAGTCACTGGCAGTGCCTGCTGAAACAATCATGGCCTGAGGAACTCCAGGAGCACTCTCTGTTTGGTGAAGCTAATTGCTCTCAACTAAAAACAAGCACACCCCTCAGCTCTGTGAGGTCCTGCCCTGCCTGTGGTGAGGCTTTGGAAATATTGGACACTAGTGGAGGATGGTTTAAGTGGCTCCAAAGGCACTTGTGATGCTGGCAAGAGGCCTCTGTTGGGAGGAGGACATAGGAGATGAGTAGGAAAGCTGTGAAGGTGCCTGGCAGATCTTCCTATGATCCCTTATTTCTGGAATGGAGAGCTCCTACATTAGAAGGAAAGAGGAGGCTAGCACCTTGTGTTTATGTTGTGATTTTCATCCTCCCCATTTTCTTAGGATGGGGAAAGACTGCTCTGCATTCCAGGCCTGATCAGCAGGAGACAGGCATTAAATGATAATCTGATTCTTAATCTGCTCTATTTGTTACTCTTCTGGCTCATGGCTCCAGGAGAAGCAAAGGAGAGTGTTTCTACCTGAAACCTTCCCCAAGCTTCAGCACAAGCAGAGGATGATCTCCAGAGGTGGGATTCAGGCACAATCCACCAGTATTAGCATCCTGGGCATGGGACAATCAGTACAGCTCATATGAATTTCAAATAGGAGAAGAGCTATTTTCCCAAAAATTATTCTCAGTACCTTTTTTTTTGTTTGCAATAGGAGAAATAATTTCCACATTAATCAATTAATAAGCAGTGGTGGTGAGAGCTCATGCTGGTGGCAGCTCTCAGCTAAGTGTGGTGGGTTGCACAGATTTCTGACTAATGGGCCACATTAATTCCCAAATGGTCTCAGCCTTGATGGCTGGCTCTGGCAGAGGGGGAAGATTTAGGATGATTGCAATTCCCATCTTAGGAAGCAGCTATTTACTGTTGTTACTGCACATCAGGGAATACTTTAAAAAGCTCAGAATGTATCAGTCAGATTTTAATCTCCTTTAGCAGGGAGTGGGAAGTAGGTGCTGCAGCTGTGGTACAGAGCTGTCTGAGTTCCCACTGGAGCCTGGCATGCAGCCACAGCCCTTCTCCAGAGCCTCTCAGAGGGGGAGGTGCTCCCACTGTGTACATCAGAGGTGAAATTCCTTGACAGCAAATCCTGAAAAACAGATTTAAGAGCAGAAAAGAGCAGAGCAGCTCCCTCTGCTTTTTGTCCCCTTTCCTAAAGGTGGATCAGATAAGTGCAGTTCTGAACTGAGATGCTCATGCTAAGAGCCCTTCCAGGGCAGCATTTCTAACTGGGTGACCAGGGCTGCTGGTCCTTCCCTCTTGTTTGCTCATACAGAACATACACATGCTTATGTGCATGGGGGGAAGCAGAGGGCTTTGCTGTCACCTCAGATGCTGCTGCCCCTTTGCTGTCACCCCTAGATATGGTGAAGGCAACTGCTTTTTTGTCTGACAGCAGTCATGGCCCAGGGACCAAGCCATGGTCTCTCATGTAACCCCAGCTGGAGGCTCTGAGCCCTTTCTGTGCAACCAGACTGCAGCACAGCACTGTGAGATGCCCTCAGCTGCAAGGGGAATGCCAGCAACATACCTGGGAGGCAGACTGCCTCTTCTCCCATGCCATACTCTGCTCTCACCGCTGCCAGCGCAGCTGGAGGTGCTCAGGCAGCATCAGTGCGTGACAGGAAGGAACACAGAGCATTGGTGGTATCCAAAGATATTAGGGATGCCCTTGGAGAACAAGTTAGCAGCCCTTTTCTTCAGTGGTACCTCTACCTGATGTCTGCTCAGTTTCCAAGGAATTCCAGGGATCCTTGCCACTGGTAGCCCACCAAAGCAGCTGAATGTGGATTCTGGGCTCTGCCCATTACCCTCCCAGAGAAGCACATGGGCCAGGATAGGCAGGGATAATTCTATTCTACCCATGGCCTCTTTGAGCTCAAGATACTGAAAATAAAAGTAATTATTTCTTAAATGCAGAAGAGGTACAAGAGGGTTGCTTTAGTTGCAACATGAATTCTTTACAGTCAGGCTGATAGTGCTGGGCATGCCAGGCAGAAAGAAAGTAAAGAAATGAAAGCCATCACTCCTCCCCACCCCCAAAGCCACACACACAGAAAGCCAAACCCCAGGTCTTCAAGAGCTCTCACTAGCACTCCCTAAAGTTGTTTCTCCACCACTCAGCCTGCCCACAACACACTGATGGCTGGAAAAAGACTGGAATGGCTTTCCATGACCAATATGGAAAAACACTGATGTCTAATGAAACCCTTATACTCCAGCAAACAAAAGCTACAGCACTAAAGCTTTTCTTCTTCTTAACATCACAAGCACATGCTTTGTCTACAGCAATTGAGACAGCCCCTTCTTTGGTTTACTGATACCAGTGTGATGAGCACACACTACTGCCGTGGTTTCTCACAGCAGGACCGAACAGTATCTCAGGTGACTGATGAGAAGAACATCAAGCACAAGTAAGAAATCCTCAGCAACTAACTGCTCTGGAAGTTAGAGACTATTTTAAATTTTTTGTCTTAATACCACAATCCTTGCTGTTAATTTTCTTAAATTCACAAAACCAATAATTAGAGCAACTTTTCATGCATACTTAGGCTTCTCAGACAGTTGTCTTTTCTATGTCCTATAGGAATAAAATTGCAGCTTATTTATGAATAAATTAAATTTCATTTATAATACAGGTATTTCAAGTTTTCCTTTGCAATTTTTCTTTTATTCTTACTGATGGCATATAAATCAAAAGTATATATGTGAATATGAAGAATCTTACTTACTAATTTTAGATAAATGCATGATTTCAAGTCACAGCAAACCCCAAGAAGGAACCCCCAGCCTTCAGGACCTCTTTCCCACCACGCTGTAGACTACTTTTGAGATGTAGACCTTTACCAAGTGCTTTTAAGATGTTTTGTTTTGACTTAGCAGCCCTTTATAGTGCAATAGGAGAAGTGGCAACAGTAGATGTGCACAGGGATCAGATAGAAGGTCATCAGACAGGTATCTGAGCACTTTTGTCCAGTCAAGAAGCCACAAACAGGCCAGAGAAATTACTCTTGGGAGAGAGTTACCAAACCAATTTTATTCTGTCCTATGGGACCAAAATGGAGAATTTAGATAGCAGGTGTTTCTGGCTCACACAAAGGCTACTTTGCTGAACATTCCAAGGGAGAATAATAAAGAGATCTTCCTTCAGCAATTTTATGATGTGTATGTGTCCCTCTCAGCTCAAACAGGCACTTTACTAGAAGCAGAAAAATTATACAGGTTTTGTCTTCACTGCACACTTTACCTACCTGACCCAATTCAAAGATCAGACCACCAGACCACAAACAGTGCTGTAAAAACAAAGACTAGTATTTCAGTTGTAAAATCATTTTTTTATTGTTACAAATATACATATGAATAAAATCCCTTCAACCTGTAATGTAAGTGGGTAGCTGTGAAATTTGCATCCCCTCCCTCAAAAGCTGAAATGTTTTTACAGATGTTGAATGATGTTTCTCATAGAATTACACATTGAAAGGAAGCTAATATGCAGACAGAACCGAGGAAGGCCTCCAGAAAACACCAATATTAATAAAATTTCAATTGCCCTCATTCCAATCAACTATATACATTAATATATGAATGTGGAAGCATACCATGGTTATACGTAATCCAAATCCTTCTCTGTTGTGCTTTCTGATGGTACACAAATGTAAGCATTGGAGCTTTATGTACAGTAAGAGAACAGGAAGAAAGAAGCTCCCTATGGGAGAATGTAAAAACCATACCCAAGCATTTAATATATATAATCTATACAAATTATTTTATTAGTGTGCTCTTTTAATATAATTACAATGTGCAATTGCATACCGCAAGAATATATTTATAGGTAAGTCACGTGCAGATCTGACACATTTACATTCAGCAGTACAACACATTACCTGCTGTACAGTGTATTAGTGTAAGACAGTGTCCAGTTAATTTGCTTTGCTTTCTAAATGCCCTAATGCAGGGCACTCTTTGTAGCTGCTTCAGAGAAATTCAAGTAGAATGCATGAAAGAATAGCTGGCTTTAGGCAAAGGCATGGAAATGAATGCCTGCACTGTACAGACCAGAAATTAAGGACCAAATCAATGCCAGGTGTACTGTAAATTACAATTGGAAGATCAGGTTTTATGCATGGAAATGTACCTGTGGTGAAAGAGCAGCTGACTACAAGGGTTGTTGATTGCTGAACCCCGATTGTTATAAAAAGCTCTTGCGCTACAAAGCACTTGTACTGGTTGCTAAACAAAAATAAAATCTTTATCTGCTTCTTCGCCAGAGTCACTGGACTTGCTTCCCTGATGGCCGTCTTTACTTAAGGACCTCTGCTTCAGTTCCTGGAACTCATGAGACTGTTGCCCAGGGCTTCTTTTAGCAGCTGCATAAAACAGAAATAGGACTTACTCGTGATTGCAGAAGACAAAGGAAGAAGGAAAAATAACAATAAAACAAAATTATTAATGCACATTGGAGTTCCTCTTGATTCCATTGCATTAATTTGCACTAGTATGAGTGGCATAGGTCCATTAATTCTTCAAGCCAGAAAAAGGTGACAAGAGAGAGTTTGAGCAAGCTTTATTCCACTGTTGGTTGGCAAGCGGGCAAACTTGAAACATGACACTTAGTGTTTCACTGTGACATGGATAAACATCACACTTGGAAATGGCCTGGAGATTTTCTTCTCACACCACTTCCAGACCAGAACAGCATTCTTTTTTCCAGCTAGAATGGATCTCAGACAGTGCACTCCTGACTGCTCAGGCAGATGTGCCTGCTGGGCACCCTTCAGACCAGTCATGCACATCTCAGGCAGGCCTGTCTCCCTAGGCAGGACACATCTGTGTTCTCCTTTTTGACTCAGCAGCTTTGGTCAGGACAGACATTCATCCAAGTTACCCAAACTGCTTTTCCCTGCCCCACTACACTGCCAGGTCCCACTGTCCTCCCTGTCCCCTGATACAAAGGACACCCATGGCTCTGAGCCCAACCATGCTGTCATCCAGATGAGCCCATGGGCTCTGCACCTTGCTGTGCTTGGCAATGGGGAAAGCAGGAGGCCATATCCACTTCTCACAATCTAAAAGCAGTACCCATTTAGTTCACCTAGCACTCAGAAATCCCCATAAATCCAGGGCTTTATCCAAACCTACAAGCTTCAAAATAATTTGGAAAAGAAGGTTGTAAAATCTTGTTGAGATTCCTGATCTAATCAGTGGCCTACAAATGCTATGGTAACAAGATGGTTATACACATCAACTAGGGTGACCTTACCCAAGGACTGATAGCATAACAAATCTCATACTTGCACTTAAAGTGAAACTTCAAACCCACACTGGCCCTTAAATGTGGCTCTGCTGCAAGTCACCCTCCTTCACTCCCACAAAATTAAATGTTGCCTTTACAAGACCTTCTTTGCTCCACCACTTCTGCTAGGGATGGTTTGGTTCACACTGATCCTTGTTCCTGACCACTACTGTGCATCCCTCCCTTGACAAGGCACCAGGAGCTGCTGTGGCCATGCAGCACCACCTCTACTTCCCCATAGCCTCACCACTGCAAGGGATAACCTGCCCTGTCACCACCATGCAGCTCCAGCCACAGCAGCAGCTTGCCACTGACCATCTCTAAGTGTAGCAGGCTGTGTTGTGGACTGCCAGGAATGGTAGAAGTGCAGAGAGGGACCCCCAGGCAGTCAAAGAGTTCTCCTGAGTCCAAAATACCTGTTTTCTCATTTGTGCTAGCCAAGATATGTGAAGAAATAAGGGCCAGCAGCTACACACTCACTGCATTCTTACCCTTGCATTGCAAGTTGGGAAACAAGGGATTTTGAGAAAGGTTTTTTAAGCCATTTCATAGAATTTGAGAGGATTATCCTGTAAAAAAATATTCAGGCATTTCTACCTTCCAAAACACCACTTCTTTTCAAAGAAATAGGCACTGGAAATTTTTTGAGTCATCCTTAACACCATTAACACTGTTATTAGCTCCTAATAATTTGGCCTTTGTTCGGCTTTCATTGACTCTTCAAACAAAATCCAAAACACATCCTGCAGCAGCCATTTTAGTTTAAGACCTGATGCAAGTAGTTTGCCTCATAAATGACTGAAAGATGTATCAGGTATTTAAGTCCACATAGTGCAAGCAGGCTTCTGCCAGAAGAGCTTACCCTTGCCTCGATGAAACCATACTCAGGTGACCTGCAGTGGTCTGTGGCAAGATCTCAGCTTGCAAAACTTACTTTGTGAGAGAGGTATCTCACAATGAGCTAAAATATAATAATTTTACTATGATAGGGAGGGGAGATTCCCAGTTTGGATTGACTAAGTTTGATTCTACAATACAAAAAGGATAAATTTTGGGCTGAGGAAGGGTTATGTGATGTCTTATAAACAGAAAAACTGTGGGTAAATGGAATTGCTTAAGATGTTCAAACACACAAAATACTTTAGAAAAAAAGTAATTTTGAACAACTGTTTAAAACAACCAGTTAAAAGGTAAAGAGAAACATGTAAACATGTATCATTTGAGAACAGGAGCTTTTATTATTTTAAAAGCACATAAAGGAAATGAACATTTTTATAGCCTATTGAATGAGCCCACTGTGAGTCAAAGCTGCTCCTTTGACTAACAGTTCTGGGTCTGGGTTCTTTAGGTGGTGTTTTTGTTTGCTTTTGCAATTGAAAATCAAAGTAATGATAAATAATCTGATTTACCCAGTTCTCAAATGGTTTTATGAGTGAAGCACTGAAACTGGCACTAACAATATTCAAGCGGAAATGTTTTTTGAAACACTAAAGGGTATGATCTTAGAAATGACAGCTGTGCAAGCACAGCAAGCAGCAGCCAGCCTACCTGCAGCCAGCCTTTGTGTCACTGGAGTTGATACAAAGGAAAAATGCACACACATGTTTTATCTGAGATTTTTTTCATGCCATGTATATCTCATGGGGACAGAAATATGATTAGAACCCCATGAGATTTTTACCTTTCTCATAATAACAAATGACAAACCCACACCCTTCTGTGGTCTCTTTGCTATTACCATTTCCTAACAATTGTTAGTGCCAGTTATCAAGCACCACTGTGATGAAAAATGAAAACTTCTAACCAGAAGTTGGCTGTGCCATCCTCTGCCCAAGCACATTAGCTTCCTCTTCTGCACTGGTAGAATACTGCCCCGGAGTGGTTTTCACGCTGCCAGATGGCTTGGCACAGTCAAGAGCTGCATCTCTGTTTTGACAATCTCCTGTTTGCTCTAGCAAGGAAAAGGATTAATTTATACTCCTAAGCTGTTCTGAAGGCCCACGTACAGAAGGCAATATGAAAAATTTCACTTATCCAACCCACTTAATCGATTATTCAGAGAGCAGTAATCAGTATGCCAGTTGCTTGTTTAAATGTAGTCCAGATATCTTGGGGTGTTGGTAACTGCAGCCTGATCTCACAGCCGCACAGTGCAAAGAGGTGTATTTTCAGATTGTCCCATGAAGTACAGTTAAAATCATCAACATAGAGCAATTTTACAATCAAATATCATCTAATTTGTAGCTTTATTTCACAGGAGATTTTGTTACTAACTCGGACAGATTTGCAGTGATTTACCAGTTGCAGAAATAAATTGAACTTGGTAGCCTGAAGAGAGGCAGAAAGCAAGGACAGAGGAATGGCTGAGTGAGGAAGTAGGACAGTAATGAATAAAAAAGAAAACACGAAAAGGAATAAAGATAAAATAAACAGAATTTACTCTTTCCCAAACAACTTTATGCAAAGCCCAGCAGCTGCTTAAGGACCTGGCAAGTCTAAACTATTACCCATAAAATATAGACAGTGCCATGTAGAGCCGGATAGAAAATTCTGTATTTGGCTAATTTCACTGGAGAGGTTTAAGGGAGCAAGGAGTAAGAAAGTACAGTGCCTGAATCCTGTTGCTTTTGGCAATATGGATCATCTGAATGACGACAGTGGGCTCTGTAGGCAGCACAACTTCAGTCTTCACAACCTAGTATTACATAGCTGCCTTAAATTGTTTTTCACCATTCTATGCTGTGCAAATCTGATGTCAGAGTTTGAAAGGGCACCCCTTTGTTTCTCAGCTTTAGTGATGGGAATCACCTTAGATGTCTTTCTTGAGGAGAGACTCAGGAAGGAAGATATCTCACCCCCAGATTTCAAACATCATCACTTGTGCCAGATAATACCATGGTGAGCAACATTCCTGCAACTACTTCTCCACATATCCTGTCAGATATGTCAGATGAAGCTCTAGCTCTTCTAAGAGTCAACTCAGGGCATGAAAATGCGTCAGCAAAAGTAGAAATCCAGTGCACACATGAAAATCAGCAAAGAGAAGAGAGCAGCCTACTGTTGTGCATAAAATATAGAAGGTACCAAGCTTTGTCCTGACACACAGAGACTCACTGCCCGAGGACAGGGATGCAAACTCAGTCACACACAGAGGCCCCACAGAAAGGAAAACAAAGAGAGCAGTGGGCTGGCTGCAAGGAACAAAGTTATGGCTGCTCCCCTGGAAATGTGCTGAACCATAGAGCTGCATTTCACATTACTGTGTGACCAATATCAACTAGCATCTTAGTTCAGACCAAACCAACCATAAATGTACACAGCACATGAATCCCTTAATTGTTCAGTTACATTATTAATAGCCAGAGATTCATTGTTCATTTGATTTGATCAAAGGAAGATGGGTAGACAAAATGCTGAATAGCTGATCAGATACATTTTCCTTGTTTTTGCACCTTTAAATGCATAACCCTCCTCCCTTCCAAGTGAAAACAAATCAGGAGACAATGACACATCAGATTTCATTAGAAGACATCAGGTTACACAAATGCTCCTACCTTCTTGAGAAAATGATCTGACTGAGGGGCTGCTCTGACCATCCTTTTCTTTATCAGAAGGAACTTTTTTCAGCACCGGTGGAAGCAGGGCAACTTTAGGGGAACTGGGGCCAGAGGGAGACTCTGGAGCATCCTCTGTGGAGCATCACAAACAACAGGGTGAGAAGGAGAAATTATATCTACACTGAAGCTCACAGAAACAGTGCTGGGCCAAATGATGATGGGCCAAACCTCAACACAATATAGAAACAAGAAACAGCCAGAACCCACGCCAGAAAAAGAAGGATTTGGGAATTTACATTACAACAAGAGAACAAATTGTATGGACCTCAGTCCAGGTGAAAGCAATCAAACAGAAGATCTCAATTTCAGCATTTTTCATGTGTGCTGCTATTGTAGTGCAAATAGAAATCTGATGTAACCAAGTGATTTACCTGCAAGACGTAAGTAGCAATTTGTAAAGAGCAGCTGAAAAAAACAAAAGGATGGATTTTTGGAAATATTTGTTCTGGTTATATTTTTGTTGTCCTGAAACATAATGGATTGATCAATTTAGATGTCTTGTTTCACAATTATAAGGTCTAAAAGTGAACCAGGGAAACAAATTACATAAAAAGCATTACAGAACTCTGTGCTTCCATGAGTAACTTCCCAGAGCATAACACAAGGGCATCCACAAAGACTTGCTAAAAATAAAAAACTCTTCCATCTTCTGGACTGTGAGAAAATCTGAGACTTAAACTCAAATCCATAGTTTAAAACCATCTGGATATCTTGTTTCTCTAAAATGCTGGATATGGATTACATAAGGCAAGTTGACTACCACCTTTACAGTCCTTACAGGAAGACCTTTTCAGTTTTACACTAGACTAGACTCATTTGGATAGTAGGGAAGTACAGCCACAGTGGATTGCTTAAACTGCTTTTAAGATTGCTTTTCAAGAAGTAAACAGTGGCATGTGTACATAACAGAGGAACTAGGAAGATACATTAGCATTGACAGAAGAACACAAGGAACTCAGAGTATCATCTGCATTGGGTATTTGTAAAAAAAAATTAATTCCGTTGCATACTAGAAATTAATCAAAAGTTATCTCTGCTAAGGAGATACCACAGAGTCAAACTTTCAGCACAGGAAAGCAATGAGCTTCCCAAATGCAATTTGGTATGAAGAGATACAACAATTTTTGGACCCTTCTCCATGCATTTGATATACCTGTGAGGCCACTTGCTTGGGGAAGCTCAGTATCAACACAAGGAGGAGCACAGTGATTGGCAAATACAGCTAGATATAGACTTTCAGTCTTTGACAATTTGTGGACATCCAAGCTGTGTTCCTTTGCACCCAGATTACTTAGCAAAAGGTTTGCTACTATTTGTGTGGCCACACTGCTGGAAACAACAGCGAGGGCAAGACCACAGAAAGGATGATTGCTTGGTTTCTTCATCATTTTGTCTGGGCATCCCTAGGCAATGGGTTACTGCAAGTACTAGGAGGGAAGTTAGACTGCAACAAAGATGTGTTGCTTTTACTATTGACTTAAGAACTGGCTCATTATGGGTAAGTATTAATTACTCTATTGTGTTAAATCCACACTATGCTCTCTCTGCAGGAAATAGGAGCTGGCAGAAACAGACAACTCAGGTCTTTCTGACTGCCTGTTTTACAGATTAAGCGCCACTAAATGATCCATGCTTTCCTGTTGCATTCATCTTCATGACATCCCTTGCTTTGATGACCATTTCTAAAATAGTCAATAAAGTAAATGTAAATCCACGTAAAATCTGAAGGTGATTTTGTATGTGAACAACATTCTGTCCACTGGAGTGCAGAGATTAAGGAATGCTCGGGTTTCACATCAAGGGCAGGGAGGAGGCTGTAACATCCCTTTGATTCCTCATCCTTACATCATTCTAAGGTCAGCAGTGATTATGGGAAAAGTCAAGAGGGCTGCAAGCTCCTACAGATGGCCATGTTCATATTTTTCACTCCCTGGCAGTTAATGAGCTATATTTGCTGTAGACACTTGGGAAGTCTGTAACTGGCTTTTAATTCCCCTCAATTGCAGTGGCTGTACTTTGGGAAGAGAAGGTTGTGACACTGGCCTGTTGAACAGCAGACAGACAAATGCATGGGAGATCTGCTGAAACATTTCTCACTGGAAGGCAGTCTTGCAGGGTTATAAAAGCACAGTAGCAATTATTTTTCAGTCAAAAGCAATAAGGAAATAAAGGCTAAACAAGAAAGAAGTAAGAGACAGTTGGTTTGTGCAAGTTATGAAGAATAACAGGCACTTGCTTGAGGAGCTAAGAGCAGCCTGCCACAAAACTCCAAGGACTTTAGTATATAGAGCCAGGTATTTAGAGAAAATACATTTATTTTTCTCAATGCTACTACAATAGGGCTTTGATACTGAAGTAGCTTTCCATGCTCACCTCTTCTGTGAAAGGAGACTAACTCAAAACAGCTCTGCCACTGCCACTACTGCTTCTCACACTCTACTGTTGAGGATCACAGATTAAACCATTGTAATAACTTTATTTGAATTAGGACAAAGGGAGATGGAAAAGAAGGCTGTGAATCAAAAGCAAGGCAATGAAGAACTTGTCCCTCTCCATTTAACTCCTGTTCAGGATGTGGCAATGGGTGTTTCCTCCACAGCCCACACAAACAGCACCTGGAGCTGGGGATAACAACTGCCCAGGAGAGCTTCTCACCAGTGCGAGAGGCAGAGCGTGGTTTCTGTGGCACTGTGGGTCGTCCTGCCAGGCTGGGCTTTGTTGACTGCAGTGGGGGCTTTGGACTAGTTGGTGTATTGGAAGAACTTCTTGCCTTTGCACCAGCTTCTGCCTTTGGTTCAGCTTTGGAGTTTTTTTCTGATGATGCTGAGATGGAGTCGCCTTTATTTGATGCAAACCGACTCTCTGGAAGGGTCTGCTGTTGTTTAGGCACTGAAATAAACAAGATACATAAAATAAAGTCTGCTGCAGCACAGAAGGCTCCATGCACAGGTATAGTGGTGTGAAACAAACCACCACAAGCTAACACATGCACTACTATGTGTAAGAGGATCCCTAATGTCTTACTCAAAATCACTGCAAGTGAAACATCTAAACCTGCTAATTTTGACATGTGCTAAGAATTGTGATTCAATTGCCCAAGACAGCAATTGCATGTCCCCCTTTTTAATATACTGGGATGATGGCTAGCTGGACCTTATTCCTCCTTCATATTTCTAGGAGCAGATGGCACAGCCTACCTGCTGAGAAAACAGTGATGGATCAGTGGAAAAAGCAGCTCTTGACTCTTTTGTGTCTCTACAGACAAAAGGTTGGATTTCCAAGATCAAGAGAGAAATCCTGGCCCAGAAAATAAATCCCAAGCGTGTGACCAGCAGGCTACATATTTTTATTTGTGGCTTTTAGCAAGCTCTAAAAGAGATTTTGAAACTCAACTTAGATCGTAAGTTTACCAACATGTTTTTTATCCCAAACAAAGACCAAGGTATTTAGAGATCAATTTACAGTGACTTACAAGCAGTAAGTCAGTCCCATCTAGCTGTGCAAGCTGGTAGAAAGTCTGCTGGACTCCAGCTTTCTAACAAGCAAAAAGCCTGCTTTACTTTCCCACTCTGCAACTTTCAGGAGCTTGAAGGCTTATATCTAGCAGCTTCAGTGATAATCTTGGAACTTGTATGTTAGCCTAGGACTTTCAACAGTCTTCACATCTTTGCTCTCAGAAGAGAATCACAAGCAAGCTGAAATGCAGACTGGTAGCCTTGGTACCTGGCAAAACCAAGTGTGTGCTCAGAGATGCTGACCTGACCTAGGTACCTGCTATTCCCATTCAGAAAGGGAATACTGAACCTGCAAGCGCTGAGCACAGACATTGCAATGGCAGTGGGAGGGAGGGGGAGTGTTTGCACCCTTTGTTGCAAGCCGATCTCCAATATGTTTTTCCAGCCTAGGTAGCTGTTTTCCAGCCCAGCTGGAGTTAAACTCTGGCAAAGCAGACAGCTGTGTGGTGCATACACATGAGTGTGAGTGCGTGACAGGGAGAGTTTGTGCCTGCACACGTGAAATACTTCCTTGCTGCAAGTGAAACAGCAGGACACCGCCTGCACCTCTGCGTGTGTGCATACAAAAAAAGCAGGCATCATCCAGACACAAAGCAAGGAATAAAACCCACAAAACTTATTCTCCTTCTGCACCACTAGCTATAGTTCTCCTGTAACAATATTGAGCAATTTTCCATTAACTTTCTTTCTTGTCTTCCTGACCTCAGGCCTTCTAACATTATTAGAACACAGTAATTTAAAATGAATTAGCCCAAGCCAAAGACTAACTGTAGCTGCAACAATGAAAAGGAGCCTTGGGGAGCTCTCAAGCAAGAGTGGTAAGGAAACAACTGACAGCTGGAGGCCAAAAGAAAGGGGCAAGCACAGCGCAGTGCAGTGGGGGTGAAACATGTTGTATACAGAGACGAAGACCAGAGAAAAGTTGAGGTCAGACACCCTCAGCTACTCCAGTGCCCAAAGTGCAGACTATCCTTGCTCCTCTCACTTCAGTATGCTGTCATCAGGAACACATGCAGTCCACAAGGTACTCCTCAAAAGACAAGCAGGCTTTAAAAGCACTGATTTATAGATTATGGCATGTGTTGAATACATTTAAAAAAAAGCTTTAGAAAGACATAAAACTTCAAAATTGATATTTGAAGTTCTCAGTCAAGATGGCTGCATTTAGATTTTGATTTCAGCCTGTTTTTCCAGCCTTGCTTCTGTATGTTTTAGCAATCCTGTGTGCCAAGCTGGCAGGATACAACCGCTGCTGAGAACTCAGACCTGGATTTCCTAGTTCAGACCAGTCCTTTCATGTAGTAAGCACAAACCACCAGAACTGAATCCCCTTGGAAGCCTTCACTGACCAGTCCCCAAAGTATACACAGAAACAAGTCTGTCAACTTGTTCTCAGGTGGCTGCAGTGTGGCACTGCCATGTCAGGGCCAGGGACTGCAGCTTGACAGGGCCATGGAAAGATGAGGTGCAGAGGGAATTGCTGTAAGCACTGCAAGGCTGAGCACCATTTTGTACAATGTACAATGTGTACATTTTGTACAATGGAGAGTTGCTTTGTGCACATGAGCAGTGTCCAGGTGCCTCCACAGCTTTGCAGGTAGCCCTGGCTTCAACTGGGTAAATCCTGGGAAGGGCCAGCTGCCATGGACTGTGAGTCAGGACTGCTGACAGACCGACAGCACTACAGTCAGATAAAGTCAGCACTACTCAAGTTAGTATGGGCAGACTTAAACCTTGAAAACTGATCATATTTCCACCCTCAGATATACTGAGCACTTCCACTTCTTTGTGCACAGACATTTCTGCTGGCTCTTGGGTAGAGCTTCAGCTTTGCTGATCCCATCAAAAGACAGCCCTCTTTCAAAGGCATGCCCAGGCACTTGCACTATGTACTTTCTCTCCTGTGCAACAAGAGTATAAAAGTGAACTGTAAACTCAGCCCTAGAGCTGAGTTCATGAAAAGTGCCATCCATAGAACAAAAAGTGAGCTTGTTTCTAACAATCTTCACACAGCATAAGCTCCTACTTTGATTAACCAATTGCAGACATTCAATCTGAAGAGGGAATTGAGATTTTGGACATGAGGCATTTCACGTTTTCTGTATTTATATAGTGTTTATATTGTGTTTTTTATTTATACCAGGAATTTATACTGTACCTGTACCACTTCCATCCAGTCGTTCTGAGCTCACTGTTGTGTCAAAAGACTCTCTGGGGGTTGTGTCATTCCCAAGTTTCTGAAAGAGTGAGAAAAGCTCTCAGATTAGTAATATATCTGCAATTAATACAACTCAGTGGTCCTGTTATGAAAAACTCTCCTTTTTGGAAGCCATGAGACAGAGAAATCAGTGCTAGCAAGACATGGGACATTCTCTCTTTCTGATTCAGATCTTGGAGAGCTAAGTGGGAAGAAAATTACCCTGATTTGTACCTAACACTGCCACATGCCTACCAGAGCTGCAATGACACACTGCCTCCTATGAGACAGGTCTCCTAAGGCACAGGAGTTGAAACTGTAGGTGCTAGCTGGAAACAGCCTTTTCTCCAAAGATAGCTTTGTGTCTAAAAACTTCTTATTTGAAATAAAAGCCTTTTTCTGAAGATCTAGATTTTGAATATGACTGTTGCATAATCTTACGCTCCTCCACACAGAAGAATAACTTCTTATTTTAGATAAAACTGCAACTACAGATGTAGCAGTACTCATATATTTACAGGATTCCTCTGAAAACCAACAGACCTTACTTACTGAAAAGTGTTTAAAGCTACCTACCACAAGCACCTTTGGGTGCTCAGGACCTCAAAAGAAAGAGGACTTCTGGTTTATATGATGATATTTTGCCTCTCTTCTATTGTCAAAAATAGTTTTCCTAACATCTTGGTCTCAAAAAAACCCCACCCAAACTATAGAGACTTTTGTCATGTCATAATTAAATGAGATTGAAACCTGTGTATTCATCAGGAGAAGCTTAGATATGCAGCACTTGTAAAAGAACCAGCCTCCTTTTACTGCCTTACCTGCTACCAAAGCTTAGGCAGAACGACAAATGAGAGGATTCAAAAAAAGCACATAGAAGTAGGTGCAGGATACACTAAGAGAGAAAGCCTTATAAAGACAACACTAGGGATAAAAGCGAGGGTTTTTTAAACTATAAAAGTAGGGGCAGACTTCTGTAGGCAGGTAGCTTCAATCTTGATCTTTATTTGCTATTTCAAGACAGTGTGGCAAATGACTTAAAGCAAATAATTTGTTCTGATGACCACTGCATTTGCTTATACACCCACGCATAAGTCACGCTGATGTGTTCAGGTCACTGCTACTACTCCAACACCAACCCTGACTGTCCCTCCCAGAGCATTCAGAAATATCCACCATGTGCCACACAGTGTACAAACATGACCACTGCCCTTTGGGGGTTATGATCTCAAAGACTGCTAAGTATAGCATGTAGTTAAAAATGGGACATCAGAAAATGTAGGAAGAAAATGGTTACAAGTAGCAGGAGTACAAACCTACTTAAGAAAAACAGATGGTTTTAGATGAAAATAGTATTTCAAATACAAGCAGAATAAATATTCATCCTGGCTGTGTGCCTTTCCCAGGCATTTCAAGAGAAGATGATTTTGGGGAATGATGCAGGAGACAGTGTAGTTGGCCTTACAGATTTACTGATACCTCCACTTTGCTCATGTAATTTCACAGCTCCTAAAACAAAGCCTCTCTTCAATGCAACAAAGAGAATGGAGATGCTGAGTGTTTGCCATTTGTATATAAGACCTGGCAGGGTGATGCTATCTCAATCTCTCCCCTAAGAACAGGTGAACACTGAAAATGGCACACTGCATTAAGGAGGGTGCTATTAATCATTAAACTTCCTGTACTGTAAAACTACCCTGATAAAACGAAGTCTTCTGGACAGACAAACTCTAGAAATGCTGTGATTTGTAGGACCAGGGTGTCCATATGGACAAAACAAAGTCACCTCCAAAGATAGCAGAAACATTAGGGTTTTGTGCCACTGGGTAGAAACTCAGTTTTTATTCCCATCTCTTGACTGATATTAGTATTTTGGCTAAATTCTCACCTGTTCACCTCCTAAAGATACACATTTTTGTATAAGACTGTCTTAGCTATATATTTTTAAGGGATTACCACTCTCCTTTTGCTGGATTTTTCTTCTGTACCTTGGAAAAAACACCTTTTTTTTTACAACAAGCTTTTCATAAAATGTAAATTCTCATGAACTTTCACTGAGGAATTAATTTTCTTATGTAAATACTGAAGAAAGATGCATAACCCTTAGCCACAGTAAATGACTTAGGAGAGCAGCATGACTGTATGAAACTAATTTCAGTGTAGTTCCTTCCTCCCTCTCTAATTATGGGACTACTGGAGAAATATGACCATGTACCAAGACAAGTAGAAAAGCCAGTGCTGGCACCTATTAGTGTAGTACTTAAAAAAGCAATTAGGATTTGAGCATGTTTGGCTACCTACTGTACACTCATTACAAACAGCTTATGGTCCCCAGACAACACTAAACACTGGCTGCAAAATCCTGAAAAGTCAGATCAATGCAGGTGAATTCATCATGTAGATAAATAATGCCCAGGCTGTATTTTTAATAGGAATTTGTGCAAGGCTGGGAAACACGGCAGAGTTGGGTGCCACTGAGAGGGAATAAATAGGCTATGAATGATGAGTTCCTCGCTCCAGGTATTTAAAAATCCACTGTGTAACACTAGATGGAGCTAAAAGATCTCTTTATGTGCACCCTGAGGCAACACTGATCTGCAAATACTTGATTCTACCATTAGTGCCAATTCCCACGTTGTATTCTGAGCAAAAGAAAACAAAAATGCATTTACCATCTTTCCATCTACTCTGCACCTGCTCATGACTTTTATCTGTAACGAGACTGTGGTAGGGTATGAATGAAATAGTAAATTCCTTCTGGCTTTGTTTTCATGTAAAATAGCTCAGAATATAAGCAGCCATCTGTACCTTACAGGAAAATACAATTTTCTATCATACTGAAATCCTGATAAATTTGAAGATGTTACAGAACTTGATATCGTAACCATCCTAAACAATGTAGCAGTGGGATGCTGTCTTCTGCAGCTCAAGTGTCAGGATACTATATGATTTCATGACTATCATGAATAAAAGTGCAAACCTAAATTATTTGATATTGTGATGGATGAAGTATGTGGGAAAATGCTTTTGAATAGCACTTCAATTTTGTTTCCTCTGAGCAACATTAAGGATAGATAACTCAATACTCTGCTGAGTACAGATTCCTATTTCAGTTTAGTTTTATTATGTATATGTATATGTATGTATATGTATATGTATATGTATATGTATATGTATATGTATATGTATATGTATATGTACAGAGTTTTGCATTCCATAAATATAAAATGGTACAAAAAATAAGATTAATAATATTATTTTCTTGTAATTTAAACCTGAAATAAGAGGACTAACCTTTCCAGCCAGTAAATAAGTTAAGTGTGGTAAAAAATCTACCCCAAAACCTTGGAAAAGGCAACAATAACTTTTCCTTCTGATGGATGAAAATAAAGTTTGCAATTAATGCTATGAAAGCTCATCAACTGAAGAGGACTTTTCCTACTTATAAAAAAATGACACATGCTAATACTGTACCTCAGTCATGTCCTTCCAGGTTTGACTCACTGCAAATAACAAGTATTAAGAACCCAAAGAGCATGGAGCATACACAATTATGCACTTGTAAAAATTCATATAATCTGGAATAGCTTGGTATTTTATAAATTACATAATACTCTTACTCAAAATCATATGGCATTTTATTTGAAAACTTGGTGCTTTAGAAGTCAATGGGACTATTCATGGGCATTACTTAATACCAATGAGAAAGGAGGGAATTGGTCATTCTTTAGAAAAACTGTTTTTGCACTGCGGATCCCTTTAATGAACTGTAGGCAACTGCATTAATTCTAATCTGCTTAGGACAAGACCCTGGTGTCTGCAGGAAGGGCTCACACATCATGGCAAGCACTGTGAGACTATGAAGAAAGGTAAAAATGGACTTTGGGTGCCTTGCTTGGCCACTGCAAGATAACTGTATGTGTTAAAGGAAGGAAAACACAACAAAGCATGAGATGAGCTTTGTTGTAAGGCAACACCTTTTAAATTACAGGGGACAGTGATGACAAATGGAGAACATCTGAGTGCCCTGCACATGGAAGAGGAGAGAAGTGAAAAAAGGCTGATTCTTTGGTAGGTGTGAAATATACCAATTGCAGCTGGCAGGAAGCAGAGGATAATAATGGGGAAGACCAATGGCAAATGGGCATCAGGCAAAATAGGCCAGCACAGAATGCTTTGGAGGAACACAAGGATATTCCACTCTGTACATTTGAAAAGTGAAGCAAAGTTCCTGCCCACGATCAGCACTTCACAGAAGAGAAAATTACAGAGAGCAAAGTGAATCTGGACAGACAATTGGAAATAATTTTTTTTAACAGGTTATTTTCTTTCATTGTTAGTATCTGAAATATATAAATCAAAGGCATAAAAATAATGTGTACAAAAGGACATAAAAATCAAAAAGTGCAACAAGAAAAGTATATGCCAAATGTTATAAACAGTGACTGGTGGTCAGATTTACCTCTCTGCATGGAATATATAATTTAATATACAGCAGACCTCTCCATCTGTCTACATCATTTTCTGAAAGAGTGCAGCCAGCCACCACTGTAGTTAACTCTACCACATACATGAGGTACTGGTGTGCAAGGAGCACACGGTGAGAAGCCTGCCCTAGTTTTACCTTTTCTGAAGCAATTCCAGTATGCACTGTAAACAAACCACACATCATACATAGCAGAGATACTGAGCTGGGCTTACTAGTTGCCCCAAGTTATTCTGTGATATGTGCAACATCTCCTCTTCTGTGTTTGTGATGTCTGACATCAAGTGCAAGGGCACTTGAAGTGCCACCCCCTCCCCATGAGGAGTGAAAGGCTTAAGGGTGCAACTCCTGCTTCACATGAGATGGTGCCTTGGCCAGGCTGTTTGTGCCCAGCCACCACAGCAGAGAATCCTCTCGCAGGAACACCACAATCCCTGCTGGAAAGCAGGACTGATGTGTCAAGCCCCAGCCACCAACCCTTGCAGTCCCAACCCACCTGTCTGAAGAAACACAGTTTTGCTCATTTCTTGAACAACTCAAAAGAAATCAAATTGCCTTCACCTTTTGAGCAGAGGCTGCTCTCTTCTCCTGCTTGGCTTTCATCTCTGCGAGAAGTCCACTGCCCATCACTTGCACACCGTACCTCCTGCCTCCCTGGGGGCTCCCCTTGCTGTCCCCCCTCTCAGCCTTTGCCACATCATCTGTCTGCCCCTCCTCCAGCGAGTCTGGCGTCTTCAGCTCCTCTGATCGCTCTGTGCCACCATTCTGCTCTGCAGCCTTTGCCTCCTTCTTGCTTGTGTCTAAAGCTGGACTTTTTGCAGCAACCTTGGGTGAGGAGGGCTCCTCTGCCACTGACACAGTCTGGGGGCGCTCGGATTTGGAGCCTCTTGATTTGATTAAGTTAAGGAAGCCACTCTTCCTTGAGTCCCTTTTCTTCTTCTCATCACCTGCTTCACTGTGCTCACTGCTGTCTGAGCTTTTAGTTGATGGTCTCCTAAAAAAGACACAGACATTTCAAACTTTTCTGCACTCCCCTCTTCCCTTTTTAAAATAGTATCAAATAACTTCTTCCAGGCACAGCTAATCTTTCATATGACCGATATATTGCCCTAGGACCAATCATTACCTGGTTGGTGTCTCTATATTAAAACAGGACAATTAGCATTGATCATACCATCTTGAGGATTCCTGTGCTGCTTTATGCAGTTGTTTAATCTGCACAGCTCTAACCAAGCTGTCTATGCATGTATATTTTGGGTTTGCATGGCCAGGTTTTGGTAGCAGGGGGTCTACAGGAGTGGCTTCAGTGTAAGGAGGCCTCCTGCTGAAGAGGAAGGAGCAGCAGAGAATGAACTGATTGCAGCCACCATTCCCTGTCCCCTGTGCCACTGGGGACAAGAGGATAGAGAAAATCAGGAGTGAAGTTGAACCCTGGAAAGAGGGAATGGTGGGGAGAGGTATCTTTAAGGTTTGGTTTATTTCTCATTATCATAGTCTGATTTGATTGGTAATACAGCAAACTTATTTTTCCCCAAGTTGAGTCTGTTTTGCCCATGATGGCAACTGGCAAGACATCTCTCCCTGCCCTTATCTCACTCAACCCAAGAGCCTCTCATTACATTTTCTCTCCTCTGTCCAGCAGGAGCTGAGTGACAGAGCAGCTATGGTAGGCACAATCATACCACAACATACAATTTTACTATGCTGTTTCCAGAGCACACTGCCTGTAGTTTGTACCTGCCCATTTGTAAAAGGAGAAGAATTGATCTAGGCACATGTTTAACACAGCTTTTGGGAGATCTTGTTCCTTAAGAGCCCTTGCTTGAAAATAGGAACTAGCTGGCACAGCCATTTTCTCTCAGTAAGGAATACAGAGGTCACTTTTATAGTGCAGAGGCTCATCCTCAAAAAAAAAAAAAAAAAAAAAAAAAAAAAAAAGGGCCACAAAACCCAAAAGAACAAATAAGCAAAACCAATCCCTGAAGAACCCACCTGTCACTAAGATTTTCTGGAGGCATCTTCTGAGCAGAGTATTCACACTTAAAGGCAAAGCTGTCACATACACATTCACATAAAAGCACCCAAACAAGAAAGAGAGCCACTGGTGTCCCAAATAAAGATCCTCAGCAAAGAGCATGGCCAGGGACAGATAAGCAGGGATGGTGCAAGTTCACAGGACATCTGAAATGAGGAGCTGGCAGGCACCCAAGGGAAGCACAGGAGAATGCATGCCTGTGAGCAGCCAGCACTTAACCTGCTTAGGACATTTTTCAAAGCTACTATAATTTCATGCCTCTACATAGAATACCACACATGGCTTCACATGTCACTGTAGATATCTGCAACTCATAGTGACTTTAGAACTTTTGCTATTCCTGGCACAATTATCTACTAGTCAACACTTACTGTTTTCCTTAATGGATGTCACATACAGCACACAAAGGGTCATTCCAAGTTGCCTGGAAATCACCCTGGCTTTCTCATTTAGTTATGGAAATACTTTATGTCTGCTCATGCATTCAAGAACATCTACATGCATGGTTCTGTAAATATACAGCCAGCTCCAAAGCACCTGCATAAGCCCTATAACCCTTATATAAAGAAGGAGACATCTTTCAGATTAATGTTTTGCTTAAATCTGGAATACTACAAACTGGTGAAACACATCTTTAACCTATTTCAAAACCAGCATAAATCTACTGTCACCTGTGAAAACACTGTACCCAACAGCACTCCTCATTAGATAGAAACACCCATGTGTACAGTGAGCACTGGGGAGACTCTCAACCAATACAAAGCTCTGCTTCAGCTCTAATGAGCTTCACTGAAGGGTAAAATAAAGTCAGCTGAATTATAAGAATACACACTAGTCATTAATTCCCCCCAACATGGCAATTTAAAAGCAATTTATTTCAAAGTATAAATTTATTTCAAAGTATATACCCACTTTTAAGGACAGGTAATTGAATTCACAATGTCTTGACTACTAAGGTATTTTCTTACTTTGACAACTGGAACCCTGCATTTTGGGAACAGGAGTCAAACACAGCTGGAAAGTGCTGCTTGCCCAGCTATCAAGATGGATTTTTTTTTTTAAATAACTTCTAAAAACTATTTTAAACTTACTTTGAATCCATTTTTGTCACTTTCTTAGTGAAAAATTCATCCACGCCTTCATCCACTCTCCCCATGAGGCCATTCTGATCCCCTTCTGGTGGAACTCCAGCAGACACCTGACAGAAGAAAAAACTCTCTCTGTTATACAATAATCTAAGCATGTTTGCTCCAGTGATAATAATTAAGAGTTAAGACATTATAAAAATTATGTGTGCCAACTAAAACTCAGTGCAGACAACAGAACCACTACTGGAATTCCCCCTCTAGCAAGGCCAGCTGATGCATTACATCAAATGCAAAGTGACCCAAAACACCAGTGACAAACTGGATGCTGCAATGCATGAGGCCAGGAATCAAATGCCTTGGGCTTGAGAGAATAGAGCACAAGGTCAGTCAGACAAGCAACAAAACACAGAAAAAATAAATCCTGATCAGGTGGCAACCTGAAGAGAAAGTATTTTCAACAGCCAGTTGTTTCCCTATTTGGAGAAAAACCTATGCTCTGGAATTTGGACTCAGAGATTTAGAAACACAGCTCCAGCAGACTAGCAGAACCTTCTATATTCATTCAGTCTAGCACTTCCAAAAGCAGAGACTCTAAATACAGCATCAAGTGTTCCACTTTAGGAACCAAACACAGAGTTTTGTTCAATGTCTGAAAACAGCAAACCTGCTCCCCATCTTTGGTTTCAGTGCCCATATTTTGAATATGGATGTCCTCAGGCATATAAACCAGGCTGGCTTTGAAATACCTGCCAACCACAAAGGCCCTGTGAAGCTTAGCTGGTGACTCTGCAGCCTCCTGAAGATGAAACAAGCAGTCTCCTGGGAGGACTTCTTATGTGGTCTAGCTCCTGTATACAGCTTTGATGTGGAAAAGCTCTGTTACCAGTAAAGAGACTTCCTTTAACTTAAATGCCATATGGAAACCTTTTAGATGACTGTAGAGGACTCCTCAAGACCCAACCCAATTGTATTTTTGGTAGTGCTAGGGACCAGGACACAAAATAGCAGGGTTTGTAATTTGAAACAATTCAAATCAAGGAATCTCCTGGTTTCCACCGTAACTTAAGAGTAATCCCAACTCTTCTGATGTGGAATACAAACTCCTTTCTATGCTTCACTACTTTTAAAAGCTGGTATTAATATCAAACCCAATCTCATTAAGTCAGAAAAATGGGCTTCATATTAACCAATGCTTTGACAGAGCCATGAAACGTTTTACTTTCCATTCCTGAACCCTGTCATTTTTGTTATCAAAGATAATAGTTAATATTTTATTGATACCTGCTGTAGCAATCTAATACTGATCTGAAAGGAGCCCACATGGTAATGACTGCTTTGTTGCCAAACTGGCAACAGGTTTTTTATCAAGAACGGGTCTATTCTAAATTAGCACAATGATTTCTCAGATTTCCAACTCTGCCATCTTTGCTATGTTCTGTAGACAACTTGTTTAGCTGAAAAATCTCACAGCAGGCAGGAGTGCATGTGCCTTCATCTGGGTTGGTCTTGGTCACAAACCCCTTATCACTGGCGTCTCACCCAAAACACGAAATAAGAGCGAGTGACGCATTTAACAGAAATGAAAAACCACTTCATATTGATACTGGAGTCCTCCAGAAAGTAGGGATAAACATGGAAGTATCAAAAGCAACAGCATCTCCTGAAGGGGGACTAATTCCAGGATCCAATCATCGACAACAAATGAGAAGCTCTACCTCATAAAGAGAAAACAATTTGCATCTGAAACACTAGCAAGTTCCTAAAAATTAACGAAAGATGTACAGAAATGTTGAGGGTCTAATAAGGTTCTCAAGGCACAGGATATTCTTATAGCTGTTTATTGTAACACTTTTTAGTATTAGCATTTACTGTAAGACTGTGCTCTGGTTTGTTTTGTGTTTAACTCTAAAAAAAAAAAAAATGATAAGTCTTCATTTGTCCTTTTTTATCTCTTTTTTTGCTTAAGTTTAAAAGCAAGCATGTTTCTTTGTTAAGGAAAAAACTGGCTTTGAAGCAGAAATAAATAAGATGAATCACAATCTCTTTCATCCATTAGAAATTCATCTATTTTGCTGTACTAAATCTTCACACATGAGGGAAGGACTCATGAGGTTAAGATCTCACAAAAATCTAAATTATAAACAACTGTTTTATCATTTTGTTTCAAAGTTAAAGCTACTTGTGAGTGGATGGTTTTGAGTTTTTCTTTTTTCCCCTGCTATTTTCGCCCTCTCTAAACACTCATTCCAGTAGAAACTCTGACAAAACTATAAATCCTTCTTCTGCCCACCCACCCAACTCAATTTAAAAGTTTGTTTCTCTTTTTTCTCCATTTTCTCCTTTTTTTTCTTACATTTTTCAGCTTCCAAAGAACAAATCCATTTTCCAGCAAAACAAGTGAAGTACAACTACAATCATCTGAGACCCCTTGAATTACTAAATACAAATAATGGGAACAGCAAACAACCCAACAGAGCTGCTTTAAGTGGCAGGAAAGGTCAAGATTTTGCCTCTCATATTTCAAGTGCTTTCTCTAAGCACTGCTTTCTGTATTCTTGAAATGGTAAAACCAGCAATGTCACAGTCCACTCATGACACTGACCTCCAAAATTTGGCTGTTTCACTTTCAGCAGCATCAAAACAAACATTTCAAGTCTTTCAGAAATTTGTTTGGACTCATTTTGAGGTCAGAACTAGTAAGGAACTAAATGGTTCATAGAAACAAGACAGGGACAAATGAGTTTAACTTAAAAAAGCTCCTTTCAACTTCTGCAACTAAATAAACTCCCAATTTCCTAATTAATTCAATAGAGATGAGCATTCCCACAACACGGCACTATAATGGGAAGCAAGACCTCTCCTGTACAAAGAGTGACCTTTTTGTTAGTGTTGAAGAAAATACTGTATTTCCTAGTTCCATGCCTGGTAGTGAAGCACTTGCCCCTCCCATGCCCCCAGTCCTTCCACCTCCCTGTGCTGATGGCACAGGATGTGCTGAGTTTGGAAGCAACTGGGAAAACATGTGCCTCTGAAGCAATGGAACTGGGAGAAGTAAACACAGATGTGTTTTCACTACATGGAGACAAATCCATTCTCCTCCTACCTTAACCTTCCCAGTGAAGCACAAGGGAATGGAAAGTTGGCTTGACTATTTCCTTTGCCTGAATGTTTCTCCCTTTCCAAGTGGTACAAAAAGCACTCCACTGCCTGATACAAGCTTTCCCAGCATTAGGGAAATATTCAAGAATCCTCTCAACTGGAAATCCTCAGGAATCAGAAGAGGCCACAGGCATTTATTATGAGGCAGCCTAACACAGAGAGGCAAAGGCTGCCCCTTGATAGGGCTACTTATCATATCAACTGTGCTCTGTTGCTGTGAGATAACTCTGTAACTCCTCCAGATCTGTCCTTACATACCCCGAGGACACACCATCACAGAAATAAATCTTTACTGATGTGGTGTGCCAAGGAAATGGAACTGTGGGAACTCCACACACGTATATTGAGTTCACACCAATGCCTTTCGTGAACAGACAGTGCTCTTCTGTTTTGCCTTTCTAAGGCAGGCTCCAGCATGAAAAGCAGATCTGTGACTATGCAGATTTGCTGGCCCAAACACCATCTTCTGTTTAGGAGCTGTGGGAAGCTGGGTGTCAGAGAGTAGCTCCTCTGAGAGCTGATAGAAATAAGAATTCATGCCAAGTTACCACATCTTAATGCAGGCAGAAAAAGGGATTAAGACTTAACAAACCCTTGGAATGTAATTGAGAAGTCTCATGATATTTCGTGCATTTCCTGTGAAAGCTCCAAGCACCTCCAGAAACTGCTTTCATGAAAAAAACCAAAAGCAAAATAAAAAAGGATAAAACATATCCTGGATTTAGGCTGTGTCAAACAAGACAAAAAGTGTGTAATAGGGATAGTACACTGAAAGACATGAATACCAGAAGAAAAATTAAGTAGCTGCTTATGGCTTCTACACCTTCAACCATAGACCTCGTTACACTGCAAGACCTGACTCATGGCAAAAAGCAACACAAAACACTGCCAGCAATATTTTAATGTAGACTCACTGCTGCTTGGCTGGGCTGTTGCTTTTTATTCCTTTTGGGCCTTAATTTTGTAAAGTGTTCCAGTTTCCTTCCTTCTTCTGATGGCAGCTCTGAAATGAATCCAGAAGTTCGTTTGTCTGGCCTGCTGGAAGGAAACGGTGGGTCTTCTATATGGATAGGTACTTCTTCCAGTGCTTTATCTAGATCAAATTCCATTTCTAAGAGAAATCAAAACTTTCTAATTAGATTTAACATGATATTTCAAACAAAAGACAATGCCATTCCTCTTTTTGATGGCAAATAATTATAAGCACATTCAGGGAACTTGGCCACAATGTCTCTGTGAGCAGACAGAGCACTGTGAGCAACTATTTGCTATTAAACACATTAGCAGAGTCCCAAAACAAAGCAGCCAATGTGTGCCATGAATGCAGTCCAGAGGGAGGGAGAGTCACCTGTGCTTTTCAATCAAGGACCATCTAGAACCACCTCAGGCAAGCAAAGATACAAAATGGTTTTAAAGAATTCTCACTTACCAAAAGCTCTGGACACGGGCCGGAGCATTCTACTGTGGATGCTTTTCCTTTTTGATTTAGGAGTCATCTATCAACACAAAACAAAACAAAAATTACTTTAGGGGACAAAGGAAACTACAAAAAACAGTTTTTCAAGCCTATGAACCATTTAAAGATCTGATTTGATTTGACACCAGAAGGGAATGGGTTTTTCCTCCCTCTCTCATACATTCAGAACCTTTTCTAAATTTATATTGTGTTCAACTGACTTTGAACAGAACCAGGGAGGTAATTAATTTTTCCCACTAAAAGTTCAGGCTGCACACAGGATGATTGTTGAAATTGTCCAAGCATTAACTCTTTGATCCCCAATTGAAAAACAAGGGAACCATTAAAATCTCACCTCTGCAGAGATCACAAGGGACTCATTTAAGACTTAATTACTTTGTCCAGCATTGCACAGTTAATGACAATACGAGGAATAGTCTACCCCTTGTTCTGGCTTTTATTTTTGATACAAAACACACTTCCTCAGTTCATTTGTTAGTGGCATGCTACTGGGAATTGATGCTTCTGAACATCACCACAGAGCTCACCAAAATTCCCTAGGAAAATGAGCCTTGGAGAACACAGCCTTTCTTCAAAAAACAAAAACACCATGTTGGCAGTATCTGTAGCAAACAGATGACTTCCCTGGACTTTAGACACATTGAGAAGAGGTGGAAAGTTCGGCATACATTCAACACAGTTAATGAATTACGTGCTATTAGCCCTCTGATCTTCATGCTCCCAAAAAAAGGAGTACATTGCCTTAAGAGCACAAATACCCAGACTAAAGACTCAAGTTTGTTCTTTTTGGAAGAAAGTTGTCTTTCTTGTCTTGACTGAAGCCTTCTGGAAGTGTGCATGGTGAGAAAGTTTTGGTACAGGAAATGGATGCATTACCAATTCCAAACCTCTTAATATAGCTCAGCATTGTCAGACTTTTTGTTTAAAAGTTGACCCACAGGTTTTCTCAAGAGTTAATTAAAAATCGTTCAGCTTTGATAAAGATGGGCTCCTTTTGTGGTAGAGTTGTACATGCTGGCTTTAGCAATACCCATATACTTCCACTAACTTGCTAGTCTTGAACCTAGTGACTTCAAATCTAGTGGCTTCAAATTCTGGAGTATCAGTCAGCAAGATGATATAGCTTGCCACTCATTAACAGAATTGTTAATAAAGTTCAGTAGTATCAATTTTATATCAGCCTGAAAAGACTTAGTTGGCATTGACACTTTAGACAAATCATGAACTGTTTAAGGCAAACATTTGCTAGTTTTTATGAATGGAAAGTTCAGTGCACAGACTTGCATGTGCTGAATTCATAGTTGCAAAGTAGTCACGAGGATCATTATGCCACTACTCACATGCTCAGGGTTATGACAGATTTTTGTGACAGGACAGCTATTACCCACATTCTCAAAACCAGGAAAGACTTGAAGACTACAGAGTAGGCACTGATAAGCACTGCCTGGACAATAGAGCTCTGGTTTTATTGACAAGTACTTTGTTGGGAAAAAAGATACCTTCAGCTGTTGCAGGTTTCCACTTCCACATTTGATAACCATCAGTAAATGACACAATAGTTTCAAGACCAGCCAGGAAGAAGTTTGTCACCTGAGGAGATTTACTCTGACACTAATGAGCAGGCAAAGTGTGGCTGCATCAAAAGGTCAGACATTACTTTCAGAGTTACCAATGGATTTGATGGCAAGTGGCTGGAGAGGGGCCGAATTTTTTCAGCCCAAACTGCACTGGACTGTGCAAGAGGTAGGCAGCTGGGCAGCCTCTGAACTGCACACCTCAACAGCTGTCCATCCATCCATCCCCCAACCTTGAAACAATCAAAGCATTTGCACTCATGTAAGAAAGAGTTGAAGCAGCTCAGCATTTGGGGGACAGCAACCACAAGTCACTATCAGTATTCCTGGTTTCATTTCCAGGTGTGGCCCATTTCTCTTGTTAAGGTATATTCACATGCATTTTGGTCTGTTTCCCTATTTTTTTGGGTAGTGTGACTGGAAGTTACATTTAGTATATACAGCAACTCCTGTGCTAAAGAAGATCGGAAAAGAAAACTCAGCTGATGGAAGACTGTGGTCACTCAGCAGCTGCACAGCCACTGCCAGTGTTCTGAGTGGATGAACACAAGGCTGAGAGCTGCCTCGGCCCAGAGCACCAATGAACACAGCACAGGGCAAGTTTTGAGGCTCCTTGCAAGGATTGGAATGCTCCAAACACTTCTTCAACAGCCAGGAACAGAATGATTTCTTTTTCCTTCCAGATAGAAAACGCCCCCAGATAACCCTGCAGAGCCTGTGCTGATGACCATAAGCCAGTCTCTGCTATAACTTACTGTCAGCTTGGCACGATCTGTCAGCAGCTTGGTTGCTGGGGATAAAGGCAGAGGGATAGAGATGCTTCCCATTTGCTTTAACAGCATGAATAACAGCTCCACATACACTTTTATTTGAAAACCTTCTGTTTTCTAGCCTGTTTAGGAAGTGCACAGATGAAAGGCTTCGTGCCAAGTGAACTTTCTAGATCACATGCAGAGCAAAATGGGTCAAAGCATTAATTTAAATAGGCCAGTGTGCTCTTTTACAAAATATTAGGCTTAATCTCTGCTTAACATCTCAGCCACCACACAGTCTGCTACAGCAGCAGTGCACATGTCATTGCTAGAGGAGGTATCTGAACTCCCCAGCCTGAGCCCCGTTTCCTGTATTTCATGGAAGTAGTTCAGCTTTGGCAGAAGCACATCTTCTGCCTTCTTACCACCTCTGGCCCCACAAGCACAACGTGGCTCTCTGGCCTTATGTCTCCCTTGTGGCCTTTACAGAGCAATAGCTGTTAGTGTCACCTCCTCTCATGCACATCTTCCACAGACTTTCCGTTCTAGCACACCACCTCCTGAATTCTTCCTTGTTTTGCCTACTTTTCCATGAGCACATTGTAGGCTGCTTGGCAGAACAGACAGAAATATTAACTGCATCTCTGGAATTTGAGAGGACCTCTTGGAAGTCTGCGTGCACCTATGCCACTGAGATCTCAGGAGATGGCTCCATGAATGTATCCCTCTGCAGTAGGTGTGAGCCAGCAAACCTCTACCACACTTCCAAATAAAGGCTTATTTACACACTGTCATGTGTCCTTGCTAACTTTAAGCTCCCAGGATCTCTTCCCATGATCGCTTTTCCAGATTCCTCCTTTCTGACTGCCTTCCTCACAAAACTGTCTGAGGTCTCTTGAGTTTTCTGAAATTTTATTACCAGCTGTGGAAGAACACTAGTACCTTGAGAACTGAAAACAACAACTGAAATAGTTTTGTTTTGAATGCTAGAAAACAATGTACTTTCAGAAACAGGATCTCAGATACTCTCCTTGTTTATATAGATAATTGAAATTACTCTCAGTGCCGAGAAATATGCTTATTCCCATGTTTTTCTCCTCCTACTTCTAAGTAATTTATATTCAATCCTTCTTGATACAGAGATGCTCTGTGACCCTCCTGTCACTTCCCTTTCAAAAATTTCAAACAAACTAATGAACAACTTGCTGCTCCCTCTTGAAATTTATCTCCCCAACCAGCCTCCCATATGAAAACATATGGGTTTTCAGCTTTGAGAACGTGTTAAGGACTATTCTTCCATTAAGCTGTATGATACTTGAATATAAAACCAAATAAACAGATTTTCCGTCTGAGCAGTAACATTTGTGCTTATATGTCCAACATCAGCACTCTGCTTTAGTCCCTTAAGTTTGGATGCTACATTAGCTGAACCTTTTTGTAAATCTTATCTCATTCCTGAACCACTGCCTGTTTCATTTGTAGGTGCAGATGGATGGCACTACAGTCTCCCAGGAGACTCTCAAGGCAGTACAGAGGCAAATGGAGCACAAAAACATAAACAAGTAGGCCAGAAACAGCAGAGCTAAAAAAATACTTACACTTGTACAGCAGAGAGTCTCCATGCAGCAAAAAAGAAAGAAAAAAGAATATGAATGGGGAAGACAAAGCAATAGCAGTTCTCAGGAAAGGAGGCAAAACCAGGAATCACCAAAATAAAGAAAACTAAAGCCAAAACACTTGGAAGTCTTAGCAGGAAAGGTGACATGCAAGAATGAGGTAAAAATGTCTTGTACTTGGAAATGCTATGCATTTTGTATTTCCAGAGGAAACCAGAGAAGGATATGCTCTCGTTTGATCTATATTGGGACAAATTTGGGTTTTCTGACATTTGTTTCTGATATACGGCACTCGACAATGGTGCCAACCTGTCACCTGCTGTCCCCATGTACTGTGTTTTTCCATTTTGCTGGCACCAGTAGGAAGGAAAACAAAAGTAGCTCTATTACTTCCTAGTCTGAAGGAAGATTCTGAATTAAAAATTGCCAGTTTGTTGTGGTGTGCAAGCAAGCAAGGAAAATAAAACAAAGCTTCTCTTGAAGGAATGAAAAAGGATGGAAATCTGTTCTCTTGAGGTTTAAATAAACCTAAACTAAAGCAACAGCATTTCTCCTTCCCATAAGGAAGTTTAGAGGCACAGACTTTCAAGCACTTTTGACACGTGAGAAAGATGCTGTTTCATGACTAAAGCACAATCTCTTCTCTTTCCTTCAAAAATTATAAGCAAAAAAAGGAAGCAGCACAGCTGTCACAAGAAATGAAGCAATGCCAAATGCCATATCCCATCTCTTCTATGGCTCATGACCAACCATGCTCCTCCAGAATTTAGGGTTAGAAAAAACAATTATTGGAGGTGTGGTTTTGTTCTCAAGTTGAATGGGGACTGCTGCCATAACAACACTGCAGGTGTCAGCAGAATGTGACAGAAATTGTCATGGTCTGGATTAAACATCTTGTCAAGAAAGTGCTGCATGTACTTGCACCCAGCTCCTCTCCTTTATTTTCTTGCTGTCATCTGGATCAGTTGCTTATTGGGGTTTTGCCTCAGGGTTTTGGGGTGTTTTTTATTTTCTTTTACCCTCAGAAACTTAGGCTTTATGCAAGAGCTCTTAGCTAGCAATGATTCAGGCAAACCACCTCATTGCTCTGATTTTTGTATGCTATCCATGCACACATACACTCTTTCTCAATTTCTCTGTCAGAATCTGTCTTCTCTTGCTTATCTTCTACATTACCAATCACTACAGCTCACTGCTCTGACATTACTGGAGACACTGCAAAATCCATTGACAAACATCTCAAAAACTGAAACAATCTTAAAAAAAGTGTGTCTGCACACTTCAAGAAATAAACCTGCAACACTGATTCTCTTTCAGACAGCATTCATGGCAATAATCCAGCATTTTGTGTGCATTTAATTTAGGCAGGAAAGTTATTTATACTATATATGCAGCTGCAAATGTGATTAGGACCGAAGTGCAAAGCAACACACATAAATGGAAGCAATCCCAGGATCTGAGGGAGTTTACAGTCTATGGTCCTGATCCAACAAGGGCTTATGGAAACTCCAACCTTCCACATTCCAGTGACTACTGAGGCATTTAAAAGGTGCTAAACACCTTGTGGGTGGGGATTAAGGAGGAAGAAAGAGGTGCACAGCAAGCAACAGGTTAGACAAGTGAGCACCACTAAGCAAAGCAAAGAAGACCAAGGGACTTGCCTGAAGCCACCAAGGAATCTGGCTGCTCTGCAGGGAACCTAATGCCAGTCTTCAGATCCCTGAAGTGCTGCAGACCATGAGGCCTCTCAACCTTTCCCCCCTTTCTTTGCTCTCAGCATAATTACAATATGAAGTGGTCTGCCTCCCAGTATACAGGGGCCATCCCTGAAGATGAAATACCAACCCACAACCAAAAATCCCAAGAAAATTCAACCCAAACAAAATCAGAAACTGCATTGGCAAATTCGAACAGTGTGCCAATGAGGTTTGAGATGTCATAAAAATATTTCAAAGGAATTTTACAGAACATGTTTATCTAGTGCTATATCATTTCAACTGTATGCATTTTGTGGGGCATGCCTTTTTAAAAAAGAGGCATAAGAAAACAAGGCATTTTATCACAAGTCCTGTTGTTTTCTTTTGCTGTAAGGAATTCTGAGCTGTAAAGCTGCCATGACACCAGTTCAGTCATTAAACATTTTCTACACTTCTTTTAGTCAACTACCTCTGACAGTGTCACACATCTGCTGTCTCAATAAAAAAAGACAAACATTTCAGGTATACTTTACAAAGCAGAGCAGCAAATTGACCAGTTCTGGTTTTTGTACATGAAATCTTTGTACATGCAGGTATCTCACCATCTGTATAGAAAACCTTAGAAACTAGAAAGTTGCTACTGCTTACTTCAACTACAGAATATTTCATTATGTGATTTCCAGGGTGAAACCTCCCACATGGCCTCCAAAAATCAGTGATGCACTTCCCACTAGCAGTGAGAGTAACCTGCGCCACTGTCCTTAGGATCTGCCCCTTGAGTGCCATTATCCTTGGAAAGTTAAATGCAATGCTAAAATACATGACAGCTAATGGAGTATTCTTCAGTAGACAGGAGAGCAAAGCCCCTCACAGTCCTGAATGTAGGGGCTATAGTTTTACATATCAGGAGAGATCTAGTCCTTACCTTCATAGTTCAGAGTTCTGTACTCCATATGGAAATATGACAGATAGATAGATAGTTTAAATAAATATGGCATACAAATAATCCATATATGACTTTCAGGAGTATGTGTGTTTATTTACTTCTCTCCCCAAAGAGTTGAATTTCTAGAGAAGGAGCTATGGCTCAGTATTAATTCAATTAGTCTCATATAAATCACCCTGACCTTTAGAATAACTTTGTACAGAAACATTTTCTGAAAGAAAAGGAGCAGCACTGGAGTAAGATAAGCTCAGTAGATTTGCCCTGGAGCTTGTTATATTTTACTAGTCAAGAAACATTTGCTTTTCTCCTTGCTGAGATGTGGTGCATGTACTCTGATATTTCATCAAGATTTCAGTATTTTCTTTTAATTAATAATTCTGCACTTCCATCTTTCAAGTTATGTAGAATTCTTGGTAATAAACATTCCTGCATAAAAACAACCAAAGCTTTCACTATGAAGAGTGAAAAATCAGACACATGAATTAAACTGACTGGTTCTTAAAACTACTAAACCAAATGTTTAATTCCATGTTCTGAATTAGTAACCTGCAAGGAATTCATGCTTGCAACTACCACCTGCAAAAGAAAAAGCAATTCTCCATAGCATCAGTTCTGCTTTCTATTTGCTCATAAAGAGGTTAACATCTTTTACAGTACCTGGACTTCAAGATGATCCAAGAGGCTGGTTCCAACTACATTACTTTTGCTTTTATAGTTATTTTACTTAAAAACTAAGTGCCAAACAGAGAGCTGCTGCAGGTCAGCTAGCAAAAACATATCTTTAAGTCACCACAACCTGCTTGCTTGTCATTGTTTATTACTTTCAGCTGGCAAATGCTGACCCAAAAATTACTTTGTTCATGACCTAATCTTCTGTACAGTAAGAATAAAAAGCTCTTAAGCTTGGCAAATATGCAGGGGTGGACAGCTATTCAAGATAGCTAGTTCTTTAACAGCTACCATATATATCAGGTGCCCTGGGCAAGAACATCATTAAAGCAACTCAGAGGCAATATGCTCCTGAATGAGTGTTCAAGCCAGGCAAAATGGGGCTTAGGGTGACTTGATCTAGCAAAGGGTGTTCATGGCAGGAACTTGGAACTAGTGAATCTTTAAAGGTCCCTTCCAACCTAAACCATTTGATGATTTTAGGAAGTGTTGCACCTGCCTGCCCTAGAGCTTCCCAGGACTGAGAACCAACACAACTTCTGCATGTCTCCTTCTGTCCAACAACCTGAACAGATAACCAAAAGGATAAGCAGTCCTCCAGACAAAACACAACCAGTCATCTTTCCACCACTGTCAGAGCCTTTGTGGGCAGATGATGCATTGCTTGTGGTGACATTTGATAGGGAAATTCTACAGGGAGTAGCATTATCACACTGAGTTTACCCTGGAGGGGCAAGTGGACTCTATGCTCAGAATTATGGGAAGTTTTACTCTTCAAGAGCACACTCGAGCTGTTGTTATTTTCTCAGAGAAAATATTGCTTCAGACACCTCTCCAGCATGTACAATAAGTCTTTATACCCCTCAGACACTTTGAAATATACTCTATGAACTAAAACATTAAAAACCCTCTCAACTTTCTGAATTTTAAGTCCTGTCTGCACTATATCAAGGTATCTTCCTATTGAAAACAGGAAATAACTTGACAGGCGACTATTCTTAGACCTGTATGAGAAACTGAAATACTTGAGTAGAGTATTTGAGTTTCTTCTCCAAAACAAACAGAGAAAATGTCAATCCTTATTTATCCAAGAGAGGACGGCAAAACTCAAAAGTTAACCTATGCAGTGATGACATTAAAATATGACACATGATTTAAATAATGCTGCTTGGTCACATAGTCATGGGGCAGCACATGAGCCTAGGAGGGACAGAAACACCATGAAAGGATTGGAAGATGCCTACCCTGCAAAGCAGGGCTGCTCACCCACAAGCATGGAATTAAGTGGTGATTGTATAGACACAAACTTCCCAGGAGTATCTAAATACCATGATAATGGAAATGACTCACAACTAAACTGTACCAGATAAAACGAGGTTCTGATCACCTTTGAGTGAAACCAACCTGACTTTCCCATCACTTTGTTCTTCTCTCTTGTTTTTTTCTTTTAGATTTCTTTAATATCTGCATACTTGAAAATTCTTTCACCTGTTTAAGTGCTTTTGGTTTCAGATTAGTGTTCCAATCTTGCCACTACTGACCTCAAGAATTGATCTAACATGAGATACAATCTCACTGCAGAGGTACATCCACCACTTTGTAAAGGGGCCTTAGTTGACCTAAATAACATCCAAAGAAATTATATTTACCTCTAAGTTCTCCTCTAGTGTAAGAGGAAGATGTGTTGAGAAGAAGTCTGATAGATTTATGAATAAGCCGGTGTGATGCAGTTGTCAATGACAGCAGTGATAAGGCTTGATGACTTGGAAGCTGTCTTCTAGCCTTTTGGCACTATGTATGCTTGATGTTATTTATTCATTTATTTTGAAGTTCCTATTCTGATAACCCAGCTTATCCTAACCTTGACAAAATACAGAAATCCTAATGGTACTCTGTAAATGCCTGCCCTAGCAGAGACTTTACCTCCCCTCTTCCTGTGAGGAACCATTCTTTATCCCTGCAATATGAATTATCAGTGTTGCAGAGCAAAAAGTGGCAAGCCTCATGTGCTTCCATGAGGCACTTTTTGTGAGACAGACTCATGCTTGTGCTATTTTCAGTAGGCTCTCCAGATTTCAGAGTAAACAAGATTTCCCCAGACAACACATACTCAAGTACCTCATGCCAAATCATTCATCTGAGATACCAGAAGAATCAAAAAGAAAGGACCACTCAACCTATACAGAAAACTCCTCAACTATTTTAGAAGGTCAACTTGCCAGATACTAATTGAATTGGGACACATCATGGCTGCAGAGAGACGTGCTACAGAAATAGCATTATCACAGGTTATGCTCATGCTGCTTGCTGTTGTGCCTCTGCCAAGCTCCAGAGGAGAGATTTTGGCAGGAACTACTGTAAAGGAGCTCCTGCTGATCCACCAGGGAAATGACAAGAAGGTTCTTACAAGCAGAGGGTGTGGGAAGATGATTCTGTATCTGTTTGTGCTGAACATCAACATCATGACTCCATGGCTCTGCTGGCAAATGGGATCCCATGAGTGCCCCCTGACCCAACCTGTGTGAAAGAGCTTTGCCCTCATAACCTGCTAACTCTACCTGGAGCAGGTAATGAGCTCTTGGGTGACTCAGCTGCAGGCTGAATGGGCAAGCAAACGCAGGTAGGGACAGTCACCTCTCCACCAAGTGGTGCATGGATGTCCACCAGCAGGCTGTGGCAGCCTGTGACAGCTAGCTGCTGCCTGCTGAGATGCCTGTGCTAGCAGCCTGGGCATTCAAATTCTTGCCAGCAGAGTGGCAAATGGTTGGATTGAGCAGCCAGGGCTGGCACTATCCACAGACTGCATAGCTGCACATGCAAGACCTCTCTGTCCACCACAGACAAACTTAGTAGTAACTCTCTTTTAAAATCCCTGTAGGGAAATTCAGCTCTCAAGACCAGTGTTCCAGTGAGTGGTTTGTTAATGAATTCTCCTTTCAATGTGGCTTTTTCATGACACATGAAGCAAACCAATGGAAATTCAGTAAGACTGTCACTGCCACAAAGGATGCAAGTGCCTTCTTGTTTGCAGCTGGGAACAAGTTAATTTTCTTCCTAGCATCTGGCACAGTGCTGTGTTTTGGATTTAGCATGAGAATAGTGTTCATAACATGCTGGTGCTTTTAAATGTTGCTGAGCAGTGCTTACACTAAATCAAGGACTTTTCAGCTTCTCATGCAGCCCTGCCAGCAAGGAGAGTGGGGATGCACAAGAAGTTGTGAGGGGGCACAGCCAGGAGAGCTGACCCCAGCTGACCAGAGGACATTCCATACCATGGAGTGGCACCATACTCAGCTTACAAAGTTGGGGGTGGCTGGCCAGGGGGTGGTGGCTGCTCCTCAAGGACTGGCTGGGCATCAGTCAGCAGGTGCTGAACAACTGCATCAAGTATCATTTGTTTTGTACATTTTTTCATCATTATTACTGTATCCCCTTCCTTTTCTGCTCTATTAAACTGTGATTTTTTTTCTCAAACCACGAGTTTTGTTTTTTTTCTGATTCTCTCACACATCCCACTATGGGGGAGGTGAGTGTAATGTTCAGCTGCCTGCCAGATTAAATCACCACAACTACACACCCTCCTCTCCATCCCCAACACAAATCTGGGTCTGCTAAGGCACCAATATTACAGGAACACAAGTGCCTGGTACAGGTATCACCACACAAACAGAGTACCCAGCAGCTGCATTCCACAGTTCTTCCTGTAACCTAAGCAGAAAGCAATCTCCAAATTTACACTACTTTTTTTTTTTTTCTTAAACAAGCAAGCATCCAGTGCTGTTAAGCAGTTTATCACATTCTTCATTTACTTCATATTGTGCCAATAATGTACCCTAGATTATGAAAAACAGCTTTGAACTCTAAGAAATCTCAGCTGGTTTAAGAAAAACAATCTATCTATAAATTAGCCATCACCTCCTTCCATTTAGAGACTCAAGAAAAGACATTAAAAGCCAGTGTTTCAGCTGGGAACATGTAACCCCTCATAAGCCTGTACTCTGTAGTCTATACATGTAACAAGTATTGAATAAACATGTGTAAGGGCAGTGAGGATGCTGCAAAACTATATATAGAGGAAAAGATAGGTAATAAATATTCATTATTAAAATTAATGTATTCATAATTCAAATGAGGGTAACACATAAATGGCAAATAAACAAGACATTCTGCAAAATGATCACACTGATTCCCTTTGTGTGGCACTTTCTCAGCCACAGCACTGCATGTGTAGGGAAAGGCTTAAGGAGGGCTCTGGCACTGTGCTCTGCTCCTCCTGGCCATATTTCCATAAACTGTCCTAGTTCAGGGTGAGTCAGAAATATGACTGGACTCCCACTGAAGTAGATTTGCTCACATGCTTGTGAGCCTTTTCAGAAGCCAAGAACACTCTCACATAGCATAATGCCAGTTCCCAGCTTCCCACAGAGTGATGTATTTACTGCACATCAAAGGCCCATTTCTGCCAATGCGTACGAGAGAGAAACTCAAGTGTCACAATCAATTTAATCCAGCATTCATCCCGGCTGCTGCCTTTGCCCTCATCCCTGTCTGCTTGTTTCTGCCACTCAGGATTTGTTTTGTGGACTCAACCAGGGGACTAGCTGGTCTGTAAACTAACCTGAGAAAGAAATCCTCTGTGAAAAGCTGAATTGTCAGTATAATCAATTCCCACACCCAGTTTGTTGTGAGGCTGTGGGCAGGAAAGTGGAAATGCTCATTTCAGCAAAAAAAAAGATTTTTGCTGGATTAAGTCAGTCACAGAGCAGAAGCTTTATTTATAGTGCAGGAGAACATATAAAGTCCAACAGGAAACGGGGTTTTATTGCAACAGGTGTTCAGTCTTTCATCCAAAAAGCTGAGTCTCTATGCCTGAGACAATTCTGTTACAAGTAAATAGAGAGCAGCAAGAATCAGATGTGGCAGTAAGTCAGGGCATACCAGGGAACCTGTGCTTTGGTTTTTCTTCCTACAGCCTCAGTGCACATGTTCCTGAGTGTGCACTGTGATCTCCCCCTGACAGTGCAAGCAACTGAAGAGGTTTCTGTTGTTGTAATTCAAACTTGCTGCTGATGGGCAGAGGTTGGGAATGGGTCAGAAGAGAAAAGCTTACAGGTGGTGCTTTATTAGTTTGGGGTGGCTTTTTGTTTTATTTGTTTGCTTCAATAATTTCATTTTTGGTGAATGCCATTTCTTTCTTTTCTCTGAAAACACTGAGGTCCATACACTCTTTGTCCTTCAGAACACACAAGGTCATGAACTTTCACTTAATACAGGATTCATGAGGTAAATCTTTGACAATGGCTAGCCAGGAAAAACATACATCACCAGCCTACGAGTGTTCTGCTATTTCTCCAAATTTCCTTCTCTACTCTACAGGTGAAATATATTGTTTATTGAAGAACTTTAATATATTGCTCATGAGATTTTTTTTCTTTAAACTTTCCTCCATTGAAATTGCAGAACAATTTCTGTGGTTAAATTTAGAAATAGATGAAAAATGGCTAACACTCAATATTCATCACAGGCACTTTCCTATTAGCCACTAACATTTTTTCAAACACAGTTAACCATCCAAGTGTTTCAATCTTACACTGAAATGCATTAAAGAAGAGTTATAGGCAAACTTCTGTAATACAACCTATAATTACTTTACATGTTTCAAAGAACTTCCTACCTTACCTCTTCATAAAACAAATAACCTCTACTTTGCTCTAAAAACAATACTTATCCTGGCTGTATGCTTGTCACAACCTATAGTAATAAAGTTATATTGCTGAAAGAGATATTTAAAAAAAGATGGGTACATGGATTGTTAGTAAAAGAAAAGCTGTTTTTCTCCCAAAACATCTTTAAACAGTATCTTGACTCTATTGAGCTTTATTTAGTATTCTAGAAGCCAAAATAACATTCAAATACCTAAATAAAAGACTTTAGAAAATAACTGTTAAACACAATCCAGCAAAGATGTTCCACTGTCTTTGGTGGGGAATTGAGCATTATTTAGTATTTCTTACTTCTGCAAAGTACTAATGCACAGGAAAGAATAAAGTACAACTAGAAGCACTATGCAAATTAAAATCAGATAGTATCCACCTACAGGATTACACATACCAAGCCACATGATATTCAGCTCAGTAAGAGAGGGTACATTATTTAAAGTCAGTTTCAAAATGAATGCATGAGTCGAATATATGTCATGCTCATCATAGACACACAGAACAATTTAGCCAAACCATACTATTTTATGAAGTTAATTCTTGATTGAGTCTAAGCTCTGAAAAGCAGGCCATGGTTTTCCTTTCACTGAGAAGAGCAAGTCATTTTCTGCATAAAGATTTTTCTTTCCATCTTAGTTGCACACAACTTTCATCTAATGACTTATTACCATCGAGGCAGCTCTAATTAAATGTAGAGAACTAAGACAGCTGTAGACTAAGGTAGCATGAGTTTACTGTAGTGCAGCTCAGGGACATCACAAACTCTCGGATGCATAATGTTCCAGCAAGCTCATCCTACACTGGACCACTCAATTGCTCCCAGTGTTCTTCACAACTCATTTAACAGACTGGCAAATTCTGGTAAGACTGACAAGTCTTTCATATTATGGGCTCCCAGGCTGCTGTTAAAGGCTGGATGAGAAGCTGACCCTAAGATGAAGCTAATAAGTGTTAACTGCAGAGTTTGGTATTTAGGAAGTCCTAATTCTCACAACAGAAAATACTAGAAATAACATGTAAGAGTCTATTTTTCAGTGATGCAGTTCATGAGCCCATTTGTGATATTTCATCCTGTCTTGTCTGTGTTGTTTATACATACATAAATTTCCGCTCTGTCAGGGAAATTCTCCCAGACACAGCCACTCTGCTTGAGAATAGGTGGGCAGGCTCTGAAATAGTGCCTGTTTGTTCCCTCCCACCAGCAATGGAGGTTTCAGATCCCTTTGCTGCCAGTCCAAGTGTTCCAACTTTTCTGTATTCAGCTTTCAATCCACGCATAAAAACAAATAGCTCACAAACATTTTATTACCAATACATCCATCTCACTCCCAGTCATTCATATAGCTTCAGTGACACACAATCTACCTTCAATCATAGCCAAATGTGAATCCACATCCAGCTTTACCCCACATTGTTCAAATACAGCTTCAAGGGAAGATGGTAAATACAACCTGAGGCTGTACAGTTTATCCCTACCAAAACACTGATCATAAATAGGCTTGCTGAAGAAAACAAAAACAAAGAATGGATGGAGATAATGGGGGTTTGCAAAACAAATCCTGTTTTGCAAATGGGAAACAGCTTCCCCCAAATGGTGGTCCCAAGCTGGGTGCCTCTCCTTCATGACCAAAATCTCATCTTCCCAAAGCATCTTGACAGCCAGGTGGAACAAGGCTGGGCTTAGAATAGGGGAGTTTTCTCTGGTATCCCAACAACACAATCAGCTTCATCCTACATTCCAAATACTTTTGGCTCTAGGAGATTAGGCTCCCAAACAAGCACAATACCAAGCTGCAATTCAAGGCTTCAGGTTTGAGGTTTGCATAACATACAGCCAGGTGCATCTAATCAAAAGACTAAGATCTGCTTAAGGATTTCCAATGATCAAGCAAGGCCGTGTCTTGGACTAATGCCACTTTGGAAGTAATATCTAAAATGTCTAGTTCTCATTTAAGATTAAAAATAATCAAAAGAAATTAGGTTCCTAATTATAGTTCATAAAACCATATGCTTCTCTTTCTAGTAAAATCTCTCAGCAATGTATCTGTGTCCTGCACTGACCAGCTCATAAAGCATTTGCTATGCCCCTCTTTCAGAGGGTTCCTTATTTCCACACAAATACCTACGTGACACTTAAAAGCTGCCACAAATCAGGTTATGTTTATCAAGAGAGTATCTGAACTCTGTAGGATTTTCCCATAGCTAAAATAAATAATTTGGAAAATGCTCTCTTTGAGGTTACTAACTCCACATAGAAGATACATTCTTAAAGTGCTTTTAGTTGCAAAAAACTCAGTGAGAACACTAGCTCAGTAAAAATCCCTCTATCACTCAGCCTTTTGGAACTGTGTCATTGTGTTAAAGTTCAACAAGGCCAAGTGCTAAGTCCTGCACCTGGGTTGGGGCAATCCTAAGAGACTGGACTGAGAGCAGCCCTGGGGAGAAGGACTTGGGGATGTTTGTGGATGGGAAGCTCAACAAGACCTGACAATGTGCACTCACATCCCAGAAAGCCAATTGTATCCTGGGCTTAGCAAAAGCAGCGTGGCCAGCAGGGTGAGGGAGGGGATTCTGCCTCTCTGCTCCTATCTTGTGAGAACCCACCTGGAGTGCTGTGTTCCAGCTCTGAGGTCCCCAATTTAAGGACAAGGACCTGCTGGAATGAGTCCAGATGAGGCTGGAGCACCTCACCCATGAAGACAGGCTGAAGGAGCTGGGGTTGTTCAGCCTAGAGAAGAGCAGGCTCCAGGGAGACTTTACAACAGTACCTAAAGGGGACCTACAAACAGGCAGGACTTTTTACAAGGGTATGTAGTGACAGGAAAAAGGAGAAATGGCTTTGGCTGAAAGAGGGTGGATTTTGGTAAGAATATTAGGAAGAAATTCTTTACTGTGAGGGTGATGAGGAACTGGAACAGGTTGCTTAGAGAAGTTGTGGATGCCCTGTCCCTGGAAGTGTCCTAGGCCAAACTGGATTGTGCTCTGAGCAACCTGGTCTAATGGAAGATGTCCCTGTCCATAAAACATGATCTTTCATGTCCCTTCCAACCCAAACTATTCTATGAATTCATCTATTTATCTCTATATTTTTACAGCAGCAACCAACATCATTTGCAGTCAGGATGCAAAAAGCAGCTCCCAAATATGGATTACAGTTTTTAATAAATGGATGCTTTAGCACTGACTAAGATTACTGTCTCATGTTTATTTGATGCTTCATTCTCTTCAGAAATTAGACACTGATGAGAATCTGGGTCACAAAGGTATTTGAATCTCTGTGCAAGATGAAGGTGAATGAAGACATATAAACACTTTTGAATATAAGTACAGTTAGCATCTAATGCATTTTTAAGAGAGTGTAAGCAGCAACACATTTTCATTATTTTAATAAGGCCAGAGTGAAAGATAACAGCAGAGTGATATGATGCTTTCATATAACCATGGTGATATGAGACAAAGAGAGGAGCTATTTTTTACATTTCCTGTATTACTATCCTTAACAGGCTGCAAAAATAAATTTAAAGGCAGAGTGTGGGGTGACAAAATGAGCTGTTAGCTTAGTTTTCTATATATGAAGCCAACATGAAAAAACTAACTTACAGGTACAGTGTTCAGATGCCACATATTTTACTGGTAGGTTTCTCCCCTAGGAGCTAGGGCTCAAAATGATTACTGAATGTTGGCCACAGAAAGCTTCTGGAACATGATAGTACCAGTGATGAACTAGATGATGTAATCAACACCACAAGCCTCACAGGGATTTGTGATGCTCAGATGAATATTGTATCGAATCAGCTCTCAGTGGAACAGGAGATTTGGAAGGGAGGGAGAACCTATTTTAAGCTGGTGTTTACAATGAAGGTGTGCTTTTGTTCTATAGATAGATGAGACCAACAGATAGCTGCTGGAGATAGCAGCAGCCCTGCTGCTCCTTCTCCTGTGCTGTCTGACTCTGCAGTACATTTATTCAGGGAGCTGAATCAACAAGCCTTCTACAAAAAACTGCCATCAGTTTTTCTGCCATTTTAGCTTCTGGTGAAAGCACATGGCCAAGGAATCTGATAGGAAGGTAGAGTAGAAAGCTCATTCCTTGCAGGAGTGACCACCTATTAGACTGACTAATTTGTAATAGAGAAGCCTGTCCTAAAGTTCCTGTCTACAGTAAAGTTCTCCAACAGACTGAGTTGGGTGGAGGGCAGTTTGAGATAGAGAACAGTTATATTTGCAATCATGTGGGTTCATATCTTGTAAGGATGATGATATGGCACAGAGCCATCTTTATAATAAAGTCAGACATAAATCAACTTCTGTTCATGGTCAGTAACATAACTTTCAGGCAGAAATATTTTTTGTCATGGGTGAAAGGAATCCAAGTAGAAGGAAGACAAAGGCAGAAAGCAGCATGTTGTCAAAGTGTGATTCAATTTATTACCTCAGCTGAACCTCTGAAACTGTGCCCCTTGTTTACTGCACTGGCAGTGTATGCAAGGGAAAGGCCCTTGAATAGGCACGAGGAAAGAAGTGAAGAAAAGGGAAATGCTTTTCTTCTGCTGAACAACAAGATGCAGTTCAGGCAAAAGCTTCCAAGCTAACATTTACTTCTTCTAGAAGCTAATCCTTAACTTCAGTTTCCTGATAGCAGGAATTTGCTAAATGACATTCTGAAAAGTGTCTTTCCTCGTTACCTGCGTAGTTAACCACACAAGCTGTGGAATGTGTCTTACCATACAAGTGTCCAGATCCTCCAAACGTTCTATCTCTGTCAACTCCTCCACTGTGATCATGGAGCGTTTAGTGGGTTTTTCTTCAGCTAACTCAATCTCCAGTGATTCTTGCTGTGGAAGCGGTTTGCCACGTCTGGTCAAATGGTCAGCCTGCAGATGAAGACAGGAACACACCAGTCAAACTTGAAAAAGACAGAGAACTCAACCAGAAAGTTTACAGAATTTCAGTGATCAGAAATTCTGTAAGACCAAGTAAAAAAGGAAAGTTCAGTTATGTTGGTTAGTCCTCACACGGAGTTTGTCTTATAAAGAAAATAAAAGTGTGTAAGGGAAGCCTCTTTTTGAACCATTTTTTTAAATTAACAAAGATATATACAATATCAACCAATATAATTTTCATAATTATTCAATGGCCAAAATGTTATAATCTGCTATTCACAAAAACAACACAGTTTAAAATACCTCAGTTCTGTTTCACTGAAGAAATAGATAGGGAAAAGCTGTAACAACAGTAAAGTCTGTTTTCAGACCTGCATAGCAAAAAATGCTACTAGGACCACAGAGGATGTTATATAAATCACCCTGGATTGTATTTGGAATGGAGTGGGCTCATGATGTCATGAAAATGATGAAATATTTTCTAGTTCTTTTGATAGCTGAAGAGAAGAGTAAATAAACATCTGCTAAAAGCAAATATTTGAAGATCAGCTGTCCCAAATCAGTTGGTCACAGAAGTCTTCAAAGAGGCAGCTAGAGAAAGCTGCAGTCCACTGCTTCACATCAGCACAACTTGGGACAACCAGTGGACTGCTGTTTTGTTAACCATTAAAAAAGGTAAAGAGATGACCTGAGTCAATTATAGCTCATTTAGTCTGGTGTTTACCTAGGAAAAGCAACTGGAGAGCTGCTATGAATTTATCTTCAAGCACACTAAAATAGCTGCAATAATAATTAATGTTAATTGTCATCTCATTAGATCTGAGGTCTTGTCAAACAAGGTTTATTTTTCAAAGTTGCCTCAAACACTACCATGCCAATGCAACAAACACAGACATTTGTGGATGGTTGGATTAGTAGAACATGACACTCCAATTTAAGGAGCTGGCTGAGAACTGCATCAGTGCATTTAATCTTTGTGTACTAAGAACTAGCTGCCAGCTCTCAGATTGCAGCTGTCAGCTGAAGATTAACAGTGTCAAATTAGACAAGAGTTTCTCCAGAAGCGTTTTTGAGATCAGTGCTCATCAAGGTTTTCATCAGGGTTCAAAGAACCTGCAGCTAACAGAAATATGGCAGAGTCAAATGGTGAAAGGGACACGTTAGTCATGTAGGCCAAACGGATCACAAAGCAAACCCAAAATGTACAATCATTCCTTAGAAACCAAGAGTGCTGGCAAGCAGCCAATTTCACAATCCTGAAAAGCAACAAGTGTCCAAAAGCCTTTGGTGGAAGTCTAGCAAACGTTGTCTTAAAAATGAGCTACCACTGAAACTCTGAAAAAAGGAAGGAATTCTTATATTCTTGGCTATGTAAACACAAGGAATAAGGAATATGAGGAGAAAAACAATTTCACTCCTGTGTACTGTGCTGGTTAAAACTCTTAAATAGTCTGTCTGGTTCTGGAAACCACAATTTTAAAAGTGACTTCTTAAACAGCTTGAAAAACTGCAGAGTATTTTCAGTGAAGTGACTCAAAGGCTGGAGAAAATGACGTTCTGTGCAGGAACCTGGGCATGCCCAGCTTGTGCAATGCCACTGGACAGGAACAGCCCAGTCACTGCAGCTGAGCCTCCTCCAGGACAAACTGGAGCTCCTTCATGTGGTCTCTCCCACAGCAGGCTGTTGCTGCTGCATAGCTCCAGAGACCAGAGGTTGTACCTTTACACAATGCTGCTCTGTACTACAAAGATGCATGCTCAAATAACTCAGTGTTCCATTAAAAAAGGTGGAGGGGGGTCAGAAAGAGTGATTTGTTTTATGCGTGTCAGGACTTTCACAGACAGAAAATAAGGAGAAATATATATAGTTCCCTTATCTTGGAGAGAAAAGCTTTGGAAAAAATTCATGACTGCAAGTTGAAGCCAGTGAAATTTCAATTAGAAATGAAGAGCAACTTTAATCAGAACAACCACCCACTAAGTTCTTTAAAAACAGAGCACTGGATTGTCCTTACAAAGCCTTGCTGCATTAGAAGCAAAAAAGTTTTCTGTGGACAGTTGTTTACTTCTTCTACTCCTGATGAGGCAAGTATCTCTATAATAAATATCTGTGCCTCTCAACAGCTCAGGACCTTCAAGTAGCAGTGCTTTCTTTCCTACATTCTTACTTCTTTCTCTTCAAACTTGATACCTATACCTCTGAGGTAACTTCAAAACATTCATTCAGGAAACAAAGTCTCAGCAGTGCCTAAAGAATTCTAAAGAATGAAATCTTACCTCTCATTTAATGAGCAACCAAGCCTTATACTCTCACCTTGATAAATACCAGGACTGTTCTTACCTAATGACTCAATGCTGCATCCTGATGGCATTTTTAGCTCTAGATCTGACAACAGCTCAAAAGACAATAGGACAAGTATATAACACAGTCTCTTCTGAGGTTGCATCTTTCTTACAGGAGAGGCAAGAGCCCCAAGATCGTATTTCAAAAGATGTCAGGATGTCAATGAAAATAAGACCAATTTCAAAACAGAGCTGTCAAACGAGAAACTGAACAAGTTATGAATATAATTTGCATTGCTGAGATCTGGCATATTGGATATCAACCAATGAAAAACTCACCAGTTTGTGATGGCAATGGGAAAGTGCATCCAGGATTTCATCTACAACTCGGTCAGACAGGAAAGAAGCCACTGTCAGCTTTACTTCACTGTGTGAGAATTAAAAATGAGAGAACTTCTTAATGCACGCAGATTTTTCTCTTTACTACACATTCAACAGTGTGACGATTATCCACAGTGCTGTCATTTTATTTGAAGTAAAACATTAGAGGGTGTCAGGATACATGACTGCAGGTTTCAGAAATAAACTCATGAATCACACAATAAACACAGGAGCCTCTGTACCATATTTAACCTGCTTCTAACAGTTTTCCATGAGATGAAATGAAAACATCTGGGTAAGAGAGCTGAATAAAAATAAGAAGTGAAACTCAGAGAGGAATACTCCACCACTAAAATCAGACAAAGACGAATCTCAGATGAATGGGATTAGGACAGTGCTGCCTATATAACACTACTTCATTGAACAACTACAATCCATTCATTTCCTCAGTTCCTTTTTGTGTTGATCCACTGGTAAGGACAAGTGTACAATGCTGGTTCTTCAGCCAATGCCATCACAACTTTGCTTCCTCTTTTGCTCTAGCTAACCATATTCTGGCTAAAGAACCTCATGTCAGCCATTTTTCCACTGCACAGACATATGTGGAACACCCCTAGTAACTCCCTCTCAAGAAAATGTGCACCTTGAATTGCTCCCCTGGGGTTCCACCTTTGGTGACAGCAGCAAATGAACTGGCTGTGGAGGCAGCTGATGTGGAGCCAACAAGCACGACTGCCTGAGCTGCAGCCCAAAGCTCCACCTCTCCTGCCTCTGCTTTCAACACCAACTCTTTCAACTGACTTGTGCCAGCAAGTGACACGATTTTGGTTAGTGGTTTTTATATGTTGACTGAGCTGTATTGGTTTAACAAAGTTATTTCTGCCTGGGGCTAGCACTACTGCTGCATTGAGCCTGGAGAGAAAGGTAAGGAACTCCTTGGAAACATATGAATCTAAGTTCCCCAGATCTGCAGGACAATTTCCTGCTCTTTGAATGCTGTGATATAGTGTCTTGTGAGTCACAAAAGCATTCCAAAATACTTCCCAACACAAACACACATTCACACAACCCAAAACCCAAATTCCAATTTTGTTAGATTAGTCTCCTAAAGTACCTAATTTTATTGAGGATATCAATTCCAGATTGCTCCAAGAGGACATTTTTTACAAAAGTGCGTGGGATGGAAATCTTCTCGGTGCTGGCCTCAATGAGATCTTCACGGATGTGAGCCTTCTTCATTACATTTGGGCAAAGGTTTTCTGCTGCATCCACCATAGACTCAAGGAGTGTCTGCAGCACAGTAAGCAAAAAACAGCATTAGATACTGGGATTTACTTTAGCTGGGAAGTGACAGCATTATTCTGGTACATAGCACTATGACACTTTTAGACTTGTAGTTTTTACAATTCTTCTTCCTGCTTTCCAATCCATTTTGCATCCAGCTGGAATATAAGACATTTTACAAAATATAGCTTTGAGAATCAACACACTTGTTCAGAAAATGACCCGCAACTGTACTTGTTTGCCTTTTCAAATATGAAACATTTACATCTCTGTGTGTTGAACTGTCAGAACAAATTAGCTTCCCTTGTGCACCCACCACTGCAGTGGATGCTCTGCTGCAGCTGCCTTCCCTCAAAACTGTGCCCTGAATCACCAATTTTCATCAGTGCTCCAGACCTGCCAATTTGTGAGAAGCATCAGTAAATGAGGAAGGGGTACTCCTGAGAACTCAGCATGCTGTAGATGGCTGGATTATACCAGCTGAATATTAAGAAGCAGCTACAAGCATGATCTGCAGTTGGCATGCAAACCTTTAATAAATGGATCTCATTTATATACATGCAAATCTACAGCAAACTTTAGATGTAGCCAACAATTTTTATTCGCACAAAATGACAGAATGAGTGAAAGGTTGGAAGGGACCACTGAAGGTCATCTAGTCCAACCTCCCTGCTCCAGGTACCCCTAGAGCACATGGCACAGAATTATGTGCACAGCTTTCGAGTATCTCCAGTGAGGGAGACTGCACACCCTCTTTGGGCAGCCTGTTCCAGTGCATGGTCACCCAAACAGGAAAAATCCAAAGGAGGGTAGGAAAAAAAAAAACAAAAAAAAAACCAGGAACAGACCAGAGCCCAGTTTACTGACATGGGCCAACTTGTCTGAAATATGACCGAGGGTTGATAACCAAACAGACAAAGGTACTTACAAATAAAAAAAGAAAAGAAACAACATTTCCTTGGAATAGTGTACTAGCTAAGCTAGATTTTACCTAGGCACTTGTAAATTCCACAAAAATAAGAACTGCACCCCTTGAAAACTCCAATTTCCTTTTTCTTCTCAATCCCATACCAAAGGTAAGTGACCGCAAATTCAACTCCATTGTATCAGAGCTTTTTTCTCTTTGCACAGCCTTATCATCATTTCCTTATGCAGACAATGAGCAAGAAAAAAACACCATTGCTGCATAAAAATTTCAATGATTCAAAGCAGTATCTTTCAGTCTGTAGCTTTTACAGTCTGAAAAAAACCAACAAAGCAACACAAAGCAGCCACAGCATACAGGAAAGTCCAATCTTTACAACATTTGATTTAGAGTTTTAAGGGACAACTGCCATTATAGCTAATAATATATCTGGTTGCTGGGTTCTCAAGATGCCCTTTAAGAACTCTTCCCACACTCCCTCCTTCAATCCTCAAGCAGATTCAGGGGCAGCATGACTAATGAAGAGACTTTCAAGCCTCTATGGCCATATTCCTATGGAGGATGAAGAACTTAAATGTTAGAGAAAACTGAGCCAAGTAAACTACTAATGAGAGTTCCTGACATATCCATTTTTTTCCATAGCATTTATTCACTGGTGCAATTGTGCAGTTTATTGTGAAAAAATTCCATGGCCTCTCAAGAGTTACTGATGAATTGCAATCATAAAAGTGATATAGACTTGCTATGTTGAATTACAATTGCAGTCTAAGCAGGTTCTTTCAAAATAGATCATGTGAAAAAAAATGCTCTGTGAAGGCATCACTGGGAAGTAGCAGGAAAAACTAGACCTTTCCTGAAATTTCCAAAACAAATTTAACTCAGAAAACTGAGAGAATGTGCAATTTAAAAGTCAAATAGAGCTTGGATCTTATCTTTAATTGCACAACTGAACATAATTTCTTCAACAGTGGGTTTTAGCTGTTGATTTCACATGACTATTATCTACAGAAGGTATCTACAGAAACCTTTCCTTGCCTCCTAATTCCATGCCCAAACCTTTCACTGATGGAAAGCTGTAAGTACCAATATTGACTGTGACAGGGCACACCTTTCAGTCACAGGGCTGCAAGTACCAGTAACCAGGTGAAAGAAAATAAAGTACTACCCACAGCTGAAGAATCTTAACATTCAGGAGGAAGATACAGTGAGGTGAAGGACTGAAGAATGATGATATTAAAATGAAAAACAGAACAGGTGATGGAGCCAACAAACCCTTTGCTCTAGGAGAAAATTTAGGAAGACTATTTTGAGCACTCCTGTCACTACAAAACAATCATGTTTGTGTAGGTTCCACTTGTCTTGCTTATTTTCCCTTGGGCCTTTGCTGACTAAATAAAACATCTTTAGGTTCTGTGTGTCCACAGTGACACCAGCAGGAGAAGAAAAAGCCAAGGGTCTTGCTATAATTTCTCCTCTGGTCAACTCCTTCCAATATATTGTTTTTCTTTACTCTAGCTCCTTTCTTCAGCCCTCTTCCTTTTCTTGAGTTTAAAAAAAAGGGGAAAAAAATCTCTTATTTACTTAAAACATGTTAGTATTTCCAAACTTCTTTTTAGACTCACACTCCAGTTGCTGTGGAAACTAAAAATCAAAACTCCTCTTACAGCACACAGGATTTTTTTCCCCCAACAATTACAGAAAGAACTATCCTTATGTGAGCTCCCTAACAAATAATAAATTGCTTATGATGTTTTGAATTGACCTAAAAACCTGAGGGAAAAAATGATTCTAATCCATGTCCCACACTTTCTCCTTCACACAGAACATAAAGGGAAACCTTTCCACCTAAGTGAAAATTAATAAAAATGAGTGTTGGAGAATACGAAGAGCATTATGATTTTACTTTTTTTTTTGTAAGCCACTAAACTTGAATGCCACACAGCTCAAAAGTAAATGTAAAAGTTAGAATGGCTGAGCTAAAGTGCCTTTTGTAGTAAATGTGTAAAAGTATAAATGGAAGACACATTAATTCAGGAACACTTCAAATGCTGAAGAGGCCTTTTTTTTCACCCTCTCTAAGATTCTCCAAGATGAATTTATTTAAGTGCATGAGCCCAACACGAACGGCTGACCTGACTAGTCCTGTTCCAATAATACCCCAGAAGTTCCACTGGGAAGAATCTTATGGATAAATCACTTTTATGTCTGCAGAAATCTTCACCTATTTCATACAATGGGGAAAGGGAAAAACATACTAAAAATAGAGCATAATTTTCCTCCTCATTAACTTTTTAATTTCAAAAAAGTAATTAGTAATATGGCATTATTATTGTTCTTCATTATATTCCCACTGACTGAAGCATTTTCATGTTTCAATTGAAAGATCAAAGAATCTGAAGGTTGTAAAGTGTGTAAATACTGCAGAACACAGGCAAAGCAGCTTAGTCATAAACAGAAGTTGATCTGAGCTGCCTCAGAGCCATATTTTTAAATTCATCAGTTTCCATACAGATCCTAACTGTCAGTAAAATTTTTTCACCTTGTCTTCTTCCTGGACTGATACCTTTGCACATGCTGTATGGATGGCTCTTCTTTGCTTGTTACACAGGAAGAGCAAACAGAACTGAAGGTGCAAGTTTCTGAGCAGAAGCTGGCTGAGCACACAGGTGAGAATATTTACAGATCAAAGACATCTATTTCAAGAACTGAGGTTTGACACACAACTCGTGAGAACATTTCCTGTAAAGCTGCCTGTATCAATTCTTTGGGTACTCTCAATACCTACAAGTTACCCAAATCAAACAGTAAAGTGGAAATCCTGCATCAGGTTCAAAAGTGACCACTGAGAAAAAAATCTGCCATGGAGTCTATAAATAGCAGCTTTGACTCTACTAGGACTCCTTAACTACTGAGCACTTTTCTCCAGGGCATGAGGCTTCTTAGGGTTCTTTATAAAGGCATTGAGAAATGCCTTTATAAAAGGCTGAAGGAGCAATTGATTAGTCTTCCCCTTCTAGCAGATGAAAAAGATGATAGCAAAGAGTATATGTTCCTTCTGCCCACTGAAAACACTAAAGCAACTTTTAATTTTATTCCAGCTGGGAAAAAAAATCCAAATAACAAGGCCCAAAGTTATAGGAAACTAAAAATGGAAAGACAGCTAGCTTACATACAAATCTACTGAGAAGAAAAATCGGCACATTCGCATTCAGCAACAGAAAACCTCAGATTAAGTTATTTCTGCATGTGAGAGATGGCAACACATCCATCCACAGACCTTAAGCTGCTCGTCCACAACTCTTGTGACTTCTCCAGCCATGGATTCAAGTGTCTCTTGGATTGGATTGGAGAGTGAACCATTTGCTCCTGCCCAAGAAGCTCCACCGAGGTGATACAGATTTGGTAAGAGCTGTAAGACAGGAAGAGTATTTTCAGAAAATAGGCTTATCACTGTTTGTCACAGGACAAACAGCAGGAAATGTCTTCGGCTGAATCAAAGTCTTCATAAATTAGAATTATCTTACCACTTTAAATGCTACCTATAGCTGGTCATCTGAAGAAAATACTCTTTTGTGACACATATTATTATTTTCACAGCCCACAAGGAGAAAAGCTGCAAGCACACACAGGGCTGCTCTCAGCATTGCCAGCATGCTGGGACAGACTTACTGTTTTGGAGTTCTTAGCATCCCGCATCAGCCGTTCTGCACATTTGACATCCTCCTGTACAGCATCCACACCACAGTTTCTTAAAGAGTTGAGATGATCTTGCACTTTTACACATATTCTGTCAATCATCTACTTGAACAAAAGAAATACAAAAGATAAAACATCAGAATGTTGGCCAAACACAACCTTAATCCAGCCCAGGTATTAAATCAATAGTAGCATGATGAGATTTGCAGTGACAATATAACAACCTGGACAGGCATGATAAGACCTTGGAAGTATGTCAATAGTATTGAAGGAAAGAACTGCATCTCATAAAGACACCCCATAGCATTGCAAAAATAAATAAAACTTTACCATCAGGAAAAATAAATGCTATGGAATATTTCCCCCACAGTAATAGGATATCTGCAAATAATCAACAAGTTATCCTATTTAAGGGTTACTCTGATTTCTGGATCAAATTTAATGCTGAAAATGTTGTTGATATACCTAAGAATAAGGTCTAAAGGTCTCTGAATTGTTAAGAAGTTCAGACAGTAAAAGAAAACTCTGTCACTACCCATTCAACAAACACTAACAGCGATTTCACCAGTAAAAGTGAAATGCAACTGCACAGGCTCCTCCATTATTCTTTCAAAATGCAAATATTCTAGTTGCAAGGGAATTAAAACTATCAAAGCAGAAGTTTCCATCAGACATTTCACAGTGGGATAAATTGAGCTTAATCTGTACCCACAAGACAGTTCATTCAACATGCTGGATGTGCAGGGCAGGTGGTATATCTGTATCTTACAAGACAAACCACTAAGAATGCCTGACACATAGTCAGCTTTGATTAAGATATATGAGGCAGGGAGATATAATAGTTAAAAGTCTTTATCAGCCCACTTAGCATATATTAGAGCCGGCTAGTTGACATTTTGAAGCAACATCTGAGTGCATGCACAATCATATAAAGTCTACAGTCTTCTATCATTAGCAATGAGAACTGAAATAATTTCACAGCATGCTCCTTTGCAGATCCACATGACTCTTTCTCTTCAAAGGGTTTTGGGTGGGTATTTGGGTATTTTTTTTACAAGTACAAAAAGCTAATTAATTATTAGAGAGTAGAAAGTCTCATTGAGACATCTGGACAGAAAAAAATACACTCAGGGAATAATAATGCAATTCTATCGTACTAGGGAGTCTTTTTCAGCTCTATTTTAAAACTGTTTTTAAAATCCATCCTTATTGAACACAATTTAATACAGAAATTGTGTACAATAAATTACATTTTCTGAAACTTCATGTATATGTGGTATTGGAGAAAAGCACAACTAAAACCAACAAGCTATTAAAAAATCTAAACTTATTTCATACAGGGATTATTAACTTGGGGGAGAAAGTGGCATTGGAACAGAAAAATTACTGGAATAAAACAAGTGCTCTTGCAGTTTTTAGTGCCAGTATATCTCCACATACCATTTTCTCTCTCAAGAGGTTAGAGTACAATTTCAGGTTCCAGTAACCAAACACTGTCCCATTAAATTTTAATAACACAGGTAGAACAGAAGCAAACCAAACTGGTTTCAACAGTAGTTTACTGGGTAATATCTTGAGTCTTTCTCTACATGATACTTCTGTATACTACTTCATCTCACAAATGCTTTGCTTCCAAGTATATTGTCATTGATAATTATTATTTCTTGGGAAACAGTATAACCTACAAGGCACATCTTAAAAGTACTCAGAATGAGAGAGAGCTTCCTCCCCATGCATATTTTAGGCACTGAGATGTCCATTAAGTAACAAATTCTCACCTGCTGAGTGGTGCTAGTGACAATGCCTTGCTGCAGCCGATACGCTTGCTCCTGTAGGTACTTCCTGGTCTCATGGTTACGAAGCAAGTAGTTTTCTATCTAAAAAAAAAAAAAAAAAAGCCAAAAAACTAGCAAAAAAGTCAGATTAGGAAACCATTTGACTCTTCACACTGTAATTTCCTTTGCTGCTGTGTCAGAATTGGGGGCTGACAAGAAAAGCTGCCTAATTATTTGTTTATCATCTGCAAACTTTATTTTGTGTGCCTCGGTGCTTAATAACCACATTGGCAAATACTAATTCTCACAAACTAGTGAAATATGGTTAAATGTTGTGCTTTTGCCAGTGTTTTCTGAAAAAGTATTCTATTTTGAACAATTTAGCAAGTTATGATGACAAAGGATTAGATTCTGGTTTGAGAAATATTTGAAGGGACCTTTAAGTGTTAGATGTTGTAGAGATCATGATGGCCCAAGATATTTGATTAATTTCTTTGGCCCACTGCAAAGCCACAGATTTGAATAGCAGTATGTCTGAAGAGAAAATAAACTATCTAAGATTCTGAGTGATAGTGCAGCCTCAGTTCACATGTTGGTTAATTAAAGCTAAGCAGTACAGAAGTACTCTTTAGAGACAACTTATTCTTTCTTACAGGCCACCACAATTGTCACTAGCAGCAAGCACCCACCATCAGCCAGCTTCATGGCACACAAAAGTTACCCCCTAACCCTGCTCTATCAAACTCAGTGAAGTCAAAAACACCTATTAGCAAACTGTTCAAGGTTCATCAAAGATGATGAATCTGGTCTGACAGAGAGAGGGGAGGAAAGAATGAGTGGAGTGGCCAGCAGGCTGTGAGGCTAAGACCAGTGGGGATGGCTGCCTCTAATGCAGCAGCAAGAACAGCACCATCTGGCCATGCCCCAGAGCAAACCCCTGGGTTTATCCAGTGTGCCCACCCAAGCCAAGTGTGCTGCAGAGACACCAGAGCTTGGGAAGGTGGCTGCTGTGTCCAGTAGTCAGTCAGTGCAGCTGTCCCAGCACCAGGCTCAGTCCATGCAGGGAGGCTTGCATCCCCACCTGCAGGAAACCACCTGTGTTGTGTTCACAGCAGGACTCCTGACACTGATACCTTTTCTAGGAGGAAACTTCCTCATGTTGTGTAAAAACCTGAACCACACATTAAAACAAACTTAGGGTCTAACAGTTTTAGCAACTTTGATATGAATAAAAGGAAATGCTCTTTGTACATAGCACCTAATTAACACACAGAATATAAATCCCCATGGCCAGAAGCTTCCCAGTATTTTTTTTTCAGAAATGCAACCACCCGTCTAGATATGAACTTGGCCAATTATATTAAATGAGATGTAAGAAATATGTCCATCCCCCATGAATCAGATTTTTAACAGTAGAATTTAGATCATTTTCATGCATCAAAGAAAAAGATACAAACTACCAGCACTTCTCCCCGTGATACTCAAATTACTGAAAGTAAGGATCATAGACATGTGCTTTTCAATCACAGTTATTGTTAAGAGCTATTTATAAGGTTTTTATGGCCTTACCTTGGCTGAAGGAAAACTACTCATTAAAGAGATGTAAAATGTATGCTTCCTGATTGAGCAGGAGGCTTGTTTGGAACTCACAAGATTTATCATTAAAACTCAGCTGGGAGTTTTGTAACTCATGCAAGTGGAACAGCTACAGATACTGTCAACACCTTTTCATCCAAAAGAACATGCTGGTGCAGTTGCTTACTTAGGGCAACACAGTGTGTAAATTTTATATGTACAATATAAAACACAGGCAGTAAATGTTTTCATCCTCCCTCAAATAAAGAGCACCCTTTACCTTGTACAGAGCTGACTGTACTTTTATGCCAATGTAAAAAATGTGCACTAGTAATTCTAAACACTTGGTAATACCCACAGGGACATATGTAACAAACAGGCCATTTCTAACTCTCCCTTTCATAATCAGGCACACAGCAATACCAGGTCTAGCTTGCATTTTTTTAGTTATGACATTCTGACACTATACTATTGCATTCCATCAGCCTTCACTCCCAGCATTCTGTGGAATACAAAGCTCTTGCAGCACTTGATTACCACGTATATGTCTATGCAAACCAAACAATCCTTGAATCCAGCATAGAATTCTTTTTCAGCCAAGCATGAAGAATCAGTCACTTAAAATTACTGTATTTCTGCTGGTTTTATTTCTGTTCATTGGTGGCATATGCAATACCTTTTGCAGTGCCTCTTCTGTTTTCTCAGGGTTTGTTTTGAGCGCTTGGGAAGCATCATTCATCGGTATAGGCATGAATCTCAACGTATAATTCCTAAAGAAAAAAAATACTGATGGTGAAAATTAATCTAATTACTATATCTCTTTATAATCATTGTAATTCTATATGAAAAATAACCTGGAAGGGAGAAATACAGTGCATCCAGCTTGTCCATGGAAGGTACTAAGAATGTATTTTTCACAGTTTTAAGTGGAATAGCTGGAAGCATGCATGCTTTTTTTGCTGCTAATTCTTCTTTGTCTAGGACAGAGGGGTAGATTTTGAAAAGCAGTTGCATGGTCGGTGCCCAGTGGCTGCTGATTAAAAGCCTAGCTGCCCTCCATACCTCTGTGCACAAGGTTATCTGAACAGAACAGGGAGCATCAGTGCCTGCTGGCAACTGTATCACATCTAAGACTAAATGGCAACACTCAGTAACAGATAAATAGCAAGTAAGAGACTGAGTTTCAGAAATTTACTATTTAATAACTTCTTGTGTTCACAACAATTTGAAGACACTTGCTGAATTTTTAATAAAAAGCTGACAAAACGAGCATAGCATCACCACATTGCTTTATGCAAACAATTGTTCCCTGCATTTGCTTGTAAAATATTTCTGCAGCTTTGTCCATCTGCTGCAATAAGAGATTAAAGACAGGAGTTTGGTCCTGAGTCAAAATTACATTTAAACCCTGAGAACACCAACTGACTACCATAACACAGTTATACTTAAAAAGCCACCTACAGTGGTATGTCCACACAACTTCAGATTTGAGTAAATGGGGAAAAAAAGGGAGCAGTAAGTTCTTAAAACCTGGAAAGGAAATTATTCTTTCTATTTTCAATTAATCCTTTATCTCCTGCAAACATCTCTTTCTCCCTTTCTGCAAACATCCCACTAACCATCTGTTCCTATTCCATCCAGAGCTACAAAAATATGTCTGGAACCCTCTATTTTTGAGCACTTTAAAGTTGGCAATTTCAACTGAGTCACCACCACTGATGACAGTAGACCACTCCTCACTAAATGCACTAACTCCCAACAGCAGACACCTTAAACAGTGTGAAACTCCAAGCTTCTTTCACTTCTTCTCCCACCAGGTGCTCGGACACATGCAACATCATTCTCTGAAGGGCAGAGTCCTCCTGAACTGCAAACACGCTGATTCCTCATTGACACTACCCAACATTTTGCTTGAAATGATAAAGGAAGACTTTCATGTTTCTTCCCCAATGCAAACATGGTGATGTACAGCTGTCAGTGGCAGGCAGTCAAGGTCCCTGTCCTTCCACAGTGTCCAACTCTCTACTGCATCAGCCAGAAAATTAACTCTTCTTTCTAGTTCTCTTGTCCTTCAAAAGAACATTGCAAACTATACAGATCCTGTTATGTGTCCTCATGTAATCCTAACCTGTGCATAAATGGCTGTCCACCACCATGGGGAGAATTTTTAAATGTCAAAGATACTGAGCTCAAAGACAGATAATTACAGAACTTGCTGATTGCCCGACAGGTGGGGTTATTTATTTAGTTAGAAAATAAAAAAAAAAAGAAAGGTAGATTTCTAAGGATCTCTGCAGCTGTTTGACATTTAATACATCCTATTAACTGAAATCTGTAATTGCCAGCTCTCATGCTAGCAGTTATATGCTAAATTCAATTTAGTCAAAGGCTTAGTGCACCCTCCCTCACATATACAGACCCACAGAGCAGGAGGAGGGAAAATGAAAGGTAAGGAGATTTCATGAACACACAGTCATAGAGGCAAAACTTTAAAAGACCACTACCCTAAGGAAGGAAGGAAATCCTCTGTACTTGGGTTGCTTTCAGACACACAGTATTACTTTCATCTAAGAATTAACTAGCCCTTAGGGGAAAATATCAATAATTTAAAGCTCACTTTTCAACTTTATCGCTCCGCTTTGTTTTTCTCTGTTTCATTGAAGTGTAAGATACTCCCCATTCTTCTTTTTATTAACACTCCACTTGTATCTTGTAAAGGAGGTTATTTTACTATGAACTCAACCATCCAATAATTTTCTAACACATCAGCATACTCAGCAAAATACCTATATTTAAAGGATGTTAAATTTCAGAGAGGTGTTCAAAGACTGCAAAGGATGTCCCAGAAGAGGTCCCAAAAACCTCTTCTTCTACATACAACATGTGTGACCACAGTCCTACATTTCATCACATTATTTCCCCTGTAGTAACTTCTGATCCACACACTACATATGGAGCTCTCTGCTGCAGGAGAGATTTTACTTACCAGTTTTTCAAAACCAAGAACATCTGTTTTTCAGCTCAGGGTGTGTGAGTTTCACATCACTGCTAAGGGAAGAATTCATAGCCCTCTAACAAACTCCAGCATTTCTCCTCAGATATTAATACTTCAGCTATTTCTTCAGTCAGTCCACATAGAAAAAACCAGTCTTTCAGAAATTAACATGAGACAATGCTGTAGAGTCCGATGACAGAGGGGGCTCTAGGCTGCAATTCACATGTTTCTCTTCATATTAAAATTACAGAGATACAAGACCCTGCTTAATGGCCAAGGTGAATAGGATGACCACCGATCTCAAAGACTCTCCTGGACTGACACCTGTAAGGGACTGCAGAAAATCTTTTCAGCACTTCACACCACCTATCTGGGACACTCTTGGGGCAAAATCTGCCAACAGCCATGCTCCTGAATTCCTTTGCAGGAATAACATTTTCAAAAATAAGCAGATGAATAAAAGCTGGGAGAAGAGGAAAGAAAAATATCTTCAAATTACTTCAGCCTGTTTTAAAGACTGCTACAAATGCCCTCAGTCTCCTGCCCGACTAGAGCCTACCTTTCTTCTTTGTTTTGTGGTTTGTAGATGACTACTTTCCTTAAGATTGAAATAACACATAGAACACATATCCTCAAGCATCTTCAGTATGCTTCATTCCATTTTGAGCAATGATTCTTTTCTACAGAATATTGATGGCTTCAGGTATTTTTAGGAAACATATGTTGTAGAATGTTCTCAAAATGTCTTCAAGATGGATTGTTTACAGCCTAATTGTTTTCAGCCAGAACTGACAGTCCCTCCCTTCACGTTTAAACCTTTGCTGCTTGCAGCTTAGTTTGTGATGTTATCAATGTTTTTGACAATTTAAAAATGTTTAAGGCAATATAAAATTACCACAGCTTCCTAGGTAAATGAAATGTCACCATGAAAAGGTACAGTGTCACATACTTAACTGTAGCATTCTGGGAGTGTTTTTGTTTAGATTACTTGCTTTTGCTACAGGGTTTTCCCCCCTTCTTTATTTACTCATCCAAACACTTCAGAATAGAGGAATAAAGCTGATGCTAACCAGAAAACAAGCGTATTTCTTTTTCTACCAGACTTCCCCATGCTATTGCCCTTTAAGAGAATTTGTCTGCAAGTTGACAAATAACCTTGGCAAATTATTATTCACTACTATCAATGGAATCACTGCAAGATGATTTGCTTAAAATTATACATAATTTATCTAATCTCCCACATCAGTGCAACTGAATTCTTTTCAAAACTGAGTATATAAACTACAATGTTTCATAAAACAAGTTACTTTATAAGCTCTAGCCTCATGACCCCTACAAGGGGGGGGCTCCCTTAAGTAGTTATACAGTTTTACAAGATCTCTTGTCTAGAACCTAGCAATTGTAGATTACATTCACTTCCTAAAGAGAGCCTTTGCTCCTGTCTGAGGGATTTAATGATGTGAAAAAACTGCAACTGCTGCTTAATTTAAATCTGTAATTCTTCTCTCTTAAGAAAAGTAATAACAACATATAAAGAAATGTGATGGAGATGGAGAGAGATGAAAGCAATTTAACATCTATCACTGGTAATGGCTGCATCTGGGAGTAAATTCATGGAAGAAAATGACCAAGACCACAGCATTTACAAAGAAAAACTGAACTTCCTGAGATCATCACTATTAGTTTCAACTTGCTGAGGGAAAAAAAAAAGTCAGACCACAAAGGCCCACTTCAGTAATTTTCTGTTATTATGTACAGCTTCATTCACTAGAATAGAATTTCTGCACACTATCAACACAAGAGAATGAAGAAAAGGGAAAATATTACCAAATTCAGAATTTTAACACTAAGAACAGAACTCAAGGACCTTGATGCTGATAGCAGTGTATGGATGAAAGAGCCACAGAGCCTCTTCCCATCCTTTTCAAGGATGTGAAGTCATGAATTTTCCTTTAGATTAAACATCCTGATGCTTAAAATTGAGAGCACTCAGCATCTTCAAGATCATATTGACTGCGGTGAGAACTGCAGCTGCTCAGATCATTCAGGATCTTTGGCCTTTTCATCAGATATTCAATTGCTTGAGACTTACTTTTCCAGTGCCACAGCTATGTCCTGGAAGCCCTGTGCAGTAATGTTGTTCTTGTCCCATATTACAGTTCTGAGAGGTGGTGGGAAGAGGAAAGAAAAACATAAGTTAAACAAGAGTCACCAAATAAATCTATAATGAAACTTTGCATATTGAAATAACACACTGCTGAATATTCGAAATTACAGAAGGAAGCACTTTAAAAATCTGTCTTTACTTATACTCTACGTCCTTGAAATGACAGAAGTTATGGACAAATACCCAAAATCCAGTTTCCCTTACTTTAAAGGGGAATCTACTGTATTTTCCATTATTAACATAAGTATCTTACTTTTCTAAAACATAATTAATAGAAAGATTTGGACATAAATTCCTGGTTTTTTGAGGAACAGCATCAAAACCAAAGTTCAAATGTCTGCTTTGCAAGGCCATACTGAAAAAACAGAAAATTGCAGTAACTGGTCAATCTCTGTACCACACAGGTTACATGTACTTTATAAAAATTCATGCTGATCAGAGGTCAAAATTTGCAGACTATTACACATTCAACCCTGCACTAGGCTCATCACACTGTTCATGTGATTCCACATGCAACACAAGTAGCTGCCAATATAAACCATTAGGTTAGGTGCATAAATCACAGCTCTTTTGAATACACAATAATGATAAGAGTGATCAAGGCTCCCCCTCCTCCACCAGTTGAGACCACTCAAGCAGACTGCCTGGCAATTTGCAAACACATGTTCAAAGATCTCATTAGTAGGCAGAAGAGACAGACAAGCAGATAAATCTTGCTTCTGTTACAGCACCAGTTGTAGCTGTTCTTAAAAAGAAGAAAAAGACACAAAACCAAACAAAGATTTCTGGTGTTTAAGAGAGAAAAAAAAAAAAAAAAAAGATAGATGGCACCTTTTCACAAGTATTGACATCCTTCTGTTGTTGCAGAATTATCCCTCTGTTTTTTAGATTAAAGGTAAGAAAGAGAGGAAGAGAGATTCTACGCTCACTCTGTAAACATCAGACATGCTAAAGGTCAAATCTTGAATATTTTTGCCACTGGAAAGTTTGCTTATATTTCTACCTGGCTGTCATTTTATAACATTTTTGGCAGAGCCAGTTACTATTGTATTATTCAGCCTGTACTCGCACCACAGACCGTGGTGACATCATGTCAACTGTGGCATTCAGCACACTGTGAAACATTTCAGTCTTCCACCCTGAAATGTATCAAAACTTTATTTCTTCAGATATTGTGGTCATTTCAGGTTAATACATTCAATAAACCGAAGTCATCCCTCCATTGTTTTCTTGACATTTTTAGTATTCAGTTTGGGTATAACAACACAAAGGCCACAGGATCCCTGCCTCTGGGCAAAATAGTAAGACTGTTTGGGGGAATTTCTTATCCTCCAGGGAACAAATACTTGGAGACCAAGTAAAAAGTGGTATTTTTACACTGACAATACATGGAGGAAGGTTCATCTGCACAGTCTGACAAGGAGGGAGGATTATCTTTCCTGATGGAGGTGACATATTTAGAGGTCTCCATCCAGATTTGTGCTGATGGAAGGTTTTACTGTTTGTGAAACACATGCTGGATAGAAAAAAAAGTGATACTCTCAAGCCATCAGTGCCAGACATGCTAAAAAGCAGTGAAGTTGCTGGGCAAATGAAATTGCAGAGAAGATATGCCAAGGTCCATCAACACGGTAGGAAGGGGAGAAAGGAAGGATGCATGGTCCATGCTGCTTCCCATTCTGAATTCCACATGCTCTCAGTTCTACAGACTGACACTACAGAAGACAAAGAATAATTTACTTCAGTTTCCTACCCAAGTATCAGAATTTTCTTGGCTGGGAAAGCCTCCAGTAAGAAAGAGAGAGCAGAGCAGAAGAGAGTAGCTAAACACTAGAATTGAGTTCCCAGGGACACTGCAGAATCTTGGTACTTGCAGATCTTCAAAACCTGCCTGGACAAGGCCCTGAGCAACCTCACATAGCTTTAAAGTTGGCCCAACTTTGAAAAGAACATCAAATGTCATTAATAGGGAGCTCTGTAATTTTTTTTTCTGTCATTCTAGAAATTTTAAAAGTCTTTTGATTCCAACAAGAGGCCTTTCTGTTCAAATGTAGAAAATTTTCCCCAGTTTCAATTAAGGAAATATTTTTGAAGGGACTACTTGCTTCTCTTGTTTTTCTGTTGTTATTTTCCTTTCTCTTAAGAAAAGAAGGATGAGAATCCCTCCAAATAAAGACACTCTTAAGTGGCTGTACAGAGAAAGGTTCTGGAGAGAAACAGATGGAGAATAAACCAACAACTTCAGTATTATTAAGCCATTCTTCTGATTGCTGCAAATTCATTTGCCTTACCTGAGTTTGGTGTTTATCTGTAGGGCTTTTGCCAGCATCTTTGCTCCCATATCTCCCATGGCATTTCCACTAATATCCACTTTTGTGAGCGAAGTATTGCTGCCCAAGGCATTAATAATGATGGTGACCTCAGTCTTCAGCTTGGAATCTGCGAGGGACAGTGACTGTAGAGGCTGTGGATCATAGAAAAAGCACTGATAATAGAAACTGACAATGCACTCATTCCTCAAACACCTACTTAAAGAAGTTAAAAGTTTCCCAGACTCTTGGGGACTGTTAGGACCGTAAACATCAAAGAGTTATTCCTGTGTTTGCTGCAGATCCTACAACACATGATAAACTGGGAGTCAATAACTTACAGCACAGGTGTCAAACACATGCATTCAAGCAGATTAAGTTGTAACACCCTGTGAAAAAAATATTTTCAAATGGCAGTGCCTCCAATTTCCTAAGTGCTACAGAATACAATGAAAACCCTAAAAAAAGGCAAGATAACAACAACCAGCTTCCCAAGACAACTTCCAGTGTCCAGTAGCATTCATATTTTCAGTGAGAAATAAAAGTATCTACCACTCCCCTTCTCTCCCTCAGGCTGAGATTTGCCCAAGAGCAAATTACAGTCCAAAGCATTGTTAACACAGAAACACTTTCCTTAAAGTGTTTTCCTATTGTTACTTCAACTTTAAAAGTGATTTTGCATATTTGTTCCTTCAACAAAGGGCATGGACTTTTGGAGGAAAGATAAAACGGTAGCAGGTCTGAAATTCAAAGCAGTATTGAGTATCTATTACAATGAGTAAGTCAATAAATATTAACAATGGTGTTTTGACATCCATGGCTGCAAAATCTTTCATTAACTTTGGTTTTTTATGCAGCATATTAAGCTGAAACTACCTTATTTGGTTCCAGCAAGTTACACTCCAACCCTTAAAAACACCTTTTATAAAAATGCCCATATTTCATCCACTTTCAAAGCCCCCAACACTCAACAGCAGGAGCTCAAGAACCACAGTCAATCTATCCCCATGCCTTGCATTGATATTACAGGTCCTAAAAGTGTAATTTGTCTTTGATGATGAATGAGGACTCCACAAAACATTTCCCTTGCTCCAATGTGAGTCCAAGAGGAGTGTATTGTCATTATATATCCACTTAGGCTCGTATTGGAAGATGAACTTTTGGAGCCTAAAATCCCTGAACTGCCAGCATAGAAAAATCAACATCTCATAAGAAAGAGCCACAGCACTTATGTTAGATTCTGAAGTTTAGATCAATGAAAATAAACCATCCAAACTGTGCACACCTTCCAGGGTCCAAGGTGCTTGCACCATACCTGCCATACAATGGGATCCTACCCTCCAGACACCACTGGATTCCAGTGATAACCAAAAAACTTGCAACAATAAGAAATGCAGTTACTAATGAGGAAAAGCACAAAAATTTGGAGGCACAGCAGGCTTATAATTAAAAAGTCTAACAATAAAATAAGGCACATGCTGGTTTTATTTTAAATGGAAGTTATTAAATTACTATGCTAATGCCCTTAATCTGTTTTCCAATTTTATTGCATGACATGAAGAACAGTGTAAAGAATTATTAAGAATTTAAAAGCAATATTAACATAAAAATGTTAACATTTAGAATGGCACTTAAGAGCTCTTGACAAAACTCTGAGAAGCCCTTTTGCTGACAGATTCCCAGTAAAGCAGAACCACACAGCACTAAGAGAAATCAGCAATAAACTTGTGATTGTGACATTGCTTCTGTTTCTCATATGTCACTTTAGAAATGGGCATTGGAGTTACTGAGCTGCAGGTGATCCCTCCCACATAATTTTTTCTAAATCTCAAATATCCTCCCAGGAAACTCCTTGCATTCCAACACTCGGACAAAACAGTATATGACTGAAAACACTTCTGTACTGTGTTCTATAAGGATTGACAGCTATGCACCATACCAAATCCCCCACAAATATGGGCAATACTCTACAAACACATACTTGTTTTCACAATATAATAGTTTTAGATAGATATTGAGAAAACAGAAGTCTAAGGAGCACTTTCAGTGTCCCTGCTACAGAAAACAGGTATTTTGCCAATACAGAGAAGATGCCTTAACACAACCTTTTTAAGGAAGAGAAATTCTATGATTTTATTCATTGATTCAGCTGGAAAAAAACCTAAGAATTAAATCAAGTTAATTTTGTTTCTAGTAAGAACAGAAATGCTGTAAAAACACTGAAAAAGACAATCCTGAACCAACAACTAAAGATATTCATCACTAGAAATTCACTGCACCTATGCAGGAGTGATTACCACTCTGATTAACAACACTGTGTACCAGCAGTGTAACATCAATTTTTGCAACAAGAAAAGGAATGGCACACTAAGAATACATTATAATAGTCTGCACAGTGTAGCACCTACTTAAATAGAAAAGACATTAAAAGAACTCAAAAAATGAATCTAAACATTACATTCTTGTTTATATAAAACACCTGTGAAGTTCTGCTATGTAGTTTACTACTAGTGCTTTTAAATTGTGCAGAATTATATTTGGATATCATTCTATTTTAACAGTCACAGAGGCAAGCCACTGATTGTTTAAATCATTTTACTCATGACTCACATTAACACAGCAACAGAGCTATTTAAAGTGCGCATAAATACATGAAAAGAAGCATTTAGAGATGATTGTTTTAGATTAAAGCCTCTTGCTTCAGCTTTCCATGCAGACAATGCATGGCCCTAAAACCGTAATGTATGCTCTGGGCAACAACACACTCTAGTCTCTCCAACTGCATCTTAACTTTTTAATGTCCTGTGGCAGCACACACATACTCTTGGTAGAATGAGAACCACTCCATTTAAGATTCAAAACAAAATCAAAATACCTAGAGACTAAAAATAATTTTCTAAGCATTGAGATACAGTAAGGACAATCCTAGGTAGCTTTCTGCAGCACATTTTTCCCACAGTGCTACAGTGTCTGTCCTCAACTCTTTTGCTGGTAGGAGATGGTTCATGCTGGTTCTAGTGCTTGATGAGACAGAAAAAACCAAGATTCCTTCACTGAAGAGGACTAACAAGAGAAAAAAGCATGAGGAAAGAACAGGCAGGGTAACCCCAAGGGGATCATAAGCTATATCCCAAATGTTAATGCAAGACATGAAGGAGAGAGAGTTATTTTAAGTAAATAAAAGGACTTTTTGGTGAATTATTTTTATTGTAACAGTGTTTGAAAACAGGATGAGAAGATATTATGTATGTTAGGTCAGGAAAACATGGTGGGTAAGAATTACAGGAGCACATCTGACCAGTAAATAGTGTAAAAGGCAGAAAGTGGAACAACAAATGATGTCACCCATAGGCTGAAAAGGAATACAAGAAGTGGAAGCCAATGATGCAAAGAAGAGAGAGCTGCAAGAGTGATATATACAAAATTTAGCAGCTATTTTTCCAAGGACCTGGAAGCTTCAAAAACAGAAGCCAGGAAAAATAAACAGAAGGTTGTAACACTTTGAACAGAAATAAAACAGAGAAAGTTGAAATTTTTGTCCTTAAGAAAAGATAGCATGAAAAGAAGAGTCATGAAATAGGGGAAAAACCCCAACAGCGTGTTTGAGAAGGTGATTTGGGTACTGAAAGGACTCAGAGTGCATTGACAAGGTGTTTTAGGATATGGTCTGAGTGTTCACCTGCAACAGAACAAAGGAATAATGGAAATAGAAAACATACTAAATTACATTTGCTTGTGATTCAGTTCTTCAGAACAGCTGTGAAAGGATAAGCATGAGAAACAGGGCAGGACAGAGACAAATGCCCACAGAGAAGGAGCAGGTGCTATCTGATTAAATGAAATCCCTCAATACAGGATCAAAAAGAAAAGGAGAGAAGGGGAAGGCAGTCCTGCAGCATTCCATTTAGAGACAGAGTAGAAAGAGGTGGTCACACAGCACAAAACAAAAAGGCTAGTTTGGTACAAGAAGTAACACAGAGTTCCACCAATGCATTAGTTAGCACAACCCGACATCTAACTTCTGCAAAGAAGTACTTTCATTAAGGTGCTTTCATTACAGGTGTTACCTCAATTAGAATCAGTTTTGGTATCTGTATGCAGAACTTCACCACATCACACTGACATCCCATGTTTTAAAGAATAAAATGTGGAGGAAGGCACAGCATCAAGAAACACCAGTACCACTAGTCCCACTTAAGAGGACAGAAAGAGCATAGAGGACTAGTTTAATAAATCACTTAAAATACAATTAAGAACTAAGAAAAAGGAACCCAGAATATGAGTCTAATGACCTTGCAAGGAAAGAGACATTGGAAATCCTGGCTAAAACTGCCAGGATACAGACACAGATGGGAGGAGAAGATAGCCAAGCAGTTACTATGGAGAGTGTGCTTGGAGGTGAGACAATAAAGACATGAGGAAATAGCAGGTGTGCAGACAACCTGAGTCTACAGTCGGCTGTCTCTGGAGAATGAGGAAAGCTTGCTTGGTACTTGCACAGGAAATTAAGGAGTAAAAAGGACTAAGAGTGGACAAATAAAGATTGACAAGCATGAGAGCAACAGAGCATCTTAAGATTCCCTTCTAACCAAAACCAGGATGCCAAGAACAGGCAAGAACACAAAGGCAACCACAAAAGTCTTTCAGAATCACAAAAGAGTGTGGAAATTAATAAAGTGGGAAAGTATCCCAGCAAGGTACCCTGGAAAGGTTTTATGAAATTGCTCCCATGACTAAGAGAAGTAAAAAACAGCACAGTGAATGGTTTATTTGCATCTTTTGAAGAAGGAGGGAGTTCTGAGAGATCACTGCAGTGACCTTGCATTTTGTCAAATCCAGAAAAGATAAAAGGTTAATAACAAAGAACAGCTATCAGGAAACCACGCATTCCATTAAAAAAAAAAATTGTTATTGAGAACTACCATTGTAATCTCTTATCAAGACACAAAAATTCTGAAAATTTGTGCCTAAAGGGCTGTATAATTTAGACCTACATAACTAGGTTACACATATCCAACTATTTAAAATGAATATTTTTCAACAACCACAGATCCTAAGACTATCCTCAGAAAATGTTCACCTACATGCCACAAGTTAATCCAAACTACAATCTGAAAAAAAAAGCAAACCCAAAATGTTGGATGTATCTGTGCAGGGTTGTGGTCAAATCTTATGCAGAAAATTAACACAGTGAAGAAAATTATCAAAATAGATGGTGAGGGTACAAATACATACGATAATAGTAGGCAGAAAGATACTCACTGAATCCTCGTCTTGAATCATCTGAACTAAATTATCAAGTACTGGAGTGAGATTTCTGAGGGAAGAAAAGTTAGGAAGATGATGAAATCAGCAGTTTCTCCTCATCCATTCTCTTGTTATTTAAAAGAAAGAAAATCCTTACTTGGACTTCATGTTGTTAAAGTTTTTGCCTAAAGCCAAGTGTCTTATCGATCGGTTTTTACTAAGCCAGACTACAAGGGTTGAGAGGTCAGATTCTAGGCCTGTAAAGAATTAGATTAGATTAGGAATTAAAATACATTTTCACAAAAGACCTAGACCAGGTCCCATTATTGATGCTATATTCATTCAAGTAATTATATCAGTGTACTAATATCCAAAATGTGTAGAAAAAATTCCATTCTTCTATCTTTAAATATTTTTCTCATTAGAGCCTTTGCTCTTCTATGAGAATAAATACTTTCTCTAAAATAAACTCTTTAAATCTCCATGCTAATCAGCTATTAAAGGCACCTCTCAGAAGCACAGAAGATAATCCCTTATCCACAGTCCAACCACCCAAGGGTAGTCCCTCGCACTGTCAGGCCAAGTTTGAAGCTCCTTGGAGAATTCTGAAACAATGCTAATAACTATTAAGTCTTAGTAGAGCTGTGTACCAATAGTATTTCAAAGCCTTCAAAAGTCTGCAAAATAGGCTAACATAACAGACTATGAATAAAATTACCTGAAAAACAAGGCAAATTTTATTCTACTCCTGAGTAAAAGAAAAGTAACTTTAGCATTCCCAAGCTAGTTATGCATTTGAGGAGTCCACTAGCTAGATTACAATGATTTAGAATTCAGATTCACAGCATAATTTAGATTTCAAATATCTATCCCTATTTATAAAAATAAATCTTTTTGCATAATTGGGCTGAATCAGTAGCTCTCAAAGCTTTTCCCTTATCCGTCCCACCCTTCTTGGGCATTCCACTGTACTGGGAACCTGCTTCTGAAATATTTCTGTATTTTGTTGATAGAGAGGCAAACACAGCATGTGAATTCTTCCAGTTCATACATCTACACCTTGAATCTGTAAGATGAGAAGCCAGCTCATATCCCAGGAATATCTGTGCTAGGAAGCACAGACACTCCAAAGCAGAAATATTCACAAGACTTCCCCAAAGACTCAAGCAGGTCTCTTCTGACCTGAAGCTGTTGACTCTTTGCTCCAAATTTTCCCTCTCAGCTTCATTCTCTACCAGACCCTTCCCTTCATTCTTTCACTACACTTCCAATTCTCATTCAGTTTCTCATCCTCTTGTACTTAAACCCAATTTACTCTGGATCTGAGCTTGCCATGATTTTATTCTGCTGTGTTATATTGATCTCAAACAACAAACTTTTGAGGGTATAGTTAGTCTTTCAACATTCCTGAATAGAAGATCTTGGTCTGAGACATTTCCATAACCAACATAGCCAATAATCACAAAGCAAGAGCAACCACCCTTGGTTACACTGTGAGCTGAAACAAAAAGCAATTCTTGACTCGCATGACCCTCCGTTCCTGTTCTGTGTACTTACCATTGTCTGAAATATCTAGGCTGGTGATATTGTGTATTTCTGCTATGCATCCTTCCAAGACTTGTGCACCTCCAGATCTTAACTAGAGACAAAACATCATCCATTTTTGCAAACTAGTTATGGTTTCAAGATCACACAGAAGACAGTGGTAGGAGCTTTGTGAATACAGAAGGCACTAGCAGCGGCAAAAACAACAGCAACAGAAGAAGTTATAGACATCAAAATGACAGCCTATGCACACATTCCTACTGCTCTCATCCTTACTCTCAGTATTTGCATACAAATGAGAAAAGGGACTCTCCTTCCTTTTGAAACTACCTCTCAGCGTTAAATCAGGAAAATACTTAAATGGTTAAACACAGCAAATCCTTTAGCACTTGTGCTGGGCACTGCCTGAAGATTGGGGTGAGCATTCTCTACATTAATGGCCCAGTACATTTCTAGAGTCTGGTGATAAAAAAAAATAAACTTAGACCAGCTTGTGACACTGGCACCCTTGAACTCCATTACAGTCAGGCCTTACAGTGAGCATCTTCTTCCAGCCCTTAGCACAATGCTAAGGTACCCATGTCAGAGACAAGTGGGAGACATATAAAAAAAACCTCAATTAAATTATGCTTCCCTGTTGCTGAAAAGAGAATTTAAATAATCCATTTGTAAAACAGCCATAAAAGGCCACAAACAAGAGAAAACAGTAATATAGTAATTCTTAACTTAAGAAATAGCAATAAAAGAAAAAAATTGCAACAATAACAAAAATGTCTGGCTGCAAAGTATCAATTATGACATTATTAATCTGAAATATTACATGACTATAAAAGAAATTATAGGACTTAATGAAAAAAAATGAAATGCTCTAGGAGAAAACATCAACATTAAGAATTAAAGTTATGAAATCTTACACACTTATTTACTAATGCTACTGAATTAACACAACCTTTTATTTTCCAAAGGAGCAAAAGCATTTTCTTATTTTTTGCAGCTATGCACATTTTTATAAGGTGCATTTCACTTTTTAAACATCCCTCAGTAAAAGACTTTAGCTAAAGTGGGAAAAAAATTTATGGAAATTTTATTTTTACATATTCTATTTTCACATTATTTTCTTCAAAAAGAATGGAAAGCATTTTCAAACCTCTTCAAAGCTTTTTCACCTCCTGTGCATAAAAACTGTGTGATATTTTACTTAGCTGACTTATGTAAAGATCCTCAAATGCCTTCTAGAAGCATTTTCCATTAAAGACTTGATTTGGCATTTTTTTGAAAGTTTGAGGTATGGGACGGGTTAAGCAGCTGAATAGCTTGACCTGAGTATTTGGAGAATGGTGGTCAAAGATAACACCTAAATCATAAATCACATCTGGATTGTAAGAAGTACAGAATATAAGGCACATTTCCCCCTCTCCATAAATCAAAGCCTGCCTATCCTTCACCTCATCCTCTCAAAAAGTAGTCATATTACAGGCTGTATTTGGGCCAGAAGTGCTGCAAATTTAACCCAACTTTATTTTGGCAAGAGCATTTATAGCATTTGCTGTATGAAAGCCAAAATCACTCAGCTTTGCTTTGTGCTGCTCTCTCATTGTGGATCACCACAAGGCAACCATTTTATACAGTGTCACACCTACTATTGCAGAATCTATGGAGGTGACAGATCATCCGTGGAACTGGATTGGTTGTTGGTAAGGTAAAGTTCTATACACTAAAATTATACTCACAATAGAATCCAAATGTTTATGGCTATATATACTCTGAGGGCTGAAGTGGACAATTTTTCAGGAGTAGCTTTCAATCTTGCATCAGATAACTCTACATTCAAAACTTTAAATATATAAACATTTCATGAGCACAAATGGTGATATCTATTTAATCTGACAGTGATGACAAAAACTCTGCTTTTAGGACCATAATTTGCTGCAACTGTGTTAAAATATTATACATATAAATATATATATATATAAAAGCAGAGATGAATTGAAGTGCTGCTTGTCAATGTGGACTGTGATACTGACAGAAAGACTCTCTGCAACAGCTCCTATATGACATACTTCTGAGACTACAAAGAAAAGCTTTAATTCAGAAAATGAAGAATAATCCTTCTACAATTAAAAATGCCAACTGTGTTCAAAGCTATGAACTACCAATATGGCAAGGGCAAACAAAGCTGCTTACTGATTTAACAATTAAGGTAAAGCATGGAGGGTACTTACACAGTGACCAAGCTAAGGGAAGCAGAAGGGAAAAGAGTGAAATACATCAGTGCTGAGCAGGTAGAAATAAAAATGTAATTTTCATTGTAAAAAGTAATTAGAAAAAAACCAAAAACAACCAAACAAGCAATAGAAAATGATTAAGCTTGGAGATAATATACCATAAAATTATGGGAGCAAATGAAAAATGGTGGGAGAGGGAAGGATTTATCCTTCCATGGTTGAGTACAGGCTGCCTGATGTAGGAAAGAAGAGGGCAAAGCTGAAGTGTCAGCTTTACAGCCCCCTAGCAGCATGTGCTTGCAGGAACTGGGGGTAATGGTGACTGGCTCCAAGCTTCCCAGCACTCTCTTTCTGGGTGTAGATTACCTGCCCAGATCCCAGAAGGCCAGGGAGAGATGGAGCAGGATGCTGAGGTGCTGAGAGCACTCCCAGCTGCCAGCACATCAACTTCCCTGCCAGTGGAAGCATAACGTCTTTCCAAAGCACATGAGAATGGATAAAGCTCAGTGATGGGAAAAAAAAAATGTTAAGGGAAGGGTCTAAGGAAGTTACTGTCAATTTGGAGGGACCTGCTACAGGAATGCAACTCTGAGTTGGACAGGATTCCTTCCTTTCTGATAAGAATCAGCCATGACCAAGTGCTTTGGTTTCAATAAATGTCATTGCCCCTCGAAGGGCTCTTTCACATCCCATCCTGGGTGTTGTTTCATGAAAGGGTAATATTTTGTCCCCTGTCAGCCCTTGTTGATTTACATGCTAATTTATACTCTCACTACTTGTATTTTTGCTTTATTGATTGATTTATTTAAGGCTATGATCATAGGACTTAATTTTTATTACATTAATTACTCCTCCCTTTTCCTTCCATCCTCTGAAAGATAAATTATCATCTATCTGATCCCTCTACTCAGAAGTCAGAAGCATATGTACTTGACTTGAAAGCTTCTCTATTTGGAATTTACATGTAGCACTCTTCAAAGTAATAATATTTTCCTAAAGAGTCTAAAATATCAAAAACTATGATATGCCTTTACAATGATTTGGTTTTTTCTTCATCAGGAAATCTGTGCACATTCCAAAAGCAATTGACCATGAACCTAAATGCAAGGATTACTGCACTTCAACATGGTTATCAGTATTGCATGTTTTCTGCTTAAAGGGAAACCACTGTGTTTGCAGGCACTTCTACAACAGTTAATACTCTGATGTCCTTGGAAATGTCTAACAAATGGGAGGCTTAAAAAACAGGGAAGTCAGAGAAGGCCTGAGCCTAAACTGGTTCATGTTGGTTTTGGCAAGAGTCCACCACAGAGTTCTCTACAAAATGACTTTGCCTCAAGTGGTTCCCCGGGGCTGTGTCTGATCTTTTCTCATTCTGCTATAGCCATGCAGGAATGGCCCTGCAAGTGTATGGGCAATCCTGATAAACAGAGTGCACAGCAAAGCACTGGGAAGCAAGAGGAAACAAGGCAAATTAGTTGCCACAATTGTTCTTATTTATTCTTGAGGCCAATTTTACAGAGCTTCTTACGTTAAGAACTTTTACCAAAGTTCTTTATTGGCTTGAATTGATTAATTGATTAGAAAATGGAATTTCTCCCAAGGTTAAAAAGCAAACCTGCAGGAGGAGGAAGCATGTCTTTGGTTCTGAAGGAAGACAATCGAACCACAGTCTTGCCTTCAGGGCATGCAGTTTCCTTTGAGCCATTCAAATTTGGGAACCCTGGAAAATCCGGCTGCTAATCACACCACCAGAGAGCAGAAGCTGCCAAGCATTCAACAGGTTTTACTAATCAGGTGCTTTGAACCTCTGTGCTCATTATTTAGGATGCTGTAACACACATCCTAACTTTTACCATAACTGCTTCTCTGAGCTCTACCTTTCCCACAGCTTTTGACTACAGAGGAAATACCTCGCCCAGTGGATTTCACATGAACTCTAAAGCCTCATCATGACATATTTTTATCACATCCTGATAAATATTCCTTACCTCACAGCTACTGAGATCTAAAGACACCTCCTTCAGATTGTGATTGCAAGCCAGGCCTAATAAGAGCGCTCTGAAAAAGATCAATTTTAGAACTGTTTTAAAAAAATAAAGGACAGCTTTGCATCATCATCTAAGTGATCACAGGTTAATACACATATAATGCAAAGATTCATTTCAAAACAACACCAGCTGAGCAGGTATTTCTTAAATGACAACGGCAGCACAAGCCTGCCACACTCAGAACACTCTAGGAGCTTCAAAACTACAGGGATGCAAGGCTAATGAAGAAACTCTAATGCACCATCAACATTTAATAACATTCATCAGAGATTCATTTTCTTCAACACTTGCTTTCAAAGAGTGCCAAATGATTATAAATGAAGTGTTCTGTCATACAATCAACCATACAAACTCTGATTTTCCTAAAATCTGGGAAAAAGTTAGGTTTCTAAAATATGCAAGATGCCATGCAGCCATCTATTCCAGTCAGGCACAATGCCTGTAACACTCAAAGGCTGGAGCATGTTCATTATCACAAAATTCTCCACTTGCACAACCCAACAAGTATTTACAGATTTCAAAATGATATTCCTATGCAATGGTATCCTTTGCCTCTAGGCAGATTGGCAGACACATGAAGTAACTCATTAAGGCTTTCATAAATCCACTTTTAAAGTTTTACAGAACTTTGTTTCCACATCTCAAAGTTAGTGTTAATATCACACTTTTATTAATACTGTCAAATCAGAAAGCACAACAGTATGTGTAATAGATAAGAAACAAACAAAATCTGTGTATATCTTCTAATATCTTCAGAGTAGATGCAGTTTTGAATTAATAATTCAACAGAGAAACAGAAGGACTTCCTTCTCCAACTTCATTTCAGCCAAAAGCAGCTAACCAAGTGACTGATGCATGGAGATAAAAACCAACCCCTTCTGATGAGCCATTTGTCTACACACTTGCTATGCAAGCAGTGTGTCAAAGCTACATTTGAAATGTGTGTGCCTTGGGCAGGTTTTTCATTTAAAGGTATTTATATCTTTTGTCCTGCAGGTTTAATCGGACCTTCTCTATTAATAACTTGTGCTTATTTACTTAAGCTATTAATATATAGAGGGGAGGAAGGGAAGTGAAAGTTCTGCAGCAGTTCTCACAAATCTTTTGATGATCTTGTCTATCTCACCCAGACATGTGTTTTATTCAGTCAGTCTGGCTGATGGTTAGTTTGCAAAGAGCTTCCTAAACATTTCCAGGAAATAAAAATACAGTGCAAGCATAAAAAATGCAGATTAAAAGAAGAGACTCAGTGCTGCTTCAGTTGTACACTTTTCACAGGAAGAAAAACAATTTTTTCCCTAACCTCTTCCCTAAGAAAATCCTCCTGTTTCTCAATTCTTTGTCAAGAAAAGATCACCAGCCTTCAAAAGGCCTGAAGGCAAACATATCATACTTACACTTGGCCACTATGTTTAAATCACACACATGGCAACACATGGAGAGGTCTTATCAACTGTGCATGATGCAGAATACAAGAATTGGCCTTGTAATTAGCATTTGCATGAAAAGCATATCAGAAATTTGTCTTGTTACAGCACTGACAGACCAAAATACAATTTTTGGCAATGTCTGTAAAATTCAACAAAAATGCCAACTTACACTTCAATAAGGACAAGAGTACAAACTGGCTCAGTTTAAAATGGTGAAAAAAAAGAGTGAGCTGCAATGGAACATTAACTATATTACCTATGTACAAGGTATACCCTCTCCCCATCCACCACATGGCATCCTCATAGTACAGCTTTATCAGCAAACCTGCTCCCTGGAAGGCTTGATTTACACTGTCCAAGCAAGTTCATGTCCTTCACAGACTGCACTGATAAATCATTATCTTTAAACTCACTGACTTAGCACATGCAATTAAACATACCACAACTGCAGAGCTAAAGGGAGCCCATAAAGAAATCAAATAGCAATTAATCAGGGGGATTTGGAACTCGGGATGTCAGGAATCTGCATTTCATCTATCTCTTTTTTTCTCTCGGCAGGATTGATCTTGAATCACACATTCAACTTGGTGACCTCTGGTTCACAGACACAAACCAGGAACTTCTCCTTTGTCACTGGACAGCTCCAAAAGCTTTTTGACATAGGCTGATGAATGATGCCAGGAAAGTACTATTTTGATACACTATAGTATTTAAATTTTCCCTTCCTGGAGCCATCTCTCATGTGCGCTTGCAGCCTTGGCAATGACAAATAAGTCTGCCTGAAAAATAGTGTTCCTATCTTCTTGTGTTTAACCAACACTGTGATCTTGATGGTTCTGGATAACTTTTGTAATTTGTTGTAATTAAGAACAAAAGGCTAAACAGTTGTCCTGCAATACACATCCTCAGTCCTTTTAATACCAGATTAACTTCCACAGGACATTTTTGAAGTGGAATAGTGAAGCCATGTAGGGTTTGAGAAGCAAAGCAAGATGTCCTGCAGATCAAAGTCCTCTGTAGTGTTGTGACACATTCAGCTCAAACTGAATGAAAAATTTAGGTCAGAGAAAAAGCACATCACAGAAATTACCAAAAAGTACTAACAGCTTCTGTGCTACCTACCTCCTAGGCAGAGGTGAATGCTGTCACCAGAACAAAAGCAGTCCAGGCCAAAATACGAGACAGCTAAGAGTGGCATGGATGCTTTGAGACCTTCCCACCCAGCTGGATTTTCCCTGGAGCTTTCTGTGCTAGTGAAAGAGCTTTCTGCTCCCAGCTCATCCTATGCTCCACATCACTGCCACTTTACTTCCACCAACACCAGTCAGTCAAGTAACTCCCTCCAATCCAATTCAGTCAAATTGAGCCAGATTATCTTAAACATTACCAGCAGCAGTTTTTTGCTAATGCATATTTTGACTGAAAAGGACTAGGAAGATACTATTTGCTGCTCAGCTGGCAGGCAAAGAGTCCCAAGTTTTTGGGATAAATTAATATAAGAACATCTTTTATGAGCACAGGCAATTGTACAGCACTCACCTGCTAAAATTCCTTATACCATAAGAGATACTGAACATGATAAGAAGAGAACTTTAATGAACCTCAGTGTTTGGTGCTTCTCACCTTTCCTAATTTCTGGGGATATATTCAATGTCCTACAGTATTCTCTTTTTCCTCTCAAACCAATACTGTCCTCTGTAGCGATCACATCTATCCTTGCTTTTCATCCCTGCTGCCCTCCACCATAGGATCAATAGTCTAATTAATCAGAATCAACCATGTTTCAAAAAAATCACCTTCTGTTTGAATACACATCTGTACCACACCTTCCTAATACTGGCAAAGTCTGAGCAAGCAGAACAACAATCAAGAGCATCACACAGAACAAAGTGAAAGATCACAGCTAAAATGGCTCCTGCAGTTAAATATGGATTTAATTCCACTGCATCTGACTCAACCATCAGGTTCTTCTTGGAGGTGCCAAGCAGCAAGACAAGAAGCCACAGGCAGAGACTGATGCACAGGAAGTTCCAGCTGAACATGAGGAAGAACTTTATGTGCAGGTGACCAAGCACTGGAACAGGTTGCCCAGATGTTGTGGAGTCTCCCTCACTGGAGATACTCAAGAGCTGTCTGGACACAATCCTGGACACATGGCTGTCTGCCTCGTGCTTTGGGATGACCCGACTTAGGCACAGAGGTTGGAGCAAATGAGCCACTGTGGTCCCTCCCAACCTGACCCATTCTGTGATATTGTACTGCCCTTGAAAAAATACTCCAAAACTGCGTGAACTACTCTTTCTGCTGCTGCACTTGTCACTCTTCCATCCCTTAGCTTCCTCCAGAGTGTATCAAAAGCTTTCCATCCCATTCTCACTAACTACTCTTTATATCCCACATCTCCAATGTTGCCATCAACTCCTGTCCATTGGATACTCCCCATTCCCCTTCCCTGTTCTCCCTCAGTTGGCAGGCTCCCAACCACACAAGGCTACATCCATGCACCTATATCCATACTAGGATTCAAAATAAGTAGTGAACATGTCTAGGTGTCTGCTAGGGATAAGGTTATACATATTTTAACACATATTAGTTAGGAAGCTGACATTTTGAAAAAATTAAGCCAAATAAACACCAGAATTCTGCCAGAATCACAGAATGGCCTATCTAGACTAGACCTATCCATCTAGGCCTATCTCGACTTTAAAAGACACTTTTAAATTTCATGTCTGAAAACTTCAACACAGCTCAAATCCACGCACATCACAAGAAGGGTGACAGTGCTTCACAATTTCCCTCAGCCTGCAGAACCCATGAGTCACAGGTTGGGTGACATACAACAAGGAGACTCATCCCACTTAGCATTCTTGGAAACAGCTGCCATTGTCTCCTCCCCCAAAAGGACAGCATAGTTCTGTGCAATAGGTTTCTCCTCCCAAACACTGCAACAGGTTCTGTTTCATTATGGCTGCTGCAATATTGCAGTCCCAAAGGAATGGCACTCACACAAGCCTATAATCCCATTTCACTGTGGAGCAGTTTTGTTCCTAAGCCACAAAGAAAGAAATACATCAAAAAAATGCTGACAGAAGCTAAACAACTCTGACATTCCCAGAGCAAAAAATATGATTAATAGCCTCAACTGTGAAATGGAAAGAACATTTTATGAATGTGTGACCATCACAAAACTCACTCTTGTAATATCAATAATATACAACGGGGAAAAAAAGAAAAAGAAAATTCTTTCCCCTTTTTAATATGAGGCACTCATATAACAACAATGCAAACGAGGCTTTTGGCACAGGAGAAAATGAAATTAAATTCTTACTTGAGAGGCTCAGGAGGGAGTTTAGTTCCTGAAAGGTTAATCTGCATCAAAGCAAGTGAGCTGCTGAAAAATTGTTTGAAGGAGGGAGGGACTTCTTTTCCTTTTCTGTAAGTAAACAAATTCATTAAGAAGTAGCATTTAGACACTCCTCATTCCAATAAATAGTGAATGCAAGCCATCAGAAATGTAATGATCTTTTACAGTTTAATTGCTCTACCTTAGGCAGTTCTGTAATCAGTGGCTCCCAATTAGCTTAGAATTATAATGTCATCAAAGTGTTGATTCAACAAACAATCCTCACAACTGCACTGCTACACAGAAGACATTACTATCTACCTCCTGTTTGGTGAACTACAAAGAATGATCATTTAGGTCTGGTTAATAGTGAACATACATCTCACAAGCAGAAGATCAAACAGGACATGAACAAAACCCTGAAACTGCTTTTTCACCTCTAGAAATAATTACTCAGTGCTAGAATACCCTAGCATCAATTAGGTGTCATCTCTGATAAGAACCCAAAGCTTCAACCTGAAGAAAATGGAAGCTAATATTTCCCAAAATGCAAGTACTCTAAAAAGTAAATGTTCAATCCCAAAGACTTTCAAAGGGAGTTCCTCTCAGAAGAAGACAAAACAGGAAAAAAAGCATTTGTAACCACATGAAAAATACAAACTTTAAAAATCTTATATAAAGAGGAATCAAGTCAGCCAGACTTCAAAGCCTGATGCTATGCCCTTTAGAGACAAAAGATATATATATATAGACTTTCTGCTGCATCAGTACCACACAAACATATTAGACAAGGTAGCTTACTTTACAAACCTTTAGCAAAGAGCAGAAAGGGAAAGAAAATATTTTGCTTAGAATAAATAGTACCTATTTCATCGAGCTCTAAGACTTCTAAAGCTTTATAAAAAAGTCTCAGATTTATTCTTAAAAAGAAGGGTGCTAATGAGTGCAAGAAATTACAAACCAAAATACTATAGGAATTGAGGGTAATGACGTTTAAATTGTACCTGTGAGAAAACAGAGTCCTTGAGAGGCTAAGGACAGCTAGATGCTGAAGACATCCACGAAGGAGGGCTCCACACACCTGGTTCAAAACAAAGGCAAATCATTTTACTTTATATTAACCCAAAAAAGAACCTAGGGATAGAAGGTAGGGAATGTTTCCTTGGTATTGAAATAGCCACAAAAATGGTCTTTACCATATCTAGTGCACACTCCGTGTTGGATAAATCCAGGTGAACAAGGGCATTTGGCTGGGCCAAAAAATTGTACAGGCTCTATAATTATTGGGCAGAAAGAATTACAAATGTTAATATTTATATTATGACAACAATTACTACCTGTCATTGCATTTTCAGCTTTTACTATAAAATCACCTGAAACTTCACCTAATCAATACAAGCTCTTTTCTTTTGCAGGCTTTTTTTTTTTAAATAGTGTGAAAATGGAGCTCAGACTACACTAACCCAACATTTCTCTTAAAGCACAGGTCTTGTGTTACTGCATTTAACTTTTGCAGCAGATGATAATTAATTGAGATGATAATTAAACAAAGATTTGTGATGTCACTCAGATTTCAGAAAGGGTAATTGGTTTGTAAGTTAAAGCTAGACCCGTTAAACATGAGGGAAGCAACTAACTTGCACCTGAAGTCCATGCTTAGTTTTTAATATCAGCTGCATATTACAGGTTTAAGGGAGATTATAGAAAAAGTAATAAGATTTTAACATTGATGGCTTCAGCATTGTATAGAATATGTCATGTAAATGTTAGCATACGTAAAACTTCTTACTATACACTGTTTCATTTTGGGTTCTTTTTAGTCTCAGAGATCAACACAGAAAGATAAAAGTATGACCTAATTCACAGAAAAGTGGAAAGCTCAACTCCACATGAAATTCAGCCAAACAGTGCACGCTTAACGTTTCTAAAATAGATCAATTTTCCCAAAAATTAGGCCATTCAGCCCCTATACCTACAATACAAGATAGGTCCCCACTTTAAAAATTTCTGTGCTTTCCTAGGGTATAATTCCTGAATAACAGGATTTCCTTGCTCCTGTTTGAAAACATTCCACAGACTAAGAGACCTCAGTATTAACAATCTTTATCTTTGAACCATCCCTCTGACAGGTAAGAAAATCCTCACTTTCCACATTTATCTCTTAAAATATTGTAGGTAGACCTTAGGGGTTTTTTTAAACACTGCCTGTCAAAGATATATTTATTACACTTTATTTTACCTTTTTTACATTATTTACTATGTTATTCTCTCAGAGTAACTCACTGTGTGTCTTTACATTTAACTAACATTTATTTGCTACCTTTAAAACTCTGTTGTCCCACTGACCCTTTCACCTCATGTCTGAAAAGGCTAGTTCTCTGAATAGGCTGATAGGCTTGAATCTGCAAGTAAGATATGTGAAAAAATCATAAAGTCATATCTGACTGCACTTTAAATTACGAGATTGGTTGACTGTAGTTTTGCATCTTCTAGATGTTCAATACTCAGAATTCAAAACTTGACAGTTACATGCACATAACTTTTGATGTGAAAGAGAAATGCAAATGTAACAGTCAAAAAGTGAATGTATACAAATTGGGAAGTAAGTGGATTTTGTTATGGAGGAAATACAGCTTCATTTCAATGGCAATTGATAAACTGAACAAAGGAGTCTAAAAAATAATTACATTCTTCAAAGAATCATGGATTTCAACAGCACAAGGAGGTGCACAAATGTGTTTATACAAACAAAAATATTGAAAAACAGAAATTAATTCTTTATAAGCCAAAGGAAATAATTTGCTTCCAACCTACCAATGAAAAATTTGTAATACTCTTATCATTAAAATGATGATGAGGACTTTTTAATGGCATTTTGCCACTTTCAAACAGAACTCAGAGAGAATGATAAGTCCACTGAAAAAAAGTGGTACCCTGCACTTTTCTCATGTGTCAATAGAAGCCAAAGACTAAAGGCATGAACTGAAACTACGTGGACTTTTTTTCAGCTGTGTGGAGCAGTTCTCTGACTTTATACCAAAGAGTAGAAATAAAATTGTTATTTTCTATCCCTACTAAAACCGTACAGAAATAAAGGCCAAAAAGGATCTAACCCAGAAGGTTTTTGCCTTTCTCTCTGCCATTAATTAAACCACCCGTTCATGATGTTCCCAGAGGGAGGGAAGTGCTTACTGAGAGATCATCTCCGCGGAGCGCATTCCCTGAGAGGTCAAGATAGACGAGCGTGGTGGCGATCAGCGAGTTGGCACTCAGCGACTGGGAAAGGCTGTTCACCCCTGCCAAAAAAGAGGTCACCACTCAGCTGAGCCAGCTCTACACAAAGCTGGCCCAGAGCCTGCAAGTGCACAGGTTCAGTGAGCACAGACACACACACGGAAGTTTAATGGCTTCCTGTTGCCATGGCTGTACTGCGGCTGAGGAATACAGATCACCAGGCAGATGTGAGAGCTGTCCCTGACACAGCATGCCCAGTTCCACCTGGACCACGCTCTCCCAACTTCCCTGATGGAGTGTATTCCCAGGATGTATCCAGATCCATCTCCAAACAGACCTTAAAAACACAGTTTACTCCATGATGTTAACCCAGTGTCTTCCTACAAACAATAATATTTAGATAAAACTATTTGTGGACGTAGATGAAAGCATCTGTGGAAGACCAAGTACATTAACAATTATAATTGCCGGAACTTCAAAAGCAACTGATGAGACCTAGAAATTAAAAATATTTCAATTAATGTATTTGCCTGTGATTCCATAAAAATAGTTAATTAAAAGTATCAAGAGATGCATAAAGACTCTCAGTTGCTTATCAGAAAAAAAAGTATTTTTCACATTAAAATTAAAAAGCTCACACTGGGAACAAGCCAGTCAGGGCTTTCTTCCACTGAAACTTTTCAGTTTTTCAAAATATAAATTAGGACATGGCTATTTCTGATTCCTTCAAATCTTCCTCTTTCATCTGAGGGCTCTGCAGCTTATCATAAACTTCTCAATTTATTGTAGATGGTTTTTGCTGCCTTTCAAGCACTACATGCATATGTTTCTTACATGCACAAGCATCACTGTGTCCTTTAGTTGTTGCAGCAGTTTTTTAATAAGTGCCTGGCTGAAGCTATAAAGAAGGCAAGTGATCTACTACACAACATTCAACAATTTCTCAGAGCTGGTCAATGAAATTAGATGGGCATTCAATGGATGAAACATGTCCAGTCTTCACTTAAAAACTATTATGAAACTGATTTGCCAGTGAGGATGTGAAAGAAAACAGCTAGCAAGCTACTGGAGACAAAAATACCTACATCAGTGCTTTAATTTTCTGAGCTTTCAAATATTAAGAAAGTGTCCCATATTAGTAGTATGGCTCCTGGTTTCAGGAGGCTTTTGAAACTGGAAAGTATCAAAGCACAGCAACACCTTAGTCAAGTCTCAATCTTTTCTGCTTGGAGTCATTTTTTTTTTAACTTGAGATGGTGTTGCTAAAGGTAAACTATTGCTAAAGGTAAACTGCAAACTAATACTTTTTGAAACTTCAAAAGATCTAAAAGCTCCGTTTAAATGCTTGAAATTACAGCTTTGGATTCAGTTTAGTGAGCGTTCTCAACAACGTTTACAAGCAACAGGAAGAAACAAATGCAATTTTGTCCTGGCTGCTCAATTTACCTAGCTGGGTTAAACTATGAGCAATTCAGCATGTACAACCAAAAATCAATTCTGGGAATTCAGAAGCAGTGTCTAAGTTTAAAGGAAAAGAAGAGCTATTAAAGAATTCATAATGTTCCTTCTTGTTTCATGCTTAAAAAGGGCCAACTGCTCCAAATCAGCCACATCAGTGAGGGCAAACAGTGGGAATGAGGGATTTTTTTAATTAGCCTCTGGCTTGGGCTCAGAAAAGCAAGCTTTATCTTTGAATGAGTATACTAGAATTTTTCATTTAACCAGAATCTTCAAATCAATAAATTTATGTTTGAACTTCACACTACCTCATGCTATACTCTAACAGTAATCTCACTTTCATTTGCAGACAATCTTTTATGCTCTTTTACCACTCTCAGGAGGTTCAGACTGTTAATAGCTCTCAGGAACTTTGAGACACAATATTTGAAGAAAGATCAGCTGGGAAGTTGCTGCCTGAGCTTCACTTGTCAATCTTAGAAACTTATCTCAAATAGAAAGCACTTTTAAAATAAGGTCAAAACCTGCAAGGGATTGTTCTGAATTTCTGAAAAGCTTAAAATTAAAAAAAAAAAAAAAATTAAAAAAGGGCTGGAGGAAAAAAAAGCCATGCACTTTGGAGTCTACTGAATCCAATATCCAAGGACTCTTTTAGACTTTCTCCACAAGGCAGTATTACAAGTTCCAAAATAGCCTCCCAAGTTAAAGCCAAATCATTACTGTCTTCTTAAGTTAGAGAGGAACTGACAGCTTTGCAGCAACCTGAGTTGCTTCAGGTCCTAAGTGTTGTAAGAATTCCCATTTTAAGATGTGGCATATCCTATTTTTAAGAAATACTGAGGAGCTGCCATGGGAGAACATTAACGGTAACATGTTACGCTGAAGGTCATCAGTATTAGACATACTGGAAAATATTTTCAGCTTTTGCTTAAAGATCATCTTCAAAAAGTATGTTAAAAACCTCCAGATTCTTTTAATAACCTCAGAATTCACTTTCACTGACAAGAGCTGTGTGGGTGAACTTCACTAAGCTGGCATTTATTCTCTATGAAGAAGGAAATGTTGCTAAAGAGTACTCTTGACTCACTTCACAATCACTTGCTGAAATAACTCAGCTCACATAAAGAAAAGTAGAGAATGAATGAACATAACAGAACTGCATAAATTTCTGTTAAATTCACAAGCATCTCCTTTCAAGAGTACATGTTACATTGATCACGATTCTTAGTCAATTGTCACCAAAAACTGAGTTAGCAGTAGAAAACAACAAGCTCAGAATTTAGTAAAAGTATTTTCAGTGAAAACATTATTTGATAAATTCACCTTAGGATTTACTGTTTACTTAAGCATAATAAGAGCCATAGGCACTCATAATAAAACAACAAAAACTCCTTTACCCCACCCATATTTCCCCAGGTCAATCCTTGAAGCTAGGAGAATACAGAATCTGCAATTCACAGAGCAGTAATAAACAGGATAAAAGGGCATGGTTTCTATCTGTTATCAACTAATGTCCTTCATACTGTTAACTCAGTCATCTTTTCCAGGTCATCAACATCAACAAAAAGCAGCAATAACGCCAGTGTGGTTTTTCTATTTTTAACACCCATTAACCATACAGGAGACCCTGGGTTTGTACAATCTGTGTAAGAGGTCACTGCTTCTATTATTTGTAAAACAAAAATGCAAAAAATCCTGAAAGCTTCTGACTTGTGTTTTACTGCTGTTATTGCTTTTAAAATAAACAACCATTTCAAACCCAGTATCAAATCAGAAATTTGTATTTATAAAACAAAGAAGTCTTCAGTCAGAACAAGTCACAATGCTTGGTTTCATAAAATAACTGTGTACAAAACATTTGGAAATTCCCCTATACATTTTTGCTTCAGACATTTTTTTGAAGCTCATATGAAACATATCTTTCATGTCAAGTCTTCCTTTATAATAAAGGTTCAAACTTAAGCCTTACAGAAGCAAGGCTGAGTTTATCAAAATGCTGAAGGGTATCCAGAATCCAGCCCAGGGTTCAACAATCCAGGACTGCAAAAAAAGCAGCAGCACAGTTGAGAAAATATATACAAATAATTTTTTAAAAATGATTTTTTCATAATCTGGTAAGAAAAAGTATTTTTTGTATGCAAGTCTGAAAGTTTTAGAAGAGAAAAAGAGGCATATTTATAAAACATACCTTTAGGTGACAAGGAGGTTTTAGATAAATTTAAATGCTTCAGTCCCTTTGGAAGTTTGGCGAACTGGATGCTCAAAGATGACACACCTGTTGGGGGAGCAAAGACAAAATTGATGTTTTCAGGTGAGCTCTGTGACCTCAGGTTTTCCCAGCAAATCTCAGCAGGGCAAACTGCACTGGTGACACTTGGGGAGGAACTGCACTCACTGTGCAGGTGGGCTCTGTCATTTTATAAACCTTTTACTGATGTAATCAAGATCCCTGCTTTGCTAACCACTGAACAAATAGGAAACTTTGTTTTTAACCATTAGTAATCCTCCTTAATTAGTTTAAAAATTTTATAATACACACATACTTCTGAGAAGGAGTCAAAGTGCAGCTATTGCACACACCAAGCAGTCAGCACTTGGAAAACCTGGAAGCTTTATATTTCAGAAAAAAACTAAATTAAAAAATCTAGGCAGGAACTAAAACCTAACAACGTCATTTCACACAAAACTTCAAACTCTTTTTATTTTGTTTTAAAAGGAAGGGCTGTCAAGGCAAGAAAGGCACCCACATTAGCTAACATCACCCTATTTTTCTGAGGCAAACTCCAAGAGCCTGATTGAAACCTTTTCCAAGTCACAATGACCACTTAATTCCCTTACAGCAGCCTGTAGGCCACCAGCCAGGACACAGGCTTGGAAATGCCAGAACTGCTTGCAATCCTAAACAGTAAAAACCTATTAAGATGCTAACACAGACTGGACTACCTCAGCACAAATTCAACAAAAGAAGAAAGCCATAAGAAGGCACTTTTCATTAAAGCCTTTACACAGTGTGTCCAAGTTCCCCACTCCACAAATTTAATGCTCCATTTTAAGTAAAAGATTGAAATTTGATTAAGGGGGAATATCCTAAATAACAATGCAACTAAACCACAAAATATTTATTAGAAGAATAAATCCACATAGAAACTCCAGGCTTAACCTGAGGTGTGAAATATAGTCATCTACAGCAATTCACTTGGAGAGAAAAGAGAACAGAGAAAGAGGGTAAAACCTTTTACTTGGTTGAAAACATAGTAAATTATAAAGCTAATACCCTTTCCACATACACAGACATGAAATAGTCCATGAACCTGTAGGTCACATATCTACATTTACTCTGTTTTTATTCTCTTTTACTTATCATTGATAATGAAGGAGCCAGCTGCCTTGCAGATACTGTGGTCGTTTTGTTTTTTTTTAAATGGCCTCTGTAAAAGCATGTTGCGTGCAACACTTGTACAGCTCAAAACAATACATGTTTTTTTATTTATATTGCTAAAACATTAGACCCATGAGACCTTGGAATCATTTATTGTAAAGTACAATGGTAACCAGATATCTTCACCAATTTTCAGCAAGAATGAATCAAATCATACTAACAAGATTCTCTTTCACAGCTCTATAAGGACAATCAGTATCACTAAGGATACAACAAATGTAATTTTTGCTGTCAAGCATTTTGACTAAGACATGCAGCAAATAGTTTTACCTCTCCATCTTTGTATTTAGCTAACAATTTGCAGTCTAATTATTGTTCTAGCCAAACTGAACAATTTGCACATCTTACTAGCAAGGGGGCTAATTTATAGTTAAAAGATACAGGAATCAGGTGCAGAAAAGAAAAAGTGCTTCTGGTTGCTCTGGCCCTTTAAGTCACTCATTTTTGCTAATGGCATAACAGAGATGAGAGTTCACATGGCAGAAATGGAGTTAGCTGCATCCAGGCACAGAGTTTGGAATATGGGTACTACTAGGCTTCAGTACGTTTGTTTTGCATTATTTTTAACAGAATATCAGATTAGATGCTGATCCTAGCAGAGCCAAAACCAAAATGCCATCACTTCAGTGTGGCTAGATTTTTACAGACAATATTGATAACAAACTTTCCAGGTGTTAGTCTCACAAACATTGGCAGTACCACAAAGGACAGCCAAACACAAATTAAGAGACTGGTCTCAGTAAAAAAATTCACTGTATATAAATAGTGCACTGTATTTCAACTGAAGACAGGTCCTGTGCTTTAGGTAAACTAAACTGACTTCCCATGCTGTTGGAATACAGACAGTTGCATTCATATATATTAATATTATGCCTTCACCTATTGGTACTCAACAATTTACAATAGCTTAGTGTATGTTTGTGTGCATACAAGGTGCAATATGCTCTTCTCCAGAAAACAAAGAACACTGTGATTTCCCTTATAACCGCAAAATGATCTAGTTCCAGTTCCTGCAGGTGATTTTTCAAAAGGTATTTTCTAAAATCCATATCTTTATATGAATCTCCGCTTTTACTTGTGAAATCCTTCTTACCACTCCAGTTTATCAAAGTCAAATCTACCTTGCACCCAGGGAATTTTCTTGAACTGAAAAGTTGCAATATTTGCACATTGCAATTTTAATTAATTTCTAAGCACTCTATAACCTATCTAATTCTAATGAAAAGGTCAAATCTTAATTGCACATCTGATAGGAGAGGCAGAGATAATGAAAAAACCCTACTAACTTCTCCAAGTTGTAGTTTCTGCATTTCATTTTTGTCTTATATGTGGATACTGTGGAATGGCTTGAATCTATAGGTTTGTTGGAAAGAAAGCATCCCCATGGATATATTTTAAAAAATGAAAAAAAGAAAAAAGATATCCTGCACTGTAGAGTACCCAGTGTTTGGTCAATTGTTTTGCTTCCAAGATAAAAATTAGTTCCTTTAAAAAAACAAACGAACAAAAAAAAAACCTTTCAAATAACACAACCTCAATACACTTCTTCAAAAGCAGAATCAACAATGTAGCAGTCTTTTTTCCAGCTTACAACAGAAATTTCTGCAAAATGCAGTAGGCCTATGGCACATTGTAACAATAACTTTCTTCAGCAAAGCCTTGGCTTTCACACGATAAGAATTCTTAACAAGGACAAGCAATGATCAGCAGGCAAAAAGCAATCAGAAGAGTTAAAGCAATTCATGTGAACAATTTCAAATAAAAAAAATACTTACAATAGGTTAAAAACAAAAACATTATCATACTTGCTTCTAGTCAAAAGAAAAGTGATAAAGATGTAGAAAAGAAAAAAAAACCTTCCCAGCTATTTTTCTCCTCACTGAACCAGCAAGAAAGAAGAGACACCTACAAAATTCTGTGTTAACAACATTCTGAGTCCATCAGGTTGTAATCAGAATGAACAGCATTTCTATTTTGAATCATGACAGCAGAAGGAATAGAAAATTTCCCCCAAAGAAACCAAATAAAAGAAGAAAAGGTTCACTGTGTAAAATTCTTATTTTTGTTCTGGCCCAACAGGAGCACAAGATAGTCTGATCCCAGAACACTGTGTGCCTGGAATGCATTAAGTGAAGCAAATGGAAATCTCACATGGGCAGCACTGAAGGGTCAATTCCAGACAGAAAGAATGTAACCTTATTTTAAAAATAAATGCCTATTGAGTGAAGAAAGAGTAGACAAGGGAGAGGAATGACTTGATATGTACTGAAATCATGCCTAGCAGTGCCTAGTCTGATAAATGCTGAGCTGTTCAGCTTGATTTTCCATCTTTTGGAGTTAACAGCACTTTGCTCCATAGGAATGCCAGTTATGCCAGCATTATTGAGCATCACCAAGACCTCACAACAGGGCAGCTAGCACAGAGCTGAGAGAAAGGGGTAATTTGCATACTGAAAAGAAATATGGCAGTACAGCTGAAATAAAAACACAAAACCATCAGAAAAATACAATCCAAGAAACAAATTTGACTTGTGCTTCATCTTTCAACTGATTACACTGCTTTTAAAAATACAGACCTCTTAAAAACTAGAGAGGATTTTTTTACCCTCTAGTGCTAAACAATCACTAGTTCTATCTTCTTTTAAAATCCAGGGTTGGTTTAAAACATTTAAATATTTCTCAACACACCAATAGATATGCGTAAGTTAAAAAGAATTGCAATTGTCAGTCATTTGTGAACAAAAAAAAACTTACAGTAGCATTATGCACAAAAAATAACCTATTTTTCAAGCAAAGATGAACAGAGCAGCAATAATCCTATTACATTTTTATAGAAAGATAAAAATGTAAATGTTACAGTACCTCTGTCTTCAAGTGGATTGCTAGCAAGGTTGATCGTATGGAGTCCTGAGTTGGGATTATGGGCTAGGGCACTGGCAAGTTTCTGTGCAAAATCCCTGCAGCAAAAAAAGAGCCAGTGGGAAACTGTTATCTCCTCTGTCATCAGCATATTCAAAGTCTTAAAAGCATCAAGGGATGACTAGACACAAGTGGCCTTTGCTGCTGCAGAGCATTGACTCATGGTCTTAAACAATCCTTATCTGACTCATTTTCTGTCTTTCACACATCTTTGTTATTTATTCATTTTGTGACCTAAGAGACTGAAAAGTATACAATCAAAGCCTAAAAATGCTTTTGACAGAGATCTGAAGGTATAAAATAGGGGTTACACAGAACAACTCCAAACTTGACAACATTTTCCATCTCTCTGCATGTCATAGGATTTGTATACATCAACTTGCACACCACCACCTCCTTCACTCACAAGCCATCCTGCTCACTTGCAGCAGCTTTCTGCCAAGAGTCACTCAAACAGATGGGCTTTGCAACATATTCAGAAGTATTTCTAAACCTACAAAACAGCAGGAATAGCTCTCTCAAAGAACAGCAGCACACTGATGAGCTGGTCTTTTGCTTCTGTTTACAGTGAGAAGCACCAAAAGACATGACTGGCTGATCATAGTCCCAGCAATGGATCCAAAATAGATGTGGAGTACCAGTTCTGTAATTCTGACAACAGCCAGGCCAGGGAGCACAGAGAGCTTTGAAGCAATCTTAATCAACCATGGCAGACAGATGTAGTAGCATGACCTCTGTTCCAAAGCCACTTGAGAGGCAAGGGAGCACTGCCCTGTCTGAAAGCACTTTGCTGCAGCTGGCTGCCACCACCCACAGCACTAAGGTGAAAGCTAGCTTGGGTTTCCTTGCACACCACACTGTCACACTCTGGTGGAGACACATGCCTTGCATGAAATCAGAAGGCTGGTGTCTTATCAGCCCTAGGACAAATCCCCAAACCTGTTCTCATACCAACTGAGAAGTTATGATCTGATAAGGGATGAGACCTACTGTGGGCCTTTGATAAAGTGAAGCTGAAATTCAGTGTTCTTACTTCACCTAAGTTAGACACCAAGATAGAAAGCAAAACTATGTCTTGAACTTCCTTCTTTCTCTCTCAGCCTTGAAGTACATTACTTCTCCTCCTGTAGGCCAGTGGTGCAGAGCTAGCAAAATGCTAATTAACACTGCCCTCTTTCCTTGGAACAGATCCTGCCTACCATCAAACTCTGTGCTGAGAATCACAGTGGAGGTAGCATCCTCTTCAAGCATTTGGAAAAGAAAGGAGACTGAACAGCAATAGCCTCAATAGCTTTTGGTTATCTGCAGTTGCAAAGCTTACTGGAGTACAGAGATGCTCCAGGGTTTCCATTTGAAACCCTATGTCCTTCTGGGGCTAGAACTGGTTCCAGCACTGCAGATGCATGATGAAGGGCTGCCTTTAGGAAAAACATATTCTCTTCCTCAAATATAAGCAGCATGTGAATAGAAACACTTAACAAAAGAACTTTTGTCTTGAAACTTTGCCACCTGACAGGCCTCAGGGTCTCCTGCTTTGCTACCAGCTGCTGCTGCAGAAGACTACAGATCTCCTGTAGGTCTTCAGTGACATTTGCCAACACTCTGGAAATCCTCCAGCATTTCAAATGGTGCTAGATGCCTGCCCTTAGGCAACTGAATCAAGCTCCTTATGTCCAGCCAAGAAAAATGAAGTTTTGAGTTAAAAATCAACAAACCCTTTCCTCTTGAGGAGTTTCCTCCTCTTCCTTTATCCCTAACAGATTCTTGTAATTACAATACTTTTCAAATACATTACAAATACTTCCTCAAGGCTTATTTACAAACTCTGCTCCAGCTTTTGCCAACAATATAGGCAGGATTACCAGAATGTTTTGGACAGCTAGAGTGCGTGTGAACCATTTAGCAAAGGCACAGCAAATCAAATTCCACCAGAAAGCACTGAATTATCTATACTGGACTCACAGGGCTCCAAGGCTCATTTTGGAAAAAATCATACAACAAATAACACACACTCCATGTGCAGCCTCTGCCATAAACAGAGGCACCTTGGCTCTGCTCATGGGGGAACATTTCTTCTCCTCCTTAGTTCACTACTTGTTTCAAGTCATAAAATTGTTTACTTCTTTTGGCTGCACATTTATGAACAGAGCATGTGGTGTTTTCTGTAAAGCATCAAGTTTGCTCTACATGTATTACACAGCCATGCCTGGCTGAAACAAGTTTATTCAGGCTTGGAGGTAAAGCCCCAAAATATTGAATTTAACTATACATAGGACAGACTAAGGATATTTCATCAAGGGAAAGAACACTAAAAATCTGGAAATCTCAGAACAAAACAAAATAATTCCTTGGGATCTGTCTAGACAACATCCCTGTAACAGAAAAAAAAAGGATGTGTGTGAGGAAGCAACACTGTTAGGTCTAAGGACATTAAGATCCTGTCAAGAAGGGGAAAATAAGACTCAACATGACTGTCAAAGGCCCTCTGGATACCAGCAACAGGCACTTCTGCTGTTCCCAGTGTGGCAGCTGGCCACTCCCTTTGGAACAGGGCTGCACAGGGCAGTGTGAAAGGAGGCAGGGACATTCTGCCTGCCAGCTTTCCCAGAGCATGTAAGCACAACAAATAAATCACTTCCATCAGCTCCTGCAAACAGGCCTTTGCAGACTGGGAAGTCTATCTTGCAGTTCCATGTAAATCATAGAATATCCTGACTTGGAAGGGACTCCCAAGGATCAAGTCCAGCTCCTGGTGCTGCACAGGACACCCCAAAAACCCCACCACGTGCCTGAAATTGTTGTCCAAAGGCTCTTTGAGCTCTGACAGGGTTTGGGCCATGACCAGTGCCTGTGGAGCCTGTTTCAGCACCCAATCACCCTTAGGAGGAAGAATTTTTTCCTAATATCCAAGTCCTTGCCATTTAGCATCTTTCGACAGAGCAGGCCAAGGGCAGCTCCCACCATACACAGACTGTGCCTGTCAGACACAGCTGCAAAGCCTGGTAGACACCAAAGCCCAGCCTAATTGATAGACTGAGGTGCCCACTCAGAAATCAGTATTTTGGTTGTCACATATTGTCCCATTCCTCTAAAATACTTTAGTGATTAACTCTCTTTTCAAGTTTTTTTGGGCCAGCCTGAATCACTCTGCTCTCCCTGAAATCAGGACATTGCATAGGTTAATTAAAACATTTACTAAAACATTATTACTATCTGCATTACTATATGTTTTGAAGCCTTCCAATGTTATCTAAACTGCATCCTTTATGTGTAGTTAAAGCAATAGCAAGGGGGATAAAATTTCCAAGAGCATCTAAACTGGCACAAATCTTATCAGACAGGGGCTTTCATTTGACATCCTGTTTTTCCCAACAGGAAGTTCACACTTCCCTAGTTCTGGGTCCTTATTACTGCTACTGTACAATAGTTTGCTGTTTCATCATTTGGGAGGATGACAAGTGTGTATGAGGCTGTGGCCCAAACCAAACCACAGATATGAGTGGCTGGAGATAGAAAAGAACAGAATCATCTTAAACTGACTCTGCTGCAGGAAGAAATATGCTCTTGCAGCTGCTAGGGTTATTTCTTACAGCTTTACTCTTGATAGCTCTTTCTTAACCCTGGTTTGGCATTCTATCATAGCTCATTAAAAATGACTGGTCTGTAAGCCATGGGAAGGAAGATAGCCAGCAACAACATGATCTCCTAGCAAACAGATATGAGAAATGGCAAAACTGACAAATGCATCCTTGGCAAAAACAGACAGTGTTGATCAGAACAGATACACACCAAGGCACAATGCCAAACACTCTGCATGTAAATGGAGACATGAAAACCAAAGTCACAGGTTGATTAGCTGTCAAGTCCTGTCAAAACTGAAAGCAGTTAATCCAACTGTGGTAAATTAAGGTAGGCAACGTGCAAAGGTAGTCAACATATCCTTTAATATTAATGATTATCACTAGATTTCATGGCACATACTGGAAGAAAAATGAAATTAAAACCAGGGGCTTATGTTTGAATGGCAGCTATTGAAGGCAGCACACTAGTGATCAGAAAGTTCATGTATTATTCCAAACTCAACCTCAAATTTCTCTGTATCATGTAGGCAATTTTCTTGTAAAGGCATTTCAATGCAAAGTGCACTTTAAAAAGGAGAAGACTCCAACAATGGAAGAGGAGACAATGTAAGGCACACCGAATTATCTCCCCTGTGCTTATTTCGCATTATTTTTAATTCTGCTATTTGTGTTCTGCTTCTCCCACCTTTACACTTCTTTTTTAATTTTTAAAAAAATTCGTTAGTCTAGAGTTTATCTTGTCTGCATTGTCTTAGACACTACCCTAATACCAAAATAAGTACAAGTACACAAGTACTACAAGTACAAACTAGCACAGCTGGAAGTAACTTGAACTTTGCTTCTATTTCTCGTGAAGCAGGGAAAAACGCAAATACCTAGTAACTACAACTTACTGTATTTAAAATATGTGCAAGGATTTAATTATATGGCATATTTCTGTCTATCTTCCTTGTCTTTGTCAAGCTATCAAACTTACTGATCAACTTTTTTCAAAAAAGTTGTTAATGTAGAAGTCCTGTTATATCTGAGCAGACAGCAATCCACATTAAGATAACACCAGCTCATTTGGAAATAAAACAACAAAGTGTTATACAAGATGGAATAATATTACTTTTTTTAACAAAACCTAAGCCACTGTTTTTTAAATGATAAAAAGGTGTTGACACTTCTGTTGGAGCCATATTTGGAGAGGAACTGTATGAGCCAGTTCAAGGTTTATGCTCTCTTTCAATCACTCTGCTCCACTTAGCCCAACTCCCCAGGCAGAATCTTAAAAACCACCAATTTGAAGGGATTTCTTGGGCATATGGACCCTCTGGAAAACCTGATAAAAAGCTTGTGACTAGAGTCTTGTCAGACAATGAGCACAGCTTTTCTAATGCTTATTCTGGCTGACATACATCATGCATCCCTTTCAGTGGGAGCAAGCAGGATCTAAAGCGACATTTCAAAGGAGTTACTTACGTTCTAAGCCCGGCATTCTCTAATACCAGCTCTTCCAACCGACTGGACCTACTCACCACTCGCAGTATCTGCTCACAGAGATCAGTGGACTGCCACAGAAAAGACAGAACAGTGTTAAAGAACACAAACACGGAACAGACAGTCATTGAGTTAAGCTGTACATCATCATGGGATCCAGGCCACAACCATTTTCTTGTTATACATAAATAGGAAGTAAAAATACCAGAAACATCCAGGAGAGTCAACAGAAGACTTCTGCAAAAGACTCAAGAGAAGCAGGAGGCAGACTAAAAGCAAGTAACTAATGAACCAGGCCACCTAATCAAAAGGGGTAGAATTTCTATAATGACAGTGAAAACAACCTAAATCACGTGGTTCAGAAAAATATCTCACTTCATTTTTAAAGAAATCTTATTCATATACATTCTACTCCTGCAGAAAAAAGTGGCATTCTCCTTAGTGCTAAGGAGAATAAAGCCTGACCAGGAATGACAATTCAACACAAAGAAAGATGTTAGAAGCCAAACAACAACAACAAAAAAATCCCAAAAATCCTCAGGAGCAAAAGTACCCTGGCTAGAGAGGTCCTCCAAAGAGTCCCAAGGACTAGTGGTTAAGGGCCAGTATATTTGAGTATGAATTCCTCCAGCCTATGCAGAAGCAAATCCCAGCTCATGTTCTTACTGTTGTTGAATTCTAGAATTTGCATGGATATTTGCAAGTGCCATGAACAAAAAATGACAACAAAAGAGTTTGTTTGCTCTGCTCATTCAAATAGAGAGAAAACCGTAATTGTTAAAAAGCCATGCAACGAACTCTGTACCTCAACAGCTTTTATTATAAACTTTTATTTTGCTTCTGGATTTGACCTTTCTTTTTCCTCCCACAGCTCACACTAACCAGTGTTCATGTGATATCCAAAGCTGAATTTCAGTCATGATCATGAAGTGCTGAAACTATTCTGTTATCTGCCTTTAAAAACAACAATGTGACATTCATACCAAGGATATCTTTGTCTCTAATGACCCTCTAATATTTTCTAGTTTTTGTGTTTTCCAGGGTTTGGGAATTTTACTTTCAAACTAACTGAAAAAAACAAAAAACCAACCCTGAACAAAAAACATCTGCTCTACCACACACATAAAATCTTATTAATCCTTTTCACAGTAAAGGTTGACAATTTTTGGTGAAGACTGTCAACTCAGCCATCTTCCCAATACTTTCTTTACCATCCATGTTTTAATAATTCAGAATATTATCACAATCTTTCTACACTACTGTGACTGCAAGTGGAAAGTTTCATGCCTTTACTATAAACCACTGTGAGTACTGTGCATCAAACACAATGTGTATCAGAGTGGTGAAACACAATGCATTTGATGGCCTCGGATATGTCTGACCCCATAATGACCCTTGGGAGTGTTCTTATGGCATGGATTCACTGTCTAACAATCTACATTTTCTTCATTTTTGACTTAAAAATTGAATGTGTGGAAGGTAAGAGGTTTGAGTTTTTTAAAGTAACTGATGCATTTTCTAGACTGACAAAGTTTATTTGTTTTCCATAGGGAAGCTGCTAAGAAAAATCCCAAAACATTCACATAAATGTATCTCAGATAGATACAGGGCCAGGTTTTATTCTAAGCAAACTACATCAGCCAGTCTTCTAACTAAGCAAACTATCTCATTTCACTGAAGCAGAAACTGATTAATTGCATTGTACCTTTTAACAATGTTGATTTTAACAGCAAACTACAACAGCACTAAAAATACCACCAGCTTCATTCCATGCATAACTTTGAGAGAGATGTCCCAGCAGGAAAGAAATTTTTGCCTATTCTTTTGCCAAGAATCACATAACTTCCTACTGAATATTCACTGAAAATGATAGCTTAGGAATATAATGAGAGCTTTACAGATCAATAAAATGGCATCAATTTAAATAAGATTAAACTTAATAACAATTTTTAAAGGCAAAAGCTTCTGGAGGCAAGCATGAAAGCAATTTCTCAAACAAACCACTAACTCCACGTGTGACTATAAACTTTCAGATTTAGAAGAAATAGCATATTTTGACATATTTAAATTGTCACTGAATTACTGCTCTTCTTGGCCCTTTTTTCAATACTCCAACTTGTTTAGACATGCCTGCTTTTTGCTTTTAGGAATGAAAACTGATATGGAAAAATACCGGTGTCACACATCAGTGCTTTGGAAAACTGGGAGAGAAAATCATCAAGTTGCAAAGAAAATTACACAGAAGAAAGTGTTGTATGCAAGAAAAAAATCCCCAGAATCTTGGCTTTTTTTTTTTCACCTCCAAAAAGCAACTAAGATTTCTGGCTGCTTTAAAGTTGGTTTCCTATTAGTCACATAGTATTGTTTGAGGAAGTCAGCAATGCCTAATGAAGTTTATGGGCTGCTATTATCAACCAACGAAGTTTTCAAACTATATTATTTGAAATTTTGACAAGACCTGACTCTCAGCAGTGTTTTTATGGTGATAATTGACTATCCAACAGTTTGCTTTTTCCTGATATGATTCCAGAAAAAAAAAAAAATTGGCAGTAGATTGCCCAGTTGTACTTGCCTAAAAAAATTTCAGTTAAAATTTCACTTAAAAAAATATAATAGCATCCTTTAAAACACAGCACAGCCTGGTAGAAGCAGATAAATTGTTTCAATTTATTACTTACTAATTTCAGATCCTTGGAGGACAGCTTTGTAAACCACTGATTATACTCCAGAGCAGCAACTATAGGTATTAAGTCTCTAGAAAAAGAAAAACACTTTTACACACATTTCAAGTAACTGTCATTTGAAACAATCTCCTGAGTGTTCTTCCATGTCTCATTCCCCATAGTTTTGCAATGCTAATTGCCTACCATTCCCATTATGGAAAGCTCTGCATTCTAAAAAACAGCAGCAGCAGCTGCATGTCTTCCTCTTATTTTACTAAAAATTTTTGACTGGCCAATTGGCATCCATTCTAGTATGAATTTTAAAATCAGGCATTTGTCTGGGCTGCCATTCCTACTTTTAGCATAACTTTTTCTTCAGCCTGTGACATGTTTAAGCTTCCTAATCACCTCTAATTATAATTTAGCATGACGCTAAAAAGCTTTTTGGCAGTCTGATGATTTAATATAATTCCATGACTGAATGCTTCTAGAGAACACCTCCTTGTCTCATCTCTATTGTTAAATTCCCCCAGGAAACAGGAGACCTGCAACAGGATAATGCAACATTCAGCACAAACCCTCCTTAATTGTAAAAGGAATTTCACAAATTAAATTCTAAATTATTCCCATTTTCTTCATTCCAAGCCTCTTAACATGATCTGCTCTCCCTCTGTTAAGTTTCTCCAGTAGCAGACGTTGATAAATGTCACGTCTGTACACTACCCCCCAGCAGAATCATTCATCAAGCACTATCACACCATTTAGCAATACAGCACTTGGATAAGTTTGGTGCTGCATATTAAATACTTATATACACCTACACAGAGGCTTAACAGCTCCTTAGAAAGCCTTTGTTTTTATAATGAAATAAAGAGCTGTAACATACACAAGCTTATCAAACCAACAAAACATTGCCATTCAAGCCTGTTTTTCTAGGGAGAAATATAAAATTGTTGGCTTTTATAAGCTATTCCAACCCCACCTTCCCAGCTCTTCATTCAGGACATGTGCAGGTAGGCACAGGTCTGCACTGAACATGCAGCACCCTTCTCCCACCTTCTTTTTATTCTTCCCCTCCTCCAGCTTCCCTCTGCAAACATGCAGACACTTTGGGGTGGTTGCTAAACCCACAGGAAAGCCAGGAGACAAGGCGACATCACGTGGACAAGCATTCCCTAGGCTATATTGGGAGCTGCAGTTGCTAGATTTGGAAGTACAAGCATCACTAAGGTAACAGATCGAAGGTGCAGCATTTTGCAGCAAAAGACTGTAGCCCACCAACTGAGAAGCTCATGCAAATAGACCATCTTCACACTCCTGGGAGGAACTAGTGTGGGGTGCCCTCCAAGGATTTAAGTCATCTTTCCATCTTGTTCACAGCACACTTCACCTTGTGTGGTGAATTTGTTTCCACAGGCACAGCAGACTTAGCAGCTTCAGGGAGTGTATGGATTTATTTCTGTCCACCACGTTGTTTTTGTTCATACGCGCACACGCTTCATCTCCATGTAAAGCAATAACTAGCTGGTGAAATGATAGGTGAGAAAAAATAACAACCCAGAGGTACCTCCCCCTTAGGCTGGGCAGGCAGGAATCTTTCCATGGAGTATGGAATGCCCACAGACAGAGAGGTTTGCACCTCCTCTGTGATTCCCTGACAAGATCAGTAAGGTGGTAATGAACTCGCAGCTTTGATGCCTCTCTTGCCACTGCCTTTGCCTTGGAAGTGGAATGATTATTAGAGCAATTTTTCAGGTGAAATTTTGGTTTGTTGCAATCATCACGCAGCAGTAACCAGGCAGCACAGCTGGGCAAACAATGGACAGGCTGACACTCATGCTGTGGACCACCAACCCCAAAAGCAGCAAGAAGGTACCATGAGCATTTGTAGTTCAGCCATCAGCAGTTCCTTCAAAGGAACAGAGGGACAGTGACTGGGGATCAGCAGCTGCTAGGTTCACACTACCAGGGGGTGGTAAGGCAGCTTGGAGGGCTGGCAAGAGCTCAGGAGCCTCTGGGCAGGAGAGTGGCTGCAGACAGAACTTGCCTGAGGCTGTGCCTTTCTCCCCTTTCCTCCTCTGACTTGGGAGGGAAGTGGCTGAAGGACAAGGGGTGCTCAATCTCAGCAGCAGAGCTATGACACTTCCAAGAAATATTTAAAATGAGAACTTGCAACTCAGCTGGGCTGATTTGTTTAAAAAAATATTCCTGTCCAGCTGCAACGATGTTTCTTGAATAGTTTAGTCTCCTGCAGTGCCAAGGCTTGTTTGTTCAAACCCCAGTGAAGCAGAGATACTGCCTGGGACCTTCACAAACAAACACCAAATGCCAACCCCACTCCACACACCCCTTTCCCCCTGTTCCCAACACGCCTGCAGAGAATGGAACCCCTGCCTGCTGTGCAAGCAGCTGTGCTTGCTGTCTAGAAACTTTGCTTTATCAGATTACACCATCTGATTTTAAGGGAAGACTTTGTTTTTCATTTTTATTCCAATTTTTGAAGGTGCTTCTGATCAATGAGGGTCCTGTTCAGGAATTTACCTCAACTCGTTCTCTCGCTTTAAGCTAATTTAACCCAAATACTCTTGTTATCAAGTTTTTATTTTCAGAATTATATATCGCTTTATTCACTTTATTCTATTGCAGTCTAGATTAACAATAACCTGAATTCTTTTCTAATATGGTATGAAAGAAAGCTAAGAACCAGTTCCAAAAGCAGGGCCTTCTCATAACTTTCCCTCATTGAGTTACATTGTGATGCTTGTATTAATTAAAATTACCATCCAGAAGAAAGTAATATTTATAAAAGATAAATCTGTGCCATCTTAAAATAAAAACAGACTCTGTTCTTCTGGAATGCAGACAATCTCTCCAAGCCTCAACAAGATTCCATCTTATCTAAGGCCTTCACATTTTTTCAACATCTCTGTCCCCAGTGTATTTCAGATGGCAAGACATCTCAACAGCACAAAGAAAACATCTAAACAATAACACTTTTCTTAATTTTTTTTGAATGTCCAAATAAGCTGAGACACATGCTACACAGATGAAGATTATGCTACCATATCAAATAAGCCCTTTCTCACTTCTTTTCACTTTGAGGTTTTTGATTTTTTTTCTCTAATTATATACAACATAACTTCAGATAAAACCTTGGAAGTCATGTTCCCATGCAGCAAGCCATGCTGTGATGCTTGGGGAACTTAAATTCATCTATAATTCATGCCATCTTATGCTGACCTTTAACAGAAATGTTTTACTTGGAAAAACACAGATTGTTTGTTTTTGCAATGAATAGCCCCTGTATTTAGAGAACTGATGTACCTGTCCTCCCTTGCTTCAGAGCTACTACACAACATAAACTATATAGGTTCAGCAATCCCAAAAATTAGGTGGGTAAGATATACCACAGTCTCTCAAAAATCCAAAGTATAATGGCATACTGTGGATTTATAGCAGTCCCACTGTCTTAAATATATTGGAAAATGCTTACATACATTCTTGAATTGACTGGGATTTCAATTCCTAATTTGTATTTTTAGTGAATAACAAGGGTTGGGCTTTCTTAAAATTATAATCTTCTTGAAATTTCAATCCAAAACGTTCTTGAGTTCAGTCCTCAATGTGTAGAAGCCCTCATCACAAAATGGATTCCACAGCAAGTAAATGGCTCCAAAATAGATTTGAATCTTTGGTTGTGAAACACTTAAAGACTTTTCTTAAATACTTTTCTTTCAGCCACATCACATCTTAAGGTATATTTTAATGAAAAGCTTTTCTAAAACAACAAATCCATTATTTCATTTTCTGGAAGCCAAACTCACCTGCACCAGCTGAGATAATCTAAATATTTAAAGCAATTCTATCTACTCTTTCCTAATAAATTGCTTGAACATTTAATATCTATTGATGCTGGCTATCTGTAGGTCACTTGCTCAAGAATGCCCGACATACTTCATACTTCACCTTGCAGTTAACGTTTAAAGCATTGTTAAGTTCTTGCCCCAAATTTGCTTGTGCTTAATAATATTCCTCCCCTTATCATCTTTCAGTGAAGCTTAACCAAGGAAAGAGTCTTTGGCTACATCTGTCATGCACCAGTGCAACCCTGTATCTTGAGTTACCTCTGAATTAGTAAACACAGACACTGCTTGGTAACTTTGCCAAGGGATTCACTGCAGACTGTGAATATATGTCACAGAAAAAGAGCTAAGTCTTTGAATGGGACATTCTGCAAGTTCACATACCAGAGAGCTTAAAAGAACAAAGAATGCTGTGGGAAAATACTCTTACTTACCTACCTCCAGGTTCAGCCTTTCTGTTATGATACTCTAACATTGGATCTGTGATAGATTCTTAATTCTTTCACTGAGTTCTCCCAAAGAAACAAATGCTTTCTCTATCGTATTTACACTTTCTTAAATTTGCAATTTCCTTTGTATAATGATGAATTTCAGTTAAGCTTCCCTCCCATTTTCCCCTACTTGTAATATCTCCAGATTCAGCTTTCTCAGAATCCAGTTTTCTCAGCCAGTTAAATTCAGTAAACTAACTACAACACTTAGTTAAGTTTCAGCATCTCACAGCAAAATTACTCTCAATCAGTTCCTTTCTGGAAGTACATATTTTTGATAACATGTATTATAGTGAAGAGACAACTGGCTGGAATTCGGTTGAACAACTTAAACCTTCTACTGACTTGCTGACAAAAATTAATTTCCTTTACTGTGTACACCATGAGAAAAAGATTCTGCAGAAGTAAAGACATCATAATTTCCTTTTTTGCTTTGCCCATCAGATGTAGCTGCATGTTTTATCTGCTGAATTTGAGCTCTTATATCTGCCATCACAGGAAAAGTATCTGCTAACTTTTTGGATTGCTTCCAATAAGAAAATATATTTATCTTCTCAGGCTCCTGAATGAAATGTGGTTTCCGTGGGGCTTTTGTGCAAAAACAGCAGCTTCGTGCTAAAAACTAAAAATGCTACAGATGATCATTTCACAGGTCTACACATCCCAGTAACAGCTATGGGGCCATCCCACTTGATCAGTATTGGCATGATTACTGCACATGCTTTACCTGTGGTCAAGGTGGCTGAAGTCTTGCAAATTCAGCTCTCTGGTATCTTGTGTCAGATAAATCGTATCAACATCCTGTTAAAAATACATAACCAAGTACATCTTTACAGAACTGTACTGGGGTTTGTTTTGTTGTTTTGCTTTTTTTTGTCAAGCAGTATAGATTTACCTGTTCTTTCATCATTAGTACAGGGAGCTGAAAAGAGCTTCAGAACAAGAGGAGCACTTACCCACTGTACTTCTTCTCTGTAGGGAAATCCAAGCCAGTCACAGACACAGGCATACATCTGCGAAAAGCCTCCTACAAACAACCCAAGAAACTATTTAACATAGCAGTCAAACAGATGTACATCTAAAAAGGACACTTTAATACTTAAAGATCCAGTTTTTCAAAATTCACTCTCTTTTTCTCTCAGAAGACTGTCCATTGTGCTTATGAAAGGAACTGAGACTATCCTATCTTCACTTGGTAAGCTGCAAGAAAGCTTAATATAGTGCCTTCACCTACCAATCAGAAGTCTGCTTCATACTAATTACACCTTAAAACTAATTACACCTTTACAAGCTTCTGCCAGAAATAGAATTAAACTTCCTGACACTGCAATTCAGCCCTTTTATATTTGAGCATTTAAATTCATTCTCACCACAAGGTCCAAGTTCTGCCACTGTCTGACTGTCCCACAGGGCCTGGAGATTAGCCAGTCTTTCTGAAGGCTCCATAGTTACTTTTTTCATAATCCTCCTAGATGGAAAAGAGGGGAAAAACACCATTCGTGGCTTTGAAAGTACTTTCAAACACATAAACCTTTTTTATTTTATGAACATTTTTAAGTGAGGGTATAGGAAGAATTACCACTTTTAATACAACTCACTTTCCTACCTAAAAGGCACACACATCATTATGCAGCACAGCAGGAGTAACATTTATTCACTCTTTCTTTCTCTCTTACTTTTGATTAACCCTGTGACTACTGGAGCAACTAAACCCTTCTGTATTACAGGATCACTCCATCTAAAGAGACTTGTGGCCCTCATCTGACACCAGGCCCAAAACAGGGAAGAGACATGGTATTAATGGTTACCCTGAAACCACTGCTGTATATATACTGCTTTTATACAGAAATAGCATCATGTTCAGCAAAGAGCTGAACAGTTTCATGTGGCCTCATCCAGCTCCAATCTTTTGGTAGCAGTTTCCTTCCCTAGACAGACAAGAAAAATAATACCTTGCTGCCTTTTAATAAATAAAATGATCTGTTTTTCTGAATGGCAAGACTACCTCACAGACTCCAGAATTTATATAGGGTCTAAGGGGGTGGGAGTAGAGCACAAGAGAATTAATAAGCAACAATAACTGGAGAAACTGCTTTCCTCCTTCTTGCCTGACCTGGTCCTCTATCCTCTACACAACTCCAATGCCTTTGTTTCGGAAAACTCTGCCATCTGAGAGGAAAGCAAGAGATTTGATTTGTTTTCTGGGAAGCAAGCACTCCATGCAGCTATCCAAATTTCTCCAGCAATGTTCTCAAGAAAGCCCACAGAAAATATATAGAGAGCTCAAGGCCTTCATAAAAAAAACCAGAGAAACAAACAGTCTTGCAAGCCCTTTATTCTTTTTGTCTGCATTTCTCACACTCTTACACTATTACTGAAGTTTTATAACAACCCTGCTCAAATATTCAGTTGTATTCATGTTCTTTGAAGGGAGAGCTCAATCTTCACTAAGGAAGTTAACAACAGAGGAAAATTGGAAGTGGGGAAAAAAAAATGAAAACAAGAAAAAGGAACTGCGAACCAGAGTTTATGAACTTGATTTCCTACTCCACCTACAGGAAAGGTAAATAATAGAGACATGCACCCAAAATAAAACATATAAATTTAGTCTAACCATTCACATCTGTGAACATAGCGTCTGTTACTAAAGTTCATTTATAAAAATCAACATGTCTGGGAAAATTCTTTTCCACAGCCCATTTTTTCTATTTATGCTGAAAACCAAGAGCAGAAGAGAATGCAGTAGAGCTGCATGACTTGATAGAGAGTGATGAGGCAGATAGAAGATAAGGCAGTTACTGAGAAGAAAGAAAAGAAAATGGAGAAACTACTGAGAACTGCTGCAAGATGATAGAATCCAGAGACACAGCTAAGAGAGAAAACCAAAGGCACAAGTAATGCAATGACAAGAAAAGCCAGAAAAGGACACAAATAATTCAAAGAGTCAGTTAAACCATGGAAAGTATATGACAAGACTGCCCAGGGCTCAGTTTTGAAGAACAAGGCTCACAATCACGTGCATTACTTCACAAACACTGAAAGTAAATGGAACTCTTCCCTTCTCTCCCAGCTCAGATTTTACTTCCAGTGGGAAAAAAATTAAACAGAAAAAGGAGCCAGTTACAACAAAAAAGACAAGATCTAAGCTATACCTGAGGCTCCAAGGTAAAATAAAAACTTAAGACCTCAAATAACTGCACCCCCTTCAAACCAAAGGCTCTTATGACCCTATAGGTCTACCTATGCTCTAGACTTTCTCCTAGTTCTCCCACACACCTGGACAAAAGCTTAGTGCTGGCAGATATGATTCTTATATCCTCAGTGCATTTCTGAGATCAGAGTGGGGAGACCAGCAGACAAAAAAGGGTGGCTTGTCACCGCTTCCATACAACCTGTTCCCACTAGAGGCACCCTAAGGGATACTTACACTGGTGAGAGTCCAGGGAATATCTTCCTGAGGCAGGTCCCGATGTGTGCCAGCACTTCGTTCACATCCTCTGAGGATGCCATCTTCATGGAGATGCTGCATTTCTCAGTTTCCATAATCAACTACAAATAAAAGTGCAAGAGGCTGAGAAAGGTATCATGTAATTCATGTTGATGAATTTAACAGGAAAGCATTTTGAATGCCAGCTAAATGCTCATAGGAATCTGTTATTCTTTAAGTCATGACACAGCAATGCTCCAGGTAACGTTTCTGAAAGTTGTTCTTGAATGTATAAGACCCCTGTACTCAAACCTTGCTTTTTCTAACAGTGCCCTGCTTCCCACGGGAATACAATTTTCAAAGGATCTTGACCTCAGCTGACACTTTAAAAACCAAGAACTTTTCACAGCATTGTCCTCTTTTGAAACACGTCCCAGAACACCAGGAGAAGCAAGCACAGCCTGGAAACTATTGAATGAGCAGGGTGCCTGTTTCCTCCGGCAAAAAGTAAAAGTCTGTAATGGCTGTGATCCACTGGAAAAGCTCTAATGCTTTGTTCTGTGCTGTTTAAGAAAATGCTGTGGTGCTGTGTTGTGTCAGTGCAGATGAAGCAATAATTCAGCCAGCACAACTGTCCTGCTGTCTGGGGGATATGTGCTTGAGAGAGGGGGATAAATAAAGCCTTTTGCCTCTCTTAGGTATTGAGTGTTCAGAACCAAATCAGATTAGGGTATGAGTGACACATCAGCCCTGCTGCTGATTTCAGCTGCATCACAGGAAGCAGTGTGATGCTTCTGCTGACTCCATTGTGAATAGTTAGCACAGCCCAAGTCATCATCTCTTTCAGATGAGAAGCTGTGCAGGCACAGTGAGAAGGTGACGTTAGGAATAAATAAGTGAAGACAGACAGCAGGAGAGGGCACTCTATGCAGTATGATACAGGGGATTGCTTCTGATTGAAGCTGGCTCCCAGGGCTCTCTTGGTCCCCCATTCATGCCTAGGGTCACCACCATGATAATCCTGGAAGAGGCTGTATTACCCCTAAAGCACACTGAGACTATTCACTGCTTTTACCATCAATTCAACTCCTTTCTGAGTCTGTTACCACCACTCCCTGATGATAAATGAGTGGGCAACTTACCACAGTTTTTTATCATCACCAATATTAGCACAATATTTCCTTATATTACTCTGTCCCTTTGTTCACTTATCTTACAGTAGGCTCTCTGCAAGATGCATAGCACAAAACTACACCCTTCTGATATCACAGCTATAATATGCTGTCTGCAGGAAAACTGCAACAAAATCATTTGCTCCACAAAAAATAATCTAGGATTCTCTCTCTGCCTTCAGTTTTAAGCCTCACACAATTAAAACACAAACAAATGTAAATATGAAAAAGCTTAAGAAATATTTTAAGAAAAGTGTATGCTCATTGAGGCTTCTGAAAATCCCATGTAAATGCTGCTACAAGAGTGATTGTCTATGCCTACAGGAATAATTAGCAATAGTTATCTGGCATTTTAGCACCTTCAAGAAAAAAAAAAGGCACAACAACTTAGAATGTAGCAAATGTCTCCTCATCAAAACACCTGGACCTTTTTTTCCCTCCTTTAAGGAAAGCTTCAAAAGACAGGTTAAAAAAATGACATGTTAATACAATAGGAGCTTTTCAGAGTTCAAAGTATCTCAGACACTCCAATTCTTAAAAAGCTCTTTAAAAGCCAAACATACATGAAATACATGAAGACTTTGATACAATTGAACTGTCAAATCTTGTCAACATGCTCATCTTATGAATTAAAAACACTCTAAAGGCATTCTTCTTTTCAGCACCTTCTCTTTGACATTTATTTTTTTGGGCACGTAACGCTGTCAAATATATTTTGTGTTATACACAGTAAAGGCATGAAGAATAGTTGAAAGCAAAGCATTTCTGCCTGCAATGTAGGCACTAGCTTTTGGCCTCCCCATAAAGGTATTCACCCACAGAAGCCAGTGCAGCTTTTGTGGTGATGATTGCATAGCAGCCACCACTGCTTAACCAGCTCTGAGAAAAAGACCCACTTATGATACAAATGGAAACTTTTACCATACTGAACTAGAAAAAAACCCAATCCATTTCTTATCATTATTCCAAGCACACAAAACATTCCTGAAACTGATTATTTAGATTCTTATTGTTATTTTTAAGACCAGCATGAATGCAAGAATACAAATGTACATGTACACAAATGTACTCAGTGGAAGGGGACACCCCCTTGACTGGAACAGATTTAGCAATGACTAAACAAGTATCTTTTATCTAGAATACACTCACCTGTCCTGGTTTACTGGAAGTTACTCCTTGGATTTCCAAGTAGCTGAAAGTCAGTTCTAACTGTGGTTAGAAAAGAAAACACCACATAAGTACAAACATCATCTTATTTTAAAAAGCACTTACACTTTTCAATGAGGTTAAGAAAATCTTGAGCAGGCTACTGATATTTGATATCAGTTTCTGTAATTGACACTGAACATTTGTTAATACCTGAATGCATTTTTCATTTAAAAAATACTTACATTTGCTTGTTACAGGTTTAAATGGTTATTAGAGGTTATAGGAATACCACACTGGACATTTTACTGCAAACTAGGAGCACATAAGCTTATAATCAATTTTATGAAAAAAATTTACTATAAAAAGCATCATTAATACAATACCCTACTGATGTGTACTCTTATGACTGATTAATCATTTATTACAGTCCATACAGCTTAGCAATTACTCCTTCATTAGTTACATTGATCACAAAGGTGAAAAATTTTACTGCACAGAAGCTGAAGGGACATGTACACACTATAGATATAGAGATATAGAGACAGACAGACAGACAGACAGAGAGATAGATAGATAGATACAGAGAGAGAGAGAGCGATAGAGTGTAAAAGCTTTAGCTTGTCTAAAAGTATGAGAGGAAGCAATACCTAAGCTTTGTCTGAATGGTTTATTTGGATGACAGTCAGACTAGGCAGGGAAGAACATAAAAATGGAAGCTTAGAAGGCAGCAAGGAATTCTTCTCCAAGGACAAATACAGGGATACAGGGAGTGTGCTAAGATCTGCATTCACACAATTATGTAGACAATCATCTTGACAGCCAAGATATACAGAAAGAAACAAACCTCTTGGACTGAATTGTAACTACAGGGCAAGACAATAGCTCGTTTCCTTTTAGTTATCACTGAAACCATTGCAACTGAGCAGTCAGTCTGAATTGCAAAAAGTTTCCTGTACTTTATCTTATCCTAGGCTTACAGTCAGGGTGCTCCCAGACTAACTGGCAAGCACCCTATCATTCTATTCCTGCATTTGTGAAAAAGTCAACCCTGAATGACTGACTGTGGTGCTCAGAACCCAGGCACAGCTAACAAGATTCCTCCCTGTAAAGATTCTATTCCTCCCTGTAAAGGCTGGAACAGCACATTGGAAAGTCAGGAACAGAGGCACCAGCTTCCAACCATCAAAAAGCTTTCCAGAAAACTTTTGCTATTACCGTCTCTTTCTCCTTTGTTGCCCATTTTTGGAATCCTTATCCCTTCAGCTGCCCTCAAGATTTGGCAGCATCAGAAGATTTACACACCTCTCCCACTTCTGTGTGCAAAGTTCACCTTCTGCCAAAGGCATCTCTTGGTGAATGAACTTTACACTGAAGTTTTTGGGACTTTGTGTGCTTCATTTCACACTTTCTGCTGCAGGGACAGCATCCACAGCAAACAGGCAGTTCAGGGGTGCCATCACATCTGGTCACGAAGCAAGTGAGCACAGGGAACTGAGACAGGAGAGGCAGAACCAGCACAAGCCTCTCTCAGGGCTCACACCAACATCTTGCATTTTCCCAAGTGCAAGGCATTCATTTCTCTTCAGTGCTTAATTCCTAAGCTAGGGCTGGCAATCTTTTATGATGACATAGCCCTGTGCAGTTGACTTAGGGCAGAGAGGAAAAAAAAAAAAGGGAAAAAAACCCCATCAAAAACATCTATAACAGCTATTGTTGGCTACTGGATTAAGCAAGAAGGGACAGAAGGGAAAAATCTCTCTTTTTTCCAGTATTCATTAAATATATCTCTACCGAAATCACAATGAAATTTCAGGGGGGGAGTTTCTGTGATTGTAATCCTTCATATTTTGAAAATTATTTACCTATCAACTTGAAGCATGTGCAAACACATATATACACATATGTATACACATCAAAAATATTTGAAAAGTTCACACAGATCCAGACTCAAGAATTTAGTCTGCAAATCCTCTTGCCTAGAATTAACAAATATCAGGAAACATGGCACTATCTCTACAGTTCATCTTTGGTTCATTTTTCTAATTAAAAATATGAATTTATAGTCCTTGCTTCGCAGCAAAAATGCAAAACACGTTCTAAACATCATCTATCTCAAACTAAGAAATAATTTTACACGGTTTTAAAAGTCATAATCTCATTTATTACTCAAAATTATGTGTTTTCAAAATCCTCTTTAAAAGCTATATGTGCCTCTCATTTAAGAACATTTCAGTTACCCAGACAGTTAATTTCATAATTTTCAAGTTTTTCAACCAAAACTTAACAGAAGTTGCATTAAAAATACATTCACAAATCTGAATTATATTCCTAGAAATATTTTATATATTTATTTGTAGGCTGGATGACACATCCAACATTTATTAATGTAGCAATTACATTTTATATAGACTGTAGCAAGAATTAGCAAGCTTTAAGTACTGTCCTTCCTTCCCATTCAGTCCATCTTGATTAGAGGGAATGAACTTATTGGACCAGAGTGTGAAGTTTAGAGGTGGCCATTGTAGTATCTTTGCTCTAAGGATAATAGTGTGAATTGGTACTGTAATTAATCAACATTAATTCATTCAAACTTTGATCCTTGTTTAGTAGGTACATCTCAACAGCATCAGTCAGACAAAAGTAAAGCTTGGAATTGAATGCAGCAGTAACAGTTACTCAGAAATGGCCATCTCTAGGCACACTCAATTTTGTTAGGGTGCCCAGAGAAACAATGTGTCTGCTGAATGTTCTCAGCTGCCTTTCCAGGAGTTACTACGGGAGAGTTAGATAGAAGTTCTTGGGCTCAGAAAACACTACAGACATTAGAAAATTTACTAAGTTTCACTAACCCTGCTAGAAATGCATTTTCAACTACCCTAACAATTCTTCATACATAAAAAGTTTAATTTTAACATAAATCATAAGCACAGCTTCTCATCATCTTCCTTCTATTTGCTATCACCAAAATTACATTTCTACTAGTACAGAATACATATTTTAGATTTTAATGAAAGCAAAACCATTTTTCAACTATGCAAATCTATTTATGATGTCTGAGAATTGTCTGGAACACTCAACTAAACAGAGTTATCACTTAGTACTCCAACCCTCAGCCTTCAAGAGCTTTTTGATGACTTATAATGGCTTTGCTATTGTTTAACAAGATCACAATTACCACCTATCATATTGCCACTGTACTGATGTCTGAGCTGTTCATCAACTGGATCTATCTTTCTAAGCAAGCAGGGACTAAGTCCTGTCTTAAAAAGCCCTGGCTGAAAACTGCAAATCAACAGACAACCAACTGGAGACATCCATGTGAAGGGACAGGGTGATCGACTGAGGAAAATAAATACCAGCAGAAATTCAAGCTGCAGTTCATCCTACCTGTCAGTCAGCATCTTCAAATTATAGCTAAAGATGGTCACATTTACCACTGAACAAAACTGAAAACTTGGTATCAATAGTTCCATTTATGGATTCTGGTATTTCTATAAAGTGTACATATATACATATATATACCAATATATATATACACACACCCTTAAACACACACATGCCAAATACAACAAAATAGGATATGTGCCAAATTCCCATTCACTGATTCTAAGCTGGACAAGAGATGTTCTTCCACATAAGTCATTTTTATTCATGTGGAAATCATCTTTCTCTTCTACAACAATCATTACGAATTGTCACAGGCACAGAAAAAATAATTCACTGGCATTGGCGAGGCAAGTTGCCAAACTGCTCTTCAAAATGAACAGCAAAAGTCATTAGAAAACAGCAGAATTTAATAAAACTCAACAGTTTCTGCCTCCAAATCAAATATAATCCTATTTGACACTACAAACACGAGAGGGAACAATGCCATCAGCTTGTTTGCACATAAACTGTCCTATAAAATTCATCAGACTCCTCTCACAGTTCTTCAAGTTGGAGTTTACAATGCAACTCTTCAGCTACCTGCATTTCTAGAAGTTAAAATTCGTCTGAAAAGGAGTGTGTGGGTGTGTATATATATATAATATATATGTATTGAAAAATTTATTTAAGGCATATGCTAATAGATGCACCATTCTAACTCAAGACCATGCAACCCACCATTCCTCAATTATCTTTTTTTTTTTTAACAGATGTACAAGTATAACTAAAATATGTTAATTTTTTGCTACTTATTTTATGTAACTTTCATTTGTTACCCCAGAGCATTTATAGAAACACAGTGATTTTACCTTGGTGGGAATCCGAGACGTTAAAAGGAATGCCCGACATGATGCCAACACCTATTGAAAAAATTATAAAGAACAGAATTCGTAAGAAACATTTAATATTATAAATTATTATTTTCCAAGAAAATCCTGAACCAGAGGGAAAAAGCCTCTAGCAGTAGGTTCCCTCTGCTGTCATACAAAGGAAGGAAGCAAAACTGGGATCAGATCCAGAACACACGGAAGAGATTGCTGCAATCTGATCAGCTGTAAGCTAGTTAGCACAGCAGTGAGCTGAAAAAATCTATTTAACCAATCTCTCAAGATCATATAACAGAAATCTTAGTGACATTTTAAAAAGAAGCCAGGATGAGAAGTCCTACCAGAAACTATCATTATTCATTAGCAATATAAGCCACTGTAAGCATACATGGGAGTTTTGGCCACATTTGGGGCATTTCTAGAGTAAGAATGCAAAGATTTCTCATTCATTGCACTTGAATTTCTTCTCCAGCAAAGGCAATGGAAAAATGCAGTTAGACTAGTGAGGCCAGTGACTCAAGGGAGAAAGCACAACAAAACTAATATTTTGGAAGCTACTGCTAATCAAAATGTAATGATTCTATATCATATCACTCCAATCTCCAGCAGCACATCCCACTCACAGATTTTACGCTTTGCAAAAGGAATGACTCATCTTGCAAAACTACAGTACTGTTTGCTGATCTACCCACAGAATTATCTGCTGTTGGCTGCATCTTTTTCCTGATTAAAAAGGGGAAAAATAAAAAGAAGGAAAGGAACTCTATTCGAGCACCTGCATCAAACTCCCAGAGCACGTCCAGAGCTTTTCACACAGCTAGAACCTCCTGAAGTCAGCCCTGCTCAGTATCCATGATCAAGTGATCAACCTGATCACAAAATGTTCCTCATTCCTCAGAGAGGAAGAAGCAGGCTGAGAATCCAACCCAGTACCCAAACTCTGAACACTGAACACTCCAGAGACTGGACTTCAGCTTCAGTTCCTCAGGTGAACAACTTCTTGCTAAATCCTAAGAGCACCAGTGCTGTACCAGTGCTGGATATTAGCAAACTGTTTCAGGGTTGATATGGTTAGACCCCATGCTCTGGTTACCACTGGTGTAGAGCCAGAGTGCTGCAGTGTCACAAGCAGAGCAGCTTCTGGTCACTGCATCTTAGATGCCCAAGTGAGACAGTCAGGGGAAAGGAAACTTTCTGAAAAGCTGCTTTCCATATTTACCATCTAGGTAGTGGCCAACATATGCATGCTCTGTGTATGCCACCACAGTGGGACAGCTTGTTACAGGAGAATAATTTCACAGTCTTGCTTTAAAATATTTGCTTGTGTATATGGGCTCTAGGTTATGAGCCTAGAAAGGGTTGATTTAACACGACTACAGCACACATGAGCATCCAAACAACAAAGTTAAATATAAACCAGGTAACCAGAAGGCCCTAACAAAATTGTGTTGAGAAAGAATGGTCCAATGGAGCACATGGCAGTGTATATTCTTGAGGCAGATAAACCGATTATCCCAAAGTGATCCTTCTAAAATCAACAGAGCTGAAAAACCCATCCACCTTAAGATGCATTTATGCACAAAGAAGAGGCCTGCTGTATAATGATAGTCCCCACTCAGCAGGTAAAGAGCTACTCTTGAGCAATAAGATGGTACCAAAAAAAAAAAAAAAAAAAAGCCTGAAGTTTCTAATCCAGTAACACAAATTTCTACAGTTTTCACAGCTGAGACTCTCACAAAGTAAGAGTTTGATTTTTACATAAAATCAATTGAAGAGAAGGTTAATTATTACTGCAAAATTAATGTCCCATCTTGACAACAGCAGGACAAGATTTATTATTTTTTAAAACTTTTTTTACAGTGGCAGAATTGGCTGAGGCTTGCAATTTATCACAATTTTAGCTGTTGAAAACTGTGAGTACACATCATGACCCTTGAAAGCATCCACTTTAGTTTACTGCTTTCTGATTGTTTTTTCCTAATATTTTCAAAATTTTACTGTGACATCTACATTTTAACATCACCGGTTTTGCTCACGTTTAGCAACAGGATAGCCTGTACCCCAGTTCAATCCCTGACTTGCTGGATGAGCTGTGAAACATCAATGGTTTGTTTTCAATGACTTCCTTCTCCTTGATAAGGCTGCAGTGTATAAACAAATAATGGCTCTTAGGATATGGCTCACCCATGTCTCTGTCAATTGGATTCTCCATGGCTGTTAGTACTTGCAAGGGCAACAGAACATTTAGTTCTACTCAAAAACACGCACCACTCTAGTCCTTCCCTTGAGAAATGTGATGCTGACAGAGGCACTGGAGGTGTTTTCACACTGACAGTTCAAGTCCCCTCTTAAGAAACAAGTTATTTTTGTGCAGGAAGACCCAGGTCTCTGTGCATTCCTCTGACAAGAATAACAAGTATGTGTGCAATTGCACAATTGTCTAGGGCTTTCAGAAGCATCCAGGAGTGCTGTTTTTTATGAACAGGCAGATTCTAGATTTCCTGAGGTTTTTTGATTTCCTCATACAAAGAAACTAAAAAGCAGAAGCAGCCACCCTGACTCTCAAGTAATCCTCAGGCATTTTACCAAGAAGGTTCTGCCACCTTGAGCAAAGTGTCATGGTCAAAGTCACGTGGAAGTGCAGAGACTCAGAGCAGCAGACACTCCAACACCAGGGATAACCTGGAACAAAGAGCTCCCTGGCTCACAACCTGTCAGGAATGTCAGCTGGGCACGGTGTATAATCCACCTTATCATCTGATAACAAAATGATCTCATTTGTTCAGCTTAATGCATCACAACCCCACTCCTACATTACTGTTTTGTTTGGCCACCAGTCGTACTCAATTGTTAATAAAGTTAAAAGATCCCATTAAAAGATAAACACATGCAGGGTAAAGAAAGAGGCTCAGGAGTTAATTCATGCTTTAACACACCTGTAAGCCAAAAGGTTTGTGAGTGACTGATGTGAAGACAGCAAGCACATCCAGGTAACTTTTATACAGGGTACACAAACTGGCTGTTACTCCATGGCAAGGACAATAAAAGAGAATTATATTTAGTTAACAGCAGCTTTGGTCTGTCTTCCTACTCTACCTGTTTTTGAGCATAAAATAGAATTATGATTTGAATTTTGAATGACTCCTACTCACACACATATACCCAAGTTGATGATTTCTTAAATGTTTTTATAATTCCAAATTCTCTAACACTCCCTACACTGCTCAGAATGTACATGAAACAAAATTCAGAAACATTCACCAAAAATAGATCCTGCAAATTATTATCTCCAGAGACTCGTGGCCTACAAGATCATCTTCTGTTTACCAGAATACTCAATATGTTTCAGTAAATAACATAGATCCTCCATGAGCATATCAATATAACAAATATACAGATGCATTTTGTCATTTATTGTCAAACCCTAGCCTTATTACCCACTTTAGCACTGTAAGTTAAATTAACAGGGCAGCACTGGGTTAACCCAGCAATCCCACCTGGCAGTCATTCTTGGGAAGATCACTAGAGAAACACAGTTCTGTGCTAATTGCATCTATTTTGCCAGACAAACCACAGCAACTAAAGCTAGCTTATGTATACTTAAAGCAGTTTCAAATCCATAAGGAAATGAAAATCTTCTGAAAAACACCACTACCCTTTTTTAAACGCTCAGGAATAAAGAGTTCTGGAAAACACAGTGAGCATACTTGGGCTTCATGGCTAGATATGAAACAAAATGAAACCACCTCAGCACTTCATGGGCCTGAGAAGTTGCATGATGCTCCCACCACTCACTACCACAGATGTTTTGAAACTTCCTTCTGCTAAAATCTCAAAATAAAGATGATTAACCAAATATTTTTCCCTTGCTGGGAACTGCTTGACACAGACACTTTGAAAAATCCCAAAATCAAAAACAACAACCAACCTTGTACTTTTTTGATCAACTGTTGCAATTTTACATCTTAAAATGTACTCTCTGTACCTTTCCTTCCATGTAGTTTCTTTAGCCCCTGGCATGTGCCATTTTGTCAGCCTCAAAATTGATTCAGTTTCTTCCATTGTAATTTACTTGAGGAAAGAAGTATTTGTAAAAAGTTTTCTTATTTCTTATCACATTCTTATGATAGCCATCATCTTGAGAATGCCTTGAATCCAGAACACAGTCATTTTTCTATATATACCTTAGTTATACCATCCTCATTTTTCTCATTATTAATTACCATCATTATCCAAAACATCACCAATTAAAGTTTCCATCTCTATTACTTCCTTTATGATTTCTCTCATAAGCTTTCCATTGCTACCGCTGACTCAATATCTGATGCACACACAATAATGTGAGGTAAAGCAGCAGCACTAATACAGTTCTTGTTTTGTTAAAACACAGATGAATCAATACATGTTAGAGCATCCAGCCTCCCTCAGTCCCTATAGGATCGACCGTCCACTTCCCGGGCTGCAATCCTGATGTTGTAAATGCTCCATCCTGAAGCAACTGGAGTTCGATTAGATAAAAGGCCCCTTTCAGCACCATGTTAGAGACATTAGAGCTGGGTTTGAGAGAGGCAGCTCCTGCTAAAAGCACTGAGCCTCTCTACACAAAGAGGCTAGCTGACATCCTGGAGGGCTTTTTGGAGGGCTGATTAGCTCAGGCACAGCAGGAACATGCATGCAGCACCATCTGAAATGGTGGCATCGCTTGGCACATGGTGGGTTTCTCTGCCAAGCACTGACACCAGCAAAAAAGCCCAGCTCAGCCCCAATCTGAGGGCTTGCAGCACCACCACCTTCACCCACACAGCCCTCACCATTGAACTTGACTCTGATCATTTGGTCTTGAACATTTTTGAAGTGCCATCTATGACAAAGCCATTGACAGACCTTATTCACTCCTATTCCAAACGTCTCCTTATTTTTACACCAATACTAAAGCAGTCCTTTGCTGCTGAAGAAGTACTATTAGGAAAGGGTTAGTGCATTTCAGTTCACACACAAAACAGTTTCTCCCTCCCTGAGCTGACCCTTAGCCAAGTTGAACCCATTCCCAGGCTCCCCTAAGTCGCTGGTGCCTGTGTGGCCAGCCAAACACCAAAACACAGTAAGGGGAGCTGCTGCTTGCATCAGTACAATCCTCTCCTGCCCAGGACAGGGGTAAGCCCTGCAGCATAAGTAACTACCTCAGCCATCCTCATGAAGGGCTGCTCTGCTGCATGTTTCTGTGCTATCATTCCTCAAGTCAATCACTGCTTCCTCGGCAAGGCCCCTTACGGGGGCCACGCACAGAGCTGAGCCTGCCTGCCACGGGAACGCTGGGCAGATCACAGCTTTCCATTGACCCTTACTGTCATCACACTACTGTAACAATTCAAACTGCTCTGTTCTGAGTCACCAATTTCTGCATTTTCTGAATGGCAGAGGATGGTATGGGGAACAGTTTTTACCTGTTTTTTTGTTGTTGTTACTGTTTGGGGTTTTGGAAGTTTTTTTTACTTTTTTTTAAATGCGTGCTCAGATATCAGAAGAGAGGCCAATAAATCTGCGATGTTTAAAGAAGAGAAGCACCTTCCACATTACTTCAGGGAACAAGACAGGGGAAACCACAAGATGGCACAACGGAGTGCATCACACACATCTCCCTTTCAGTCCAAGTCGGAGGACCCAGTAACAGAAATGCTTGCCTAGCTGCTGGAAAGGTGCTCAAACCTACAGAACAATTTCTACCTCAGAGGCAGCAATGAACAAATCCTGCCTAGAAGACATATAAGAAAGAAGTATCCTTGTTTTAGAATTAATAAGAACTAAGGCATGGACACTGAGAGATTTGCCTAAAACAAAAAGGGAAGATGAAGTGGCAAAGCTTGGAAGAGAAGCTTGGAGTAAAAGAGTCCTAATTCTGATGTTATCAGAATTATCAAGCTCCATAGCTTGGAGGTTTATCAGCAAACCAAGACAAAATTTTCGGACATAACTAAATGCATTCCAACAGCTCTAGAAACATTACCACTACCACCTACCAGCAGTGTCCTAGCCCTGTGAACTGCTTATAAAAGACACATGAATCAAACTGTGCTTCTTTGTAACCTGTGAAGCACAAAGAAACATGAAAAATTGCTCTAACTCTGTCAGCAATGAGCAAACAATCCAGCTATTTTAGTAAAGGCGGGATTACAGAAGAAACTGAGACATGCTCACCTTTGGCCAGACATCACCTCTGGCAGCAACAGGGCCCATGGACACTCCAACTGCCAAGCTCTGTCACTGAAGTAGTTTGGAATGTGGTCACCAGTGGTGCAGACTGGGACTGTCCTGATTTACAATTTTACATTCAAAAGTTTTGTATCTTAGGCTATTAACCACCAAAGTGCTTGTGGAGGGTCAGCCCCCTGTACTGTGTGTACAGGGCTCCCTTGTTCTAGTAACCAATCAGTCATGGAACAGAGTTTCAGGGCATTATGAGAGATGTCCAACACAGAGCACTAGAGACAACACAATCCCCTGCAGACTGCAAAGCTTCCTTGTCATCTGCTCACCAACACACAATTCCCAACAACAAAAACCCATAAGGTTGTAAAACACTAAATACCAGAAGACCCACCTACCATGACTTAAGTCTGCTATGAGCCATAAAAATAGGAATCAGCAGCTGCATTTCAACAATTCAAAGTCCTCTCCATGGCACTGGACACAGCCAGGGCTGATCCCAGCCAAGGCAGAGGAGGGGAGCAGGCTCAACCACATACCTTCACTTGTAACTCATATGTGAGGGCTAACACCCCAAAGGGGGCTTTCCTTCTCTGTACCTACATGACACAAAAATAGGTCAGTAGCACATTCGCGTTAATATATCTTTATTCCACATTTCTTTCCTACTTTTTTTCTTCTCTGTATATAGCCATTACACAGATTCAGTGCTGAAATTCAGGTTACATTGTGCCTCAGCAGGATACCTTTCTCAAGTACTCACTTTTCACAATGTTCTAGACCCTCAATACTTGGTTAAAAAGCGGGTTGAAAACATGCTGTTGACTTTGTAATTCAAAACACCCTGGGCTCCAGCACTTTCTGTACAACAATTTTTTACACTCTTACTACTTCTCTCCATGACAAAAAGATTGTACAGGGACACTTTAGAAAAAGCCTTCCCATTACCTGTCCATGGTGTAAATAATAAGGAACGTCCATACTCCTCCCCTCTCCCTACACAGCCTCTTTCTGTGTTCACGCACAGCAGTTAAAACTGGAAGCATTTTGGTGTACTGCAAATGATGCTGTTTCTATGCAGAAGTAGCTGGAAATAGATTTTGCTATTACAGTGCTTTTATTCTTATCTTCTTTAATTTCATCACTTAGAAATGCGAGATTAAACATTTTGCAGTCATCCTTAGTGATGGGATTGCTCTCTTTCTAAGTGTGTCACAGCAGCCATACTGAAGAACTTTAAAGACCAGGAAACAAAACAAAAACTTCAGGTTCAGAGGAAATGCAGTTTGATCCACAACACAAGCATTTTATAAGAAACTCTTCTACAGACATTCCTATTTGCTTTTAGCTACCAACAATTAAATAAAGATTCAAGTATCGACGTGCAATGCACTTAGCTACACTTAATATTCAAATAAATTAAATAAGCACAGTAGAACAGTTTTCCTCAATAGCCATAAACCACAGTTTCAAAAAAATTGACCTTAGATAGCCCCAAGAGCTAAGGGCCAGGGAAAGATATCAGCCTAATAAATCTCTAGAATTAAGTCTTTTGTGCACTGTCTGTGGCATACACAAATTGAAAGACAAACACAAACCAATGGGCAGAGAATCATAAAATCCCCCAAGCCAGGGCAGTTCTTTCCCAAAGAAACCATTGCTGTGGGTGCAAGACAAAATCCTCTTCACCACTAGGTCCAGAGGGGATGCAAGATCTTCTCCTCTACACTACTACAGGAGCCTCATTGCTGTCCTCAGGTGCACTCCTGATTTCCTATTCTTCCTCCTGCTTCCCCACAGTACCCCTTTTCCATCTCTATCATCTTTAAAGTACAAAGTACCCACTGGAACTAACACGACTGTGACAGCCACTTCATCCCTAATCACCTGAGCTACACTGCAAGACTTAATCTTTATATACTTTGATATCTTAAGACCATCAATCTTTCAAGAGAGGGATAGTGCTTGAGTGCTGAAACCAGCTACTTGGCCATTTAAAACCCTTAAAAGCCACCACTATACTCAGCCCCAAAACTCAGATATTTTGTTATATTGTTTTACATTTTATATGATCTCTTTTGCATCTATTTCATTTCTAATGTATCACATTTCTCCTCTGCTAAAGAAATCTTCTCTTTCAGAGTTTAAAACACCTTCCAGAAATAGCAAAAAAAAGGGAGCAAACTACTCCCCTGTTCCCACTCAAGAAAGTGGGGCTGAAAGGCACTTCCCCTTGCCCACTGTTATCCCTGCATAAAAAGGGCAGTGAAAGGGAGACCCCTTCCAGTATGAAGCCTTCCCATAGACTTCATTATTTAAGCGATGGGAGCTGAAGATGGCTGGGGCACCCCCTGATGGCTTACTCAGGGCCAACCACCCACTCAGCTCATGAGTAGCTACCATCTCCTGGAGTAAAGTCACAATAGGTTCTCTGTCATGCACTTTACTCTTACAGCCAGGCCAGCTAAACAACTGAGATGTGAACAGTGTTCCCACTTTCCTGTCATGCAGGTGCATTTCCTGCACCAGACAAAGTCCCCTCCCTGCTCCCACTCTGTATCTAACAGGCAGGAAACCCAGAAACCAGGCCAGCTTCAGGCAGAGACACAGCTAATTGCATCTGGCATCCCCTTAGATAGAAATTCAGGAATTGCCACATTCCAGAAAAGCAATTTTGCCTCCAACATGCTGCAAAAAAATACTTGGCAGTCTCCCCCACACTCCAAATGCACACTATCTTGTCAACCTAAGAAGTACAGGCTGCATGAGCTGGGCAAAAAACACTAAGTAACCATTGAGGGAGGGATATTTTATTTTCCACTGATTTTTAAAAGTCTTATGATGTCAATTATCTAATGCTATTGACTATTAAAAATGAATCTGCTCCTATTCAATAAAAAAGCCATTTTCATAATTCCTGGTTTTGCGAAGATTCTCTATTAGATTCACTAATATTGCTTATGTGTTACTTATGCAGCTTCCTATACAGCATATTAACCTGGAAAAATGCATGTAATAACAAAACATCCCCATTTGTCTGAGAACAACATCAATTTCTAACAGCCAAATGGAAAAAAACAAACAAAGTCGAAACCATGCTCAAAAAGAAGGAAATTACAATTCACTGACTGCAAAAACCAATAAATTATTCTGCTCTTCAAAGTTAGGAGTTAAGTATAACAACTGCTGCAACTTGGTACCCAACACCCAGTGTCAAGTTATTATTTGATATACAAAAGATTTCAATAGTTTTTAAACTGAACATTTGGGAAAAAAAATCAGCTTGCTTCCCCAGAAAGCCTTCACAAGATTCTGATGCAAAACTCTTTTAAGTCAAACTCGGAGCAGTTTTGTATGTGAATTTTGCTTTTATAAGCACTGATCATGTGCTTGATGCTACTTAACCATTGCTCATTTCAGGACCCTAAGAGTGTTAGGGGGAGGAAGAATTTTTAAAAGGTTACTTCTCTACTTTACTACTTCTAAGTTGTGAACTTAAAACACATTCTGCTTGTCAGAGCAAACTGCAGAAGTGTAAGAGTGAACTAGATCCTCCTGGGTTTTATCACTTTACCCAGACCAAGGATTTAGAAGCTCTTCAGTTTGTGGACTATCTTAATTTTCTCTGTGGAGCAATAGCACAGTCTGCCAAAAAGGAAAGTAAACCTGAGAATGATGGTCTTTGCTCTTTTTAGATGGTAGGTTTTAAACCACCATGGTCCCTCTAAGTTTAGTTTGTAAGAACAAGGATTGCAAGTGCAATTTTAAGTTTATGTCAGTTTTAACGTATGGCATTAATATACACACACCAGTTTAGCTAAATTTACTTCAAATGCAACTATCATCCTTAGCCTAAAATTACAGTAACATTGATTAACTGTCACTGGAGTTATACATCAACCATTTTAATACACTCACCTGGATTCAGCCAGTTTTGTGGTATTCTCACAGAAGTCAGAAAGAAAAATATCATCCTACTGAGCTGCCTAAATAGCTGATTAATGTGTGTCATCATGATTTTTCTACCCACTTCTTGTTTATCATCTCAAGATTTTTCATTGCTTCAAGTTCTAAATGTTTTCTTCTCCTTTTGTTGAGCTTTGATACTTACATCAACACAGGAGTTTTGTGCAACTAAAATTAGAAGTTTAAAGAAATCACTATAAAGATTTTTAATTACACGGCTAAGTTCCCAAACATGCCATAAATAAATGATCAGTGTCTTGTTAGCAGGTTGGCACAAAATTTCACCCAACAGACTATCAGATATATGGAAGATTTCAACCCTGCCCACACACAAACACTTGTATTACTGAATAATTAACTTCATTATTCAGATGAGAACATTATTGATGTCAGTAAAGCACAGCCATCAAAAATCAAAACCTTCTACCCACAACTGCAGCACTGAAAAAAACCCCCAGCTATATCTTCTGTGTATTCTGTAATCACTCAGTTTGTCTACATCATCATTTCTCATTTTCTTGAAGGCTAGAATACAGATGTCTTCTCTTTCTCTTCCTTAAATCCTAAAATTTCTCACATAAGTGCACCAAGAAATGAAGACAAGGAGCAGAAGGCATCCACGTCCATTTGTCTGTGACGGAATGACTTCAAATTCATTCATTCAAATTCTTGCATGGCAGAGCTCACGCTAGTTCTGAAAAGGTCACCACCTCCCCCTTGCTCATAAATTAGATGGGAACTATCTTCTGTCTTCAGGTATAGATATCTCCTAAAGTAGAGGTCAAGGGAGGTGGAAACAATGGGACACTATTGACGTCTACTCCAGGCTGAGTAAAGAAGCTCCAGGAGACACTGCTTTGCTCAGGCTAAAAAAGCAAGAGTGCTCACTGTCCAACATGTTTAACAGAAAAAAAAACCCAGAAATTGTCCTTTTGCCTCAAACAATTGCATCATAGTGATCATAAAGTACATTTTCAATTAGGCCACTCCTACACTAGAAGCTGTTAAAATACACAGACATGTAGTTAAGGCCCTAATCTAAAAATGCAGGTGGCAGAAGCAAGTAGATATAACCCTTTCAAGAAGAGATGCCAAATACCAGTGTTTTAAAATAATAAATCTATGCCCACTCATTGCACAATAAAGTCCACAGTGTTTCATCCAACAATATCAGCATCAAGCCTGTAACCTCAGCTCCTCTCAATCTGATGCCTCAGAGCAGTTTCAGAAGCTAAGCATCTGTTGTGGTTGCTAATAAAAAGTCTGAAGAATTCTGCTTTCAAATATGCAAAAGTGGGTGGGGGAGAGGGGGCAGTTTCACTTTCCTGCAGCCGCATCAAGATGCATAACAGCTTTCAAAATACATCATTGACTCACTCCTGGTAAAAATCAATCAATTCTATGAAGTTTCTGAAGCCTGGTAAATTAGCTAGGAAAAATACAAGCTTCTCTGCCTCCTCAGGGTTCAGAGTATACGATCTGACCCTGGCTGTAACAATCATGGCCCTATAAACAAATAATGAAGGAATCACAGATGTCTGGAAATGCTGGCATTCAATAATGCTCCTTCTAAGGGGATCAAAGCCTATTGACCACAGGCATCAAGGAGTCCTGTACAGAGCCAGTGCAGCAATAGCTACAAAAAGTGAGGTCACCAAATGCAGATGTGATGTGAGACACAACCACACAGGGAGAAGCATCAGCTCTCATAATAGGGTATCATTCCCAGGGAGGGGCACATGAAATGGATATTTCCCTGCAATCAAAGCAGAAAGAGGATATAATACAAAATAAAAACAGTACAGAAGTGACAAATTGCAAGGTAATTCAGTTTAAGGACTAACATAATAGTTTTTTCTCTTCATTCAATTTCTAGTCTTTGCCAAGTTTCTGCTTCCAGCAGGCTGCATAATTTACCCAAAGACTTTAATATCACACAAAAATCTTCATTGTTAAAGACAGTGACTTTTATTTATACTGTCTGAAGTTGCTACTTGCTGGCAACATGCCAACATTCTGTGGCAGAATGGGTAATAAGTAAAATTAGGCTGAGGCTGAGCAACCTCTTCACCTGTGGTTCTGTAAGATTTGTTCTATGTAGAAATTTCCAGTTGCATCTGGAAAGGCTGGGCAGCTCTACTGATAGCAGCTCTGCTCATGCTCACTCAGCATGCTGAGACATGCCACGCTTCCTTGCGTGAGACATGCAGCTCATGCAAGACATGGGATTTTGGCTATTGAGTTCAGGTAAACTTCAAAGAGTGGCTGTGGTCCCAGACACCCAGCATCCATGGTTTCACCTGGAGCACCGAAGGCTTGGAAACCCAGGACAAATGCATCATACCTACCTTCAATACTCTACCAAGTTCTGGTTTCCCCGTACCCCAAGTGCAATCAGATAACAGGGCTCATGGGGGTTGCCAAGATCAAGGACAGAGGTTCACAAAAGGGTTAATCTGTGCCAAGCCAAGCAGTTCTGATTTAAAAGCTGTGAACACCTGACACTAACTAGAGACTGAGCTGTCTCCCAAAGGCAAGTTTACCCTGGGCTAAATTTGTCACCTTTCATATGCTTATGTTGCAATTCTAGTACTGAATTCCTACTTATCAAATGCACAGCCTGCCCTTTTGTCTGCAGCTGCTTCAGTGCTATTTGCACCATGTTTCTGCCTAGAGGTTTGTCCCTCTGCTCCTGTGCCCATAGCTTGAGAAGCTCATAATTGGCAGATCTGGGACACTAAATAATTCTTAGTGAAAGCCAGGAAGCTTCTGAAACCAACAAACAAGACAAAAAACATCTCAGTTGGGGATGTGTGTATGTGTAATGAATGAAAAACAGTGGTAACATAAAACTGTGTGAAAATATTTCTTTCCAGGTCACTTTTACCATGGAACGTGTTTTGACTCACATTCTAAATTCGCTCTGTTGATGTTATAAACCCACCCCTTTTCATTAACAAATGCACAGATTGCTGCATAACCACACTTTAAATGAGACTGTGTTCTATTCCAGACTGTTAGTTTGAAATACCATCCTTTGCAGTGCATTTACTCCTGTGTATGTACAGCCAGTACTGCCTTTATAATAGAGCAGTGATTCAACTGTTTTCTGGTCCATTCTAACAAGCTAACACAGAGAGACTACAAATACAAGGTAACCAACAGTTTTGGAGAAGCAAAAAAAAAAGTACTGATTTGTGTTTAATTTGTTGATTCCTGGAGAAGAAAGAAACCTTTTGAACCTACAAACAAATGAGGCCATCTGAAAAGTATGAAGGAAAGGGTAAGACTTAAAAGCTAATGTATTTAAAAGATCCAAACAAACTGGCTAAAAATTATAATCAGTGCTATCTCCACAACCCATAAAACTGGTACATTTCTGCTACAGCTTCAGAAATCAGTTTTGTTATCAAAACACAGCCAGCAAATCTATATAACACACATACAAAAGGAAGTCTAGAGTTCAACAATCATCTCTATCTTACCCCTGTTATTAATTAAAACAGATGGCAGTGGGGGTGGTTATAGCTACATGCAATTTGGGACACTAAAAAGGAAGACATCAAGCTTTATAACAGTCACACAAATACATGGAACCTTTTTTTTTAACCACATATTCACACAGAAATATTTAAGGATGATCCAGCATTAGAAACAGAATCTACCTCCTCTTTTATGCATATAAACTGCTCTCTTCCAAGACCCAAGTACATCCACTAGATCATTGGTAACCAGCAGGAAATTTAAATCATTCAATCTAAGACAAAAAAACTCTTAATTTTTAAAAAAGGGAACTAAATTAATACCCTAGAATAATACATAAAACTGCTGGCAAAGCAAGGAGCACTGTATCAGACTTGGCACTCCACATTCTAGGTCACACTTGCACGAGGTAGGCAAGAAAGTGAGGGAAATCAATTAGAAGTGAAAAGCCTCCATGCACGTGCCAAAATGCAGCCTTGGGATGCAGCTGTGTAACCCATCCATTCCAGGGTAACACGGCTAACCCAGAGAGGCTGAGCCCACTCCCCCCCTGCTCCATCACACTGCAGGGCACTTCCAAAGCCACCCAGCTGCTCAGGCTGAGCCAGGCTGAGGGGCTCCCACCATGTGCACACACACCAAATCTGTTCTCCAGCACCTGACACAGGTGTCTATTGCCACACCAATGCCACCAACCCTGACAAAGGAGCCATAACCTCTGCCAAAGGGGCAGGTGGCAAACAGAAATGGAAACTTCCTAGAACGGGCACAGCTGGCTCAGCCAGAGTTTGCTAGCCAACTTGTATTGGAAGGAGGGCCTTCATCAAGAGATGGATAAGTTCCATGATTTTAATCACCACTCTTGAGGGAGAGGGAGAGGGAGAGGGAGAGGGAGAGGGAGAGGGAGAGGGAGAGGGAGAGAAGAAAAGAGGAGAAAGAAGAGAGGAGAAAGAAGAAGAGAGGAGAAAGAAGAGAGGAGAAAGAAGAAGAGAGGAGAAAGAGAGGAGAAAGAGAGGAGAAAGAAGAAGAGAGGAGAAAGAAGAAGAGAGGAGAAAGAAGAAGAGAGGAGAGAAGAAGAGAGGAGAGAAGAAGAGAGAAGAAAGAAGAAGAGAGCAGAGAAGAAGAGAGAAGAAAAGCCTAACTTTTCTTTAGAAAGGACCAGCCATGAGATGGGCATCATTATTGCAGGAAAGAGCACGAGAGGCAGGGCAATGTAATTAAGCACTTAGTGATGCACCACAGCTGCATGACTTTGAGTCATGCTGTGATCCAGGTATACTCACCCAGCCCTGGCAGCCCTTCTCTGGCAGTTCACCCCCAGCATCCTACCAGACACAGACAACTCATTTGGAGATGCATCTGCTGATAAATCTGGTCAAGCTGCTCCCTGTTGAAAGGGCAGCACAGGCATGGTGGACATCCCTGAAGCAAAAACAAACGCTGCACACCAGTAAGATCACTGGGGCACTAAAGTAGCAGAGCAACAAGGGTTTATGTATTTGTTTAATCCCTACACTAGAACAATCACTGCCATTTGGGCTGATTAACCTCAAATAAATAAAATGTCACTGCTTCCTACAATGGATGAAAAACAAAAATGCTGCATGAACTCGTGCTCAACTTTTCAGAACAACCAGAAGAAACTCCAGCTCTCCTGACACTGTGCTAGCACCCATCCTTTCTTTAATAGCTGTAACCTCTCGTCTTCATTAATCAGGGACCTGTTCAAAGTATCCACAGCATGAGCTCCAAATTTCAGTTTAAGAGTTAACTTGCACAAAAAAGCCAATACTTGTTCTGCCAGTCCTTGCTCACTCCTGGGAAAAAGGAAGCAACTCAGACATGTTGCATAACTGCTCATCGACTCCATCAAAGAACTCAAACAGTAATTGGAAAACTACTATCACTGCTTCAAATATGTGCAAAAATACACAGTGCAAGGCCCATTAAGAGGATAGATGAGGAGACAGACATGCAACTCCTCTCACTGTCAGGGCCTCTTCAGAATAATTTAATGCAGGATCCAAAGAAAATGTCCTCCCACGTGTATTGATGCTAATTCACAGAATTAATAAAGCAAACCTAAGAACACTGAAGCAAAGAAATGAATTCACAGTAAAATCAGCTTCCAGTTTGGGCAAATTAATTTGGTAGCATGCTTCACTCATACGCCCTAACATACACAAAGCATGTAATTTTGGTCAAGTGGTCTGTAAATCTGGCACTTCTGCTATCCACCGATACACAGGTGATTTCCAAACAGCTCTTTTAGCTCCCCTTTAGCTATTGCATCAGCCAAGACAAGTACATTTATACTTAAGACTGTTTCCTAAAAGGTTCATGCTGCTTTTTTAAAAAAGTAAACCATAATCAGAAAACAAATGTATGCTTGAATATGCTCACAAAAAGTCTGTTTTGCTAGCAAATTAAAAAGCAGAGGTCACCTACATGGTCAACTTCACAGCACCATGGAAGAAGACATTGTGTCTACTTGGAGTAAAAAGCCTCTATCTAATACAAAGGAAAATACAGATCAGCTATGCAGCTGGTTAAATAGAAAAGGAAAACCGTGAAAACATAAGACCCGATAGTTCTCTTACTTTTAAAGCCATCAGCAATTAAATAGAGGAAAAGAAAAGAAACATGTTTTTCAGACAGGGAGTTCTCTCCATTGATCCCCTTCCCCATACGTGCATACAGTGGAGGGAGAAAATACAAAAGAAGGATACACAGATTTATTGTCATAGGACTTATTTGGTACTAAAGGAGCAGAAAACTTCATCAAAAAATTCTTACAATTTTCTTCACATTACTGCAAGAAGCAATCCATTTGTCACATACACTTAGCAACCCCTTGCAGGTTACTAATATAAAATTGTAGTAAACAGTCTTTCAGTGATTTTATGCTTGGCTGCATAAAATCTTAAGCAGTATGTAATAAAATATGTTGGGTTAGTCACAGCACTTAACACTGCTGTAACTATATCTATGTTTGCTTTCCAATGAGAACAACATGACAACATACAGCATCTGTCCCAGAACTGTACACAGCAATAACATTTCCTTTTATAAAAGCATCTTCTTTTTCAAGATACTAAATAAACAAAAACAACTGAAAAAATAAAGGTTCAGTCTCATCTTCAGAAAAATGCTCTAATAATTACAACCTAAAATTAGACATTTCAAATGACAACATTTGCCAGGGTCTCTTTATACATTCACAGAGCACCACAATTTTATTAAAAATAGCAAAGGTGGCTACAGAATCATTGTTTGGAGTCTGCACATTTGGGCTGCACTCCAGCCCTTGCCAGAGCATCTCTCTGAGATCCCAAACTCATCAGTGGGTCCTTGCCTGCTCCTGCTCAGACCTGGTCCCAGCCTGGAGTGCCTGCAGCTCCCTGGCCCTCTCCCAGGACTCTGTACCCCGAGTCTTCTCTCTCCTGAAAAGTTATGGCCATGCTAAATTAGCAGCCAAACCGCCTTTTCCAACCACTAATGAGTCTTATCAGTAGAAAAATAAAATGGAGAAGTATGGGTTGAAACATCAAATACATACCCCAAACCCCACTTACCTAAGTGAATCAAACTCCTGTGATGGAGACCTGGGAGAAACCCTACCTTCTTCATATTCTCTCAACAGCTTTTCCAAAACAAGAGCCCAAATTCTGCCAGAAAGGATTTTTTAAAACTGATCATAACCCTTCGGCTCACTGATCCACACAACTGCCAGACAAAACATGTTTTGTAACTTGGCTGGAGCTCTGAGCAGACTTTTAACAGCTAAAAGCTTAGGAATTATCTATTAACCACTCTTGAGAGGCCTCCAGAAAGTATTTTATTTCAGGGTATTGTTTTGCTACCAGCTTTTCCAAAAGCCTGTTGTTACTACAGCACATTTAGAGCTAAACACCTCAATAGGTAACTGAATGGCACAATACAAGGTAAGCAAGCACCCCTGCCGAATGAAAAGTGAATTTTCTTATTTAATTACAGAGCAGTTGTCCATCAACACATGCATTTAAAGACCCAGCTCCAGAGTCTGCAATCATCAGGGAGAAGCCTTGTATAAATATACCAGAAATACCCAAACACCCTATCCATTGCTACCTGCCCTGGACAACTGTAGATAAATAATGTGAATGCTCTTCATCTACCTGATGAAGAGCAAAGATGGAAAACTGCACGGTTTTCATGGTTGGTTAGTGAGATAAGCCACAGCCCAAGGCAACAGCCTCTACCAAATACAGTAAGACTGCATTTCCAGCTTATTTTTACTACCTACATTTTTTCCTGAGAGAGATAAACAGCATACTTGGTGTGTTATCTAGGATGCTAAGCATACATGAAACAAACACGGCAGATAATTCTACTACTATTCATTCCTGCAAAGGAGTTACTCATTCAGTAGTGAACATCCACCCAGGTAAATGAAATAGTTAAGGAAGAAGTTCAGGAATTAATTCTACTCTGCTCTCTAGGCAGCTGTCAGACTGCAATGATGAGCAATTTATCTTCCATCTACAACACTATCAGCAGACAGCAGAGTCGCTGGGGAAGCCAGCTGCAGTCCACACCCTTCACGGTATAAAATCCATGCCTTTGAAGAAGGAGACACCAGGGCACTTAGTCCAGCTGCCCCATAAACTGTGAAATACTTGCACTTTCCTGCTTTTCCTTGTCTGGTGCCTGCTGCTCGAGCAAAGAGGAGGTGCCCCCTGAGGGAGCAGTTCCAAAGACACCCCAACCATTCCCTGTGCTCTGCCGCCCCTGACTCGGAATGAGCTGTGCAAACCCCCACACCTTTGCACACCTCGGCACTACCATAACCTGAGACATGGAAGCTTAGAAAGCTGAAATGCCCCACTTACCTCTGGTCTTCAGGGTGCCACAGAGAGGCAGTCACATGTGTGCAGCCAGAATACTTATCCCAGAGCATAAAACTCCCTCCCACACAGGAAGAAACAACTTCAGACCTGCAGGCAGGCAGCCTGAATTGACAGCTGCCAACTATGTGCAGGCACAAGCGTTTCACCTGGAAGAGCAGGTGAGAACTAGACTTCTCTTCCAGATCCACAGCTGCTGTACTAGAGGAAGTGCTGACAGCCCCCTCCTTCCTACCAGGGGTTTTGCAAAACCCCTGTCATTTCATGAGGCTGAGGTTTTATCAGGCGAGCTTGCAGTGATGGCAAGGTGCTTTTATTTTACCTGAAACACAACGAGAAGTCAGAAACCACACGGACACAAACTTGATGGCACAGATGCTGAGCTAGTCTGATGGAGAGGCTGGACACCCCACAGGACACAGCAGTGGTGATCTGGCTGACCAGGCAGGTGGAAGTAACAGTAGCCTGCACATTTTGCAAGTCCTGGTAGGTGTGTGAGGAACAGAAAAGCATGCTGAACCAGGCCAGGCCTTATCAGACTTACCTGCAACCAAAACCATCAACAGTCTTATCTGTCTGTAACCAGTATCAAATTGTGGAAACTCACAGCTCTTTGTCACCAGTAACTCCAGAGGAGGTCAAACACACCAGCAAAATAAACCTTGTGACCCACTTAGTCATCTTTTGTGAGTAAATCCGTGGCATCAAATCAAAGTCCATCCCCACAGATAGCTAAGGGTGCATGACCTCCATCCTTTGTTCACAAAATCACTGTTATCCAATTTACCTTTAAAAGCACTACTTACTACTGCTTAGAAGCACTACTGCTTTTCAGTCATGACTCACTGCCCAAAACATAAAAGAAATTGCTTTGCACCCTTAGGAACAACAAAACACTTCTAGCCACATGCATTTGAAGTTTTGTCTGACCTGAGGTATCTGCTAAAACTGCAAACTTCAGGAATGGACTTGTTCAAAGTTGTTTGCCTTGGGTCATGTAAGTATTAACTTCCCAATTTTCTTCAGCAACAATTAAATTTGCTAAGCAAAGATATTAAATAGTGTGTCTCTATGAACTATCGAATGTTATCATCAGAATAGTTCATCTCTGCTTTTTGCCACTGTGCATTACAAAACACAAAACTTTTCTAAAACCTTGAGAACATCCAGAAAAATAAGGTGGCAATAAAATCTCCTTCCTATAAAGACAAGTAATCCAGGCAGCACCGTTTCTCCTTTCTGGACATGCTTCTAGGGTCTTACATCAAATACACATTTCAGCATTTTCATACATTCATTTTTGCTGAACTGTCATGATGTCATGATTTCTCTCTCAGTTCTATGGGGAATCTTTCCAATACTAGTTGAGATTTGAGATGCCAAATGTGATCAGGGGTATCACCAAAAAAACCCCAACAGAGCAACCCAAAACAAACAAACCAACTAAAAAATAAAATAACAAAGCAGTTATTTTCTACTTGATATCCAACATTAGAGGTACTGCTGTCCGTTCTTATTGTTTCTGAGCAAAGAAAAAAAAAAGTCATGTTTTTTAATAAACATATTACACTGAAAACTCATTAAACTCCTTAATGATTGTGGGTATTTTCAGTAACACCACTTAAAAGTTTGCTGATTCCTACAGCAATTTCTCTCTCCCCAAACTTAACCTGTCATAAAGACAGAACCATTAATAAATAGGTGTTGATTGATAAGAACTACCTGGTGATTTCCTCTTTTCTTTGGAGTCCAAAAGGGCTCTTGCCCACTCTGAGAAACCCCTTTCAGCAACAGAAAAGTCACACTGGTGCAGAATGAGACATTGCTGATTTCTGAGTTTATAGACAGATGGTACTGATGCCATACTGATTTCCCTTCCTTGCCATGCTCCAGAGAAGTGGCTTTGATTACAAATTAGCTGGAGGAGCTGATCCCCTTCCCTATGGGATTGAGCAGCAAGCAGGACAACAGGAAAACCAACAGTAGGATTGCAGACAAATAGCTGCACCACATACTGTAAGATGGAAGGAAGACAGGAAAAAGGGAAGAACACAAATTAACCCAAGCAGCATTAAAAAAAAAGAGCTGCCAACCAAACCAAATGTAAATACTAATTGAAGTTTGCTCTGTAACTCATGGAAAGTGGTTGTGGATTATAAGCCAAAACCATTTTTCATATAGAGACCTGTTACCAGCTGTTTTATGTGCTCAGACTCTGCTCACAAAGCAGTTTGAGCAGTGTGTAGCCAAGTAGCAGCATTTCCTATTTCTAGATTTACATGTTCATGCTTTCCAATTCTTATTTTCAGTCAGAAAGCCCCATTGGCCTTCCTCCAGCAAATGTGTAGCCAGCAGGAACCTGGCTTACCAAGGATTTTTTTTTTTTTTAATTGTGAATACATTTAACTTAAGAAGAAAAACATTTAGCTCCATCACTGTTGAGAAAACCTGCGCATGTGGAAAAGCAACAGCTGCAGGTACAAAGCTGAACAAACCTGCAACACTCTTCAAAACAACTCCCTATGCCATGCTAAACAAGCAGGGCAGGTATGACTGACACTGTGAAAACAAACCATTACTTTTGTGATTGATCCACCTGCAACAGCTTCACCAGATTCAGTAACTGTTTAGCCAGAAATCTGTCAGCTTTCTGCCATTCCTTTCCCAGACACAATTACTCAGGAACATGCACATGTGTGTGCTTGCACACAGAGTTACTCTCAAATGCTGTCCCTCCATAGCAGGTCACAAAGCCTCCTTAATTGCATCCTCCACACAAACCCCACTTGATTCTCCCTCTCTGGCCCCCATCAATGACTGCACTTAATTAGCCCTGTTTATCAAGATGTAAGCTCAAGTGTGCATCACACCAGGCTGCATGAGCTTCCTAAACTGCTGGGAGAGGTGGGGAGTCAGTGTACCAAGATCCCTTGTAACAACCTGTAATGTCTCAGAGCACATGGAGAACAAAGAAACTTGTTCCAAGCACATTCAAATGCAGATATCCAAAAATATACTCCTTTTTTTTTTCATTTTGACTGGGATTAAGATGTACTTTTATGCCTTCTGGACATGTAAATATGAATAGAGTGCTTTGAATCATAGCAAACAGAATCAAAAAGACACACTGTAAGGCACCCTTTGTGCTGTCCTGTAAGTATGAAACAGCAAAACCTAAGAAGCTTCATATTTTCATAACCAGATACAAACAAGCACTGAGCTCATATTGCAGAACAAACATGATGTTGGCTCTTGTACAAAGCCTCACTTTCCACTGCTTGTCCTCTGCTCTCATCTTCCTAGTCTTGGAGGAATCTTTTCATCACTTACTCAAAGCAATGAAACCTCTGATGGCTGCATGTGCCCTAGTGCAGCTCTTGCTTTCAGAAAATGAGGTACACTCAAGAAGGCGAATGAAGTCTTTTCAGAGGCTTTCATGTGCACCATGTATGTCTTTTTCCACAGAACACCACCTCTCTCAGCAGGGAGGGCTGCCCAAGCAGCTGAGTGTTTCTCTCTTGTACTACACAGCAGTGCCTGACAAGGAGCTGTGGATGCTCTGTGAAAGCATCTGGAAGCTGAACTCTCCTCACACTCACCTGCAACCCAGCAGATTTACCTGGAAGCTGCTGCCTGCAGTCAGCAGCACCCGCCTGATTTTTCTTTTTTCAAAAGAGAATTTGACACCTGGCTCCACAAGATGGTAGTTTGGATAATGCCATCACAAAAAGCAGGACCTACTGTCAATATGCTAAGGTTGTTAGGCAGTTCACTTTTAATAGGGCAGTTGGTGCTGAACATCTTAGTAATTTGCACTCTGAAGATGTAGCTTGGGCACACCATCACAAAAAGCAGCATCTACTATCAGTGTTAGCAACCCTAAATATTTTGTAGGGAAAACAGCACTATTTTGCAGGGGATCTTAGCCATCCTTGGTGTGGAATGCTGTCCAGATGTGCCAGTGCTCAGGAGGCGGTGAAATCCAGTAGCATTTCACTTAACCTGAGTTCTGCCAGAACAGCTTAAGCATTATTCCCTCCCACAGATCACACTTGCAGAGGAGTTATGCTGGCAGGTTGGGAAGCCAGCAGCTGAGGGAGAAAGAGAGGGAAGGCTGAGCAATAGAACTTGTTGGCTGTGGCTTGTAGTCAGAATTGCAAGCTGGACTATGGCATGGGTGCTGAAGCACAGAGCTTCTCCTCTGAAGCACTTCACACTGCACACACAATTATGCAGGCCTGTCTCCACAGAAAAATTCCTACAGCAGGAACATACTGTGAACAGATATGGCATGTCATTCTGTAACACATGTGCAGAAATCTTTTTAATTAAGATCTCCATCATCCTAAAAAAGAAAGTGGAAATACCAACATCTGAGAGCAAAGTGAGGTAGGAGAACAGTCCAGTATAAACAACTATAATGAAAAATGCATTAATTCTACAGCTAGGCTATAGGTCTTAAAGAAAGAAAGTACAAATCATATTTTGCTTTTATACTTATACCCTAAAAACACTTGGATAACTACAGTTCATATAAGCAAGTTTCCAAAATAAATTTAGGCAGAAAATGTGTGAAGAAAATACAAAGCACAGAACATCATAGCCTCTTCTCTATGTCCTTTTTTTGTACCCATCCCATTTAATATCTTCTCTGTACTATGCACAACAACTCAAAAATCCACTGTCCCTCATCTCTGAGAATATTTCTATACAAACAAAAATTTTTGTATCAAGTTCTTTAGTGTACCAGGCATACAGAAGTAAAACATCCAGAATCAATCATAATTTTTTTAATGCATATTTTAAGTTGACTATATCAGACCACACCACTGACAGCTATGTCTGCAGTGTACACTTCAAATAACAAAGAGAGAAACATAGTCTTTGCTTTCACAAGGTGCACAGATTTGCCACTTGGGATACTCACTGGGGTAAAGGACAAGAGGGTTTCTGGTGCCCAGGAACTGTCCTTTCAACTCAACCATGCTGGGTCACAATTCAGCCTCTCCAGTTGCCTTGAGTCTGAAAAGCTGGAAAGACCCCCAGATACACATCCTCACTTCTAACCACTCTAAATTTAGCACCTCAGTGAAGTTGCTATTCCCTCCTTCCCCCTTCTCCACGATAAAGGCAGTACCAAAAAGGAACACACAAAAACCAACCAATCTGGCCCATGAAACATGAGCTACATTCACAAGACAAAAATAGAAAGCTTTCATCTTTCATTATCAGACACTCTACTGCACAGCACAGGAAGCTAAAGCTTGAGGCAACAGTAGGTTTCAAATACTCCTCAAAACAGGAGCGAGGCTTTCCTTTTCTCCTCTGTGAAAGGCTAAAAGAAGTTGGCTTGGCAATGACAAAAAACATTACAGTCCAACAAGCCTCTCCAACAGCAACCCAAGGAGGCAGTTCTTTAAGCAATAGCATCGTCCTCACTTCATAAATTTTCCTATTCAAAAGGACAGTCCTTGCCTCCTTACTTCTTCTGATTCTAAAACTCTACATTCTAAAACCTTGAAATAATTTTAGATCTTTAAAAGTTTAAGATTTTAAATTTTTTTAAAGTTTTTAAGATTTAGTCCTGGCCCCCAGAGGAAAAAAAAAAAAAAAAAAAAAACAGAAAAACCACAGTTTCTACAGAGTTGACACTTCATGAGCTCCAAAAACGGTACTTGCTTACAGCCCTCCAGCTTCCATCTGTTAACAGCAGCCTGAATTGAATGGGGTTTGTGTCTGCTCCCTGGAGTTTGGGAAGGCCAGATGGAAGGCAAGGAAGGACCTGAGGAAAGCAGAAACACTGTACTGCTCCTCTGTCACGGTGTGTCAGGTTCTTCCAGAAGTCCCCTCAGCCTCCATCTTTACAGTCTCAACAACAGATTATGAAGCCATCTGCTGAGCTTCAGTTTTTTAAAATGTTTTTATTTTAAGAGAACTTGTCACCACGCAAAGTCACAACTCTTCCTCAAATACACTTTTTTGTCATGGCTTGATCTTTTTATCTTATCTATTCTTACCCACTCTGTAATTCCCCAGAGAAACCAAAAACGAACAGGTTTCACTGACCTCACTAGCTGGGAAATTTGTGTTTATGAACATGAATGGACTTTAAACCACTGCAAACTGAAACTACACAAGTAATTTAAATTTGTCTGAGTGAGTCAGCTTGGCTCAAATCCTCATTCACATCTAACCCATTCCTAGCCTTACTACACACATTCAGAGAACATCTTTTGGGGTTTATCATCTGTTGAGAAATACCACATTTCAATACCCAGATGTGTGGTTTTGCCTCTTTTGTCCTGGCAAAATCCTGAGACATAGGAGATAAATTGCTGCCTGCTTTGTTTTTTTATTGAAAGAGTTCAGCACAGCAGCGGCACCAGCACAAGCACAACCTCTCTTCTGGGCAAAAGGACAAGGCGGATGGCAGTGTTGCCTGATGGATGGTACATCACTGAATGGTGGAGTGAGCACTGGGAAGAGGAGTTATTGCCACTCCTGCTTGGCATGAGTGCACACAGAGCCATGTTGAGGAGGAGCAGGATAAACGTTCCATTGGGGTGAAAAGGGAAATGAAGACACACTTTTATATTTCCCATAGCATTGCTCTGCTTACTTTTAAACAACGAAATGAAAATTTCACTTAGGCATCCCACAACACTTGTGCAGAGCATCCAACATCAAGATGCCCTACAGCCCACTTTCAATAGTCTCAAAATGGAATTAACTTTCTTATTTTACAGCCTGGGAAATTCAAGATGCCTTTAAGGCAAAGAACATGAAAACAACAGCAAAATGTAAAGAGTTTAAGCCATTCAAAACTAGAAAAACCTCAGTAATCATCATCAGTGAATTCTTAAAGAGCTGACAAATGAAATTGCAGGACTGGGTGCAAGGGCTTTAATAAAACTATTAAGTGTAGAGTGGTATATGATCTGAAAATATTCAATAAACACAGTAACTAGATTTGAAAATACATGACAGAGGAAGTTGTAAGCAAAGCCACATCATCCAGACAGCTGCTGCTCACAAAAAAAACCACAGTAGAAACACAAGGCATTGGAACACATTGTAAAGGCATTAAAGAAAGTCCAAAGGAAAGCAGAATAAGACACAACATCAGCTTGCTAACACCAGTGAGAAAAATCGCATCAGACCAACATGACTTTATTTCTCAATGTTGTAGCTCATTTTCTAGATGAGGGAAATACTAGCTTCAGGTGAAAGAAATGTTAGCTTTAACACATCTGAGTAGTCTAAAACATGAACCAGTATTATTGAGGACACTGGAGGTGGAAATGAGTAATTTTAATGTGGGCAGCAAACCTGTTATGAGAGACAAAATGAGGATTAGATAGAGACCAGACTATTACATGAGTCAACATTTCACCTAAGACACCGATACAAAAATCTGCAGCATTAAGCCTAAAGGCCTCACCAGCAAATGGTTGAGGCGAGAGGCAACTCCTCATGTGACAGGACACCAGAAAAAGCTCAGAGTGTATTTGCATTCGGAAGGGACTGTAAATGTCTCTCTTACTGATTCAGTAAATCTTGAAAAAGACAAGAACTACTTAGATTTTCAATTATTTTAACTGAGACTAGAACCAAGTATGGTTAAACTACTGACAACACGTCAGAAATTGGAATGCTCCTTACTACCAGGAAAGAAAGACACAGGATGGGTAGAGGCAAGAACCTCACAGACAGGGTTTGTTTAACATATGAGCACTGTATCACGACGTGATTTGCCTGTAACAGCAGGAACTAGAGTCAATGAACCAGTCCTCTCTTGCAAAGGTTTTTTCCATTAATCAATATTTTGACATATTTCGATGCAGGTGCCTTTTTCCTCTTCCACAAGAGCTTACTCAAATGAGTGATAATATAGTAAAACTTGTCAGAAGACTTTAAGCCTGCAGTAACTTTTCAGTTAAATATGCCTGGAGTGTGACAATACCAGAAGAGCTTCATTTTTGGGCTGGAGAAGGAGAGTTGCTTTGTTTGTATGTTTTAAATTATGTTATGCTTCCTTGCTCTAGTCAAGTCTCAAAGGCATCAAGAATCTCTGCAAGAGCAAATTCTGGGACTGGGCTCAGGGCAGCAACATCCAGCACACACCTTCTCCTCAAAGTGGCAGAGGATAAAGGGCACATAGCACTAATCTAGTTAATGCATTACACAGCTGAAATGCAACAACGACCTCACTGACAGAAAGAGAGGTCTAATAAGAGTTAGGAAAAGTCAGTTTTAATAATGGTACTGCAAAATCTTGATTTTCATGTAAGACATCTCCTACACATCTAAATTTTGCTTCAATGCTCAGATTTCTTACTCCCCAAAGACTAGCCTTTCCTATTACTATTTGTCTGTCTTTGGTGGAAGTCTGGTGGAATTTTTATTGAATTCTTGTGCAGTTCTTCTAGACACCTGGGACTCTGAAGGTCTGTAGGTATAGCTAGACTCAGCTCTGTGCAGGTAGGTCCAGCAGCAGCTCTCACAAACTACCTCCTGGATCTACTGAATTTATGTCAATTTATGTTCATTTATATGCACATATAAAGCAGAATTCTGTATCTCAATTCAGTTATAGAAGAACGTTCCTACTAATCTATCTCATTAGGAAGCTGGAGAATGGTAGCTGTAATGATAGGAAAAAGATTTAACATGAGTCTTGAAAAAATGGCTAGCAAAAAAACCCACCCACACGGATCCAGAGCAGCATGATATATGTAAGGTGGACAGAAATAGCTGCCAAGGATGATGTGAGCAGTAATAGAATATAATCAACAACAACAATCCCAGAACAGTTGCTCAACTTACAAAAAAAAAAAAAAAAAAAGAATCAAAATATCCTTAAAATGAGTCAGTAAATTGGATCTTATTTATTCCAGTAAATTGCAGTAACAGGAACAATTACATTCCCAAACTGGAAGTTATTGTTTACTTCATATAAACACTAGGTCCAGAAATCTACATTGAAATAACATGCACTTTAAAGTGAGCAATTTTTATTGATTTATTCATTACTAGTATTTAAAACAAAAACCCACTACACTTCCAGATTTCCCTGTTGCAGAAAAAAAAATGCTGCCGGAAATGTAATATAATGAAATGAATACCTTTCAAATCCATAATAGCTCACATCCCATAAAAATAGTTAACATTCACTAACAGAGGAAGTAGAATGGCAAAATAGTAAAGAAGCAGAAAATCAAGTTCATGTAGTAAGTGCAAGCAGATTTCTATTTCTTATCAGTCCATCTTTTATTAGTTCTGCTACAGAAAGATTACCCTGGAGTTTCATACAGCACACAACTGCCAGATATAAATGCTTCAGCATTCACAGAAATACTACAGATTTAGCCATAAAGATACATACTGCACTTCCCTACAGCCTGCTGCAATAATTGTAATCTACAGTTGAAACCATTTTTGGATGCATTTGGGATCTCACACAGAAATCTGTTCTTTCCAAAGTCTATGACTTGCAGCACACCCCAAAAACCAAGAGAACAAAGGAAACTTGCTTGCCATTCCCTGAATTTACACACTCTCTCTCTCTATATATATATGTATGTATATATATTTGTATGTATTTATACATACAACACTCTGTCAAGATAGTTTTTGGCATTCCTTTACCTACTCCCATGTTCTCCATCTACTGAATGATTAGGGAACAAGCTACAAATGGGCCCTATCATCTAACAGGTCAGAGACCGATGGAGATATACAAAACTCAATTTGTTCAGGACCTTGCCAGTACATCCAAACAAGTCCCTATACTTCAGAGAATCCTGATAATCCTTCCTTATTTTGTCTATTTTACAGCCTTGGGAAGGGACAGTGCCTTGGGCAATGTGTAGCTGTGCCCAGATGGCATGAACTGCAGCATACAGAAGAATATTAACTAGCTGATAAAGCAGCCCAGCTGCACTACTATGAAGCCACTGTTCATAGCTTCATCTCCTCCTTTCTGTATGACACAGTTTCTAGTATCCAAGCTAGTGAGGTTTAGGTTTACCCAAGAATCCCTAGCCATTACATTTAACACTGTGGAAAATTGCTTTTGGATTTCTAGACCTCATTATAATTAAATATAAGAGAAAAACAGGTCACACTGAAAAGTCGTGGTTTTTCCAGACCAGGACAGAACACAAGCTTAGTCAAGTATGTTGTTCTTACCTACCCAGGAAACGCTCAGGCAGTGCACATGTGCTTTGCCAATTCCACCCAGCAATTCCAGCAGCTGCCTCAGTTTATGACTCTGTCACACCTGCTTTGAGGGACCAGCAGCAGGTCCTACTCGAGATCAAAGGACAGCGCAGCACAGACCCATGGGGTGGTGTCCATTAAACCAGACCCTTCCCATAGACCAGGCTCCTTCAATGTGTCAGCATTGACACACATTAGAGATCATACACAATGGGAAAAACTGCTTTTTTTCGTATGAGAGAAAGTTTAACAGGCAACTTGGATGTGTTTAGTGTATTTGTCTGAAATTTCTTCTCCTTAATTCAACTTTAGATTTTTAAAGGCAGTCCAAACATATATCTGTCTTGAAATCCTTATTCAGGGGATATATAACTCATAGAAGAATATGAGTATACTGTGCATATGGAATCTGATTTAAAAGCAGAAACATTTGTTTTATAACCATTTTACTTAATAGCCCATGGATTTGGCTGATATATTGTTCAGCTGAAATACTGAGACAGTTTGGAGACAAGCTGATTCTGGTGAAGGCTCAAAGCACCTCTCATATTCATAAAGGAGCCATTCCACAAATGGCATCATATTCCTTAACATGTTTATCCTGAAGAGCATTCAAGCCCTAATTAGGAACAGAGCCACACTCTGCTAAAACTGAGAAAAAGTATATTTAGATATCATCTATCCCCAGTGATCTTGCAGGAAGACACATAGCATATGGCACATGAGAAAATCAGAAAAGGGAAGGGGGCAGAAGAGAGAGAGACTGTTAAAAATACTTCAAATGAATACTTTAATGAAAAAAAAAAAGTTTAAAAAATGGGAAAAACCACAAACACCACCAAAACACTTTGTCAAGAGCTCAGCATTTCATAAAAATATGCAGAGATGTGTAGGCATTTTAAGCTAAAATGACATTGACATCTCTATGTCAATTGCTTTGTCCTCTATCTTTGTATTCAGAAGAGTAGTAGACACATCTTAGTTTTATTTAGTACCTTAAACTATTAATTATTTTCTAAAAATTTAACACTGTTACTGAAATTCAACATTTCAACACATACACACCCCCCAATGGTATTTCAGAATTCTCATTTTGTGAATATTTCCCAAAAGACAGAATGGTTTGTTAGGGATTTTCTTTTTTTTTTTCTTTCTTTTTTTTTTTTTTTTTTTTCCCAGATAAGAAAACACTAATTTCCTGTTGCAATGCTAGAAATTTCAAAAACACAAAATATGAACAAACTGCAGTATTACCACAAGCCAAGGATTCCTACTGCAAGCTAGTGACCTTTTAAAGGTAACTGAGAATTTCCAAGAGCTCACTTCAGGCAGAATTGTGAAGGGATGTTAACCTACCTTTCACCATTTTACTGCCAAGTCTCATAATATCCAGTGGTTTTCATAAATCCCACATCCTGCTGTTAGTATCAGAGTTATATAAGAACCCATTTTATTCTCCAAAACCACCTGAACACAGACTTCAGTCTTACAGGAAAACCTTGGATACATTACCATAGTCCACTCTAAAAGCTATAAAATCAGAACACAAATAAAACCAAGCCACTGCTTTAAGAACAAACATAAACATCACAAACTTCTCATCTCCTAACCCAAAAAAAAGGTCAAGTGGAAAAACAGAATTCAGAGGTGCTGCTACACAGGTTTGAAATCTTCTCTTTGGTGAGAGAAAGAAGGCTCCTAGCACAGTTTCCTTTACTTTGTCCAGGGACATGCCTAAAAAAGCAGGTGAAATGCATTGGTTTTGGAATGTGCTACCCTGTCACTTGATTGTAAGAGCCCTTGGCATGCTGTTCTAGAGCATGGCCCTGTACAGAAACACTCAAGCCATGCTGAGCCCCCCAAGCAGCACACAAAAACATTCAGTGCAGGTCATGGAAGCTGCCTGCTGGCCTGCTACAGACCCAATGTCAGGCCACTAAGTCAGCTTCCCAAGGAGTAAGTCAATCCACACAGAATTCTTACATCCCGTGATTCATGCTGGAAAAAACTTGGCCAAGTCTTGAGACTGGGTTATCTCACTGCATCACCCTTCAGCCTTGGTGTGTGCAAAGCAAGGGAAGGTGGATGAGGAGTCCAACAGTGAAGAAGCAGCAAGGAGGGTCCCTGACACCCAGCACAGCTGCAGCAAGTATAGCTGTGGAGAGTCTTTACTCCTGTTTGGGACACTGGCCAGGATTAACATCTGGTCTGACTCAAGCTGCACAGCCCCATCTATGAATGTGGACTGGTCACAAGCTCTCTGTGAGGCTAGAAACCAAAATCATCAGCCTTTGGCATCTAATCACCACCTGTCATCTGGTGTGTGTGGCAAAGGAAGCTGTTAAAATGAACGGGGTAGTGGCCTCCAATAAACATCTCCATGTAAACTGCAAACCACGTGCAGCTCCCAAGGAAGCAAACACAGAACTGAAGCAAGCACATGCTCTGTGACACACAGCCAGGCTGTGAAGGTGAGTTCCTGCTGTGCAGCTGCAGACAGCAGCAGCCTGGCCAGGCCAGGCACACCGGCAGCCCCTGCATCAAATGCAACAACTCAGATGAGCAAGGAGCCACCACCATGTCCTGACAGATGACCCTTGAGGTGCTTCTGCCTCCCACTCTGTCCCAGAGGGACAGACAGGACTTTATTTAAATACTTCTTCTAGACAGAAGTAATCTCAGATTTTCAGAGAGTTGGTTATAACCACATCTCAGTAAACAAGCCTGCAGTGGCTCTGGTGGCAGGGGAGCAGCCAGGTCTGCTCTCAGAATAATGCCACCATCCTTGGCTGCTTACATCTGAAAAATGGATGGGACTTAGGGCAATGGATGTCCGCCCCACACACAAGCAGCCACCCAGATGAGGAGCCACCACTCACTAGGAAACACCAGCTGAGCACACACCTGGCCCCCGTGGGGACATCTTCATCAACAGATGTCACTCACCTACTGAGGAATCACTACCACAAGGGAAAAAAAACAGACTCAGGCGACCAAGCAGCAGAAGTTACTTCTGAATTTCCTCTCACTTTTTTTGGCATTCCCTTGCCTGTTTGACAGGTCTTTTAGATACATGCAATGACCACTTGGAACCTGCCAGCCTGGGTGCCCACCCTCCCCTTGGTTGTTTATCTACATCTCACTACGGCAACTCATTCAGCAAGCTGTTACACTAAGCATAAAAACAAGCAAATTATACAGTAGATAAAATGCCAAGCTCATCTTGCACTGCCAGCTCCATTTGGGGGGAAAAAAGTGATGAAGTCTGCATGCATATAATCACAATAATTAGACACTTGTAACCAGCTGAACATCAGCATGCATGCTGAAATTAAAATTGCCCAGTTTGAAAAACTAGGAGGGCAGGATCTGTGCAGTCTATCTTGTAGAAGAGGGAGGAAGTATTTTTTTTGGCTAATTCAGCTCCTTCTCAATGAAAACCCTACAGCATTTACCATTTATCACTCGCTAGAAAAGGGCTGTTGAGTTTGTTGTACGTTAACATGTACATCATAAATAATTTTTAAGTTGAGGAATTTAAAACTTGGCTGTGGGTGGCCAGACCTACATTTGAACAATTTAATAGTGCTGCACATTTTCAGTTTGGGCTTTTTAACATTTGATTCTCCTGCTAGCATTAAAAAATACCTCATTTCTAAGCCCGCTGTCAGTGGTAGTCTTTTTTAAACACATATTGTGTAGCTGCTCACTGAGAAAGCCACTTCACAAAAGTCTTTGTGATTTGAAATCAAAACCCTACTAATTCCTTAGTGTTTGTTTTAAGTGTTATCAGAATTAGTAGGCCAACAAATGTGAAAATCCAGCATAGAATCAATCTTCAGTATTGGTATTTGTCACATAAGATAATCCTTTTAAAAGGATTGTCTCATCCTGGAGACACTACTGCTAACTTCAAACATCAAAGTAACTCCCAACCAAAGGATTCAATAAAGTTCAAAACTGTCAACCCACGCTTCTCAAAATTTCCATCTTTTATTGTATTTTCAAACTGTATGTCTTAATCTTCCCTTTTACTCACTAAAGCAATGACTTAATTTTAAGAACATTGCTTGCTTATTTACTGCAAAGTCAAAATAGCAAAGAAAAATTTGTTCTGTTTAGGACAAGGTAGTCACTAATTTTCTGTGGACATGTCAGCCAAGTTATCCTATAGTGGGACCTAGAAGTAAAGCTAAGAGTAATCTCAATTAACTTTAAAAAAAAAAATCCTTTTTCACTTTTTGTTTTCATACTTTTTTTTTTTCCATTCCACATTATCAGTGTCTTGAACCTACATGTTTTTAGACCCATAGACTACAAATGTCATAAATTTTACATAATTTATAGGGAGCCCACTTTTCCATTCACTGAGATTTTGCAAGATATCTGTTTGAAATAATTTATTTCCTACTGAATTCTGTAATAGCAAATCAGCAAAAGGCATAAAATAACGAGAAGAGATTATGGGGATACAACTTTATTTTGGGACTGTATGTTTCACATTGTCACACTTCACTAGGTAAACACAGAACAAATTAAGTCTTCATGAAGACTGAAAAAATGCAGGGATTCTGTTGCATGAGTAGCACCAGGTCTAAAAGTAATGAGACATGATTGGAATTATTCTAGTTGTTCTTGCTCTACCGTAATCAACTCAAGTACATAATCGATGCAACAAGAAACAAGAACCTACCATGAGAATAAGAGAATCATAACATTATTAGAATGCAATTAGTGCCTGGTTTGATGAAGCAAAATGAAAATGATAACTCATTATTACCCATGATAAGTATTAATAATTTTATCCTCTGATGACTTTTCTCCATACCCCTATAAAGTCCAGCATTGGTAAGACAGAGATAGAACAAAAAGCTCTTCATGTGTTATTACATCATTTTGAGATAAGTTTGGGGTGTGACAATGTGGCTACTTCCAAACATTTACCATTTAAATTTCTTTTTAAAAGGGGGGGAATTTTCCTAAGGTATTTCAAAGAAACTTCTCTCGCAGGAAATTTTATTCTCAAGAAGTTCTTGATAAAGATCTTCATTCAGATACCGTTTTATACTCTTTTAGAAGTTATTTACTTCATATTTTATTACATTGTTTTTATGAGAAATTGCAAAAAAGCAGTTTGTGAGACCAGATTCTCTCCTACTGTGTAGAAAGAGTACTTCCACAGAGATGGTAAGTCAAGCTGAAATACTCAAAATACAATTGCAAACAATAATTGTTTAATAAATCCTGGAGGTCTTCCACTTGCTGAAAAGCAAGAAGTAAAGCAAAGAATTCCCTGGCTGAGAAACTGGAGTACCTTGCTTATTTGCTAACAGACTGCTAAGGTCTGCAGCTCTTCCTGTTAGGGTTCACCTAGCACTTCTAAAGGCTTGGCCACCAAAGAAGAAAAATGCAGGAGATACATCTGTGCAAGAGATCCTAAACAACTCACTGAAGGTAAAAGCAACTGGTTTTGAAACTGAAGAGATTAATATAAACCAGCTGTTGATAAGTCTTCATCCATGGCCAGCCAAGAAATGGGTGAATATGGGTGTGTACATCATGAGTAGTTGCTTTACTGAAAGATGCAAGATCCAATGATCAGCACATGTCATGGCCAGGATAAAGCCATTAGGAGCCACAGTTGCCTTTCCCACCCTGCAGCCCCATCAGGTTGCTATTCCTGCTGCACACATCTCCGTAAGGCAGCAGCTCTCACCAAGGTTTGTGACAGCTACCCTTCTCCATACAGCTTGTGTACACAATGAGATACTAACATGTCAGGAAAAAACAGCACAAAGCCAGTGGCTACACACAAGCAGCAAACAAAAGCTTAATGCTAGTGAAGCAGTTGTGTGACACACAGGTATCAGACCCATTGCTCAGCCATCCAGCAAAAAGGATAAGGACAGATATTACAGATATCAGCAGCTTCAGCGGCCCTGTGAAACTACTCCAGACACAAATGCTCAAAAGAAACTGTAAAATATGCATCAGTATACCCCAGGCTGGGACAGTTCTTTTTTCCTGAGAGTTTATTTTCCAGGCTTGTCAAAAGGCACCTCGAGCTGTCTGACCCCTGCCAGAGTGTAAAGCTAACAGGCAAAGTCCTCTGGAGTTTGTCTCTTTAGAAGTCACCTGGGGAAACCCCAGGACATCTACTTTTCTCTGGGTTTATGTTAAGCCTCAGAAACAGTTTTGATGAGACAAAGCAGTTTTGTGCAAATTCACAGCTCTGAAAACACCAAAATCCTCTGAAACGGTCAGAAAAAAAAAAAAACCTCTTATTATATACTGCTTTTTATCATTATCAATAGCTCAGAAGTAGAGAACACACTTAAGCAAAATTTAGGCAATGTTTGATGCTTCCTAGCATGAAGCAATCCATCTGGCATCCACTGCCAGATCATTTGACACACCTTTATTAGTCATTCAAAAGTAACTAAATAGACATGTTCAAATGTTTCTATCACTTCAGAGAACAAATGGTTTCTTTCCAACCTTCTTCCTTGCCCTGGCAAAAGTTTGCTCAATGACAGATTATCAATTATTAACTAAGACTTAAGGCTGATAATGTTCAGATAATAACTGCCTAGGAAGAAAAAAATTACCCCAAGCAAACATTACTTGCAAAGACACCAAGAATAAACCTGAAACAACTCATACAGCGCAACTAAGTCTCTAGCCATAAAGATTTTTACAATTAAAAAAAAAAAAAAAAAAAAAATTAAAAAAACCCTGTAAATTCTTTAACTCTGTCCTGAGAAGCCCCTTGAATGCATAACCCTATGCTGAAATACAGATACTGCTTGAATAGCTGGATTTCAGCATGTGCTAACCCCTACTTTGCTGAAATAGTGCCAGGTAACTTATAAAAAATTTATGCTGTATTATATAAACAACTGTCTAACATAAAAGTTATGTACTTCACTAGACACCCAGGCTTCCTATGTTTAGACCTAAAAGAAATACCTGCATCTGTTTAAGAAACATCAGCATAAGCATACTTTGAACTTGCCAGTGATTTACAAAGTCTGTAAGTTATTTGTACCCCATGTGGTCACATACTTTTAGTCTGAGATTTAAGGAAAAGAAACAGAGGAGGGACATGTAGCACAATGCAAACTTGTTCAGGAACTTTCTCCTATATCAGTATAGAAAACATTCAAAAACAACCTTCAAAGAAATGGAAGAGGTCAACCAAAGGCCATTTTACCACTGGCAGGAATAACAGGCAGCAGGCCTGAAAACCAAATAAATGTCTTAAAAGTGCTGTCCAATTTTCTATTCAGCCAGTTCACCTGGTTTTCAAGCTCCCATAAATCATTCCTCAACACTACTGTGCTTGCTTAAAAAAACCCAGAAATTAAAAGTTAACCTAGGCCGTGTGGAAAAGTGTACCATCAGTCAGTGAAAAAACACTTTGATCCAATGCCACCATTCCCAAGAAAAGCCTGCAACACTTGGCAGAAATGCAACATTAGACTTTATGCTTTGAATGCCGAGCCTGAAAAAGCAGGAATCTTGCGTCAAAAAGGCACTTAAAGAGCAGAAAAACAAGTGATTTGAAGAATAATTTCTATTTAAATAAATCACTATTTCAATAAATTCCCAATGTACTTAGCAACATGTTGCCTGATTATTTTTAAGCTACCAGTGTGGTTACTTCATGAGCTCTAACAGCTTGCCACCAAGTGTACAAAACTGTAATATGGGGAGGCAAGCAAGGTGATTTCCACCCAATCCTGTGCAGCCAGGGAGATTTTGTGGTTCTTGCTACTCACCACCTGCTTTAAAAAGAAGTATCCTTCTTGATTATCTTTCTTCCCACTGCAGGCTTCCTCCTGGTTTAACTCTTCCCTGTATGACCTCTCTAATAAAGGTCTAATCCAGAAGACTATGGGTTCTCCACAAAAAATACCCACACAAAGTCAGGCAGTTCACCCCAGGTCAGATGAGTGGCAGGAAAGAAGATACACTATCCAAACTTGAACAAATAAAAGTCAATCATCATTTCTTCTTCAGGATTCAACATGCAGCCTTTCTGGAGGTACGGCCATCCTCAGCAAATGCAGCTGTCACTTAGATGTACTTAAAAGGGCTGATTTTACTCTGAGGGATTCAAATGCAAGTCATTTGCTCTTATTACTACAGTGAGCAATTTGCTACAAACTAGAAGCACGGGAGACATTTATAATAAAATCAACTTGACTGAAATTCTACTCGGTGTGCTTCTTTTACCACTCTGGCTACTTGATTGTGCAAAATAAAGATTTAAACAACATGGCATATTTAAGAAAAACCAAAAGAGTCTAGAATGGCTATACAGGAACATGTAAGAAATATACACTTTCCAAAATAAACTGTAACAATTGTACACTGAAGCTCTTCACAGCAGCTCCCTACTTTACTTAGCTTTGTACCATGTATTCTATATAAGCATATGCAGTAGGATTTTGCTATTTGTTAGCCTACATCTGCACTCATTTCTCCCTTCAAAACAACATGAAAATAGGGGTCCAGAGTAGAAGAAAGCCTATGCCCAGTGCAACATCCAGGAGCTGTCCCAACACCCGATCCTTCCCCTGTCACCTCTCCATGTCTCCCTGACACCCTAAAGCCTGCCAGGCTGAAAATGTTCTCAGCCCTACTTGTTTCACTCTGTTCTTGCAGCTTTCAAATAGCAGACACTGGGTGCTACTGTTAAGAGTATGAAAAATAACAATAACACGAAGCAGAAAGAAAGAAAGAAAGGAAAAAAAAAGGTATTGGAAGTTTTTTAAATTAATTCAGTTTTTTGAACTGAATTAAAACACATAAATCAGATCTTCACTAGAAGAGCCACCAAAAACTTCTCTTTAAAACAAATTCTATTATAAAAAGGGAAAAGTGCTGTAAGGAACAAATTAATTCAGAAAATAATCATAATTATACAATACTTACTGGCTTTCACTGCCACACATTCAGCAACCTAAACTTACAAGAAATAAACTGTTAACAAAACCTGTTCGACAGCCAACATATGACCTTCTTCCTCCATGAGTGCAGTAGCAGAACATCTAATTAATTCAAAAATCAGGCATTTGCCTGCTGACACATCAGCTTCAGGTGGAAGGTGAGGCTGCTGGAAGGCAGAGCAAGCCTGGAATCTGCTGCAGATTGACACATATAAGCTGTGTTGCTCTAAGAACTTTGGACAGAAACCTTTATTGCATATTAAACATGTTCAGGGTAGCTACATTAGAAAGACTGCACCTTATAAAAGAAAGAGTAAGGGGAAACTTCTACAATTCCTGTGGATTTTTTCTGGATTTTTTTAAACTACTAATGGTAATTTAATTTAAACTAATATAATTTAATTACTAAGCATTATAATCATAGAATTGTTTAGGTTGGAAAAGACCTTTAAGATCATCCAGTCCAACTGTCAACCCAACCACTGCACTAAACCAAGTCCTCAAGTGTCATATGCACACCTCTCTTAGAGAGCTCCAGGGATGGTGAATCCACCACTTCCCTGGGCAGCCTGTTCCAATACCTGACCAGTTTTTCAATGAAGAAATTTTTCCCAATATTCAATTCAAACCTCCTCTGACAGAACTTGAGGTCATTTTCTCTTGTCCCATTCCTTGTTATTTGGGAGAAGACACCAACTCCTGTCTTGCCACAACCTCCTTTCACTAGCACTAGAGAGTGATGAGCTCCCTGCTAAGCCTTGTCTTCTCCAGGATAGACACTCCCAGCTGCTCCTCATCAGCCTTGTGCTCCTTCCTGATCTCCACTGCCCTTCTCTCAGCATCTCAATGTCCTTCTTGTGTTCAGTTTTGGGCCCCTCACCACAACATACTGCCCCAGTCCTGCAAATTGTGATAGAGGCTATTTGCCAGAAAAGGCTGCATGATACCATAATCAACTCATTAGGTTTAAGAGAAGCCTTGTTCTTTGATGTACAAGAAAAGTGACTGGTCCATTTACAAAATATTCTTTCCTCACATTGTAGTCAAAATGATTCAATAATGTTTACGAGGGACTTCCTCCATAAGCAGAATAGAAATTAATAGAAAGGTTTGTATCTTTATCCCAAAGGATAGGAGAAAAATCACCAGCATAGTTAATTACTAAAGGGAAAAAGTACTCCAGGGTAACCACAGATTTGGAATGAATGCTATTTCAGAGCCAAAGAATAGGAATTATCTAACACAGATGGACGTCAACCACTGCACAAGCCTGATGCTTCCAAGAAAACTTATCTGTCAAGAAAAGCCTTGGACAGGCTCTGAAAACTTAAGCAACAAGATCACTTTATTTTCTCAGCAAATGGCACATATTTTCAGATAGAATTAAAAACCCAAACCAAACATACACCCAACCACAAACCCTGAACCAAAAAGCCACCAGTATTTAATACAGCAGCACTTGTTGACCCCCTAATATATCAATCAGCATTTTATAGAACAATTTTTAAAGCCAATGATTAGTTGATGAAACATGGCATAATATTGAAAGGAGTAAGATGAATGTGTCTTTACAAACAGACCATGAAAATCTGCTTGTAGATAGGCCACGAATTAATAGATAAGGAAGTAACTGAAGAAACTATCAGTTCTAGAAAATGTTACTAATTGACACAGGCTACTGCTCAGCCAAGGCCATATAAAATTCCTGAACTTGGAGAAAAAGAACAAAGACATAATGGAATTATGAATAAGTTTTTTTCTTTCTCTTATATAACAAAAGGGGGATACATATTAGAGGGGGGCATAGAGTAGGTGGTTCGGGAAGTCTGTATCTTCTGAGTACCTCAGCCATTAATGTGACTCCTACTTTGAATTCCGTGAAATCCTTTCATTGTGACTTATAGAAACACTTTACTCCAATTAAAAATTTAAATTTCTATGGTACACTAACACTTAAAGTCACTAATATCATTGTGTTTTCTGTATGGCATAAATTCATTGAAGCTTTGAGAAAAGGTTTCTATTATTAAAAAAATATTCATATGATATTTAAAAGACTTAAATTAATGGCTAATAATGTAGCAATAACCATGAAAAAGACAGTAGAGCACATAAATGTCTTTCCCATATAGCTCAGGAATACTTTACTGAATTTAAGTTTGGCTTTCTAAGGAATGCTAAGTGTCACTGGATTTATTATGTATAAATGAGGAGAGGCTGGTTCTCAGAACTAACAACTTGATGTCAGATTTATGAATGGACTGTTAAAGACAAGAAAAAGTAGATGATGAATGGCAGTACTCTAAGCAGTAAACCTCACAATGAGAAACATTGACAGCAAAACACCCAAAGCTCTGCCATTCACAGCCTCCAGCTTGTACCAGTGAATATTACAGGCACCAGAGAGTTTGCTGGAGAGACAACAGGCAGTAAGGGTTTGGGGTTTTACACTGCACATCTTTACAAGGGTTATTTTACTCTTCAGAAAACATGAGTGGAGGAGTTACTAAGGGGATTTCAGCTCATTATGGATTGTTTATCTTGGGTTTGTTCAGAGAGGCATTCAAAGACTTTGCTGAAGCTGATAAAATGCCTGATGGCCACCTCAGAGACCAGCCTTCCCCACTGAACTGAGTAAGGGTGTTTGTTGGGATGAGGCACAAGAGCTGAGCTGAGCAGAACAGAGAATGCATTTAGACCAGCTCAAAGGAAATCTCCAACTCCCGGGCAGCAGGAAAGGGGCAAAGTACGAAGCAGCAGCAAGTCCAGCAGGCCAGCAAAGGCTGCCTGCAAGGCACAGTCCTTGCTGCCCAGCCTCCTCTGACCCACAGGGACAGCAAGAGCTGGTACTTGCCCCACTCCTCAGTCACTGAGGAGCCCAACACATTCTGTACAGGGTTCAGGGACTCTCACAGGCAGGCACCCAAGCCTGCTGAAACAGTACCATACACACAAGGCTGGAATTCAAACAGTAAACTTGGTACAAATTCATGAGCCACTTACTGCATGACAGCTGGGGCACAGCCCTCTATTTTTCTCTCTTTTGTCCATATTAGCCCAGGCTCGTGGATCTGGAGGCCTAGGCTGTGGTCATTTCTTCCAGCCAATCTTTAGACCCTCAGCAAATAAAAAGGAAGCACTCAGGCTTGCTAGCATATGAATGGAGCTGGGAAGACTTCCCTAAGCTACGTTTTAGCTTGTGTTAAGTATGTGCAGCTTTTATGTTGTATAACTACCCTTCCTCACTTTTGGATTGCTCCCTCTCACATCCTTGTCTTCTGTAGCCATACTTCACTGCCGTTTGCCTTGACTGAGGCATTACTGCTGCAGAAACAATCACATTATTGTAAGAATAATGTTCTGCTTTGTCACACAAGTTGAAGATTAACCTAAGGAAAAAAGGACACTTATGTTGTAACTCATCACAACACAAATTCTTCTATGAAGTTGTAATATTACTACTGCCTCATTTCAATAGCAAGCTTTGTTTAATCTTGGTGTATGTTTACTTTTGCTCAAAAACACCCCAACTGCAGTGCTGCATACAATTTTGCAGCTTGTCAATGCAAAAAAAATATTATATACATATATATATATATATACACACACACGTACATACACACACACACATATATATATATATATATATATAAAAAACTATGTCATTAGTGTAAGCTTTTTGTTCTGGTGTTTTATTCCAGCTTCAAAACAGGAGATTAAAGTTTTGGTGAGCAACACCACCAGTCACATAATCCTCCAAAGCCCTGGATCCGCTGCTGCTGCTCCTACTCCTATAGTATAACTAAGCCTTCTGTGCTTTGGATCAAACCTTCAAACTCTTTACTGAACAAGCATCCAAAGAGTGGGCTTGCCTAAATCCACAAGATGTTAAGTTCTCAAAAAGGAGGGAAGAGGTAACAGAATTCTAGACCCTCCAGAGAGAAGCAGCAGCACCCTCTGAGAGCAAAAGCACTTTGAGCAGGAGGTGCTTGTAGAATTCTCACATAAAACTCTATTCCTGGAGAGCACTTGGCTGCCTTAACCTTGAAGTAACTTGCATACACTTTCAACTTTTGTCTATGCATCCATGGCATTTTGTTCTTTCTGAATGCCTCTGTGTCTTAAGGAAAGTATTTATGCATGTAATGCTTTCCTCTGGAGGAAATAACTCTAGGTTAGATAAACAATTAATGGGATGTTTTCATTACAAATACAGTACCAGTCATGTCAGAAAATATGATGTAATTGTTTAGTTATGCTTTCCAGATACTAAAGTACAGTATACTAGCATCTAAAAAACAACTTGAAAACATCAGTCTACAACATTGCTCTATAACTATCACTTGTTAAATCAAGTGGGGGAGAGGGGTGAAAAAAATCACTCTGTTTTGCCCAAATATCTTGGAACAATTTAAAACTAGTTTATAAGAGTCATTTTTCTTTGTGAAGATTTAAATCTCTCCAATGCTGTAGCTTTTCAAACCATCTCACAGACCTATGACCAATTTTCTAAGATCTCCATTGCAATTGGTCACATAGCACACAGACAGGATGATAAGCACCTCGATTTTGTGTTCTGCAAAACCACAACTCTTGGTACCTTTACCAAGTGCTTTACAAACTGATTAAATACTTATGGACCAAATCCTAGAAGACATTGAATTGCAGGTTTTATTTTACATAGCACATACACATGAATACACACATAATTTTAAGCTCAATGTATTCTTAGTCCAGGCTGTCATGTATACACACATTTGGGACCCAAACATGCAAAAGTGTGCTTTTCCATGTAGAGGCAGTCTTGTCTGAAAACACAGCACTTTTGACAGCAGCCAGGGACGGGAAGTGAGCACTGCTGCTCCAGCAAAAACTATGAACCAGCCTGTGAAATTGGGATGGCCATGAACAGCTACAGTGGAAGAGCAGAAGCTCCTTGTGTTAGGAGAGAGCATTCACACTCATTTTGTTCAAACGTGTCATGTTTTCATCATTAATCTTTACCTCTCTCTCTGCAGGGCTGAACAAGCCAGCCCTGCCATAGGACACAACTAACCTCCCATTCTTTCAAGAGCTCTGACAATTTAAGCACTCTGTAAATAATTTATGCCACAGATAGTTCTTACCCACAAGCAATCAGCTCTTCCTATTGCTTTGGAATCGACAGCATTTCTACTGAAGTATTCTAAGCAGTTACTACAATCCAGCCTCTCAACTGAATAAACACAACTTGATTATGTTAATAAGGAGAAAGTGCTGTCCTCCTTGGGAAGCCTTTCCCTAAAGAGTTAAAGAGTTCCCATGCAAGGCTAAAGGTGAGTTTGGCTGAGCCAGAGCACTGGAGAGCACATGGCTAGGAGGAGGCAGAGGACCTGCAGGAAGGTATTACGACATCAGTTCGAAATATGGAACTGTCTCGTGTATGCTCCTTTGTAACTGCACACAAGTAATTTACCTCTGTGCCACAAATCTCACCTATGGCATAGACACTCACATTTCCTCATCTCACAATGGTTTATGCAGTCCCAAGGCACAACTGACATTTTCCAGTCCCATCTTCTACTGTCAGCCAGGCCCTGATGCCTGAATTCTCCCCTGCCAGCACATTCCTGAGCAAGTCATTCAACCTTTGTGTCCTTGTTTACCTCCCAACAATACCCTGCACTGACTGATTTGATAAGGAAGTAGCAGCAGCCAAAATATCACTCACTGTGTGGGTGGGATTCCTCTGCAAAATGGGGCAAGGAAAACACCTATCATGCAAAGTAAAAAGAGGCAGGTCACACTACTTTGGATAATGCCATTTTATTACACCTTAGAGCTGGCACTACAAAATTCATAAACACATTACTTTCACTTTATACATTTATTGTCCAATGACTAAAGAATCTTGGAACTAGAGCAATGCTATTGCTTTCAGTCCTACTGTTTTAATGTTATATAAAAAATGTCCTTTTACTGACAAAACCAAGTACAAATGAACTGCTTAGTGTGAGCCACATTTTAAATGTGGAGAAGAGATCATTATAAAGCAAATACAAGTTTATTTTCATTTGCTGAATTTTACATGCACTCCAAAAGAAACATTCAATAATGAGGCATCTGCAAAGATAAAATGCAAAAAATTGTACAAACACACATTTTTTTCCAAAAAAACACCTGAAGATCTACTGATGAACAGGAGCTGCAAATAAATAAGTAGTGATTTTTACTACAAAGCTAAGAAAGGAGAAAACTCTCCTTGAAATCAGGTTTTTCTAAGAGCACTACCAACATCCATGTTCCAAAGTGATGGAAAAGAGGGAGTTAACTGCCAAACAAAGAGTATATTCACTTGGCTTAACATGCCAGCTAGTGAAAGGTTGAAAATCAGGAGCCAAGCCAGCAATATGAAAACAAAGCATAAACAGAGACTTGCTTTCAGCTCAATTCCCTGACAGTGAGTACATTATCAGCATCCACCTTACTGACACATTTTGCCCCCTTGATGGGGAAAAACTCCTCACATTAACAAATGTTTTGATTCCTCATTGTTACAAAATTACTTTTGTTTGTTTTGAAGTTACAAATCAGAGAATTCACATTCCTCTAGGAAAATGACCCCAGCTAAGAAAGCAGCACGTCAGTTCTAAACAATAGCAGATTTAAAAAAAAAAAAAAAAAAAAAAAAAAAAAAAACAAAACAAAACAAAAAAAACAGTAGAAAGCTCATGTTCTTTGTGATCTGAACGTCCTGTTCTTGCTGCCTGGTGTTAATCACCGGCACACGTCACTTCCTTGTCGTCCACCCACTGCCACAAAGTGGGCACTGTTTCTGCACCCCACTGCCAGGAGAGGTGGGAGAGAGCAGGAGCAGATAGGATTTGGGGGATTATTTCATCTTACTCTTACGTGTAACCATGCACTATCCGATGCTGGCTGGTCTCTGGGAGCCAGACTCACAGTTAATATTAACACAGCCCACACAAGCTTTTGAACAAACATCTTTATCCAGTCGAACCAATGTAGTGCAAAAACACCACAGGCACACACACCAAAAATACAAGGCATTAACTCTACAAAATGCAATCGTGTAAGGAAAATGTCACATGGAACACCCCCATTTTGTGGGATGGCTGTCATGTGCAAGCATCTGGTATTCAGCATCAGCACTGGCCTTCAAATCCAGTGAAAACCCATAAAATTCCTCACTAGTATAGCTTGGCCTTATAATCATGAAGATAAGAAACTGCAACTGTACAATGACAATTTTTCTGCAAACTGTGGTAAACAAGCCTTAAAATCTTTATTACTTCACTGCAGTAAACTGAGAAAATGCTATTAAAAGCAAGAGACACAGAACACAAGGTCTGCCAGGAAGGTGACTGGTTAAACAGATATTCATATGAATTAGAAAAGGCAAAGCCTTAAGTAACAGTTGCAAGTGCATCATATTCCTTTCAGAGAGCATCATCCATCCTTTATCCAAGCCAGATAACTGCACTTTTCAATGGTAAAAAAATATTTAAACAAGCACTGTGCTGCTTCTCCCTGTGCAGATAAAGCAGTTGTGGGCATAATCTACACAATGTGTTCTCCAGGAAAACTTTTTTTTTGCCTGTTCCTATACATGGCACACCTGGTTGCCTTCCTAGTACACTCCTGTCCCTCTCTGGAACCCAGGGAGAGGATTTCCAAGTGTCTGTCAACACACAATCCTTTTGGATAGCTGCAGTCATCCTTCCTACTTTCAGCCATGCCTAAAAGGAAATAACCCCCCTGCTATTTCACAGACCTTACACAGAACCTCCTCCATCTAAAAAGTATTTTGTTGTTGTTTCCTTTTATTATGTTTTCCCCATCCTTATTAAAGTTTTCTATTGTAGAAGCATGCACTGTTTCAAGACCTACCTACAACTAAATGTGGACAGAAAAATACCTCAAAACATCATGCTTCAACAAGCTGCAAACCCTTCAGTTCCAGAGAGCCTTTATCAGATGTAAACAACTGCTACCACACCTAAAGAAAAACAAACATTTCAGCTGCATGTTTCCCCACCGTGTCCACTGTGGCAACTCAGTATGATGCTTTCCTGGGCAAAGCCTGAGAAAGTAGAGGAAGCCTGCAGCACACTCCATGAGTCACAGAGTTCAGCTGCAAAATTCAGATTTTGGGATACGCACCACCTTCTCACGATACTGCTTGATGGGTCATCATTAAGTCAGCTTCCTTGCCTACACAAAGCAGGGAGCATTACCAGTTTTCTACAGCCAAAGAGAATCTGCTTCTGCTGATTTCATCAGCCATGAAATAATAACTAATCTTTCATGTGACACAGTTTGAGGCAGAAGATGCATGACATGCTTAGCTGTAAGGATAAAAATACATAATTAAATGTAATCACAAGTCCCAAGGAAAAAAAAAAGAAAAAAGCCCCTTTGGATGCTTCAACAGCTTTATCTTATTTCCTAGAAACACCATACTATGAATACTAAACAAGGACCTATCTAGCTATTAATTTTTTTTCCATTATATATCCACTGAGCCAGTCAATGCAATTTACATTTTTTATCACTAAAAAAAACTTAAAATAAGAAGAAAAAAGGAGGGGGAATAAACAATATTTATTATACTGGGAAGAAATGTCATATGCCCTACAATATTTGGAAGCTACTACTTCAATTCTTGATACAGGAAACATGAAAATGGGATATTAGCCTAGTCCTATTCTCTTCAGTTCTAAAACCCCCATACTTCTGCAAGTGCTGATGAGTGAACATCCTTCCCCCACCCCTGTGGTAGCATTCCTGCCTGATGTTGTCATCCACAATATACTGACAAGTCACCATTATCAACTGACAGTGCAGCCGGTGCCAAAATCAAGCATATATATCCCCTCACAATATTTTCTATAGGGGACATAGACTGTGGCACAAATTTAGAATGATACCTTCTGGAAGCAACATGGAATGATATGCAAAAGACAATTTCTAGGAGGACTTGATGGGCAGGTTAGCACAGAAGCACTGAGCAGTTTCATAGATGGAGAACTGCACTTACCCATACAGCACATTTAAATCAAACTGATAGGTTTTTACTCCAACAATTATAAATGGAGTCTTCATTGTCCATGCAGACTTTATACTGCCATGTCTGCGTTTGTGCCAAAACTAGAGCAATAAAACTAATGAACTGTCAAGGCAAAACTTTCCAAGGGAAGTTTAAAGTCCCTGCACTTGGCACTGTAAGACTTTCTTTTTCCTTCTCACTTAATGTATACTGAAATTCTGAACTTTTGTAGCAGTCCCTTTTTTTTTATTCCCTGCCAACCAACCTCACCCTTTCCAAATCATATTTCTCAGAAGCATGGTAGCAGAGGATATTCATACTGCTTAGCTGTAGACAAGTAAATAATTATTTGGATTCAGAGCTAAAAAACAATCAACAGAAAGATACAGTAGTCTCCACAAAGAGATTCAGAGGAAGAGCTTAACCTGGATTCTCTTAATTACTGTCTGAGAAGCCCTTGGATCTATACACTGATAACAGAAGCACCCTGGCTGACCAAAACTGAGTGGCTTCACTTATCCATCCTGTCCTAGACTTCCATCACAAACATGTTCATTTTCTTACCTGGTTTTTAAATATCCCAGTCATATGCACATTGTCAGAAATATGTACAAGTTTTCTAAAATATCTCAGAAGCCAAAGAAACAATAAAAAAATAAGTGGCAGTAAAAAGTGTTAGTTTGCAAGATTTGATTCCACTGTGTTGGCTTCAAAATCACCACAACCAGCATTTCATGCTACTTCCATACAATACTCCACAGTAAAAATAACTCAGAAAAATCTGTTTCCCTACAGAATCATTCATTTTGTTGATCCTCACAAAGAATGTGAATTAATAAAATTTCTTCTCTAATTTTCCATCAGTTACCAGTTATAAAGCAGGTTTTTAGAGGTGTTATTAGAAAGTATGCTTACAAATGCAGCCATGAAACAAGCTGGATTTTCAAAAGATCTGGACAGGTTAGCTGCAGAATGCCCTTTAACAGAAAATTCTACCCTTACATTAAAAAAAAAAAATTAAAGCAGTAAGAAACATATGGAATTGCTATCAAAATTCTATCCACACATGTTGCCACACCTAGTTAATATCGTTGCTTAATTAGTGGCTCTTTGTTTTCTACAGGAAACACTTTAACAGAAAAAGTGATTCTCTCTGTTTGCTCTACTAGGGTACAGAGTAAATTTAATGTGTTTATTTCTCAAAAAATAATACGTCAATAAATTAGAAAAAACAGGACTTGGCCAGTATTCACAAACATGAAGTGACAAACAAGAAAACACTTAAAAGTAGGGTGAATATTGATAAATTAATGGAACACAGGGCATTAAACCCTTTCTTCATCATTCATTCATTCATTCATTCCTAAACATGGTTTTTGAGGACACAGATGCATTATCTTCCTGACAGTTTTCCTCCTTTGAGATATCCCAGATTTAAAACAAAATGGGAGACATGTACTGTCTTTCTAAGTCAGGTTTAAAAACAGCACCTTTGTATACAGCTTTAAAAGATGAACTTTTCCATCACAGAAAACAGGCTGTAGCCAGCAATGTTAGTGGAACTACAACGGACATGAAACTTACCACCACTGCATACATGCTCTCTTATTTGGTTGGTTTGGGTTTTTTTATAACTTAGTATTGTGTGACAGCCTCAATCCATGTTCTCATTTCCACTCCCATGCCAACAAATCCCAATTTGATCAGGCCACGTTAGGTCTAGCTGTAACAGAGCTGCTGGACACACAGTGTTTCTGGTGGAATTTTTAGCAACCCCCCTGTTGTTGTCCCAGTTTGCTGTGATGAGCAACACTTCTGTTTCCCCCATGCCTGCCAGGTTGGCCTCTTGCCCCCACATTAATTTGCAGTCCTGGTGTGTGACAGCACAAGGCAGGCTTAGCTAAGCTCACTCCAGCCCTGCTTTTGTACTGCAGCTCACCTGGCAGCTCTTTCCCCAGGGACCCAGCAGCATCCTGGAGCTCTGCAGCTCCAGCACATCCCTTCAGAGAGCATCACTGCAGGGCAGGGGAAGGACACAGGAGTCACACAGCAGCAGTCAAGGACAGAAGGAGCAAGCTTCCTGGTTTCATTTTTACCTTCCACATCATCCACAGATTCAAAGCAGTTAAAATAAAAGCTCTTGTCCTGCCATAACCACAAAGAGGCAGGTACACCTGCAGTCACACTGAGGGGACATACCTCAGGAATCATTCCTATGGAGTTAATTTTTTTGGGTATGATTACACTCAGAGGATGAAAGAAAGTTTGCCATTATTTCAGTTTGGAACTAGCTACCGTTTCTACAAACTGCATCAAGCACGACTTGCAGCTTGCACCTCTTATAAACAATGCAAGACAGACAAGAAATACTAAGAAACACAACAAATGTATTTTTCTCACAGTTAAAATGGCATCTAAACATCAAACCACCCTAGGAGGCTTCAAGAAAAGGAATGTACAGGCCATTCCAAATCTCAGCAAGTTATTCTCCAAAACAAAGGAAGGCAAACAAGCAACAGCTTCTCCACTGGACTGTAGTCCTGTTAAGGCAGAAGCCAGGAAAAAGTAGCCAAGAATCCTGCATGCAAATTGCTGCAGGCTTTTTTTTTTTGCAAGAGTTTAGAGGGCTCAGGGGTTTTTGAAGGATTTTGGGGTTTTTCAATATCTGGTGATTCTAACCCAAATCTTCTGGAAAGTAGATTTGTAGATTTGGATCTGGAAAGTAGGATGAGGTACTGGAACACTGTTCACTGAGACGTCATATTTGAGACATAAGTAAAATTGCTGAGAAAGAAAATGATATCTGGCACTTAGGTGCAAAGGAAAAGCAAACAAAAAGTCTTAGTAACCTATAAAAACAGTGGTTTTGGTTTTTTTTTTTTTTTCTGTGATTGGGACATATATATATAACATACAACTTTTGCAAAGCTGCTTATTAGTACTTCCCTAGGAACAAACACCTATTTGAAGAGGCAATCAAGAGCTACATAAATGGCCTCTGTATGTTTCATTCTGGCACATGTTTCATGGTCAGTCACAGAAAAAAGTATCTTTGCTGAGATGCCTCTCGCATCCTGTATGCAGAACCCTGGACCAACACACTCTCTCCACTTCTTCCCCATCACCGTGATCAGCCTAACTATCCTTGGCAGCATGCACATTCCTAACAGCCTGGCTCACTTGGCTTAGCAGAGACAATGAGTTACCCAGACACGCTGATCATCTGAAACATCCACAGTTGCCCCCATTCACCAGAAGACTGTGACACTGTGGTTCTTAGTGTCATGCCCACCAGCCACCTTAGGCAATAGCAAAGCTCAAGAAACATTTTTTGGTGTTGATGACATCATCCAGAAAAGTTCATACAAGGAAACATGCTTTGGATTCCAGACATTTCGCGTTTTTCCAAGGGTAGCTTTGGCCATTTTAATAGCTGTTCATTAAACTTGCCTCTCTTTTATATCACAAGCCAAACAGCATCACAAGCAGTTTGCATTTTATTATTATCTCCATTCAAGCAGAACCTACAAACCATTTTAGAAATCAGAGTCCACTGTCCTGCTTGAATATGGACATTGCCTCACCCTAAAAAACTTTCAACATTTAAGACCAGACATCACAGTGCAGCAAACAGCAGTAGGAAAGAAGGAGGAAAGATAGAAATAAATCTACATGTTTACAGAGAACTGCTTCAAGAGGCTAGAAAAAGAATTAGGGGTTCTTGGGGGAAGGGAGAAAGACTAGGAGCTCCATGAAATAAGGCTTTCAGTGGCTATATCATATTTACCATGGATTATTACACTTCCCAGCATATTGTGTTTAACCAAACATTCTGTGAATACATAATAGGATCCCATGGCTAATATAATAAAGTAGATTCACAGCTGGACTTTCAAAAACTGCCAAGATAATATTAAATCAGAGCAAAGCAAGTCACCAGTTCAGAGGCTGCCTTTTGAAAGGCCTGTTACCAGCACTATAACAAGAAACTCCTGTGTGAGAAAAGGAAGACAAGCTTATGTTATTTCCTGAACTGTCTTCACTGCTCCTGTGATACACTCCCCAGCTGCCACCTAGTTCAGCTGGGTTTTGGTGATGGATTAGACAACGCTTTACTCTGTACATCTTTGATTTAAGAGCATTTGCCTCTGGTCTTTTAAATTAATTGATTTAATTTAAAGTAATTCTGATCTTTGGTCTTTGGAAGAACTGTTTCCAGAAACAAAGGGAAAATTTCTGGTATCATGGTTAGAGCAAAGCCATTGGGAGACAGCTGATGAGAGGCATTTACCTCAAAGAGAAAAGCACACCTCCTTCTTCCAGCACTTGGTGGGACTCTAGCCATGCCTAGACCACAGAAGAGGCACCCATGCTGGCCACAGGACTGCCACAGCACTTGTTGCATTTCCCAAATTTATTGAAGCAGGATAGTATCAAGGGTCTCCATTCAGGATGGTCAAGGAGAGCCTAGCAACTCAAGAGACCTGTAACTTCAGTAACCTGCTCTTCACCAAATCTACAGTCACTCAGGGCTGCCTTTTTTCCTGAGAGAGGAACAGCAGCACCGGACACTTTAAACATTACAAGGAGGTAGAAAAGGTGCCTAGCAGATGCCACAAAACATCTGCTAAATGCCCTGCCAGGCCCACAGCAGGCAGCCACATAAACCATTACAGGCTTCAGAAGACAACCAGAAGCTACAATTACAGCATGCCACAGCAGCACAGATGGAGAGATCAACAGCATCAAGTACCACACACTTGTGGAAAGCCATCACAGTAAGAACACCCTGCATGCCAGCAGGATACACCATTCAGGAGAAAGGATGGTTATTACCCGAGGCAGAGACAAGCCACTCCTCCGTTCCACAAACATGAAAGCAAAGTGCAAAGAAGCAAGGTGAAAAATAATTTTGTGTAGTGTGAGCCATCCAAAAGACTTAGGCATTAAGCCTAAGCTGAAGCCTAGGTGACCCCTTTGGCCCTTCTCTAGTCACAGAGGAGGGTTCACCCTCTGAAGAGCAACTGAAGTTGTTCTTCAATTACTTAACTAGCTAAAATAGTTTTTAGCTTTTAGCCAGCTAAATGTGCAGCACATTCTGTCTTGCCCAGGAGACTAGGGATGAACTGAGCTGTGGCCTCTTATTTAAAATGGAGATGTGTAAGGTTAAAACACCATCTGAAGAACCTGGGTCTGGAGCTGGCTCCTCGGTATCACATCTCAGCAGCACGTGTGACAAGGTGACCACCTCGTGACAAGAGCAGGTGGGTTACCCAGGACTCGTCACTCAAGAGCTTAAGAGCAGGCATGCAGGCAAACACCAGCTGTAACAAGTATGTCAGATATTGGAACTCCTGCAATTCAGGCAATTGTTTGTGTAACCCCAGCTAACATTTTTAACCTCTTTAGCTATGCCTGCTTTGATGTAGCAAATACTTCTAAAAGGTAAAGGATTTCTAAAGCATCACATCCAGGAGACAGCTGTTCAAGACCCCTATAACAAAAGAAAGAAAAAAATCCCACAGGCCCATCTTTAAAACCACACTTGTAATTGTAATTTTAGCCAATACCAAACTGTCACTGAAACTGCTGATGTGAAGCAATTACCCAGGCAACAACCCTCCTTCCCTTTCCATCTTAAATAAAATTTACATCAGACCAAACTACTCCTGCTTAAATCTAACATAATCAATGCAGAAATCTGAGTTTTGCATACATAAACCTCAGCACAGCTACTCTTATGGCTGACCACTGATGTCTGTGAATTGAAACGACTCCACAGCTGTGGATGAGCTCCAGATTTATGTATCTGTACCCTTTCAAACACTCTGAAAGTACACACTTCCCGAGTTGCTAGTGTCACTCATTTTAACCTCAATAATTCTAACCACTATCACTGCACATGTTCTGCAGAATTTTGCCAAACTGCAATTATTCCTTGGAGAGAGAAAAGAAAAAAAAGACACAATTGAGTTCCTGGCCTCTTCAGGTTACTTTGCTGGGTCCTGATCCTCTCAAGTTCAGCAGGACTTGCCCAGCATGGACTCACATTTCTATGCTCTTCAACAGGCAAGGCAGGCACACAGATCTTGTTGAGACTGGGCTTTACAGAGTGATGCTGGGCAATTGTTTTCCTTGGCTCTGCAGCCTCTGATCTAGTTTAAAAACCTTCCATTCCCTATAACCTCATTTTTAATTGCAAATTGCACAACGGTTTATTTGTGCATTCTTCATACACATAGAAAAGCCTCTGCCAAAACAAGTACTCCTAAAAAAAGCAGCTGGGTTAACTGAGGCAGACTGCAAGATCTTTGAGAAATGAGGCTCATTAAGTACTTAACACTAGCGTAGTGTAAGCCCTTCATTCAAAACTCAGACCACAGATTTCCATTACTGACTGAAATAAAAGATCCAAGAGACAGGAAAGGGGAGGGAGGAAATGCATTTGAGTGTTTCCATCTGCTTTTTTCCTTCTTGGCACCATAAAGCCCGCTAGCTATAGCTAACAAGCTATTACAGCACACTTTGATTTGATACCTGGCTTGTGTCTGCACTAACAGGTATAACTGCCCTGCAGCAGCCCGAGTCTGCTCAGCTTACTCACTGCTGTCACTCTGCTCATCACAGCAGCTCGCCCAGGAAAACACAGCAGACCATGGTGATGGGTTCATCTCTACCTGGAAACCTTTTCCTCTCCTCCTCTCCAGTCAAACATGAAAACCCACCACAAAGAGCTTGGTTTCTCGCCTACGGCTAGCATAGTAAATAATAAAGGAAATTCCAGGGTAGAGAGAAGGTTTAAAGTTATTGCTATGGGTTTATTCCTTCAAAACATCCATAGGTTGCTATTCTCTTTATTAAGGGTGGGGCATTACAAATAAATCAGCTGTGGCAGTTATTTTTTTAAACACAGGTAAGAGGAAAGCTGCAAAAGCCAAGTGTGTCAAAAATATTAGGTCTCTCCTTAGCAATCACACAACTATCCATATTTCCATAAAATGCTTTATCAAAGGAAAGATGCTTTAACAAAGGGAGCATAAACGTGAATGTAAGGCCTTGCTTGAAGGGACATTTTCATTCAGAAAATGAAAAGCAGAAAGAAATAGTTATTCAGAGAAGGCAACATAACAACTGTGGTGTCAAGTTTTCAAGGGATCAGTAGACTTTTCTACAAAGGAAAACAAAGAGACTGAAGCATTTCCTCCACTGAAATAATAAAACTATCACAGAGCCCAGGGAATTTGGTTTAACTCACTTAGCTTAGCAGTAAAATTCTGATAGTATGTGACTTCTCAAAATTACTAGAAAATTTTTCAAATACATTTTAAACAATAATGACCTTCTAAATGGAAACTAGTTAACTTCTAGAGAAAGGATTATACCACATATCCCTCTGCATAAGTGAAGTTTTCAGAATGAGTCAAAATTTGATTCTGTCTTACATCTGGCAAGTCCTAACTAGACAATCTCTTCACACAAAATCAAAAAGCATTAAGGTCAGTCCATTTATTCACTACACAGACAACTGAGAAGTGCAAAGAAATTAATCACTTGAAGAGCACTCAGCATGGTCTTTCACTGTTGTCATTTGACATGGCCATTCAGCAATCTCACTCCACAGCAAAGGCCATCCTGACCATGTAAATAATGTCTTTTCTTCCTACTGAACTACACATAGAGGTAGTCTCTATGCTAGACCTCTTGCATTATAGGAATCAATCCCAAAATCAAACTGGGTCTAAAAAGCTTAAAAGCCTCCAGTTTCTCTGGCAATTTATATAGCCCATATCCACTATTTAACTATTAAAGAGCAATAGCTCTTCTTTAAAAGCTGCAACATTATCTTCAAGCTAGTTTCTTAGCAAAAATATCTGTTTCTCAGCTTCATCAATCAAAACTAGATAAATACTCAGGGATGGTTCCCAAATCCTAGCACACCTTCCTAAAGTCTATCTCTGCACAACTCCACCAAACCAGATACTCCAGTCAATTTCTTCAAGATTTTTGGTTGCAAGGATCTGACCCATCACCTACCAGACCCACATTTTCCTAAGCAGCATCCTTTCACATTAACAAGACCAGCTGCACTTGCATATTTTCAAGGTCATTTGAAAAATCAGAAGACCTGCAGCACTGTAAATATTTTTCTCATGTCCTTGCATAGTGTGTATTTATTAAATCTGTTAAATACTTTTTCTGCCTCACATTTTTCCCTATTTACAATAAATCTGCCTGCATAGGGTTTTCGTCAGAGAAGAGCTTTACATCTGAGTTACAGGTGATATTATCTAGTCAGAGGTTCTGCGACAATTCCCTTCTGGTACCTTTTCCCTTTGATAACATATTGCAATTGTTTGCTATAACGTGCAAGCAAAAAATATGTGTCTGATAAAAAAAATAAGTGTTTTGAAAGCAGAAGGGTAGCCTATATGAGTGTAAGAGAAAATTTTAACTACAGATTGTTATTTATTTGTCTAAGTCAGTGGCTATGTCTGTCCCAAAGTTCCCAGAATACCACAGCTTATTAGTGTTCAAGGACACTAACTTGCCCTGGAAAGAAAACACTTGTCCAGGAGATCCTATCACATGGAATTCACTGGAAAGCATCAAAACTACACCACAATAAAGTTAGATAATCAGAAGACAGAGAAGAAATTGAAAGAAAACTAATTTTTTAAAAAAGATTTGGTTTGTTAAGCCCAACTCAAACTGTATTTTTGCTCGATGTGTGTTTTCCCAGCTGCAAAGGGGAACCTTTTCAAAAGGGCCTGCTTTCTTAGAAAAACAGACAGCTGCTGAAACCTGACATTTTTAAGTCCAGGATTCAAGATCCTACTCTCCTGTCATTAAACCATTCCCCTCATTCCACACAAATAATCACCTTTTTAATTTGGTAGGGAAGAATAAACAACATTGATTTGATTTGTCCTGGTCTGGGGACATGGGGGGAAGACCCAAGGTACAGAGTCAGCACGAATGGGTGTAAGATGATTTATGTTTATGGCTGTAATAGGTGACAGCTCCACTCGATTACTGGATGCTGCTGCCCAGAGGTTTTTATACATCTGCACCTCACTATTTAATGCTATTAAATAATCACAGTTAACATTCACTCAGTTATCAATGGACTGCTTCAAACTGCTGTTCAGATTTTTATTACCAGTAAATCTAAAGAAATGAGCATGGCAGCAGACATGACTGTCAACAGGACCTGAGGTAACAGATTTTCCTTCCGGCTTTCTGTCACTAGAAGTTGTCATATCCCAACTTTCTAACTCTTCTAAATCCAGCAGATAAAATGCAGTGAAATTCAGAGTTAATGCAATCCTTTTGTACTCTGATACAATTCTATCTTGTCAGATACCAGAAGTGCCAAAAAGAAAAAAAAAAGGGGGGGGGATTATTTTCCAGTTTATATTCATTCACAATCATGCTAAAAAAAAAATAACAAAAGGCAAAAAGAACAAAAGCAGTGGATACCTCAGTAAAGCACTGTTTTTAGAGGGCAAGGCTAAGCCAACAACCACACACTGTTCTCAGCAAGCACCAGCAGCTGTAGGTTAATGGTCTCACACAAGTGCTCCCTCCTTCCAAAAGTGTTTGAAAAACAAAGCTTTCTGAAAAAGCACCCACAGAAATGATAGTGAGGCTTTGCCCCAGAAGTATTCACAGAATACAAACATCAGTATTCACAGCAGAAATGTTTCCAGCATCTGCATGTTTGGGTGTGGAAAAAACGTTCAAACAAATACCCAGTAAGGCAGACTCAAGCCTCTGAACAGCAAGTGCTGAAAGAGCTCTGCACATCTGCCTGAGGTTTTCAAGAAATGGTGTTAAATCCACCTAAAAACAAACACCATGGCATTTCTATAAACACAATGACCACATAGAGGAGGTAAGGATACAAATTTATGCAATTACTCATTCACTGCAGATGACACACTTGGTTCCAATTAGCGCTCCCATAACTTCCACACTTTTTGTGGCTCTAAAAAGAAAGGAAAGTTTGACCTTATGCCTTGGAAACAAGCATTTCAGCAGATCCAGTGTTACTAAAGCGTGTTCACCCGATAATCACACTTTTGGCACTGAATCAGCACTCCTTAGCAAAAAGGGGTAGTGGTACATTTAGTGGTTGGAGCTAAACCAAACCAGTGCTGACTCCAGGTCTGTCAAGTGCCATGACCATCAGCAGCACACTGATTCTAGAATCCAGCATCTCTCCTCTGAGGAGATGCTATGACAGAGCTGCCCTACCATTTCAACACTGAGTGGGAGACCAAGAGCCCACTCAGGAGGAACTGGTTTCTGCTAGCCAGCATTCTGAGGCACCTTGCACACCACCTGCCATGCTCATGGCTACCTGACAGCTATTTCAGCAGTTGTAGGGCTTGGAGCAGACGTACAGCTGCCCCTTGGCCAGGTAAGAGTGAATCTGTGGGACTGCTAAGATGATCACAGTTGAGACTAGGTAAGACCCACAAGTCTGAGGTGTGGGATGGTTCAATTTCTTGGACTTCTTTACTAATAATGATCTTAAAAAAAACACTCAGCACGTAGACTTGAGTTCCCCAAAGACACCTTCACTTTCTTCTCGGTTTCTCCTCACCCAATTAGATAAACCCTAATTGACCTGTGCTCTGAGAAAAAAACTTGTGCCTTTGCTTACAAGTCTTCTGCGGCACAGAGGGGGACAAGGTTCACAGCTGTAGTTTGTCAAGTACAGAGAGCAAAAAAAGAAGGCTCACTCAGCAGTCTGAGTAACTCCTCTGGCCTTGATCTCACTCTCCCTGGCCTTGCTTTCAAATATCCTTCAGACAGTCTCCCATCTGCTTCTTTGTTCTTTTCTAGGGGAAGAGTCAGCTCTTCCACTGCTGGTTATCTCTGATAGCAAAACTGCTGTCCCAGGTAACTTCTGGTGTTATAGCCAACTGCAGGAGAAATCTTGAGGCTACCTCTCTTGACTCAAGAGATGAATCAGACAGAAAAGGAATCTTAGAACCCCAAACTGATTATTTTTAAAGCAAATAAATAAATACACGTGAAAACTGAGCTAGAAATATGCCATGGCTATATTTTCTGAGAAGAATCACAAGCAAAAGGCCTCTATTTGGAAAGATACCTTCTTATCAAACCAAGATCAAGATGATCAAAACCATCTCTATTGTTCTCCCTCTGGTGGAAAACCAAAGGTGTCCTGGATTAGTATCAGGTATGTCTATAGCTCCCAAATACTGGAATGCTCATCTAAGAAAGGATGAATAAATATAATAAAAACAAGTCAGAACATGCATAATAAGAATTAAAAGGCAAAGCAATGCTTATATAAGATACAGCTTAGAAAGTAAACCCAAAGCCCTGATTTGTCAGTTCTCAAATAATCATAAAACTTCAAAAAACCTAAAAAACTTCAACTGCATGTCTACACTCGGTTAATTAAAAAATACAGCTTCAGAAATCTAGAACTCTTGTGGCCCATGTAAGAAAGCGTACCTTTCAGTTTTATGCGCTGTGTTCTTAATGAGGGCTGCATACCAGCTGCAGCAATACAGAAGAATGTAACAACACATAAACTACACAGTATGAACATTCATTTTCATGCAGACCTAATATACTGTCAGACCTCTAGAAACATTTTTCCAACACATGAGATATTCTCGCTTCTGTTTCCAGTAGGAATCTGGAAAAATCTAGCATTTAACTTTTCACGACTACGTGGCTTAAAGTAATGGACAGGGAGTATCTGCCAGCCTGTTAAGGAGTCTGGTCTGAAGAGCACTTCAGCAGAAAGCAAGAATGCATATATTTGCATTAAAAAAAAATTGATAACCCTTCTAGACTCTCAGCAGAGCTTCTTGGGTTCAGCCACAGTGAAAGGGATTTTATAGCACTTGTCAAGCAGAAAGCACATGTTTAATAATGAATAAACGAAGAAGATAAAGCTACAAGAACTCGGCGGCACAGAAGGTGAACCAGGCTATGGTATTTCACAGCAAGTGTCAACAGAGGACCGAGCTCAGGCTGAAACAAATGGGCCTTGCAGAATCTGCAGATGCACTCCCTGTCTGAGGAAAAACACATTTAGCAACTGAACACCATCTTGATGCAAGAGGCAGCATGCTGGGCTCAGAAGATTTGATTTTATTGCCTCTAGTTTCAATTACTCTACTAACCTTAAAATAAGAGTATAACATTACAGTCTTTGGAATTTATATAATCTATATGTGATACATAGGGCAAGATATATAACAAAGTGGCTCTTTACATCACAAACCAATCTAAAGCATCAACTTGTGCAACATTCTAGGCATTGCTATACATTCCTGGGAGAGGTGATTACTATGCACACATAAAAGCTCAACATTCATTTTACGCATGAACTCTACCTACAGGAATGGAAAAACATCAATATTTCCATTACAGATGCTTGAAAGCAACCTTATCATTCTGTGGCACAGTGATAACTGCAAACCACTATGAATCTTTACCTCCATGTAATGCTAAAATCAGCTCAGGACAGATTTTTCATCACAGGGGGAATTTAAAAAGAAAAATTAGAAAAGGAGTATTTTTCTTACAGTAGCATCAACTAAATATTACAGCCAGAGGCTACTGTAACCCAGATACTAAATTTCCTCATGTCAATGCATCCAAAATGCCCCAAGCATTAACCTAATGCCTTGTCCAGCTGGCTTGGCACCATCACACAGTGGAAGATCTACTAATCCTTGGACTGTGCAAGAAACACTGGACAGGGCAATCCAATCTATTCTTCACCTTCCAAGTGTGTGGGGTCCAAAAGCCACCTGAGAGTGCTCTTACACCCCAAGAGATTACTGCAAAAAAACCAAAATCAGATTTTGGCCTCATCTTAAGTAGATACAGTTCAACATAAGGGAACAGATGGATTATTCAGAAAGCCAAAAATATAACAGATTGGTGTTTAATGGATTTTCACCACAGAAGTCTAAATGACATGGCAAGACCAATTCCACCTGACCATGTATTTTTGTTTATTTTCTTAAGGCAATGCCATTAGATTATCCAAAGGTCAATTATGAAAACTTCTCTGCTCCCCAAGGGAGGGACATCCAATATCCATGAATGTAAAGTCAATTGCCCTGACTTACTCAGTGTCTTTCAAGATACTAAGTGGCAACAACCACACTATACTTAACAACTCAACTTTGCAAAAATGTATCTGGACCCTATATATTCAAGGATTTTTTCAGTCTACTTTATTATACCAGATATTAAGCCAGAGAACTGAACCCAAAGTCTAATGTACAGCCTGAAACAGCTTTGGGGGAACTGTATTTTAAAAATCTGATCATTTGCTAAATTTCCCACAAGGGTATTCCTACAGAAATAAAACCTATTCAAAAGTTGTGAAACCACAACAGATTTTCTTTCAAAAGTAACTACAATGGAATAAGTAAATAAACAAACACATGAAAATAACATCTTTTCCCAAAGGTTCTCAAACTACTTTACCAATAACTAATGCCCAGTGAGACCAGTGAAGTATTTTTGCTGGGTCCATGGAAAGTACACTTGAAGAGAACATAAAAATACAAGAACAGCTAAGGAAGCTTGCTTAATTCCTGCCAGGCTTCTGACAGAGCCCCATGTCCCTGCCAGCTCTTCCTCTTTATATTCCAGGAAAAGCTGCTATTACCACTTCAAAAACAGTGACGCAGGGAGGTGGAGAAAGTTACTCCTTCTTGGTAGTTCTGTCACACTATATATTCCCTTTTGCACAAGCTGAGGTTTTACAGAAGTACTATCAATAAAGAAAAAAAGAAAAAAAAGGAGAAGATGACATGGGAAAACATTTCTGAGGCTGGTCCTTCATAGAACATGTATGGTAAAAAGGCTGGTGAGAGAAAGCAGTCTTTCTGTTAGACGTCCTTACTCTCAATTCTTCAATGCTCTGAAAGCAGTGAAACCGGTGAATCCCTTCCTCCCATCATGTCCTGGAGCCAAGCAGCGCCATGCAGATTCCTGCATTTGGCAAGAAAGAGGTCTAGCATTAGAGGAGGAATTGTGCAAGCAGAGACACCTCCTTCCCCAGCACAGTCCAGCCTCTTCCAGCTCCCCTCCAGCTTCCCTGCACGAAGTTACACAAGAACAGCCACGTTGTGGACTTGAAAGAGAGAGGCTTCTGCACAACAAAGCTTTCTCTGCAGCACATCTCAAAGTACAGGCACAATGGCATTCCCCCTCCCAGGCAGCACCCTGATCTGCCCTGAGGCACAGAGCACCAGCACCAGGCAGCTGTGGCTCCCAGGGAAGGCAGAGGAAAGCTGGCTCCTAGCGCTCTGTGCCGAGCACAATTCCCTGACCCTTTCCACGCAAGGTTCATGCTGCTCCAAGCTGGAGGAAGAGGCACCATGGGCATTGTAGAAATCACAATCCAGAGAGCAGTGGGAGACTGGGGCAGATTAAGAGGTGAAAGAGGAGGCCAAGAAGCTGACTTGCCAATGTTTCCTTCAATTATTAGTAAGTCCTTAAGGCCAGTCTTGATATCAAAGAATTGTCTGCAATTGTCTTTATGGTGAGAGGAAATAGACACTCCAAACAGAAAAGCAACATAAGGAATATTCTAAAATAAACAATGGAAGATAAAAATAGAAAAATAAGACAGAGAAAAGATGGAAAAAATAAAAATAGAAGAACAATGTATTTGGGGCAGACTTAAGCCCTCAAGCTGAACAAAAACCCACTAAAATTGCATTAAGGATACATTGTGAAAAGCTAATACCATATAAAAACCTGCGGAATTTTAATTTCACACAATTTCACGCACATATAAACAATAGCAGGACCATCTAATAATGTTACAGGAAATACATTAAAATGATTGAACCACAATGGAAATATCACATGAAATTAGTATTTTCAGGTTTTCTATTTTTGGCTAAATGTTTTCAAACTATTTAACATGGAAGAATATATTTCTAAGGCTTATAATAAGCATTTACTCAGTTTCAGAAATCTTTGTCAGCTGGAAAGGGTCACAGTTTAACAATGAGAAGGCAAAAAGGCAATGTATTTTCAGTGTCACCATTAAACCTGCAACCATGTGAAGTCTTTCTAATTTGAATATGAACCTGTAAGAGTTGAGAGCTGCACCTCTTAGCTTTTTTTTAGTAGTACTCAGTATAGACAAAAAACCAAGCAAGCTTAAACTTGAAAACAAAAAACAGAAACAACAACAAAAAAATGTAAGTCCCTGCAGCATTAGGTCACTGATGAAGACTTTTCTTGGCATTTGGCTAAAGACCAAATACTCTTCTCCAGATAAGCAGCCTTTCCAAACTTCAGTTGACATGCCTACATAGAACCTCAAGAGAATCAGCATTCAGCTTCTCCTGCAGTTTGCCAGTATGGTGTAGCTCAGCAAGTAAATGGTAGAAAACTGGCTTTGAAATCACATGTGAAGTAAATAGTACAGATTGCAAAAAATGCAGGTAAATTCCACCAGCAGAGTCTCATAGAGGATGTCTTCCCAAAGTAAAGATAAAACTATAAAACTTGGGTAACAAAGCATTGTGTTCACAGATTAAACCCTTTTAAAGCTATTTTACAATCCTTTACACTGCTCTGGCACCATCCACATCAGCTAATTACATTTAAATTGCCATGTTATATTACAGTTCTTTACTTGTTTTCTTTTAACTTTCCCCCTTTTCTCAGCCCAACTGCTCCTGTACTTAGGGATGTGGAGAGAGCAATGCAAGGGAGTTGTATCCATCAGAATGCCTTGCCTCCCTCAGGACAAGCATAATTTGCACAGCACTTTGTTGAGATGCTAGCTGTTGGTTTGGGGTTTAATGGTAAGGTTTTGCTCGTTTTGCTTTTGGTTTTTTTGTTATGTTGGGTTTTTTTTAACCCAAGAAAGATGCTTTAGGAAAAGTGGAAATAACTTAAATCTGAATTTCACAAGAACACTGTAATGTCCAGCATGAACCAAACTGTCACTGTGACACAATAACATTGACCTAGCATCAATTTTGGTAAAATTGTAGAACAAGAAAGCAGAGAACCTGGCTAGCAAGACAAGATAAAAATGTATACAGAGTAAGCTTATGGCAGCCTACAATATTTTTTAGCATAGCAGCATCACGTTTGGTCCATCATCCCTATATTTGCAAGGATACTGAGGAATGTCTTATCTCTGTAAGGAAAGGATACAGAAGTGGAAGAATATGGGCTACTAGAAAAACAGGAATACTAGTGTGAAAAGTGGTAAACTAAAAAACAAACTCCAGTCCTGACAGCAATCTGCCACAGGAAAGCTTCCAGGGACTTTTTGTAGCAGAAGATATGGAAGGACAGTAAAAAGGAAGACACAAGATAAGAAAGAGAACATAAAGATACCCATAGTGTATGCAACAGTTGTACACAGAATACATCAATATGCTTCACCAAAAATGCAGGGATTTCAGCACTGTCTTGAGATGAGAAAAGAGAAAGGTCAAAGCCTGTACTTTTCTGCCACTTGCAAAGTGTAGATGTGAAGAATAGCACAGTCAAGAAAACTGCTTGCTATATTTAAAATTCATTTTTCATGCTATAATAACAAATGCACAATTAGGTTTTGGGATATGAATAAACTTACCAAAGTGGCAGAAATTATTACTCAACAAAGCACCAGTACCTAACAAAGCTAATACTTCTTCAAATATTTACTTGCAACGTTGTAAATACCAAAAGAAGAGATTGCCATCTAAAGCCAGCTGCACTAAAAATCCAAACATCTCTTTTGACCTACCTTCACTGCTCTCTTCCTAAGCTCCTCAGCTCCACATTGGAGTAGAGGCTCACATGCATAGCTGTAAAAGGTATCATTCTTAAGCATCAGCCTCTAGTGTTTGTTAAGAGATGAGCCTCTGAAAGGCTTCCCCTTTTTCAGTAGTTCTCTGTGAATAGTTTCAGTCTTGCTAATGGCCTTCGAGGCAGAGAGAGAGAAGCCTTTTCATTCAAAGACTGACCCTGAACAAACACAGCAGTGCCTATCTCCCAATTCAAATTGGGGTCAACAGTCATTCACTTCCTCTAATCAAATCTGAGTAGAAACTGCTCTGCAGCAGCTATCTCACCCTCTTGTTTTGCTCCCTGGCCCCAATAAGTAGGTATCTATAACCTGGCTCAAATCCTCAGAATTTCATGGAGCTCTACAAAAGCAGTAGTTTGACCAAGTCTTAGGTACAAGGGAAGGATTGCTGTTCAAGTGATGTGTACCTTAAGTGGCTACTCCATAACGACATGCCTCTGGCAAGCATCTTTGAGGCACAAAATGGAAATGGCTTGCTCCAAATGACCTCAGCTTTCAAAGTCCTGCCTGAGAGAGTGCTTCCATGCTTCTAGACCACTGCCTACCTCCAGGCAGCATGCTGCTAACCACTGCTTCAGCTTGGAAAGGGGAAAGAATTAGTTATTGACCAATCTAAAAAGCATAGAAACAAGCACCACTTGAAAATGCAATGCAGGATGAAAATCTTAAGGGGAATATAGACTCAGGATCTCCTCTTCTGTTTTCCAGCTCCACGTGCACACTTTGAGGCCCATCCTGCTGTCACACAGGCCTTCTACTGTATGCAGGGATGCAAACATCACTTGTCAGCCAAGGGGATAAGCTGCACAACATCCATACCAACCACAGTTCTTGTATTTCTTTTTTTTAATAAAGGTCACTTTGCAAAGAAGATCCAGAAAAAAAATCCGTTTAAATAAGAGCTACTCCTCACTTGACGACAGTTTCCCTGCAAACACCTTTCCAACAGCCTCACAGGACCCAGGAACCCCTTCAATTTGTATCAACACCAGCAATATGATTCCTTCTCTGAGCATCTTAGCAGAAACTTGTTTTGTTGTCCTAGCCTTAAATTTCACATTCCACAGCTATTCAGATTCTGCAACCCCAACTCCCTGAGCCAGGGTCTCTCCTCTCCCATCCAGCCGGCCAATTAATTTGGTTAAGTCTGTTTCAGGAATGTAGGGTTATAAGAATCTGGCTCTTATAATTACATTTTGTATCCTAACAGTTTGTCATCTGAAAAAATGAAATTAGGGAAGCTATCACTAAGACAAAGATACCACTCATGAGCTGACACAGAGTAGAGGCTTCAGAAATGGGGAGAGATGAGACAGGACCAAGGGCAGAAATCAGCCTGGGGACTCAGGAAGCTGTACAGAGCACCACTAGCAGCAGCTAAATTTAAAAGCTAATTTTATATCCTGGGCCTGTAATTACTTTACACAGAATTAAATTACCACCACCATGAGAAAAAAAAAAAAATAAGAAGAATTGTAGGTGAGTTAAAGTAAGAATTTTAATAATCAAACAAATCAGTGGCATTCACCAATTTTCCAGCATGACAGTGGTTGAAGGGAGGGACTCTGAGCAACAAGAAGCATTTTTCACAGTACACTGCACTAACTTTTCACTTAGCAGCCCTTGCAGCCTTTTTTCAAGTTTACTGTGTCCTCCTCCACACTACTTACACCAAAGTGAACCACATTCTCTGCATGAGAAGTCTTTTCTTAAAGTAAGTCAGGCAGATAAAACAAGCTGTAAGAAGGAAAAAAAAAAAAAAAAAAAAAGAAAAAAAAGAAACTCCACAAAAATAAAAAATAAAGAAAAAAATAAAAGAAATCCTGCACAAAAATATGTCTACCAAATAATGCATTCTGTTTCCCTCCAAGTCTTCTCTTTCTCAGGGGAAAAAATACACCAATGGCAAAGAGTGACTGAGACAAGAAGTTGACCCTTATGCTCATTTTCTATTTTTTATTTTCAGCTTCAGGGAAATTATATGTAATAATCAGTCTTCTGCCTCTTTTATGCACAGATTTCAATGAAAATCCTTGCTTAGGAAAGCTCAATTTCATAAATAATGGTGGCAAGAAGTCAGGCCCTCTCAAAGCAAAAGCACATTAGCAAACCACTTTGGTACATTATATATTCAGCAAGAGAAGTGGAAAGAGTGTGGCAGCTTCAAAAGGAAATGCTTTCTAATTGGGTTACAAAAAAATTGACAGGAGGAAAGATTCCATGATCAATTCAGAGCCACAGTGGATTCCTCCCTCCCACCATTTTTTTTTACCCCAATAACTCTTAGAGCTGTGTACAGAAAAGCAGAAACTAAGAGTGAATCATGTTCACATTCCTCCTTCCAGAGCACTGCAGTTGAGTGTGCAAATGCAAAGTTCATGAGCCAGGGCAACAGCAGGTGCTTTCAGGGGACTGAAAATGAGTCCCTTTTTCTATCCTTTCGTTGCCTATACCAGTTGCCCAAAACTAAAGAAAAGGAGAACAAGCAAGCTGCATTTCTGTCCTCCCAAAGCATGGAAAGAACACACTATACTCAAGGTGCAAGAAATTGTCTTGAATTTCTGCACTTGCATGCACTATCACAGCAATTCATTTAACCACTGAATCATTGAGCCATAGAATTGTTTGGGGGGTTGGAAGAGACCCTAAAGATCATCTCATCCCAGCCCTCTGCAATAAGTGGGGGCATTTCTACTAGCCCACACTGCTCAAAGCCCCATCCAACCTGGCCTTGAACACATCCAGGGATGGGGCACCCACAACTTCTCTGGGCAACCTGTTCCAGTGCCTCACCACTCTCATAATAAAAAATTTCTTCCTTACATCTACTCTAAACTAACCCTCTTTTAGTTTAAAAACATTTCCCTTTTTCCTATCACAACAGGCCCTGTTAAAAAAATTGACCTTGTTTTTCTTATAAGCTCACTTTAAGTACCAGAAGGCTGCAATAGGATCTCCCTGGATCTTTTTATTCCCCTGAAAAACCCCAATTCTCTCAGTCTGGCTTCATAAGAGAGGTGCTCCAGTTCCTCTGATCACCTTCATGGTACTTGTCTGCACTCACTCCAGGTCCATGTCCTTACACTGAGGGCCCCAGAGCTGGACACAGCACTTCAGCTGGGGTCTCACAAGCATGGAGCAGAGGGGCAGAATCCCTGGGGACACTCACTCCAACATGTCCCTCTTATATTGGGGGTCCCAGAGCTGGACACAGTACTCCAGGATGCTAGGTTTGTAAATATTCCCACCAGTTAAAAGTAACCTTATGGATCAGGGTATAACAAATGTAAATTTCAGTGAAACTTGCACATGTGTATTTTTTTTAAATGTTTCCTATTTTGGAAACATATGCAACTGCATGACTGAATTAATGAATTCTATTTCCTGCAGTACTCTTCTTATTTCAGTTTTTTGTAGCAATCTTACAGGCCATAGTTCAGTTGTTTCCTAAGAGGCACCTTGTAAAAGTATTTAAATATATTTTCACATCTAAGTATTTTTTGATTACTCTACCTCACTTCATTTAGATTTCCTGACATGAGGGATGTACCAACACCTACCTCCTTTCATCTTCATAAAGACACACTTAAGATATATGTCATAACAATCAATGTTCTGGGCAGGGAAAAGGAAACACCATTATTTTTAAAGAATGTCCCTATTTAACATCATTATCACACACCAGCTGTCATGTTATAATGTGTGAGATTGCACACATTTTATGTAAAACCAACCTTAGACAACCCTCAGAGCTTCATGCTCTTAGTGGTTTAAAAGAAGTGCATATTTTTTAAGGCAGGTTGTGAAATTCATCTCTATTCAAACCGAATATCATGGATGGATCAAGACAAAAGATGAGCAATGGAAAACAAGCTTTTAATCCCAAAATAGTTTTGGCAGTGCAAAATACTGCTGCCTCCTCCCAGAGACTGCCACCCTGATAGCTGAACAGGCACAGGAGCTCTTACAGGCTTTTTTCTCTGTTGCTTCATGAGAGTCAGCCACATTGTTCAAGCAGTATTCAGAAGCCACATGGAAAGCACATAAAATGGCCATAATTGCTCCTTTGAAAGTAAACACAGATAGATTTTATTTTTTAAATATAATTCCAGTCTTTATAAGAGAGTCTTTAGAAGCAGGATGTGAAATCTCACACCATGTGCACAGAAAAACTATAAACAACTTTGACAGGAGTCAACTCAGTTTTTTTGTTTTAAAAGCCTATGGAAACATATGTCCCAGAGAAAGTGACAAGGACATATGAATTGCTCCCAGTGAATTTATGTTGGGCATACAGTACATTTTAAGGAGAGCCACCTGCCAAAGCAACTGTCTCAATTTCAGAAGTAGCACTGTGATATTTTAACAAAGAGAATGTAAATGACTTAAGGGCAGAACTGTAACAGAGACTCCTTAATGGGATTTCCTAATAAAGTGCTTTTGGTCACTACATCACACCACACTTTTCCATAGCCTTAAGGTTAGGAGAAAAACAAAACAAAACAAAACAAAAAATCTAAATAAACCCAGCAACAAAGCAAAGAAACCCGATCAAACATATAGAGAGCATGGTCCTTTCAATATTTCCTTATCTTTTATGTCTAAAACAATAATACTTTGGAAAGGAAAACTAATCTCAAAGGCAAACTAGAGCAGGAATATTCTCTTTTCCTAATAGTAAAAAAAAAAGAAGCTGAAACCTTAATTCTGGCCTGTCATGAACCACTCCTAAAAACATCAACATTTCATAAGGAGTTGGTCACATTTATTTCATGTATTGGCTTTAGCTCACATTTTAACTTCTCAATGTTTGCTGCTAATTACAATAAATCTGAGAGGAAGAAAAGTCAGTAGGAAATATTCAGCAAAATTATGTACAGATATCTTGGCTATTTTGAGGGAGGAAAAGCACCCCAAACACCAAAGCTAAGAAGCCCAGTCCCCTTACAGTGTTTGTCTGCAGGTGATAACCTGATCATCATTGAGGCCTCTGGATTTAAAAAAAAAATAAAATAAAATAAAATAAAAATACTGAAGTATCTCACAGACACCAATAGGGCATTCTGTCCGATCCCTGATGGTGGCAAAGCTGGAGGCCTCTGAAGAGGGAGTAGGTGTAAAGCTTTCTTTCTCTGGCTGTCTCCCTCCACTCCCCTCTTATCAACTGAGACCTCTCCATATCCATCAGCTTAAGCTGAAACTGGAGAGAAGGTCAGAAGTTGCCAGTGTGAGGAAAACACCACAGGGCACTCAGCATGATGCCTTAAACCTTGTCCTCATAAGAAACCAGGTTTAAACAAAACAATCACTCGAAACCAAAGCAATCCTCCACTGATTAGAAGAGTGACATCTTTATCTATTTTAACCCAGTCAGAATACTGTTGTGAGCATCACATGGAAGCCAAACACAGCTGGGTCCACTCCTGCAGGAGTACTGTACCTCTGGCTGAGGCAGCTGGGGCAGCCTGCTTAAGGGCTCTGCCACAGCTGGGCTGCCTGCAGCTAACACAGCACAGGTATGTGACCCCAAAAGTAGGAACAAGCCTTGACCAGGACTCCCCACCTTGATTCAGAGCTCTGGCACTCAACTCTGGCCTGAGCAGCACCACAGCTACACCTGCACTCGGTTTTTTTCCCAGGGACCACGGGAGCTCAGCTGCCCCCAGCTGCCCCCAGTCCTGCTGAGTGTCTCCCCAGCCCACAGCGGGACTCTGCCCCATTAGGGAGTCCCATAGTGTCTGTTCCACTTGTCACTTTTCAAGGTCTCCTATATGCCTGCATGTGTCCTCACTTTCCCCAATGGCAGCTTGACCCTGCCAGAGTACCCAGATGGGACTGGGGTTTAGTCCTAATTGCTTGAGGGCTGATTTTTCTGCCTGTTCAAGCTGGCTATGGCCTTTTCAGGGTTGGATGCCCATTTGCTTCCTGAACACGTGAAATTTGCTGCCAGCAGACCAGAGGCAGCTCAGCAGCTCATGATGTTTACTGTTTTGCATCATTATGACTAACTGAAAAACTAAACAACTGCAGATTGAGATTACTGAGGCAGCAAACTCCTTGTGCAGACTGAAAAAATTTGGTTTATATCAAGATTCCTAGACATAATTTCCAAACTCTGGCACACAAAGCATCTTAAGGCAAGCATGGTCTTTATCCACCAACTTCACTAGTTTAATACTGGGATCCTATTGCAAGCAACACCAGGGGGTTTGCACTTGGTTTTTCTTTAGTCTCAGCTTCTAATTTCCATCTTAATTATCAGAGGAATTTCCTGCAGCAGAGTGATTTAAGTAGATGGTTACATCCATATTCTAGTACTCTGTACCTTGAATACACTATGAACAACAGGGCGCCAGAGGTCAAGTGTTTTTATAGTTACCTGCCAAGTGCAGTCATTTTTAAATAATCTCCCTTTGTCAAAGTGGTACTGATTTTGCTGGATTTCCCTAGGAAGAAAGGATGAGAGATCATTTAATTAGAGCACAGATTTGGGTGTCAGGGCTCACTGCCAGCCTCTGTGATCAACCTCTTCTTAAGCCATGAGCACATTTCACAACAGCTCTGGGGTTAGCTAGATGAGAGCAACTGGTATTTTTTCCTTGTTAAGTGCTGGACCCAAAGTATAGCACCCAATTTGCTTATAAACACCAAACTTCTAACAAAATTCAACCCCAAATCTCAAAACAATCCATTGCCACACGTGCACTCCAGAGACAGTACTCAGAAGATTAATGTTTCAAACCTAAGCTCTCAGGAATCGAGGAGTGCTGGCATGAAGGTTGCCCATGCAATCACATTTGAGCCCTCTGGTGCATTCACTTAAGGATAGTCTCTTTAATTACTGAGCTGCTTTTGCTGCCAACACTTCATTTGGCATTCCTTCTGACAGGCCCAAGGCACAGCAACTTGGTTTTACCCGCTCCGGTCAGACCGCGGCCATATGCATTATTTACTGAATACTCTTAGGCTCCAGCTCCGAGCACAGAAATTCTTAATTTTGCTGGTAGATTTCCTGTAGCATTTACTACTAAGCACTCAGATACTTCTGAAGCAAGGTTATTTATTTTCAGCACCACTCTTTTAATGAGAGAAAGATATACGTCCTCTACTATGCAGGCAAGAAGTGAGACTCTGCCAACACACTAAGGCAAGAAAGTCTCCATTAATTTGAGATACCAGACTTCAGGTGTTTCTGGTGTAATTTTTTTCAGAGTATTCTGCATTTCATAAAACTTTGCATCCCCAAAGTGAACCACAGTCTCTACAGGCCTTTGCCATAGCAGACAACATTCAACAGCTCTGCAAAAAAAAAAAAAAAAAAAAAAAAAAAGACTTGCCAAAATTACAAAAACATCCCAAAAACCCAAACGAACAAAAAAAACCAAACAATCAAACAATGTACACAGTCAGAGAAACATTGTTAAAAAAGCAACTCTAGTGATTTGTAGAGCTTCACAAAAGGGAGTTTTCCTCTACAGCAAAGGAAAACACAAAATCCAACTCCAGCAATCAATAATCAATTTCTCCAAGAATAAAAACTATGTTTTTCCCCACCAGTATAAATCCCCTGCATTTCTGTATCAAAGAACAAATGGTTATACCAGACAACATCCAGCAAATCATTCCCCTGAAACACTTATCTTGTGCACTGAAGACATGTATGTACACAAGTAGTGCTCATTAACTCATGAACCACTGAAAGGTTCTCTCCCTTTCAGTACCTCTTCAGTCATGGAAGGTGAAAGTCCCCCACCTGAGGGCTTAAGAGATTAAAGAGAGAAAAAACACCTAAGTCATCACATTTAGGCATTTTACTGCCAAGTAGTACATCCCTCAGAAACCTCACTGATGAGTCAAAGCTTGACATTCTCTTGGTTCCATGAGTTCAGAACAGTATTTCAGTATTTCCACAATATATTTTCACTATTGATAATAGTTATGATGCCATGTAAGTCAAAAAGTCAATCAAGTGTAACCACTTCAGTGAAACCTATCAGCCTTCCCTATAAACACAGCTTTCAAATAAATAGAGACAATCAATCAACATTCATATATTCAATCTATTTCCAGGACAGAAACTGTAAATCAAGGAACTAGATATAACATGGGTAGCTATTAAGCAGAAAATATTTCAAGTTCTTTAAGTAGCAGCTCTCACAGAAAAGTGAGCCATTATCTTCAGTCTTAATGCCCAGGGATAGCAGCACACACTTTAAGAAGATAATCCAGAAGCGATTAAAAAGTTGCAGTTTTGAAAGGCAAAATAGCCCATCTGCATGGAGAATGTACCTAAAATCTGTAACAACATCTTCGACAACAAAACTTTCAAATATGGAACAGCACGAACACAAGACACCAAATCTCAAATATCTTGTAAGATATTATAGCAGCACTGCACTTATTTGTGTTTGTTACTCTGAGAGTTCTCCTCATAGAAATGTATCCAAAGAGCAAGGAAATACAGTTTCATGTCTTTTTGTGTATTCAAGATAGTATGCAAATGTAGCCGCTCATTACCCCAGCTTTCTTCCTATCAAGGGAGGCCAGCAAAACTGTTCTTGAGAAAACAGGAAAGCATACTTAAGTGAGATTAATTTGACATTTTCCTTCACTACAGTTTTAAGAACAATTTAGAATCCCACACATTAAGCATTTCTTTTAAAATGCAGATGTATGACTTAACAGAGAATACCAAAAAACACAAATAGGCATTTGAGTTCAAAAAGCCCAACAGTTTTACTGTTGTTCTTCACTGCATAACAGCTTCAGATTCTCAAAATTAATTCTACATACTTAATTTTGCATTTCTTGGCCACTTAAAATTCTTATGGATGGAAACAGGAAACCTAACCAGCAAAGACAGCAAAATATTTTAGAACAGGGTCTGATAATAGCTTGCTTTATCATCAGTCCACAACACAATACCCAAAACTCTGAAAAATAACTTGGTTATAAACAAGTGTGTGTATACATGCACAGCTGCACACCAACTTCCCATGCAGTCTACCATGAAAGCAAGAAAAAGTAAGAAAATAAATTACATGGATATCTTATGGCACACACAAAGTTCAAAGAATACTTCCAGAGGAGAATTAATGCTTTCTGAAAAGATACTGGCTTTTCCTTCACATATGTAATCAGTCATTCTATTGTACTTACCAGTATTTTGTTATCCACTTTATCTCCCTTGGTTTCCAGCTTTACTTTCTTCTTGACAGAAATTTTGATTTTCCTCCCAATAACATCCCTGACACTTTCTGAAACAAAAGAAAATATCTTAATTAAATACCTTCAGTGTCAACACAAGAAGGAAACACAGATCAACCACAGATGTTGAATTTTCAGAAGAGTCAGAGTTATGTTGTCCAACTGCTTGCACTCATGGAAGTCTCATGCACATGTACTAGACCTAAACACAACCTAACACAAAAACAATTTTCTAAGTATGCCATCTACACAATAATTTGTGTCTATTATGATAGGATTATTGATGTCACATGCCAGGATTCTATACACAGTTCGGTATTTTTTTCCATCACTACTTACATATCAAAAGCATTCCCAAGACAAGCCAGAGCACTGCTTAGCTCCATTCTGGGAAAAATACAACAAATTCCTCACTGCTATTATTTTTACCTGAAAAGCTTACTAAAGCAAATTAGCTCCTTGCATTGCACGAATTTCAGCCTCTTGTTAATATCAGGGAGGCTAAATGGGTCAGGCAATGGAAGAGCAACTGTTCACACATTTTGCACTCCGTGCATTGAAGTAGCGAAGCAAATGGAGCAGACTTCCAGATAGTAACACCTGGCAGCTATGCAGAGGATGCTATGGAGGCAACATTGGTGTTGGTCCAAATCCCAGCGACAATGTAGCCACTCCATGGTGCCAACACCAAAGTTACATTCGTTCCATAATGTTTTAATTTGTGCATGCACACACATGTATACAGTCTCTGCCAAGAATGGCATGAACCAGCTTTTCCTCTGAACAGTGGCACCTTGGCCTGAAGGGAACATACACACAGGGAACTGTGTCTAGAAAGTTCATGCAACTACTGACACTGATGTAATTGAGAGATAAACAGAAGAGTTCATCTAGAAGAGCCAATTTGGCACCTTCCATAAGTTTCACTCCCCAGCCCCCACTGAAAGGGAACGAGAAAGAAATCTTTTAAACACATTAACCTATTTCCAGTCCAACAACAGGCATCTGTAAAAGGCAAGTCTCCACCCTCTCCAGACACATACACTTTGCCTTTGGGGATGCTTAAGTTTAAAGGCAAAAATGAAAGATAATAGGCTATTCTTAAGGCTTTTGATTATAGTGCTCTGTATAGTGCTTTTCTGCACAATTTTCATCCGGTAGCCAGAAGACGTTAGCACAAACAACACACTATTTATTAAGCCTGGATGTTTAACCCAGGCCACAGTGTTCTGCCTGCAGGGCCGAAGGGTGTGCAAGTCAGAAACGTGGCTGTGGCTGGTCAGAAGGACTCTTCACCAGAAAGAGCTCTTTCTGCAGAATCGGCATGTTTTCCCCAGGAATTTTAATTTTCCTATCAGGAAACAAAAGCTCCTCGGTAGCAGCGCTTGCCCAGCGAGAAGCCTGTCCCGAGCCCGCAGCAGCCCCGGTGGCAGGCAGCCAGCGCCGCCGGCTCCCGGAGCAACCGCGTGGTCGGGAGCCAGGCTGCGAGATCCCGGAGCAGCCAGGTAAGCGGAGCCCGGGGGAAAGTCCAGCCCCATGTGAACTGCTCTCCCAAGGTCTCCTCTCCCATGGGTAATGCCCAATTCTGGCCTTTCTGTCCTTGCTTGGGAGCCCAGAAGCAAGCTGACCACAGAATCTTTTTCATCAAGTCCCGTCTCCTTGCAGAAGGTATTGCTGCTGGCTGTCTCTGCTGCTTTACCTCCACTTGCAGCCTGTGCCTTTCGGTTTCTCCTCTCCCACAAACAGCTCCAAGTGCCTACATCTAGGAAGGGACTTCCTCCTGACGTACCTACGTGGAGAGACATGCTTCCCTTTGCTGTCCCCCAGGTCCCACACAGCAGAAGTGGGAATGACTGCGAGCCCTCAGCTCCAGTGCTCTTACTAATACAAGCCACAGGGAGAGAAGGGGCCTGGGACCCCAGACTGCACAAAGCATCATCAGGATGTCAGCTCCTCACAAGGCTTTATCTGCCTGAAAGGGCTAGAAATACTACTTCAAAGAGCTAAGATACAGATTTCATAGATACTCTCCACAGGCTGAAGGCAATTCCCTCCACATTGGGTGGCAAGTGGACTCACGAAGTAAATTTTCAGACTGAGAGATGGAAACATAACATTAAGGTTCACATTTTAAAGTGTTCGTCCATTTCTAATGTTGGAGACTTCAGACATCCACACCTGGGAGGAGTGGATCCAAGCAAGCCAACAGTAAGAGAGGGTTTCTTTGAAGACTATGACCTACGAGACCTGACAAAGGTCACACGGGAAGTGAGTAACAGAACAAAAACTGCAGCTCAAACACTCCTACCCCCAGTTTAATCTCCACACTCCAATCACTCCGTGTTAAAGCACATCCTTTCATCCTGCTCTCAAAACATGGTTATTACAAAAAGCCTATTTAAAGGTTAAATTTCAACATGCGGACACCAAAATACTGCTAGAAATTACACCAATCTACATGAATGGATCCCCACACCCCAGAACAGCCCTTGACAAACCAAGCTGAGTGGGTGCAGGGTAGGGCACCAGGGCTGGGAGGGGGTAATTCTCAAGATTGTCCAAAGAATAGGCTATGTGTAAAGATGCCCACCTTATTCTTGCCTGCAATGCACAGCACACCTCACCTACAACACTAGAGTGCAGACCCATGGTGAGTAAGAAATACTGTATACTAGCACTTCAAACATGCCTGGCCACTTCAAAATAGAAAAACTCCATGGTTTTGACCATAGCTACTCCTAGAACACTTCCCAGCTCATCACTTCTTAGCAGTAAGCTATAGACTACAGTCTCTCTGTAAACCACATGGTTTGGAAACCTAAAGGACTACAAAATAAAGATATTTTGACTACAGAAAAAAAAAAATCTGCAGCAGCTGTAAATGTCCACCCAGATTTTACCAATATTTGATAAATGCTAAAACCACTTACTGACTGATGAAACTGAAGGAAATGCAACAATGTAAATTACCTAGGTAGGGTCTGAAGGATTGTACTCAATGCAACGTGTACCTGGTTGCCTGACAAATTTCTGTTTCCCTCTGTCATTCTAACGCTGGTGAGATGTTTAGATAGCGCTTCAACAGGCAAAACCAAAGAAAATTCGACTTGAACAAGGTAGCTGAGGGGCTGGAGCATCAGACCTGTTATGCCCGAATGGCACTGGTTACACACACGCCTCGTCAACGATCCGTTTATTGGAAGCTCCCCAAAAGCGGTGACAGCATTTTCAGGGTCCTCGCCATCACCTGTGACCGAGTTCCCAAGGCTATACCATGCAGGATGGGGGCTCGTGTGCATGGGGCCGTAGAACTTTAATTACAAATACCCTCACTCCCTCCTACGTACAGAGAAAAACGAGTCTTAAGCTACGCAAAACCCGGGGGATAAATCAAAAAGAACCGAGTGGAGCCGCCAGGCTGAGGCGCTCCGAGGACGTGCCCCGGGCGGGCGGCGGTGCGGGGGGCGCGGGGGGCCGGGGCAGCTTCCCAGCGTGCCTGCCAATGCTCGCAGCCTTCCGGCACCGCGGACAGACCCCTCCGGAGAGGGAACACACATCGTGCCCGGCTGCGGCTCCCAAGGGCTCAGTGCTGCCCGCGGCCGCCTCCCCGCCGCAGCCCCCGCCCGCCCATTCCCGCACGCAGCACCGCGGCCTCGCCGTCCCCGCCGGCTTCTCCGAGTCCCTCCAGCCCCGCACGGAGCCCCCGGGCTCCCTGGCAGCCCCCGCAGTGCTTCCCCGGCTCCACAGACCCACCCCCGGATTCCCCCCAGCCCCGTCTCCGGCAGAGCTGCATCCCGCGCACGGCGGCCTCCAAACTTGCCCCCGCAGCACGTTCCCCTGGGACTCCGCACCCCCATGCCCGCCGCCATCGGTCCCTTACCGATCAACTCTTTGGGGACGTCGGAGCCCTCCTCGGCCATGGCGGCGGCGCTGCCCGGCGGCCGGGGTGCCCGGCGGCGGGGCTGCTTCAGCGGCGCGCCGTGCCTGCGCCGGGCGAGGCGGGCATGCACCCAGCGGGCGGGGGAAGGAGGAGGAGGGCCGGCCGTGCGCCTCGCCTCGCTGCGGAGCGCGGCGTGTGCGTGTGTGTGTGCGTGTGTGCGCGGCTGCGAGCGCGGGAAGGAGGAAGGGAGGAGGAAGGGGCTTCTCCGCCCCGCGGAGCCGCTCCCCGCGCTACATGCTGCCCCGGCTGCCGGCGCGGCCGGGAGGGGCATTTCCAGGGAGGGATGGATGGCCCGCAGGCGGCCGGCAGGCGCGGCGCTCCGGGCTCACGGCGGCCCCCGCACCGGCGGCTCCCCGCTCCCGCCTGCGCGCCGCCCGGCTCCCCCGCCCGGCACCGGCGGGAGGCGGCGGCTGCCCCCGCCCCGGGAGGGCTGGAGCCCGCGCCCCGGCCCGGCCCCCGAACCGCGCGGGAGCCGCCGGGAGCCGCCCGCGCCCACCGAGACCCGGCCACAGAGCGGGAGGCAGTGGCGGCGGCGGCCGGGAGCATCCCCTCTTAGGAAGCCATCGTGGCGAGGAGGGAGAGGGAAGAGGAGGAGGAGGGCAGCGGGCTCGGCGATTTAGCGCGGCGACGCCGGCCCCTCCTTCGGCCGCTGCCGCGATGGGCGCTGCGGCGGGGGCCATCTGCCGGCGGCCGCAGATACACCGGCCTGGCCCGGCCTCGCCACCGAGGTACCACCTGCGGCGGCGGCAGCAGCGCCGATAGCCCAACACACTGTGCCTTCCGCAGCCTGTGCCCCGCGGGAGCTCTCCGCTGGCTTCATTAAAACGGGCTTATGGTACGAAGGGGGTGGCTGTCATCGTCAGGTCTATCCTGGCCGCCTAGGAAAGGGATTGCCCAATTCCTTTCCAGAAAAGCTGGATCACTTCGAGGCTAACCTTGGGTCTAGAACTCATCTGCGCGCCCTCGCTCTGTCACCTTATCTCCATGGGGACAGTGGCTGCCTCGGCACCTGTTGTGAGATAACGCCATGGCTAGAGACGGCTCAGCAAACTCCTCGTGCAGGGAGCCTCGCTGTTGCTGAGCCTGTACTACGTTGAAGGGAACAAACGTGCCTCCTTTCTCAGGACCAAATTTAAATCCACAAGTTGCAGCATTTTTGCTTGTTGCACTTTGCCATTGAGGATTTTTGTCATGGGTTAACAGCCACATTATAGAAACACAGCACGTGAGCTGCCTAATTGCACTCATAAATACAAGCACAGAGAGATGCTTATTGGATGAGAGCAAAGGAAGAGGTTCAGCAGCCCTGGAAATTCGTTGGCTTGCTTCTGCTAGTGATGCCTGGTTTCAGCGAAAGGACCATTTTCACTGCAGCAGGACTGTGATTGGTCGCCCTCCATCCTAAAGGGGTGGATTACTGCATAAACCTCGTATTTCAAGCACTCTACAAGTGTGTGATGGATCTGGGAGATCAAAGTCATTTATGTCTCATGAAGAAATCTGAAATGTATTCAGTGACAGCAACAATGTGAATCCAGTAAGAGTTATTTGCTGTGCCACACTGCTGCACTCCTGTGTGTCATGGACTACTGTATACCATGGTCTTCAGAAGAAACATGACCACTTTGAAATTGGTGTCACTTGTCAAATAAATGTATCATGTTTTCTCTTGGCACCAACCAGATCTCTAAATTATGTCAGAGATTATTTTACCAACACAGATACTGTTACTACCAGATGGATACAGTTTGCAGACTTTACAAGTTGCTGTTTACATGTAAAGAATAAACACATCCTGAAAGAAAATAAAGGAAAAGGGAATATATTAGTAAAATAATAAAGTAAGCTGTGTGGTTTTAATATACAGCAATGCCAATCAGTCTTATCTGGATAAGAATAGATATCTTTCAATTATATGCACTGTATTCCTTTTCTCCTCTGCTCTCTTTTCCTTACTGTAGCTGCATCTTTTTATGATAGACACAGAACACCTGCTGACCTCTTCCTTCCTTTTCTGCCAATTTTTCTTTGGATGCCGAAAACTGCATTTCTTGCTCACTGGATACATATAGGCTTACTTCCACCAATGAACCTGGGCTTAGGTTCTTTGTTTTGACAGGAAAAGTTAGACTATCAAGTCTGCATAAGAAAAGCTATGCAATTTATAATTTCATATAGTTATTTATGTATTAAGTCTAATTCCCTATCTTCAGCTAAAACTTCCAGAAAGATAACTTGTATTCCATTGCATTACATCCATTATTAACCTGCTCTACAAGAAATATATATATTTGGATCTATGACCTCTTAACATGACAGTTTCTTATGCTACTACACCACTGTCTTGTCTCTGACACAGTATTTGAAGCATGGACCTTCCCTATTTGGCTGCTGCCAGACGTCCACAGGCCTCTCAGCATGCATCAACTGCAAAAATGATGAGCTCCTTCCTTGCCTGCCAGCCTGTAGTATCCTGCTGGAATACTGCTAACACTCCTCCACCCCAGTTTCCTACCATGAGCTGACACATACGGTGAGTCCAGGTTGTGTAAAGAAAAACAGAAAAGAAGAATGAATGACGGCAGCAGGCAGGGCTTTTTTTGTTTTGGTTTGGTTTGTGTGTTTTAATTAGCAGCACTACAGATTAATGGAGTAGCACTGCCAAGGCTGCTGTGTATAATTCCCGCTTTGGTGCCTAGGAGACTGGACCTGGTTCAAGGTAGGAAAGGTACAAACTAAATTCAGGTGGATTAGTGCTTCCAAGACTAGGTTCAATCAGCAAAATGCATAGTTTCCCATTCCTTGTTCCCTAGTCAGAAGGCAGAACATGATTGCCCAGGCAGGCTGCTACTCCTCCTACTACAATAATGCTGAGGTATTGACACTATCACAGTGTCAGTCTGGCCTGTCTAAACAAAGGTGTTTCTAATCCCAAGGGTCCATGTCTCAATGCAGAGAGGACTGGAACACCATCCCAGAGATCCCAAACTCCCAGAGTCTCCAGAAACTCTGCTCCACAGTTTACAGGCAAAGCCTCAGCATGGAGAGTTTGCTGGCTTTGTAAGGTGTGATTTTCACCCTTTCCTGTTGACCCTCACTCTCCACTAGTCAGTTCAGCAGGGATGCAGGTGTTACTGGCATCTTTCCCACTAGCAAGGATGCTTGAAGAAGTTCAGTCCCCTACAGCACATCATCCATATCCACTTGTGGCTGTTCACCACTTTCCATGTTGTGCCAGTGTGAGAAATTGTTTTACTGCCTTGTAACCTGAATTAGTGAAGGGGGGCAAAAAGGGGATTTTTGTCATTTCCATAACTGAATCTTAATTGTCTTTTATCCCTCCTTCCCCGCCAATAGAGGCACATGGGCACAGCTGAAGAGAACAGAGGTGCTCAATTTAAGCAAATTCTGTTCTGCAAGAACAGAAGCAGATGCAGATGGGATTCCTGTCTGATCTCAGTGGCATTCCTCTAACTCTCAGATGCCCTTCATGCCCTGGCTGCTCCCAAGCAGTCCTGGCTAAGTTTGCAGGGCCTTGTAACCTCACTTTAGAGAAACTGATGCAAACTATCACAACATAAGTGCCCTAGTTAGGATCACACTCCACTAGAGTCATAGAATCATCAGGCCTTTAAGATCATCAAGTCCACCTGTCAGTCTGGCACGATCACTGAAACCCCCAAACCACAATACCATATCAGACACCTCTTAAACACCTCCAGGGATGGTGACTCCACCACATCCCTGGCCAGCCTATTCCAAAGTCTGACCATCCTAACAGAATGTTGTTCTAATATTTAATCTGAATCTCCCCCTGTCTCACCTTAAGACCATTTCCTTTAGTAGTCTCACTGTAGGCACAGTAGAAGAGACTGTCCTGCCTCAACATAATCTCCTTTAAGTGCAGCAGGCACATGGAGATGGAAAGAGGTTACATGGTCTTCTGCCAGAGCAGAAGATCTTTGAAGTAATTTTAAAAGTCTTTCAAAAGACAACTGATTTGTCTGCCAAAAGAATGGGATGTGTGTGGTTTTATTGAAGATACTTTTTCTCTAAAGGCTGCTCAAGTTGTTGTAGCTCCTAGCATGACAGAAATGCTGACGAGAGTGGTAGGCTGGATCATGTGTGGGCTAGATGGCTGCAGGGGATGTTGCAGCATCCAGAGCTTGTATTTAACTGACAGTAACAGAGCAGGGAGGGAAGAACTAAGAGCTTCAAAAGACATTGATCAGTGAGACTGACACAGGAAGGGCTGTGGAGGGGAAATGTCTTCAAAGCTGCAGCCTTTATGCATCAGATTAACCATTAATTCCATGGAGTAACTTTTGATGGACTTCTGACTCCAGCTCTTGCAGGTCTATATTATCATGGCACCTCACAGGCTGTACTGACATACAGTATAACATACTCCTGTTTCCCTGCCTGTCCACTGCCCTTGTCCTCCTTCTCAGCCTAAATCCTGTCATCTCCTGCAGATAAGGCAGGTGTCAATATGAGTTGTTGCCAAGCCGTGTACACTGTCATAAGGCAGGGTATTTATAGTCTCAAGTGTTGCATGTCCTCCCTGGCAACTACTCTGGCCCTTGTATAACGACTTAAACACTGAAGAATTTTTTTTTTTTTTTTTTTTTTTTTTTTTTTTTTTTTTTTTGTGAGAAGTAGTAGAATTATGCTATCAACATCAGGAAACAATCAATTGAATGATGCTGCTGAAGCCAGTGAAAAGATTTCAGGTGCCAACAGCAGGTGTCCAATTGACATTCAAGTAACACCCTGGACTCATCCTGCTGCATCAAGGTGGGAGAAACCAGGTGATCCAATCTGATTTGCAAAGCTGCCTTGCAGCCTGGAGTAAAAGCTTGGAACATCCTGTAAAAGACAGCACATCTCATAAAAAACAGTTGTAGGTATAAATGACCCAGGTTTGCCAGTTGCATTTCTAACAAATTCAAAGGGATGAACTCTTTCCCAGCTATGCCTGTGCAATCCCATAGATTCTGTTTCCTGCCCTGGTTGGAGGCAGACAGAACAGGGACATACTGTCTCATGTACCACAGTACTAGCCAGCCAGGCATTTCCAAGAGCAGTGTCATTTAAGGAAGTGTTTCTTTTCAACCACTGCAATTATTACAGACATTTTGAAGACCAAAATGCAGCTAATCTGCCACTCTATGGAAGTATATGAAGCACAATTAAGACACATACTTCCAATTATTTCTGAGCCCAGTTGTTCGTGAAATCTGCACATCCATGCCAGCTTTATTTCCACTCAGCCTAAAACTAATTTATAGCACTTCCAGTTTTGGGATCTCCCCAGTTGTTTTTTTGTTAGTTAAAATTTTTACCCAATATATATATCTTTCTGTTCATTGTTTATGTGTGGTGATAAAATTAAATGTGGTATTTAGGCCCTTCATATTGATCACATATGTATGGAAACCTGTAGATATTCCAGGCCTTAGGGATCTTTTGACATGAACCTTTAGTCAGGAAAAGAGAAGAAAACAAGTAGCTCAATAATTGCACAATGATAAATATGTCTTATATTGCTGGATGATTGGATGCCTTCTTTGCATTTCACCAGTTGAGATAAAATTTCTAGGGAGAAATCTGTGTCCTGCATCAGTCCTAGTTTGGTAAAGGAAATGACAGACTTTGTAAGTAGTCTCCTGTTGTTATCTCTGACTGAGTCTTTTCAAACCCTTTCCTCTGTATGCTTCTATGATTATTTCAGTACCTAAAAAAAAAAGTATTTTGTCTTGATTTTAAATAGGGTGAATATAAATGTAGCAGCAAAGATTTATGTTTTGATAAGGCATACTTTGATGGTAGTGTTAAGATTACAAAGAGGAGCTGGTGCCTTATGAAAATCCTAAAATGAAAAAAAATATTCAGAAAAATTCTGGTTACTCCATTGTGTTTGGAGGAGGAAAGGGTTAAAACCAGGCTCACTGGAGATAAGTCTGGGAGAAGCATGTCAGTGTTTGAGGGATAGAGCACTAGTGAGATCCTTGTCTGCTGTCTCAGAGGAGAGAGAGGATGGAGATCCATGCAAGGGTCATTGATATGTTAGAAACCACAAAAGTCCTGCAAATGGTCAGGGAGGAAATAGGGCTTCTCCCTCCATGAAGGTGGCAGGACCAATAACCCAGCTGAGGTACATCTACACCAGTGCATGCAGCACAGGCAATAAACTGGAGGAACTGGAAGCCACAGTGCAGCAACAAAACTATGACAAATTTCCACCACAGAAACATGGTGGGATGACTTGCACAACTGAAGTGCTGCAATGGATGGCTACAAACTCTTCAGAAGAAATAGGCAAGGAAGGAGAGGTGGTGGGGTAGCCCTGTATGTTAGTGAGTGTTTTGATTGTCTGGAGCTCAGTGATGGTGATCACAGGGTTGAGTGTTTACGGGTTAGAATCAGGGGAGGATCAACTAGGCAGATACCCTGGTGGGAGCCTGTTATAGACCATGCAACCCAGATGAAAAGACAGCTTAAATATTCAGTGAGCAGCTGGGAGAAGTCTCACAATCACTCTCCATTGTACTCGTGGCAGACTTCAACTCACCAGATGTCTGCTGGAAATACAGCAAAGAGAAAATAGTCTAGGAGGGTCCTGAAGTGTGTGGAAGACACAGGTGGCAAGGGAGGCAACTAGGGAATGTACCCACTGTGCAGATTGTTTTTAAGGAGAGGAGGAACTGGTGGGTAATATGATAGCTGAAGCTTGTCCTGGGCAAGGGGAGGTTTAGATGGAATATTAGGTAAAATTCCTTTACTGAAAGGGTTCTCAAGCATTGGAACAAACTGCCCAAGGAAGTGATAGAGTCACCCTCCCTGGAAATGTTTAAAATATGTGTAGTTGTGCCATTTAGGGACACAATTTAGTGGTGGACTGGGCAGTGCTGCATTAACAGGTGGACCTGATGATCTTGGAGGTCTTTCCAACCTAAATGATTCTATGATTCTATGATTATTTTATCATCTATTTCCATATTCCTCTTGCTTCAAACATTTTTAGCAGGCATATTTGTGTTAAACTAGGATCATTGTTGCTAAAGAGCTCATTTGCTTCTGCTACTTAGCTCTCTCTCATGAAAGCATAATCCTTTGCATATCCCATCACACTTAGACACTTAGAATTTGTATAACTTGAGATGATGAACTAGGGGCAAAAGCAGATAATTCCTAAACAAACTGTCTATCCTGGCATCCAGTTTTTCTCTGTTCTGTACAAGGCATTACTAACAACATGTGCACACTGAGCAAGATACTGAATGGAAACTTAACATTTTAAAGCTTTTAAAACAGGTATGTGAGCATTGCAGCTACTGGGGTCACCTGTCACTAAGGCAAGCTCCACCATCTTTACGGTATGTGAAATCTCATCTCTCCTCTACTGGAGATTTTGATAATGTCAGATGTCTTAGCAAGACTCTTTTTCTTACCATTGACTCCAGCTTAATCAATCAACACTGCCTGTTTGGTTTCCAGCCCTGTGATATTAACTAGCACCTGTAATCGAGGTGGTGAAACTCTACAGATATTACTTGTACTGGCTGAGGTAACTGAAGAAGACAGATATTCTTTGTAGCAGTGAAGTGGATGAAATGAACCTGTATAAAAATAAATCTCAAGTAGTTCTGACCTAAATTTCAAACTGAGCATGATTCTCTCTCTTTTTAGTAGTTTGAGCTTCTCTCTCAGCCTTTACTGTTCTTACTTCTTCCCCTGCAGAAACTACTAACAGCCCTTCCATCAATACCAATATCTTCCATTCAACCTAGCAACCTCTGCTGCAAAAAATACGTTCTTTAAATCTCAAAAAGCATTCTCAGAAGCAGCACATTCTAGAGAGGTCATTGACCATATGATGTGTCAAGAGCCTTTAAGAGAGCATGCTAAGCCTAAATGGTGAGACACAGAACGCTCCAGCTCACACTCTGATAGCCTGAGAAACAGGGAGAAAAGGGTGAGAAATGTGTAGGAATAGTTATCTTGGACTATACTGCTTTGGGACCAGAAACAGTGGAATATATAGTTATTAAAGAGAACACTGGCAGCAACTACATGTAACTTTTAAGTACAAAACCAAAACCAGCTTTCTAGCTATACTGAGCTATCAACCTTTTGAATTGCAGCCACTTTTAGGAAAAGTCTGGGATGTGGCTAGAACATCCAGGAGTCTCCTTTCACACAGAGACCTGATGTGTCAAAGAACATGTGAGAGATGTGAAAGGACTCTGATGTGTGCTGTAGCAGTAATATTTGGTATGGTACTTCTCCATTTGCACAAGCTTCTTCCTGTGGAGGAGCCTGCACAAAGGAGCTTGCTCATCTTTGCACCCACCTTGCAAATCCACAATTGTCTCTAGATTCATGAGAACTCCCTGAGATCTTTCTAGAGCTCTCCTTGTCATTTCCAGAGTGCTTGAGTTGACCAAGATGTTTTGTAAAATAAAATAAACAACACTGGTCATCTCTGGCCAGCTTATGAAAGTTTTACAAATAAAATGTAGAGGAATTAGCAAGCAGGGAATGTGAATAAATTGCAAGAATGTCCTAGCTGCATGTTCCTAATATAAAACAGCATCAGATGTGGTACTGCAATGTAATAGGAATTTACTGGCAAAATGAGATTGCCATTTCCGGGTCTGGCCATATCAGGATATTAACATAAGAGTTGACTAACACAGTAAAGTTGAGGTCACATCAGGCTTTTTGGATGGATATACTTCATCAATGACTTGGAGAAAATTATTTTTTAAAGTGCTATTTTTCATATTCAAATCATCACTCTTCAGACCTGAAAAAAAATCCTGTGCAATAGGATTATCACCAACACACACAGCCTCCTTTCATTAGCATACATGTGTGTTCCTCTGAGTAGGTTTGCTTCCACATATGGCCATTTCAGTCTTAGTGAAAAATAGTATCTTTAGGCTATTAATTCCAAGCCCTATTTTTAATTCCTGAGAGAGTGGTATCTGGGGACAAATGCCACCACTGAAACAAGTGTTTTGAGAGGTTTTGGTTTGCTAAATGGGCAAGAAACAGTTCTTGCCATTTATTGTGGCCCTCAGAGTACTGCAAGGAAGCCTACCAATGACTGAGGGTATCACATCACATCCCAGTTAGGTGTTCTGCCTATAGCAAAAAAAAAAAAAAAAAAAAAAAGTAAAAAATAGAAGAGCATCTCTCCTATGAAGACAGGCTGAGAGAGTTGGGGCCGTTCAGCCTGGAGCAGAGAAGGCTCCAGGGTGACCATATAGCAGCCTTTCAGTACCTAAAGGGATCTTACAGGAAAGCTGGAGAGGAAGGGACTTTGTAAAAAGGCATGTAGTGGACATGCAGTAGGATAAGGGGCAGTGGTTTTAAACAGACAGAGGGTAGGTTTAGATCAGATAGTAGGAAGAAGTTGTTTACTATGAGGGTGGTGAGGCACTGAAACAGCTTGCCTATAGAGGTTGTGGATGCCTCATCCCTGGAAATGTCCAAGGCCAGACTGAATGCGGCTTTAAGCAACTTGGTCTAGTGGGTGGCATCTCTGCCCATTGCAGGGGCTTGAACTAGATGATCTTTGAGCTCTCTTCCAACCCAAACCACTCTATGATTGTGTTGCTGGGCAACAAGAATGATGAGCATATGGGGCCTCTGCCTGTGCTACTGAACTCCCTTAGCCTTCAAAGGGTCCGTGGAGCACCTTAGTCACTATGCAGTGATGGAGAGATGCTTGCTAGCTGGCACTTGGCAGCTCAAATCCAGAAGCAGCTTTTTAATGCAATGTTTCCTTTCCAGGGCTGAGAAGGGATCCTGGCACAGTTTATTTCATTTGCATGAAGCCTAAGCATGCTCAATCTCTCCTCCCTTGCATGGTGAAGGGTGCTCAGAGAACTTCTCCAACACAGTGAAATCACTGGACATTTTGCTGCAGAGGCAGTGACCTGAAGCCAGCAGCACCAAAGGAACACTTTGAGAACAGTAGAAGGAAAAACACTTGTAAAATTCCTGAGATAAGCCACAAATATGAGGAGGTTGCAGAAGGAAAGCTGCCTTGAAGTTCTATGGAATGCCATCAGCAAAAACAGCCTAAGACATTTCTGCTCACCCTCTTACTACATTTCATAGTCACTTGACTGGGTGTACTGGTTTTGGCTGGGGCAGAGTTAATTTTCTTTGCAGCAGCCTATATGGTGCCATCTTTTAGGGTTTTGATGAAAATCATGTTGGTAATAACACAGGTATGTGTTTGCTACTGATGAGCAGTGCTTACACAGTGTCAAAGCTGCTTTTACTTCTCACATTGATGCATCAACAAGTGGGCTGGGGGTGGGCAGGAGGTTAGGAGGGGACAGACACAGGGCAGAGCTGGCCTCTGTGACAAAAGAGACATCCCATACCGCACAGCATACTGATCAGCAATAAAAACTGGAGGAGTTAGCTAGAGCTGCTGTTGTTTGAAGACTGGCCAGGCTAGTTGGCTCAAGGACAGCAGTTGCTATTTCTTGCATCAGTTGTCTTGCTTGGGTGGTTTTTTTGTTATTGCTTTTGTGTGTGTGTGTGTGTTTTGTGGGGTTTTTTGTTTGTTTCTTTTTTAGTTTCCTTCCCCTTTTACTTATTAAACTATGTTTATCTCAACCCAAACATTTTCTCACTTTGCCCCTCCTACTCTCTCCCTCAACCCATGGTAGGATGAGCAAGCAGCTGTGTGGGGCTGAGCTGCCCATCAGGGCTAATACACAAACCAGGCTGTTACAACTCTTTGCAGGGCTATACTGAAATCCAGATGAGAAGATCCACATCAAAAACAAACCAGTATATCATGATATTGAGATCACACTCATAAAAAGTAGATGCTCCAGAAAAATCACCATCTTTTGACTTGCTGTGAATGCTTTAGACCACTCTGCCATTTCTATTATCTCAAATCACCATTGGAAAGACCACATACTAACTAATGTATTTGCTATTAGGAAAGAATTACCCACATAGTTCTTCAGAATGTGATCAGTGATCAGCAAAGCACAAGTTTATGAGTAACTATTTGCAGTTTCTAATCTCCAGCCCACATTTAGATCTCAATTACAGATGCCTCCCAGTCAGGGGGCAGAAACAAGACCACATTATTTAAGGCAGGACATAAAGATTGCAAATAGAAAACTGTATGACTGGCTATAATATTCACAGTTTGCAAACTGTCTTCTTCTGTCAGCAGTATTGGTCAAATAGTTCCCCCTCTGGATGGTTTACATAACAAACTAGTACAACAAGAACAACTTATTTTACAATCAGCCTGAAGTTTGCTTTTAGCATAGGAGCACCAGTTCTCATCAAATTCAAGTGCTCAAATGGTCTCTGAAAACAATTAATGGTTACCTCCCCAGTGAAATAATGAATTTCATCAGAGATTTTTCGAAGAATTTTCCCCAGTCACCAACCTTGGCTGTCATTTTCTGTAACACCATCTCTCAAAAGAAAAAAAAAAATCAGATTATTATGATTATGTGCAGTAAAACAAAGCAGTGTCAGGGACGAGCTCTTCTTCAATTTTTTTCATCTTCATTTCAACAGAAAGGATCCATTTAGGAGCCTTCTGCCCCTAAGTGGTTAATGTAGTGTTCAGAACAGGTTTTTATTACCCTTTCTTCCTTCCCTGCCTCACTGCACACACACTCATCTTTCTCTTTTTTCCTGCAACTTGATTCTTTTGGTTCCTTTCACTGTGTATTATCTGCTGCTGGCAGTAATCTTAGCTCCTCAACTGACAGCAAAATTATGAGGTGCTCAGTACAAGATGACAATTTTCCTTCCCTCATTCTAATTCATTCGTGCCGCCATCAAGGAATCGGCGTCATCTTTTCAACACGTTAACAGCTCTCTGCTGATAGAAAGCATTAGCCCCCCATTCTTCAGCAAGAGGTCAAAAATTATTTTTGTTTTGCAACAACCCATTAAATTTTGTGCTTTGGAAAATTCCATTGCTCTCTGATTTCAAACAGCCAGGCTGTTGTCTTGGTTGGCACAGAGGGAAGACAGGGTTTGCTGTGAGATACCAAGTGACACCGGCAGCTAAAATCTGTTCCTGGAGAGAACCATAGTCTACCACCAGACTGGTTGATTACTTTGGTTATTTGCTTGCTTTTCTTTTTTGGATTTTTTTTTTTTTTGCCTGCTCTTAAGAAAATCTCTCCATTTTGATATTCACACAGATGCTCCTGCCATTGCTTTCTCTACCTTTAAAATAGTTTTTAACTAAATGTTGCCGTAGGCTTTTTGAAAGTTAAAAGAATCTGGGTTTATATATTACCAAACAAGATATAATCAGTTCTGTCTGCATGGTGTGGCTTTATTCCATCTCCTATACAGCTGAACTTACCTGGGTAGACAACTGAGCTCCCTTTCAGCTTTGTAACAAGAAATTCCCGGGTAGCTTCATAACAAGAAACCTTGGTCAGTGTTACACACACTTATGGTGCATTCAGTGTAACAGAAGCTGGAAATCTTTGTCAGAAAACTTGCATTAAATTGTTCAGTGAGCACAGCTGTGTTTCTGATGGGTTTACAGACAGATTATAGATAGGACCTGAAATGAGCCTGGCAGCAGACAGAGGGGTGTGTAGGGACTGAGAAGCTGTGATGACCCTGCCAAAGTCCCCAGGCACTGGAGCAGAGCCCAGCTGACCAGCTCATCTCAAGGACACACGAAGCTGGCAGTGATGCTCCTTGTGCTGCAAGCAGACATATGGATATGGGGATTTTCCTACCTCTCTTTTAATTGTAGCACTTAGAATAAGTTGAAACCAAAATAAGGAGAATGAGAGATGGAAACAACCTGGTTAAAAATGTCCTATACAACAAGTATGCAGTAAAATATGCATACTGCAATATTTGCAGATAGGGCTGGGAGGAAGCAGAGGTGGAAAACTGGGTTTGGGTGAAAATAGAAGTTGAAGAGCTAATTCAGCATTCACCTCAGCACTGTCAGAGCCCTGGCAGAGGAATCAGCAGGACTCCTGAGATCTGCAGCAGCAATAGCAGGACACCCAAAGGACAGGGTTTGAGGAAGAGAAACCTATTCCTTTGGGGCAGAGGTGAATGACAGAAAAAAACCCCACTAATATTTTGAAACTTGAGGAGATCCAGCTTTCTTCTACTCCATGTGCCAGCCACAATTGCTTCATTCCTCTCCAGGGAGTTTTGAGGAGTTCCTGATGAGGGTTATAGGTCCTCCCACCCCTTGCTGAGCATGAACAGTCTGACACAAATCAGGCTGAGTGCTCCTTTCCAAGGGCAGTGTTGTAGGCACATTTCCCAGGAAACCAGGAGCTCTGCGAACCTTTAGTTTATTACTGTTACCTTGGGAGTCACTGTATCTCTTTCTAGTTTTACATCACACAGCATCTGAAATTCATGTTCTTCAATAAACAGCAAAATGTGTGTTGTTATCATCTCAGGGTGAGCACACATACAGTTAGGCCTTTGGCAGACCTTATTTATATTCTACCTGCACCTAAGAGTGATCTTCAGATTTTGTCCCATGCTGTCCTGTATTGATGGATTTAAGTATTTAGCCGTGATTCAGCAAAGAGAGGGAAAAAACTGCCACAAACACAAAAAGACTTCACTCCTCCTCACTCTTCCCAGCTGCACACACCCGATCGACTCATTTCCTTTCCCAGCAAAGGAATTAGGCCCCCGCAATGCTGTTATTTCCAAAACAAGGATGTTCAGCCATAAAACTTTTGCTTTTGTGGTGGGGAAAATGTGCCAGATGTCCTTGCTGCACAAGGGACGAGCCTGGAGACGAGCACACAGTGTACATCAGTTAGTTTGGGGAGATGCAATATCTGCCAATGTATTTAATGCAACACATGCCAGTGCACTGAGTGCAGAATGTGCCAAAGCTGCTGAGCTGTGAGACAGCAGGAGATGCTCACCCCAGGGGATGGAAGCTGCCCAGTGAAGTCTTTTCAGTTCCCTGTAGTACTTAGACAAAGTAATCTCTCCTGAAGCAACTTCCTGCTTCACCAGACTTACGATCCTCCTTCCCCTTTTTTCCAAGGGCATTAAATTACCATTTGCTTCTTATTCCCTTGGATGACCCGCCTAGTTTATGCTAATTCCCTTGTGAAGTGCAGCTTCTCCCTAGAGACCTTTCACAGAGCTTCCAATGTTTTCCTGTGTAAGGATGATTTCCCCATGAAATGGGCTTGATTTGAAAGATAGAGTGTTTCCTTGAGTTGCCAGCTCAGTCAAGTCTCCAGCAGCTGAGCTGGCTTTCTTCCACTTTAAGCTGGAATGAGCTAGTAATCGAGGGTCGTGCTGACAGGCTGCAGGCTCCGGCTGCGCCTGTGCGACCGTGTGGCCATCAGCTGACGCTCTAAGTGACAGCTCGCCCTATCTGGTGGCTCTAGCACCGCCACATGGGGGAACCCACTGCAATGAAGCCAGCAGAGCTGATGGCAGCCAGTGCTGCAGAGGGGTGCTAAGAGGCATGAAAAGCACCAACGACTAAGATCTGGAGATACCTACTCAAGTGAAAACATGCCATAGTTAATCAATTTTCAGAGTGTGAATGCACTAAGAGACTATTTTGCTGAGGACTGGACAGAAAAAAAATTTTCTCCCCTTTGCAGCTTTCTCCAAATGTGTAAGAAATCCCTTAGAAGACCAAAATGCCTTCCTCTCCCTAATATGATACCATGGAACATAATTTCATGCATATTCAGACACCATCTTACAGGGGGGAAAAAAACATAGCAGCACTGAAAGAGACAGTTCAGAATGCCACTAAATCACACGTGCCATGTAATTTGTATTTTTCCTCTTTGGCAAATCAGTGCTATTGTCTCCTGCTCGCACTCAGTGCTGGTACTTGAATGCTGAGCCGCCACTCAGAGCACATGGAGTTCACCCGGGGAACCCAGAGGGAATGCAATGTCCATTAGCTATGATAAAAGGAAAAATGTCTTTGCTATATTTCAGCTGGACTGTTACTGCTCTGCTACGATTTCTGAGGTCAGAAATGCTGTTTATAAAGCATCAGCTGGCAAGAAGGTGTTTAATTACTGAAGCACAGTTGAAAAATCTGGCTATTTAACAGAGGCGTAAATGCTGAGCTTTTGAAAGCCTGACTTTTCATTTTTTGTCACTGCTTTTTTCTTCTGTCACTTGCTATTCTGAAGTGTTAAGTGTTTCTGGATGTGTCTCTAAAGCTTTCTTGTTTTTTGCTGATCTTTTTCACATCTTCATTAAATAGAAACATGTTGAGGAGAGTGCAACTTTTGAATATATATCATCAAAACTGAAAGTGAAATACTGCAGGAAAATAACAATGGAATTGAGTTTTGATTTAATCAATTAGCTATGCAGGAGGGCTGTGTATCTAATACTACAAAGCATGTATGTGATCTCTTTACAAGGTGAAAGGAGAAGATTTTGCAGTTGAATTTTCTGCTTGTCCTTTGCTTTCACTGGCTTTTCATTCCCTTTTCCCCAACTGCCCTTGCTCCTGGAGAAGCTGTAAACTTTGTTCAGCTCTGCTTGAGAGCAGTATACCAGCAGTATACCAGTTCTTCTTGTGAGTAAGGAATGACACCTTGTGGCTGTAAAGTGCCAAAATAAAAAGAATCCTATTACATTTTGAATCAGCTGTCCATTGCCTATAGGGCCAAGTTTTCTTTATATTTCTTTGAGGAGCCAAAGAAATACCAGTATAAATATGGGTTTGGGCTTTTTCATTTATGTTTTTATATGGTTAAGAACAATTAAACTTCCTGTCTCCCAGGGAGAGAAAATAGCTTTGGAGGCTTTTCTCACCTAGCAGCCAGACACAGGGTTTTTTTCACTCCAACCAGATTGTCCTCAGGGAGAAGTTAGTTCAAGGATCATCTCACTGGGAGACTTCACTCAGTCCTTTGCTGGAATTTGAGGAATAATTTTTCTCAATTAAACCATTTGCAAGAACTGGGCAAGCAGGAGTAGGAAAATTTCCCAGTATACTTTTCTGAGACTCTTAGCCATGGTCCTCTAGCCCCTTGTCAGACCTCTGCAGGGCAGACCTTGGCCTAAGGAGCAGAAGAAATGTGTGAGAGTGCCATCATAATCTGGGGACAGGATGAATTTTAGCTTTGGATATTGTTTCTGCTTCCACCATAAAGTTTAAAAAATAACTTTTGAAATTCTCTTTTAATTTCTGGTTTCTTAATTGTCCTACTAGCAAAAAAAACATGGCTCAAAACCTTTTCAGCTCAAGGAAATGGAAATGTAACGGGCTTGAAACACCCCTCACTCCAACCTGGCATTTCTTCCTATGTGGCTATTTGTTTTTGTTTAAATTGCACCAACTCCTAGGAACTCAGTGTACTGGGCTTTGTACTAAAAAATATTCAAAGAGATCCCCTCATGCCCTCTGTGTCTACATAGTGGACAAGAAGTATCAGGTAGGCAAAATGGTTTAAAGCAGACTATGTGCACTGGGAAGATAAGACAAGGGTGAAAGGGAAAAAACAGACATTCCTGCTCAGCCATTGAGTTTAGGTGATGTCAGATGAGAATGACTTGTACTTCAGCATGGGAGAGGTGAATTTCAGCCAGAGAGGGTATATCTAACTTCTTCAGGTACTGGCTGAAAGCTCTGCCCAAGGGAAAAAAAAAAGAGAGTGAGGAAGACAATGCAAATCATCTTCCTGCTCTTGAAAAGTTCACTGGGCTAGTCCAGAGGCTGGCAATGAAAGTGTTATCTGACTCAAGCTCAGTCTGTTTTGCCTGTGCAGAGTGCATAACTTCTCCCAAAGTACAAGTCATCTCTCAGAGAAGCCCAGGGGAAAAAAAAAATCACGGACTTTTCGATGGGTGACCATTATAATGATGTAAATGGCCATTTGTCCACAGTGACAATGTCAGATTCTTTAACCCATGCAACAAATGAAGCCAGAGCAACCCAGATTTTTGAGCTCTGCTCCTTCTTGGTCTTTAAGATCACCTTTTAATGAACCTTTATGAACTTAAGAGCTGACTCATCCAAATGTCTTTCCTAAGCCAAGGGCAATGTTTGTTCTGGACTTCCCAGTTTGGATGAATATGCTTTGCATGAACATTCAGCTTGTACAGGAACCCTTCTGGACATTGCATATCATTCCAAGATACACAAACCTTTCAAAGCACAGTTGGGAAGGGCCCTGAGGAGTCGTCATTTGACCCCAATCTGAACATGGAGTTAGATCAAATGCCCTCCAGAAGCCCCTTCCAATCCTAATTTTTCTATCATTCTCTGAGCAAGCTGTGTGATGTCAAACCAAGTCTCAGACTAGAAAGCTGTCAATAAACCTGTGTCAGGGCCTTCATTTTGAAGAGAAACTCAAGCCTAACTCACAGGTAATTTACATCATGATGCAAGTGCTACCACTCTGCTGGAGACATGGGATGCCTCTTTTTGTAATTTTATTTCAAATATTTGGAATGTAATTCTCAAGTTTCAACTTTTGAATCTTGAAGGTTTCAGAATTTCAGAAGGAAAAGAATATGTCTGTGGAATTGAGGCAAACTACTTTTGAAACATGATTTTTCAGACTCAATGATTTGTTTGTATTTTCTGGATGACCACTGATGTGCCTTCACAGCAGTGCACTGAGTTCAAGTCTTTGATTCTCTGCAATAAGACTAAAAGATTATTTTTATACAGTCATTTGTTTCAGAGGGGAGTGAGGTGGGGCAGAACAATGCCCAGAAATGTTTCATCAGACATGCTTTTCTAAGGCAGTCAGTAAAAGCATCTGAGTCATGAGCCAGTGGAAGGAAAAGTTTCTGTCAAACTATAGAGTGATTTGAACCCATTTGTCTGCTACCTGGTCTCTTGTGCAACCTCACTTTGAGAATACAATAGGTTAGAATACAGGTTTAGACTTTTCTTTGCCTTTGAGTCATGCCACTAGAGTCTCCATCAGATTTATAAAGTCAGAAATCATGAAGGCAAACAACTGCACTGGTACTCCATATAATATTAGCCACAAGAGGTGGTGATTCTTAGTTTACGTCCATTCCAAGAGGCGAGCAGCACCTTCTGACAAGATTGTTAAAACAAAAGACAAATTATCTTAAGTGATAGTGGGAGGTAAATAGTAACTCAACTTTAAAAATACTAGACTAAGTGCCACCTCTTTCTCTGGTTTAAGGTAACCAAGTATGCTATAATTGTAGCAGATAATGAACCACTCTTATTCTATGGAATATTATTTAAAATTCTGGAAGCATAGTAATAATCACCATTATATAAATATGGAATCTTAATCTGAGGAAATAAATTTACTTACAGAAAGTCAGTTCTGAAGACTGAAATGCAAACAGGGTGTGAACTTGCCTCATAATCCCTAATATGGGACTATATATGGGACTATGGTGCTTGCAAAAGCATAATTGTTAAAAAGAAAGACATAAATTTCTGGACTGGGAAGTTCCTGGAGGGCTGTGTTTGGAAATGGAGTCATAATTGCCAAAAGGTAACTTTAAAGAGAAAAATTGCAAAATAATAAGATCTAGTCAGGGCAGGACAAAACAGCAATGTGTCAGCAATCAGCACATATTTAAAAGGAATGAGAAAAAATAGTTACAAGAATAAAGAGTACAGCTAAACTCAGGAAATTTGAGATGAAGTTAACAGACGAGTTGATTAACAATGCTGTCAAAAATGATTCTTTAAAAGGGTAAGTAAGGGAGCAGGCTTCAAAGGAAAAGACTAAAAGAAGCTTAATAAATTTGGGAATGGATATCACTTAAAATCATAATTATTCTTAATTAAGAGGCCTTTAGAGTGAGACCTACTTATCTAAAAAAAGCATTCTAATAAAGTGCTCCAAAGGTTCTTAACAAACACAAATTTGCTGTGTACTTTCTGGTGCTCTGCTTGGGTGCACCTTTTCAAGGAGGAAGACTACAGTAAAGTTACACTGGGAACTTCCATTTGAGCTCCACTCTCACAACAGTTCCTATTTTTGGCATCCTCCTTTGCAGAAACACAGTCCTATAGATGCTGAGTTTATCCATCTGAAAGGGTTTAGCAGCTGGTTTATCCCTCACACCTGTGAAAGGCTGGATAGCCTGAAAACTTGGCTTAATGAACTGGTTTCACTGCACTGGGTAACTCTGCAAGTGGAAAAAAAGGAAGTTTAGGAAAAGATTAAGGAAACAACAGAATTTTGCCTGAAGTACAATATTTATTTATTGACCCATAAGTGGTGCAGCTGTATTTTCAATGTTTGATGAGAAAAAGCTAAGATAAATATTTCAAGAGGTATGACTGCCACGTCTCCTGCTGTTATTCTGGGCCAGCAACCTAGTTTGAAAGCTTTTATTTTTTCCTTAGAGGTGAGCTTCCTGCAGTTTTTCTGACTCAAATCTATGTACACACATGGGAAGCATTAGATGATTTCTAAATCCTACATATTTGATGCTTTGTGGCAGGTCCTGCAGGATAGTTGAATGCAGAACAGGAAGTCTCTGGCTACCTAAAAGTACTTGTACAGTGGTGTTCCAAGTTTATTGGCAACAAAACCCAAATTCTTGACCAATCTTTGAAATTGTTTCTAAAAATATTTAGTATATATGCGATCATCTAGTTGAGATTTCTGGAATGAGTAATCCAATTAATTTTAGAAGAAATCGCCTGCAGGCCAACAAGTAAAATGCAAGAAGAATGCATTAATTAAGATCACATACTGAACTTTAAGTAATTAGAAGGAAAATATTGTGTCCCAAAATACAAAATTTATCCATTGTCTCTTTGTCATCCCCTTTACAGAGCATATGAAATTTACATCATGCTTTTATTATCAGGTTAATAAGCCTGCCATATCTTCCCATTTAATAAAGAATTGCAAGAGGCAGCCCATTTAGCAATGAAAAGAACTGAAAGCTTATTTTCCACATATTTTTTAAAACACACATTGAGGTCATGGCCCCACTGAAATGTGCAGCTGGAGGACAGCACAAGTGGGAGGAAAAAACTGCAACTGGAAGCAATTTCTCCAGCATCACACCTTGGCCTGGTCAGGGCTGCTTTGGGCCCAGAGCAAAGTGGTCATTTACAATCACATGTAGAAAAAAGTGTCATTCTGACCACACTTTACCTTGTGAGAAGCTCTAAAACAACAACCATCTGCTCTTACAGGGCAAATACTACAGCCTCCACAGTCCTCTGATGGTACTGTTGTGGTGAAATTACTTCTTGATGCCACAGTCATACAAGATTCCCAATCCCAGCCTTGCCCAACAATGTACTACTCCTTGCAGGTTTCAGTCAGCTCTTGATGAGGGCTGGAATCTCTCTTTTCAACCTGAAGCCTTCAGTAGGTTAACTGCCCCAGCCAGAGTGAGGAAGACTGTGGTTATCACAAACACTTGCAGAGCAATACCAATACTCAGCCCACTACAATTGTTTAAGCCCTCATTTCACCTCTGGCAGAGCAATGCACAGTATTAGGCCAATGCCATCTACCCAAGATAAATGCAAATGGGCAGCCTTGCAGCTAAACCTACACAGGAACAGGGTATGTGTTTTCCACTTTTAAGCATTTCAGAAATGTTTGGGTGGGGGGGAGATATGGACTCACTGGACTCACATCCATTTAGCCACTGCCTCGACTTCTAATTAAAAAAAAAATGTTGAAAGTATTATCTTAATTCTGCAGAGTAGTTCCAAATTTCAGAGGGCTGGAGAGCCAAAAGAAAAGTGCTTCTCTATTAACTCAGAGCATGGATGAGGACCTGAAGGCTGCATTTCAATACCACTCCCTGATATAGGAATGAGAGGTCAAACCCTTGCCATAGCTCAGCCACATCCCAGAAAGCACCTATGGACAGAGGGCAAACTCTCCAGGTAGCTTCTGATCTTAACATCTGGGCAATTGTAATGATTTCAGGAGGGTATTACATATTCAAGAGAGAAAGCACCATCAGACCTGACACACTGGATAAAACAGACCATCCCATCCCATCCCACCCCATCTCATCCCACCCCACCCCATCCCACCCCCCCATCCCACCCCCCATCCCATCCCACCCCGCCCCATCCCATCCCATCCCATCCCATCCCATCCCATCCCATCCCATCCCATCCTCCTTGCACTGAGCCAGCTAGTGCGGGATAGGGTGGTTCAATTCTAAGTTAGAGCATGTTATCAAGGCATGAAGACTGAATGCATTCACCAGCTATTAATTGCTTGGGCAAAATCCAACATCAGACACTTGCATTTAAAAATAAACCAGAAAATGTTCAGTTTTGTTCCAAATTGAAAGCCAGGAGGAACTGGTCAGTAGGTGGCACAAGAAGAGCACAGCACTGCACTGCAGTACGGGATCTGAGCGGCCAGGGCTGTATCCTGAGCCAGCAATCTTGCCTTTCCCACTCCCCTTGCAGTATTTATAAACCCTGATAGCCAGTGATTTAACTAACTGAATGATTGCACTGAAGCACACGAACTGAGGGGCTTAAGTGCTTTCTCTGAAATGCTCCTTATTCCATCCCAGAGTGCACTGTGTACTCTTGCCATCCACTAATATCACTACATCAACTGCTTTCAAGTATTAAACAAGATTGAATAGCAGTGCACAACAAAATAGAAATTTGACATGCCAAGGTACAGTGCTCCAACATTTAGCAGGGTTGTGGTTTGTTATCTTGAAATGTTCTTGCTTATATTGCAGTCAGAGCACCTCAAAGCCTTTTAGAGTGTTGGGGGGAAAATAGCCCCACAACAGATCCCTTCTGCTAAGGAAAAGGTTTCATTAACTGTGTTTGTTTACCAGCAGCATATTAAGGAAGAAAATAGTAGAGCCACATGTCAGGGCTTGAGGCAGCAGTTTGTGGTTGTCAAGACCTGCAGGAGGTCTCTGTCTTTGCAGAGGAATAGCAGCAGCTGCTAGACAACCACATTGCACTGGGAGGTCAACAGCAAGCACCAGATTGAGCAGTTATATTTAACCTTAGGAACTCTGTGATGACTAAAAGATGTTGCCTTTGTTGGCTGATGGCTTCATTAGTTGTTGCCAAGGTTTTTCTTGTAGGTTGGAATTACAGGAGCACCATGACTGGGTGCAAACCAGCTCAAAAGTTCCTATTCCCTCTGTGCAAGCATGTCTCTTCTTCTCTCAAGGTTTTAAAGGAAAATGCAGAAAGACACATGTGCTGAGTGCCCTGCCTTGTGACTCTGACATGTCATCATTCATTTACAGGAGGAAAATTGAAGGGGGGGTGGTGTCAAAACCAATGTGCACAATTAAGCTTTTCTGAATCTCTTCTTTCACTCTGGTGCCAGAGGACTGCACACAAATCACATAGAATGTTATGAAAAAATAATACTGAATTGGAACTATCCAAGTGTAAAAATTATGACTTCTGCCTACTCTAAGGTAAAAATTTGTCTACAAATAGCTAATTCTAAGCTTAGAACTAGCTAAGAGCTAGCTAGAGCCAGTTAACACTGGCTGTGTTTATGTTTAATAAAGAAAAAAAAGGGAGGAGGACAAACATCAAATACTGAAGAAAACAAGCTATCATCAGCACAAATATACTTGTCATTGTAATGTATTTTCCTTAAACAAGCAAAATTGAGCCCATCTCTTACATTATTCTATTTGTCTGTACGGGTCTAAAAGGACAATTATAAGCATTATTAAAGCATAAAATACACCAAAAGCTGTCATACTTCTCTCATTTCAGGTCTAATTTCTATTTCCAGCCCACACATACCTGCTGTTATATCTCATTTATTGCTGGAAATTATGTGCATCAGCATCACTGCAAGTAACTGACGACACTGAGATCACAGCTGTGCTGAATTCTAATCAAGAAGTGAATTTTCACCACCTAAAATCCCCTGCACTCCTATTTCCTTCTTCCTCAAGTAAAAGAGGACAGGAAGCCTAATTCTGAGATACAATTTATTAAAGACCTGGAAATATGCTGGGATTGTCAAAGCAGCTGAAGCTGGACATGGTGACCCAGGAATCCATTTCACTCTGGTACAGTCATGGTTTCAGCACACCCAAGTATCAAAGAATGAGTCTTTCTTGGTAGAAATAGGTAATGATACCCATTGAAATACTGGAAGCAAGCCAGTGGGGAACATAACCTGGGTCAGCTGCTCCCTGTTCTGCCAGCAGTGTTGCCCACCACAGTATGTGACCAATTAATTCTGACCAGTCTCGAAATGCACAGTGACACAAGAACTCAACATGGATTTTTCAAAGTGTTTCTGCACCATCCATTAATTTCATTTCTGATCAGCTCCAAATGAATAATCTGACATGACTGTTGCTTGGCAAAATGTAATGAGTTTCCGTGGAATTTTGTATCTTGATTTGACAGTGATTTGTGGATTTGATTTTAAATCTCTAGGCTGCTTGGGGCTGTGATGCAGGATCTGGTGTGAATTCCCAGTGTGGATGAGCTATGCCTGGGCTTTAACTCAATCTTCAGGGGCAAATAACATTGAGTTTTTCATATTCCCAATAGGGATTCAAAATTCTACATTTAGTCCAGATCAGGATTAATCAAAATGGGCTTTAAAATGAAGCTCAAATGGTAGGTTTTACCTACCATTACAATGAGAACACAAGATTTACCTACCTATGTCAAGAGCAAAAAATCAACCATGGCCGTTTGGATGACCTTAGTGTGTGATTCGAATGGCAAGGAAAGCTGAAACCTGGCCATCCACCACTCTCCAGTTACACTGGCGCATGTGGCAGGGCTGGCTGTCCTCGAGTCAAGCCTTCAGTGGTCTCAGCTGTATGTGGCAAGGGAAAAGCTTCAGGAATACTCCTGGGTAGGATACAGCCTATTTTGCAACACATTTGCAACACAGCCTATGTACTCCAGACCCACATCTTAGATTTTCTCTTGCCTGTAAAGGATGTGCAGTATGTGTGTGTGTGAGTGTGGTAGTATCTTTCTTGTGATATAGGGAACATTAAAGTAAACCATATAAATGTATTTGTTGAGGTAAAACTTAAAGGTATGAGAGCAGGGCCTAAATTGCCAAATGTATGTACAGACTGGAGAATGAGGTGCTGGAAAGCAGCACAGTGGAAAACCTGGGGGTCCTGGTTGATGGCAAGTTGACCATGAGCCAGCAGTGCCCTGGCAGCCAGGAGGCCAACCCTGTCCTGGGGGGCATCAGGCACAGCATCACAGCCAGGCAAGGGAGGGGATTGTCCTGCTCTGCTCTGAGCTGGGGCAGCCTCAGCTCCAGTGCTGGGGCAGTTCTGGGTGACACAGTATAAAATATTGAGTTTCTAGGGGGTGTTCAAAGGAGGGCAACAACAATGGTGAGAGGAAGCTGTGTGAGGAGCAGCTGAGGTCACTTGGTCTGTTCAGCCTGAAGAGGGGACTGAGGACAGACCTCACTGCAGTTACAGCTTCCTCATGAGGGGAAGAGGAGGGGCAGGCACTGATCTCTTCTCTGTGGTCACCAGTGACAGGACCCAGTGGTCCTGAAGTTGTGGCAGGGGAGGTTTAGGCTGTACATTAGAAAAAGGTTCTTCCCCCAGAGGGTGTTTGGGCACTGGAACAGGCTCCCCAGGGGAGCAGTCACAGCACAAGCCTGACAGAGCTCAAGGAGTGCTTAGGCAACACTCTCAGGCACATGGTGTGACTCTTGGGGATGGCGCTGTGCAAGGTCAGGAGTTGGACTTGATGATCCTCGTGGATCACTTCCGACTCAGATTATTCTGTGAAATTTTGTGATTGTGTGAACTCATCTGAGAAGGAGCCTTATGTTACAAAAGAAGTGCCTCAGGCAGCAGTCAGTATCAGTGTTGCAAGGGTCACTCTGGCAATTACTGTTCATAGCAAAACTGAAATTAGCATGAGAGAAATGCCGACCACCCCTACCAGTGCAGCACTGACATGGACTTGCTAAAGCTGTATTGCCCTCACATGTTCTTGCTTCCTCACAAGGCAGCAGCGGGGCTGAGGTTTCAAACGCGGGCCATGATTTTGTGACCAAAGAGCACATGGGTTTCTGCAGGGCTCCCTAATCTCTTTGGACTTCTCCTTGTTCCAGAGTGCCCGCAGAGCAGCACCCGTAGGAACTTCAGAGGCTGGAAAGGCCTGCTCCTGCCACGGGCGCCTTCCCCCGCCGCAGGAGGGATGCTCGCTCCTTCCCTCCCGCTGAGCTCGCTCACCTGATGCCGTGGCTCCTTCACGTCGCAGAAGCTCACGTAGACAGCAGGCGCGGAGAATCGGGATGAAATTACCTTCATGCATAAAACATGGCATGGCGACAAAGGGACGGCAGGGCCTCGGTGGCCGCCCGGCGCATCCTGCCGGCGGCCCGCAGGTTGGCGGGGGCTGCCGCAGGTTAGCCCGGCGGGGAGCGGGCCGCGCCCGGTGGCCCCGGGGACGGGCGGCCCCTCCAGCCATGGACCTGTCCCCGTGCCTGCACTGGGTGCGGACGCGGCTCTGGCGCTGCCGGGTACGGAGGAGGCAGTTCTGCAGTAAGTGTTGCGTCCCAGCTCCCCGCGCTCCCTTCCCACCCCCTGCCTTGGCCCTCAGTGCCTGGCACTCATCCCGCAGCCATGGAGTGAGACCCGCGGCGGGGCTGAGCCCGCTTGCCTCGCCAGGTCCAGGGCTCTGGGCTTGGCTGCTGAGGGCATGGCCATGGCTCTGTGTCACCATCAGCCAGCCCAGGGCTCTGGGCTTGGCTGCCGAGGGCACAGCCATGGCTCTGTGTCACCATCAGCCAACCCAGGGCTCTGGGCTTGGCTGCCGAGGGCACGGCCATGGCTCTGTGTCACCATTAGCCAGGCCCAGGGCTGTGGGCTCGGCTGCCGAGGGCACAGCCATGGCTCTGTGTCACCATCAGCCAGCCCAAGGCTCTGGGCTTGGCTGCCGAGGGCACAGCCATCGCTCTGTGTCACCATCAGCCAGGTCCAGGGCTCTGAGCTTGGCTGCTGAGGGCACGGCCATGGCTCTGTGTCACCATCAGCCAACCCAGGGCTCTGGGCTTGGCTGCTGAGGGCACGGCCATGGCTCTGTGTCACCATCAGCCAGGCCAGGACTGTGAGCTTGGCTGCTGAGGGCACAGCCATGGCTCTGTGTCACCATCAGCCAGCCCAGGGCTCTGAGCTTGGCTGCTGAGGGCACGGCCATGGCCGTGTGCATCACTGATACATATATACATGTGTGTATACATATACATACACATTCATGTGTATAAATGTATATATAGCCATACTGCATGTTGATGGGGTATATTATTCACCATTTCAAACTACTGGTTTGCTTGCCTTCCTTGACAGACCATGTATATGGAGATCCAGCCATTTCTAGCTGATTTATTCAGGCTTCCTTTCAGCTGGCGCCTTGGAAAGAAATACTGCCAGCAGTTCTGCGGAGACACAGAGAGGGTAGTGTATCTGTGACAACTGAGGAAACAGAGGGGATTTCTTTGATTCAGTCAACTGTAGTGTCTAATCACTCCTGAGAAGATGCAATGCCATGGCTTAGGAGGATGGGCTGGGTTGGCTGGCCAAATGAACCCTCCTCTCTTCCCATCAAGGTTATACATTGTAAAAAAGTATCCTGGAATGAGAATGCCATTAGGAATACACTGCAGAAGGATTAATATGATGAAATGAGCATGCTGTCTGTCAACTCTGCGTTAAGTTCATGTCATTTCAGTATCTTAGTTTAGCCATGGAGATAACAAGGTCTGTTTGAATTTTTCTAACACATAGCATGAGGTAAAGACACAAAGCTCTCACAGCTACCTTCTTATATATTGTTTTGCCATGAATTCAACTCCAGTGTGCCTTTTAGATGCAAAATATTACTGGTAGATGTCAGAAAGACTGATTTTCCTAGTTGTCAGTTGTCTGTAGGCTGTGTTCACTGGTTTGCAATGCTTGCACCTTTGTGAGTATTTTGGCCAATTTTCTGGCTGTTAATTAAGTAGAAAAATAGAGACAGTTTTGTTTCCTGTCTATTTAGGATTACATTCACCTTTTCCATATGAAGTTCCCTACTACTCTTCAAAAATATGTATTTGGCACATAGTTTGCAAATGTGTATGGAAACTTCTTGCCACAATATTCACTTTGAGCATTAATTATCTTGTGAATCCATATGTTCCTTACTTGTGCTGTCCTGTGAGTTAATAAGATCTACTGCCAAATGCACCACGTAGCTGGAGCTCTAAGAATGAGAAATTCGAGAACAGCAGATGCTCTGAATAATTGAAGGAGGTTTCTTTGGTTGACAATGGTGCTATCTTTGCACATCTCTCAGAGCCCCTCTTTTTAGCTGCCCTGTGCCTTAGGGAAACATTGCAGCACTCAACCAAAAGAATGGGATCAAGATTTTTATTTTTATTTCTTAATGAGTCTGAAAAATGCTAATCACTCAGAAGAGTGTTTGCTGGCTTTGTTACTAGAAATAACTTCTGGCATCTTTAATTAGGTTGCTTTAGCCTGGATCAGTGAAGAAGCACAGCTTTCTATGATCTGTGCTGAAACCAGTCCTGAGGAAGGACTGCTCCTTGCAAACTCCTTGTGTCCAGATTCAGTTTGTCCTCTTTAGCTGCCTTCTGCTGAGGCACTGCAGAAAACTGCTGCTATTACAGGAGACATGCTAATCTCCTGTTTAAAAATGAGCAGTTGAGAATTAAAAAAAAAAAAAAATCTAGCGAGGAAGCTACTGCTGGCTGGTTTTCGAAGTGTCTGTGAGCACAAGCTGTCATTGTACCTCCTCGTTAAGGCAGCCATTCAGAGAAACAGCCGGGGGACTTTGCAGTCCTTCTGTGCCTGCCCTTGTGGCCTCATTTTACAGCCTAGTCCCTCAAGGAAGCTCCCTGCAGGCACGTGTGCTCATGGCAAAAACACTGCTTTGAACAAAGGCACGTTTTCAACTAGAAGAGCAATAGTTTCCTCATTTTCCTCACAGCCTGGCTGGATGTGGCTGTCCCTCCGACCAAGGGGAAGCAACTGCAGCTGGCACCAGAGAAACCCTCTGAGAGGCTTCTGACATTCACAAAATTAATTCTCTGTTTTCACCTCGCAGCAAGGGCTGGTTCCAACAGAGAGACATTGGACAGAGACTGTAAGTTCATCATACTGCTGTAAAAAAATGACATTGGAAATACTGAAATCTGCTTTTCCTCTGGACACTCCTGTGTCCGTGCAGATGGAAAAAACATTTTGAAGCTTTCCTGGAGCGGTTCATCCACAGCATCTCAGTATTGCTGGGCTCTCTGAGGTCTCATACAGGTTGGCCTGCTTTTCCTTCCACTTCCACTATCCCAGCCACACATATGGTTCGTGAACCTTGTAGGAGCTTGGGGTCTCCAAGACTGCTGCCTGGCTGCCAAGTTTGATTGAAACTGGCCAGAGGTTTAAAAAATATTAATGATCACTGTGCATAATGTTTCCTTAGGAAAACAGGCTAATAGGTCCTGCTCATGCCAAGGCTGGAAGCTGAGCTTGGATCATGCTAGTAATAACTGCATGGAGCAAGTCTTAAAACTGTGTTGTGAAGAGTCTGAAAAGCAGCTGTTTGCTGCTACTCCCCAAAATGTACTTGGCTTCTGGCCACCAATGCTTGTTAAAGCCCTGAGGATCTGTGGGGAGGAGGTTTCTCTGGGTTTGCAGATGGGGTTTGCACAGAAAATATTTATAGTTCACAGCAAGCAAAAGGATTGTATGTCCCTGATGCAGGTCAGCAAATAGGGAAATTCTGCTGCCTGTGTGGCTAAGGGCTGTTTTGGATGGTTTTTGCTGGCTTGCCATACCAGCCCAGTACTCAAGAGGCTGCTCTGGTCCTGAGTGGTCTCATCAATTCTGCGGGGTTGGGCCCATCTGTACCTCTTCACGTATTGCTGAAAGCATTTGGTAAAAGGCAAGAGGTGGGGAAGCCAAAGCAGAAATATTTAGTGACTTGTTTAGAGCCATAACCACAGGTGGGGCTGTGGGGCACGTGACAGGGTGTCTGTCCACAGGCTCACCCCATGAGCACTGGCCACCCATGGCACTGTGATGGATTCTGGGTCTGGTTCTGGGTCCATGTCTGAATCCAGCCCTTGCCAGCACTGTCATCAGCACAAACTCATCCTGGAGTGCTGCCAGGTATCTGGGATCCAGCCACAGTGTTTATTGTGCAAGGGTGGGCCTAAGAAGCTGTATCCTCTGCTGCTAATGTACTTTCACAGCCCGTAACATTTAGGGCAAGGAACTGATGGCAAGCTTTAAGCAAATCTTGGTAAGTATTCATTATTAGGCACATTTTCTCCTCACCAGCAAGGCCTACTAAAGTAATGTTGTGAAGAGTCCTTTATTATTTCTGATCCAAACTGACTGTGCAATTTAGAAAGAACAAGGTCTGGTTTGTGCTTCAGTTTGTTTCTAACTGAAAAAAAAACCAATTGACATGAAAAATCTGAGAAAAGAAAGAAACCGGGAGCAAAAATGTCATGTTTAAAAGAAAAATGGCAAAAGCATAATTTCTACATGAACTGCATAGCCTCACAATATGAAAATTTATCTTATTTTGTGATATGTGCAATTCGTTTATAGAAAATAAAAACCCAACATATGAGTCACTGGTGTTAGGGAAAGAAGGCAAGAATATTGCTTACATTCATAAATGGAAATAATCTATAAGCTAATAGACAAGTCTGGATTTAAACTACACATAAATGGCAATTAGAAAACCTAACTGTGCTGTTTATCCTACTCATTCTTGGTAATAATGTAATAATTTTAAATTACGCTTTTGTTTTGGAAAGAGAGGAGGAGATTGTTCTCCTGCAGACTTCATGCAATATGGGTAGCTGTACTTTTCTTCTTACCATCAGGGAAATGTTCTTTGGAAACACAGTGTTGTGTACCTGAAGGCATGGGGCCCTTGAAGTGCTGTGATACTTGCGTGGGCAAAAAACCTTTCCTCAGAGGGGTCCTTTCAGGACCAGTGGAGATTGATGGATTTCAAAACCATCCAAGGCACAGCTCTTTGTCTCGTCAGACCTTTGACGTGTGGAAGAAAGAATATGCAAGTATGACTAATATTCACCCATGGCTGTGAAAAACCTCTTCCCACAGAGCTTTTGTTAATTCTGTACCCATGCAATGCTTAGACTCCATCCTTCAGTGACTGGAAAATCATAATGGGATTCAAGGTACAGTTTGAATAATGATTAAAGTACTGAGAATTTCACATCAATAAGTCTTTCAAAACAACCTCAAGAACATTTGCCTGGTTCGTTTTGTTTTTCTTGGTGTTGCCCCTCGACCATTCATTTTTTGGTGCATTTGAGAAAAGGTGGAACTTTTTTGTCATTTTTCATTACAACAGGGAACCTGAGAGCTTAATGGTGAGTCTGCAGCAGACCCCTGGCAGGGCAGATGGTGATGAAAATGTAGTCAATAACTTTGTATAACATGCAGTAATTCACAAGTATCAATATTAAGATTTCCAAGGAGATAGGTGATGACTGCAATTACCTGAGGAAATGACTGCAATTACCTGAGGAAAACAGACAAAACCTTTGGTAGCTTAAACCAGTAGCAATAGTTATTTTGTTTATTGTGTTTTACCTCTTCCTTTAGAGGACATTGCTCTGCCTTATATGCTTAACATATAAACAAACTCTCCTTCATTTCATCCTTCTTGATGCAACAAAACCTTAGCCTTTCTCAGCTGAATTATCAGCAAATCTGGTAACTCTCACACAGAACAATATCAATCGGTCTCACTCATCAGTTAAGAGGTATTGTGCTGGGCAATGTGCTGGCTCTTATTGGGATGGCTCTACTGCTTCTCACTCTCATACAACCCAAGCTTACACATGTCCTGTGAAGCCCTGTCAAGGATGCCTTGACCTTAGGAGACAGCTGCTGAGTGAAGAGAAGGTGTTCAGTCACCAGCCTTCTCCCAGCACTTGTGGGATTTACGATGAGTTTCACCTGGGTGTAAAAAATACTTGACAAACACTAGGGGCACTGCAAGGATATAACTCTGTCCAACAGCCAAATGTTTCTCTTTTTCCTTGCATTAAAACTGCTATGTTCATAAAGTAAGGACTTCGCTGTTCTGCTGGACATTAGTAAAACCCACAAGCCCTAGATTTCCAGAGCAGGCTGCCTTGTGCTAAATTGCTTTGGTAAAATAAAATCCATACATAAATCCAAAATAATCAAATCCCTGAGTGGGCCTAGGGCCAGTGCCATTTAAATCCCTCTTAGACTGTACTTAGGGGTGAGCCTTGAACTACATGGGGGAGATGGGAACTGCCCCCACAGCATCTTCTCCCAGGCAGAGGGCACAACACAACCTCTAGGTCTGAGCATAAGACGCTCAGCTTCTGCTCTGAAGACAAAGGAAATGCATCAATCTGGACATTTTGTATTGCCATATCACTGCTGCTTCTCTCTTCCCTGAGACCTGTACAGGCCAAATCTAGTCCACAAACTTAGATGGATAAAATTAGTCAGGATAAATCCCTCTTCCAATGTTCTTCTAAAGAGGGTTTCAATATTTTTCTACAAAATTGGTAAGAATATACCTGAAAATAATAGTAATGAGCTCTTTCAAAGCTGGTCATTTACACAGAGTGGTTAGAGTGTCCACAGCACAGGCACCAGCGACCCTGTGCCAAATATAATGTCTACTTTAGTTAAGCCTTTTAGCTCTGTTAATCCTTGTGATCAGAGTAAGGACTGATATACTGGAAAGCTAAGTTGGAAAGCAAACAGAAAATTATGAGAAGGAACAGGCTATGTCTGTGCAGAGTGAAGGACATCAAGGTAGAAGAAATGCACAGGACACCTAAAAGCCTTAAAAGTACAGTCACCAGGCATGGTGTGATCACTATACTGAGCAGCTAGTTTGAGAAGTCCAGATAAAAGCATGTAACTTATATTTTAAAATATTAAAAATAATAAAATTTAGCCCTTGTCACATGAAAATTTAAACCCAAACAGGATAAATGTGTTACTGGTGTAGATGCTGTGGCAGGGTGTGTATGGTGAAATGGTTTTTAATACATTTGGATTATGATCCTGTGCCACAGGTAGAAGTAGCATTTCTCAAATCTTCCAAGTGCTGGTGGCAGCTTTCCAAGAAAGACACTGGATCCTGACGTTCTCTTTGCAAGTCATCTTCAAAAACCAGCATGGGCTGCAGTTGTCTGCAGCTGAACTCTTGCCCCTTTGCAAGAATTGAGTGTTCCTCTTGAGGAGAACCCGAGTTACAGAAGTATTTGTAAAGCATTGTATTAAATAATGGAAAGCATCTACTTTCTAAGTGATAGACAGCTATAGGGAATATCAGTGTGCATCACACAAATTCTGGGAGGAATACAGACCTCCAGTGACATACTACTATCATGCTATTAAAATTGAAAAATACTTTTCACTTTACTTAGAGTTTCCAAATTTTCTGAAGTGATCTCTTCACTTCTGTTATTCTACAGCATATGCAAACAAAAGATACTTTCATGTTTGTGACAAGCAAACCTCTCCACTTCCAAAAATGTTACACTGCTTGCTCTGATGCTGAAATCAAATTGCTGGGATAAATTCTCTGCATACAAACAAGCATATTCAAGAACAATACAGAAATTAAGCTCAAATTTCCAGTTTTGTTTTTAACATACAGATTTTAGAACACCAGGACAAAACTGAAAAAAAGATGAACATATTCCCATTATCGAGGAAAAAGTCTGCAGCAAAATATAGCAATAAAATCTTGTCACCAAGTGTGCATAACTGCCTAGTAGGAGTATCTCTTATGTGCTTTTCATAAGATGAACAATCATGTAATGCTTTCACACAACTATGCTTCAGTGGAACTAGGCCCTTCTCTTTAATATAAAATGTGAGATAAAATTTGAACCCTTATATTAAAACAGCTTCTGTTGCATTCACCAAATCTCAACAGTGTAGCAGATAGAGCCACAGTTAGGGAGGAGAGCTCTGCAGTGCAGAAGCCTCCCCCTTTCCCCCTCCTGATTATCCAAGAGCTCAAGAAGATTGGCCTCTCCCAGCAGCAGAAAACAGACAGGGACCTCAGAGTCTGGCCAGGTCACAGGAACCATCTTATGGAAAATATGGAAGATAAAGTAACTCCCACAACCAGCTTTACCCTAATTACCCTTTCTATTTAAAACCTATTGAAGTTCAGTATCTGAGAAGGTTTAGTTTTGGGGAAGGGCTGGGATGATGCATAATTGAATAATTTCTGGTTTGGAGCGGCAGTACAAAGCCAGGCTTTTGCACCAAGTTCCTAAAATCTAACCCAAAAATGTCAAATCACCTTGAAGCAGGAAAAAAAACCAAAGAACTTCTAAGAAGAATGTGGAATATTCAGTTTGCTTATAACTGCTTGTATTTCCTTTGCTTTTTGAGTGCAAGAGTGCTGGATAAATCCAGAGTAATTTAAAACTTAACTAATTAATATTTTACCTACACATGCATATGGGGGTGTTTTAATATACTCAGATTCTCTTTAGAAACATTGAAGTATTGCATCACGTTTTTAAGCTGGAATTGAGAAACTACCACATTTTATTAAAGAATCGCAGAATATTCTGAGCTGAAGGGACCCGTAAGGATAATCAAGTCCAACTCCTGATAGGAGAGCCCCAAGGGTCCCACCATGTGCCTGAGAGCATTGTCTAAATCTTTTTTTAACTCTGTCAGGCTGGTGCTGTGACCACTTCCTGAGGAGCCTGTTCCAGTACCTGACCACCCTCTGCTTCAGTCACAGAATGGTTTGGGTTGGAAGGGACCTAGTTTCAACCCCACTGCCATCTTGATGCTGAGATGAGTGTTAGCTGATGATATCTCTGTAATGAAAACTGTCATAAGGTAAACCCACAGCTCTTGAGTGAACTATTTATTGCTCATTAAAGCTGTGCTTGTGGTAGTAAGCTTGATTAAGCCATTTCCGATTGCCCTTTGTACAGTCTCGTGAGCTGGTGTGACTGCTAACAGGGACTGACTTGGGAGCTTGACTCAGACACATACTTTCATGGTGCTGCCTATGCACCTGTACTGGGAAAAAAAGTCATATTATTGCAGCACCAAGAAGACAATTATCTGCTGAATATTGAGAAGTGTAGTGCCATGGCCATGGCCCCCAACAGCAAGGAGGATCACAGAAAAATCCCATTTCTTTGCAATATGCAGGTGGGATGCAGAGCTCTCTGACAGGCAGCCAGAAAGCTGTAAATTGTTAGGGGATAAAGGATAAGGAGAAAAGCATCACAGAATTTTTCTAGCTAGTTGACCACCCCTGCACAGTGACCAACAGCCACAGAGAAAGGCAGCAAATGTGCAGGGAGGAATTTCCACAGGAGATGCTTGGTTCAGTCAGGGCAACCCTGTGAGGTGGCCATGCTGTACTTCCCTCCTAGCTGATGGGCCAGCTGGTGGAAGGGAAGGATGGACTTCTCTAGGAAGTGCCACTCCTCCCTCCAGACTGAAATGCTTTCTGCTTAGGTCATTTGCTTAGAAAAGTTTTTAGGTGCATATGAGGTAATACTCTCCCCTTCTTTCCCATGCCTTTTCTGTAGGACAGGGAAGAGAGGATAGGGAGCGTCAGTATTGACACGTCCTCAAGCAGCTCATAGCTCAGACAGATGTTGCTTGGTTACATACTGAATAATTTTCACAGTTTGCATTGCAGGCACAAGGGCAAAAGATTTTGAATACTTATATAAATCAGAGCTGAGATTGCAGGAAGCAAGTTAATAGATTTTGAAACAAACACATGCATATGAAACTGAGTCCCTGCCAGCCTGACTAATCCTCAACCATGACATCTGAAAAAACAATTGTGACTTGTTCAGTGACATTTTCCACAGTTTCAGGTCCTGATGACACAGGTTGGGTTTGAAAGTACAGCTGAGCTGTCAAAGCCAAACATCACGGGAAGCTATGAAGAGAAATCATATAAGCAGATTTAGACCTTCAGGAGATGTCAAAAAACCAAAATCCCTGTGGAAATATCTGCAGAAGGTACTACATACCTTTGATGAGCACGAGCTTGCATGCTTTCCCTTGCAAATTTAGGCAGGTCCTACCAAGCATATGATGTGTATTTAACATCAGATTGGGCTGTCAGGAAGGACAAAGGTTGCTTTCTCTCTTGATTTGGGGACTGGGAAGTGTCCTGCTTGCCCTGCTGAGCCCTCAGCTGCTCAGCTGTCTGTGCAGGCATCCGTGTGGGAAATCCATGTAACTCCCACAGCCCAGGACAGGGCTCAGGACAGGGGTACAGGGAAGCCAAGGAGCTTCCAAAAAGCCTGAGTTCATCAAGAAGAGGTTTACTTCAGGGCAGGAGACAGCAGTGATCCTTCTCCCATGGAGAAGGGTCCCCTTCGCAGCCACTGTCTGCCTCCTCTGACATCAGCACATCAATATTTCACAAGTACTCTGGAAGCTTAATTAAATGGTTATTTCTGAAAACCATGGTTATTTGTAAACCCACAAACTCTGTTCAAACACTATCCAGCCAAAGAAAGGGCAGGAAAAACACTTCCCCTTGCAGCAGGTCTGTATGTTTTCTGAAGGTCGGCTGGAGCTGGAGTGGGAGTTTGCCTGAGTCAAGTCTGAAGGATCAAACACTTAGAAATAGTCTCTCTCATTTTGATATTTCATAATTGTATGTCTTCAGTGCAGCTATCACCTGTCCCCAGACTCCAGATGAGTGGCAGAAATATCAGCCCACGTTATTTACATTTTTTACATTGATTGGCAAAATAAGGGCAGCTTCAGTTTAAGAAAGTGTTGGTAAGGAGCCTGCCCTTGGTTTAGTTTGCAAACCCTGCAATAAATCATAATTATACAGGAAACTAACCTGATGACCTCAATTTTTTTGATGACCTCAAAGAAATGTACCTCAGTGCTTTTTTCTACCCTTTCTAATAGTCACTATCACCAGGTTTGTTGCACCTCATCATTAGCTAAGAAGAACACAGTCACATATTATTTGTGAGTCAGATCAGTCATTTGAGATCAGTCATTACTACTGACATTATTCTCACTATTTTAAAGATACACTTTAAAAAAAAAAAGCTTTAGTTTTTGTGATGTCTTAAAGCTGTTGCAGTCAGTTTAATATATTAAAATGATGGGAATTTGGGTGCTATTGTTATATTGCTATTTGTATTTAAATTTTTTCTGTTCAAGTACCCATCAACAGAGGCTCTAAAAAGGTCAGAGAGAGGTCTGATAGGATAAAATCAATCATTTCCATGGTGCTACCCTGCTGAATTAATCAATTAGAAGTGTTTTTAAGGATCTTTTGTGCTACTTCCAGCACTTGTGTATTGCTAGATTATATATTCAAAGAGTCATGCTTCATGAATTAGCTTTTGTGGAGGATATGCCTTTCTTTACTTCTTAAAAAAAAAGACTTTACTTGGTTGCAGGAAATAAGTATTGTTAAATGAGTGCTTCCCTGGATAAATGGTCAAAGATGTGCCTGTTTAAGGGTACTAGGCAAAGAAAATTCATACCAACAGAATTATAGATTATACTTTATGTGTAATACAGATAAATATAAGATAATGTATATATTTTAGCATACAAAGAAGATTTTAAAAACTGTAGAAAGTGAGGAATGTGAGATCATTGAAGAGAATTATTTGGCTAGTTGTGTTTCGACTCTAAGACAAGGGACTTTTGTGATCTCTCCTTCCATCTTTATATGACATGGTGGCTTTCACCATGTATCAAAAGCTACGCAGTTCTCTCATACACGTTAAATTAAGCCATGCAAACATTGTTAGTCGAGTATTATCTGTTCTGGAACTATGGCTAAAGATCATAATCTTGTTTATCTGGCACAGAGAAACATGGGCATTACCTTTGTACTATGACACAATTATTTTGGTATTGCCTTAATTGGCAACCATAATTGCTAATTAAGACAAAAAAAGGTACTTTGTGTCTTAGGTATTTTCATTAGATATAATTTACTTTAGAAAAAAAAAATGAACAGTGGCAAAACCAGATTTCAAGGCACTTCTAAGGCTAAGTTTTTCCCAGCCTGGGCTTGGTGAATGACAGTGGCATGAGCAAGGTGGTCATGCTGTGTGTGCCCCAAGGGCTAGCAGGGTGCTCTGGGGGGCACGCCTGTGGGAGTAGGGGATCTAGGGGTGCTGTACCTCCCACTGGAGAAGAAAGGGGATCTGCTCTTCTGTCCTGGAGTATCCCTTCCTGAAATTGCTTTCTAGCCTGATTCTTCTTTTTTTTTTTTTTTTTTTTTTTTTTTGTTGTTGTTGTTGTTGTTGTTGTTGTTGTTGTTGTTCTTGCTGTTGCTGAAAAGCAGAAGCTTAAAACCCTCTTGCTATGGTGGCAGATGGGATTTGAGGGGCATTTATTCCTTCAGGGCAAAAATGTGTGTCCAACTTATGATTTCATTTGTGTGGAAACATTTTATTGCAGTGTGGCTGGGGCAGAGATGCTGAGTTGTTTATGCCAGATCTCTCTAATCAAGCTCTCCATAGAAAGTGCCAAAAATGAGGCCATTTATTTGTCTCAGTTACTTAATGAGAATTGTTCAGTCACATAGAAACAGTATGTCTGAAGAGAAATATGCAGGTTGGTATTGCAAGTAGCCAATTGGAAGAAGGATAAGGCTCAATAAATGCAAATCAATTGCATGCATGATAAACCTGTATGTGCTGCTAAATCCACTTGAATTACTAACACAATATACAGCAAGTCTGGTGGTCACGGCTCTTTGGTGGCACATTTTTGCTACAGGAAACAATTGGGGGATTGAGTGATCCATGCTCCCTGCCTTGTGAGATAAACCTGCCACCTTTTCCTTCCAGTCCCTGAGAGCCCTACCAGAAACCATGACTGCTTCTTTTCCCCTCTCGTGGCCTTGAAATTGGTTCATCAAAAATGCAGCACAAAATCCTAAAGTCTCCCAAAGGAATGTTTCCCCCTTTGAGGGGGAAGAGAATTAGGCACTCCAGGGGCTGGGACTTTCAGTGTGATCTATCTGGTGCTGAGCTACCCCCAGATTATGTGGAATTAGGTACAATTTGTCTGGCATTTATGTCCTTGAATGTAAAAGAACCCAAAGCAAACAAACCACCCTGTGAAGCTGAGGGAGAGTGGTTAATTCTCCCATCCTTGGTTTAGATGAGGCCATAAAGGGACAAAGGACTAAAACATCCTGCTCTGTCTGCTGAAGGTTAAACTTGCTGTGACCTCCAAAGTTGACCACTTTGTGTGAGTCTGTGTTTCAAGCCCACTGACAGGGGATCCAGATCTTCTCTCAGACGAAGCCAAACCCTGCTAGAGTTCTGTCTGCAGTCATTGCAGTTATTGCCAAGGTTTCTGCACTCTCTTGGGTATATCTCCTGTGCAGCTACATGAAACAAGAAATTGAAAAATAACTATCCTTCTCAAAACTTACATAGACTCTTCTTTTAGCCGTAGGTCTGGAGAGGGATCACCAAAGTTTGGCTCCTACAGAGACTACTTTCATACCAAATTTACCCCCTGCTGGGCTCTAATCTCATGCCCACCTCCTCACAGATGATGTCACCTCCTGCCCACTAATTCAGAGGGACACATTTGTCTCTCTGAGACTCTTCCCAAGCCATTACATAGGGTCTAGAGAAACATATCTGGGGAAGACAAGCCATCAGCAGCCTTACAAAAATGAGCCTCCAAGCTGCTATGCCTGTGTGGACCAATTCCAGCTCCCTTTCCAGATTCAGCAAAGAAAAAATTCCTGCTGTGTTTCCAATGCCTTCCTGTTTGCTTGCTATAAGAAAGGCCACTGAAGATCGTCACAGTGGGATTTGCTCATAGTATTTGTACAACATGACTCTAATACACATCATAATGTGACTGTTTTTGTCCCATGTAATGCTCATTAAGCATTACATAGCTTAATTTAAATTGAAAAATCAGCACAATTAGCAATTGAAGCCTAAAAAGCCATGCTGGGATGTTGCAGTACATCAAATTAAAGTGCAATATAGGCTAAATAAATATAATTTTTGTTCAGTTAATTGCTTTGCCTATAAGCAAGGCAATTGCCATCTTGTGTGAGATGTTTTTCTGAGAGGTGTGATTTTTATAAGAGCAGAACAGAGCAGAAGCATGGCTACTGCTAGTAGCTGCAATATGGATGCTCTGTGCTGGCCCTGTACCTGTGCAGGGAGCCAGGCAGCTACCTGCTGCCCAGGGACTGCTCATGTCCTCAAAATACCTATTTTCAGAAAACAGAAAAGGATGAAAAGCATGAGGGAGGCAAAGCAGAGCAGTGGACAGCACTGGGTACCAGGAAAGGGTTGCTGATTTTCTGTTAGCACTGGCCTGATCCTGCACAGGGAAGAGCTTTACACACAAGTGGAAAGTAAATGCACTGGGATATGCAGCTGGAGTTATTCACTCTAGTGCTCCTCCACATTTGTGCAATTTGTACCTCGTAATTACTGCAGTCAAGGTTTGGCATGATCTGGAGGAAGCTGACTTTGGTCTCCTTGCCTTCAGTTCCTGATTTCATGCTCAGTAGCCACAATAGTTTAATGCAAGTCCTGTATTTTTCTGTCATTTTTTTACTACTGGTGTTCCTTTGTTAAATACACAGAGAACCTATAAATGGAGATGTCAGTAGAAATTAATTTGTTAGATTGTTTGAGTGAGCCTAATTCCCTGTGACACTCATTAACACCCAGCTACATTTCCCTTTGCAGGACAAGGATTCTGGCACCATCCAGTGTTGTCTGTAAGCACTATAGCTGTAGTCCAGAAGCACTCAAAGTATTTTGGACATGTTGCTAATTAAAGCGCAAAGCTACAAGAGGTCTTAGGTGCAATCAGCATTCCTGACAATTGTAAATGTTGAATAACAAAGTAGCACAGCTGCTATGTGCAATACACACATGCTGGTGCTGTGTTGAAAAGTCCAAAACCCACCCAGAAGACCCAGCTGCTCCAGGAAATTGTTCTGTAGCTTAGGTTTTCCTGATTGAGATCTTTGTGGGAGTAGATGAGTGCTCGTGTCAACAGCAGAGTGGACAGGACCACCATAAGGCCTGTATAAATGACTTTATTCTGTGAAGGAGCTTTCTCTCTACTGCCAGGGAACACCAGGCTGAGGAGCTGAAAATGGTCTCATGTCTGAGAGGTGCTGAGATATTTGGTAGCCTCTCTTGAAGTCAGTATGAAACTTCATGGGGATGTGGTTACTGGTGAAAATATTGATGCCTATAACCCTTGAGGAGCTTTGGCTAGTCTGAGTTTCAATGCTGCCAGGGGACCGAGGAGGGCAGGTTCCACCAAACTTGCACTGTAGGTCAAACAGCCTTTGTTCTTTTTTGTTTGGGTTTAGTGATTGGTTTTTTTTTTTTTTTTTTTTTTATCCTTTCCATTATGGACAAGCACAGTGGACAGCACAAGAAAGCAGGTGAAATTCTGGTTTCATAACGCTTTTTGAGATGTTTGCAATAGGTTTCCACTGCACTTCGCTCACTTTCTTTTTATGTGCCTAAACTTATGTTTGTAACAACTGCAGTTCTGAAAATATTCCTTCCCCTTTGTTCCCTCTGCCTCTTCATCAGCATTGCAACAATTTAGGGATTCAGGACTCGTAAAATTACCTTTGGAGCCTCTTTTACTTTGGAGGATGATATAAAGGCAGTGTAATTGGTAACCTGTATATTATCTAATGACCTTCTACAAGTAGATTAGTTATGGCTAAAAGATTGAGGTGTTGAAAATAAGACCAAATGTTTGGTTTGGATTTGAAGGCTTCCTGCTGGATATCTGTGAGTGGTTTTACTTGCTAACTGCTTATGTTCAGTATTTAGCAATAGGAATACTTAGAGAGGAGAACCTGGAAAAGCCACAAATCCACAGTGTTGCTGAAATCTGTGGGAGGATCAGATGCCAGATACTAATAAGTTTGTCATTATGTCTAATTATATAAACTGTATAATGGAAGGGTCATGAATATAACCTAACTCTTCTTAATTTTGGCATCTTCCAAGTCTGTTCACTCACTGTAAGGTAGTTGCTCTGTCTGACATAAGACTCCTCACAGGAGAGGACATACTCCCACATTAAAACTGCTCAGAGCTAACAATAATACTAGTTAATAAGTTCAATGTATCAATTAATAGTTGCAGTGAGACAAGAATGAAGGGGACCTCCTCTTTTCAGCCTACAGATTTAAATGAAAATGCAAAACACATGTTTTTGGGCACAGAAGCTCTTCTTCAGGTGGGAAGAAGCAGACTAAAACTGAGTCATGTGTACTGGGAGTTGAGTAATACTGCAGTTTATCCTAACAATACTAATCCTTTAGATATCTCAAGAGAAGAGCATGACTTGTAACCACGGAGTAATGGGGAACGCTAGACAGAAAAAGTGATTAAAACATTAGCCCCCATCATAAAGACAAGAAATAGGTAACTATCATGATAAGGAATTAACTGGGATAAGACATGGAAGAATTATTGTTTGCTATGAAATCAGTGTCTCAATTGCATTTATTATTTTTAATAACAGTAGAACTATGACTTCTGATTCCCAGTGTAGTATTTGAAATATTTTGTGGACCTACATTAGGGCTTTTTTTTATTTTTAAGATATGTCATGACATGCATAAAGAAAGGCTCTGCAGGATGAAAACAGACCCCTGATGCAAAGAGTGCTGATATTTCAGTGCAGGAAAGAATAGCTCACCAGCTTCCTGCTGTGCCCTGGGCAGACACATGGCCTTTGGGACATTTTTCTATTTTAGATGATGTGGTGGGCACTCATGAGAGAGGAACTGATAGTGCTATTTTAACACCCAGTTTCAAGAAAAAGTCAGCCCACAAAGCCAGAGCAGTTCCTGCTACAGCTGTATCCTCAGCCTCAGTCTCAAATGTCCTCAACCCCAAAACTATCACAAGTGATCATTATAACTGAGCTCTCCTCTCTCTCACTGTGTGAGAGCCTAGAGCCAGTGAAAGGTGTGTGCTGAGTTAATGAGATTGACCAGAACTGGAGAACATTGAGAATTTCCATGATAGGGAGGAAAGCCTGTTAGACTAGTTAGAACCCACAGAAACTGTCGCTGGCTGCAGCAGACTTGAAGATGAGTTTTTCTGCTTGGCTACTACTGAGTTTTTGTAAAAATGGATTTCTGTTTGATGGGTTCAAAGAGGAAAATGATGGTAAGGGAAGGAAAGCCTCCAAATGCCTTCTCCAAGCATTGACTTCTACCCCTATCTATCTTTAAGCAGTGGGATAATTTCCTTTTCCCCCACCTTTTTCTTTTTTCTTTTTTTCTTTTTTTTTTTTTTTTTTTTTTTTTTAATTTAAATAGAGTGTTGCCAAGGGGTGTGCTATGACAGCAGCATCCTGCAGTATGTTATTTGCTGCCTTCCTAATCAAAATATTATGGAGTTGTTATTGCATATCCCTGCTGTAATTTTGGAAATGTAATCCCCAGCATTTGGGGGATCACACTCCTCCCTGCCATGTAAACTTCCTAAGTGGATTCTCTGCCAAGTTTTCAAGTGTTCCAATTTCAAGTTATTTTGATCTTATCTCTGTTGTGTTTCCATAGTGCACTTTACCGTTAAAGATTCTTTATTACAGTCAGAAATTACATACAATTACACTCAGGATCTGTAAACACAGGCCATGCAGTCCAGAGCTCTCTTGTTTAATGAAGACTGAGCAAAAAGCTTCCTGGGCTGCTCCAGAAATTCAGTTTGAGGAGAGGCACAGATTTTGTAGCTACAGTTTGAACTGCTGGAATCTGGTTCCTCTAACCTTAATATACCACATTTTACACATAAAGATGACCCCTCTAACTTTATCTGGTTTGGAGAATAAATCTTAATAAACAATCCTAGAATTTTCTTGTTTAAAAGCTACAAAGTTCTGCCAAGAAAGCCAAGCTGACACGGTATAAAAGAGAAGGAGTTTTGACTAGTGTTCCGAAATGATGCAATAGCACAAATAGGTAATGAATGTCCTCTCCTGATTCCTGAAAGTTCTCTGTAGAGCTGGGGTGTCCTGAGGGAGTTCCCCCAGCAGCTGCTTTTCACTGCTTGTAGAAATGCCTGCCATGCATAGCAGGGGCGTCGATGGTTTGCGATCCTGTCACACAGACTTGCCTGCAGTCCTCAGCTGTGCTGCTAAAGATGACTCTGCTTGGTGCCTGCCAGCCACACGGCTTGGAAACACCCGCAGCAGCTCCGGCACAGCTGCGCTGCCTTTGCTCCTGGCACACGCTTTAATTCAAAGATGGAGAACATCATGTAACAGCCCAAATCTTTATGCTGATCCTGGGGCTATTCTTCCTTAATGGGGAAGAACTTTGTGTACTTTAAGAGGATTACATATTTGATGATTTTTTTTTTTTAAACACCTTTTCTTAACTGCTTGCTGTTCTGCCCTCTTTCTTGAACACCAAGTCTCTCACAGCAGAACATTTCATGGCAATGGAACACACATTCATCCTGCTGAGATTCAGGCACTGTAATGGATTCATTTGCACTCACACACTTCAAAGACTTATATCCACATCCTGAGTTAAATTCAAGGACTGGCATACAAGATAGGAAGCATACCTTTTAGTTGAACATCCACAGTATATCTTGGATCAATGAAACATTTCACACACCAAAATGATGCATTATGCACAAAATGTGCTTGTGTGGATATGTTGAAGGAGATGGAAGCAGAGACTAACTGAGAAACCAATGAAAAACTGAATTTAGGAGAAGAACTTTGGCAACTCTGACCATCCCATGGAGCAAGCAGGAACATGAGGTGCTAAGGTTGCAGACAAAAACAGAGAGTAAACCCAGAGTGCCTAATTTACCTACCTTGGGAGCAGCTGAAACTGCTGCTCCAGGGCACTGATGACACTGTGTCATGGCAAGGTGAGCACTGCATGATCCATCAGGCACTGAATGAGAGGCTAAAGAAAATATTCAAACACAGTCGGACATCAATAGCTCTGCCATATCATGTGCTAGTGAGGAACAACCAATCCCATCTTCTACAGAAAGTGAGCTTCACACCCTCGTGAAGCAAGCCAGCAGCAGTGGGGTCCTGATAGTCATTCTGAATCCTACTTCTTATTGCCATGAAGAAATGGCTTCCAAAAAGCTTTAAGAAACATTTTACATCAGCCAAAATCTTGATGATGCACAGAAAAGCCCTGTGTTAAAAACTCTATGTGATACCAGTGAGACAAGTAAAACATTCATTTATGAGAGTTTTTCTCCACTGGGAGCTGCTAGGGTTGCTGGAACATACTTTGCAATCTTGGATGAGCATTCCCTGGTTTATACCCAGTCCTCCGTGGGATTTCAAATCACATGCAAACCAGTACTCTCCTGCTGGGATAGTCATGCAAATAAACAAGTCACTGTTATTTTATGGCTCCCCTTGATTTTCTCAGTGAGACATTTCTGAGCAGCAAATAGTGAAAGCAGTACCACATAGCATCATCTCTCTGCGCTTACTTGGAGAGCTCTAGCACTTGCAGCTGGGCACTGCACATCCTAGAATGTGGCCTGGCTTACAAATGAACCCCCTGTCTTGTATTTTCTTTATTACTAGTTTTAGTAAGCCTTTACTTATGTAAAGTATTTCCTTTTCTTACGAGAACTACCAGCAGCAGCTGATTTGTGATGCTATTCAGCTGAATTAACCAATTAATTCCTCACCAAAAATAGTGTACGTTTTGCCCCTCTATGTCATGTACAAACAGAGTTTTCCCACCAAGACCTACTCAAAACTGCTTCATCGGGGCATGTTGCTCTCTGCTGTGCCCTGTACCTCCCAGCAGCTTGTGTGCTTGTTACAGCTCATGTACAACGTGATATCAGATATTTGCTATCATAAGTGGCCAGCTACAAGCAGAGCTGAACCAGGGCCAAGCACAGGGACTGCAGCAATACTTAAGCATCCCAAACTTCCCCTTCTGGCAGCAACAAGTATCAGGTGTGGTTCATTTGGGGTTGTTTTTTTGTGTAGACCCAGCTGTGAGGTCAGGACAGGACAATGTGGGAGGAGCCCCTGGCAGGGCACAGAGGGGCATTGGGACAAGGAGAAAGCTGCTTGTGGGGGTGCCAGGCAGCATTGGGCTGGGGGATTTGGAGCAGTTGTGCCTTGATTTCATCAAGGGGGCTGCTCACACACAACAGTCATCCTGCTGCCCACCTGGTTGGGGTCCCAGAGCCAGCCAGTCTGCAGTAAACCTGTCTGACCAACACTTTGCATTCACCCCTTGGCACAAACCCAGCCAGCCGTTTCTGCTCTGTAGTTCATTTCTGTTGTAAAGCTGAGGGTATGATATGAAACCAAACATTCATTTAACTTCAGAAAGCGGATGTTATACCCAAAACCATAACTCTTGGACAAGTACATATTCTTGTTTCCTGAATCAATCTTTGCTCTTGTGTTGTCCCTTTGACAAGTGACTGTCAACAAAATTCAGGGGGAGGTTTGACATTATTGCAAGTAAAGGCTTCCTAAATATTTTGCTCAAGAAAAATAAGGAAAAAAATCTCTAATCAATATATTTCCTTTAAAATGTACATAAATTCAACATATTTGCTAGTAAACATTGCATCGATGTTTAGTCTTCAACTGCAGCAGGACAGAGCTGGCTTAGACTTTAGGCAACATTTTTTAAGGGTGGAGACCACAAAACACTGGACAGGCTGCTGAGAAAGGCCAAGATCCCCATAAACCGAGATGTCAGGGAACAATTTAGCAAACATCTGTGTAGAGTGGTCTCACCTTGGAGCAGAAGTAACTTGTTCATGTCTTGGAGTAGCATCTGTAGGCTGGAGAATTGGGTGGAGAGAAGTGTTCTAATGAGGTTCAACAAGAAAAGGTGCAGGGTCCTGCATCTGGTGAGGAACAACCCTGAGTACAAGCAGCAGTTGGAGGCTGACCTACAAGAAAGCAGAGAAGGACCTGGGAGTCCTGGTGGATGACAAGCAGGCTATGAGCTGGCAAGGTGTCCTTGTGGTCAGGAGGGCCAGTGGTGTCCTAGGATGCATTGGGAACAGTGTGGCCAGCAGGTCAAGAGAGGTGATCATCCCTGTCTACTCAGCCCTGGTGAGGGCTGTTCTGGGCTTCTCAGTACAAGAAAGACAAGGAGCTACTGGAGAGGGTCCAGTGGGCCACAAAGGTAATTTGGGTCTGGAGCATCTCTCTTAGGAGGAGAGACGGTAAGGGCTGGGCCTGTTTAGTCTGGAGAAGAGGGGCTCTCATTAATGAGTGTAAATATCTCCAGGGCAGGTGCCAAGAGGATGGTGCCAGACAGTTTACAGTGGTGCCCAGTGACAGGACAAGAAGCAATGACCATACACTAAATCACAAGAAATTTCACCTCAACACGAGAAAGAACTTCTTAACATTGAGGGTGGCAGAGCACTGGAACAAACAGCCCGGGGAGATCATGGAGTCTTCTTTGGAGACATTCCAAACATACCTGGATACATTCCTGTGTTACCTGCTCTAGGTGACAGTGCCTTGGTGGAGGGGTTGGAGTAGGTGATCTCCAGAGGTCCCTTCCAACCCTAACAATTCTGTGATTTTGTGATTCTGTCTCTTCCAACCCCATTTTAATTTTCTAGGCTTCTAGGTTTTTCCTTTGTACCTCTGTCCTTAACAATGTCCCCATTCAGTATGGGGTAGCAGCTAGCACCAGAATGGTGCCAAGGGAGGAGATGGATGCCATGCGGGATACAGGAGGAGCCGGGAGGGGAACTTTCCAATGCTCATCTCTTCTCTGAGCCACAAGAAGGGTGATGGAGGCAGAAATCTCCTGCTGAAGAGATGTGATTGCTCCACACCATACATCACAGGGTGGGACTCCCTCCCCACATCATCAAATGATGTCTTCACCACCTGGCTGTGCAGCTTCTGCAATAAGGCTTTTGTGCTAAAAGAAAAATAAACAAAATGCCAAAGAAAAATGTCAAAATGTTCTTCTTTTGAGTTACTCTATGAATGAGAGTCTCAGCTTTTAGTGTGCTTTATTTTCCTGGATTGCCAGAATTCTGCTGATGAGGAAAGTTGCTGAGGGTTTATTTTGTAATGAGAGGGCACATGATGTAGAGCACACCCTGGGATTTGTGTAAGGCGGCTGAGCACAAGCTGCAGTAATTTGTATTTATTTTATTGTGTCATCTTTAAACATTTTTCCTGCTCTTTAAAATCTGACAATGTCAGGGGAAGTAAAGAGTTTTACATGTGGCAAAGAACTTGTTGTCAAGCAGTGACCTCCGGGAAATTGCACCAACATGCTCAGCTTCTTCCCTGAGAGGATATTTTGCCAAGTGGCTTCAGCTAGAAATCCATCCATTCAATGCCATGGATTTGTCTGATGACAAACCTTTTTGGGTAAACCTGTTCCTCAGGTGTGCCTGAGTTTTCTCAATTCTCAAATATTCACAAAAGGGTTATGTGGCTGCTGAGTGTTTGCTGGTGAGATGGGCCCTACCAGTTCCACACATGACCCCAGTTTTCAGATCAAGAGGAAATTATGACTGATGGTGATTTCTGCCTCTACTGGTAAACTGCTTAACTTCACTGAGATGCTACAAAATGTCTTATCAGAAAGTTATTTGGGATCTTTTCTGAGAATGAGATTTTCACCTTCAGGTGAACTACAACTTTCATTTAGGGTTTTAGCATCTCTTTCTGTCAAGAGATAACTCTCTCAGGCCTCTTATACAGCTACTGAGGCTTACCTGGGCCGGGGGCTTAATTTGGCTGATGCTACACAACCAGCTCTTCAAACTCCTTCCTTCTTTGTCCCTTTTATCTTCATCTTCTCCTTCAGCAGAAAGATCTGGCAAAGATGTATCCAGATGTAGCTGTGGTACCTGGGGGTCTTTCTCACTCTGTTTTTGCAGTTCTATAGTCCCATGGTTTATCTACAAATTACAAATTGTCTTCCTGAAAACCATGTTTCTAGCCCATAACCAGATTAAATTATTACATAGCCAGTAGAAGCTGGTGTTTGGCTAACAGTGATTTCACTGGATTGCTCTCCAGTATAGTATATTTATGTTAGTTAAACTTGACCTTTTCAAAATAAAAATTATGTCTTCTATTCTTAGATAAGATTTTTAATTGTATACCAAAAATGTTGTACAGCTCTGTATTCCCACCATGGGCCTTTTCGGGGGTTCTTTTGTTGGGGTTTTTCGTTAAATTTTTTTTTGTTTGCATCCTTTCAGAGTGTTGCAATTGAAAATTTGTCTTCAGAGTTCCATTCCTGTCACCAAAATAGAAAAACCTCCCCACTGTTTGTTAGCAGGAGAGGGAATTTCCATTGGTGAAGTTGTGCTCAAAGAGCTATACCAATATACTTTTATTTCTCATACAGTTTAAAGTTTCCTTTTAATAGAGATGATTCCCAAGCATCAATTCCCAATTACTCTGGGATGATTAAAGAGACACATATCCCAACTCCTTCTGCTGTCCTCCTTCCCTCCTCACCATATAGAAAGCCATAAGAGGAAAAGTTGTTTCTCCACCCACCTTCAGTCTGCTGGCAACCACAAGGCTGTTTTGTACCCAGTGGTTGTGGATGCTGCAGTCGAGGGTGTGATGCTGTAGCTTTCCACAAGCTGCTCTGGAAGCAGCTGAGATGGATGGAGCCACCATCCTCCCGTGACCCTCAGCAGCTTCGCCTGCTCCTCTCTGCTGTAGGTTGTGAGGCTTCACACAGTGGTGTCTCAGCTGTCAGCACTGCTGGACTGCCCTGAAGAGTGTCACTGGCACCTTGTTGAAAGCCTCTAGCTGAGGGATTTGTTTGCTGTCTGTGGTCTGCACAGTGTCCGTTAGTGCCAGGATGGGCTTGGGGCAAAAGCTGAGTGAAAGACTTCTTCCTCCCCTCAGGAAAAGCCAGGAGGCTATTCCAAAGCCAAAATGCTGACAACTGTGTGCATGGTGTGTTACTTTTGCTCAGTTTTGATCTACAGTGGTTTGTGTCTGATGGTTCCTTGGTCTCCCCATGGCTTGGGAGCAGAGGAGACACCTTAACTCCAGCAGCCAGCATGGATTTTTGGTGCATCCTGCCATTAAAGGCAGGCATTTCTGTGCAGCTTGGGATGTGAAGCTTGCAGGCTTCCTAGCCTCCAGGGACAACTGAATAAAGGACGTTACACTCTCAGATCTTCCTCAGCACTAAGACACTCAGCAAAATAGCTGTGCAAGTAATACTCTGAGAAACAAAGTGCCACAATGCATTAAAGAGAACATTGTGAATATGATCAGAAGTGAAACCATGCAGGAAAAGCAGAGGAAAGCTCTAGGCAAAAACTACTGCCACTGAGTCCTTGGCCCTGGGAGTGCGTTTCTGCCCAGGGCAGGTGGCAGCAGGGCTGTGGGGCTCAGGCAGAGGTGTGAGGAGCAGAGGGAGAGCCCAGGGCTGAGCACAGAAGGGCTGAGCAAGCAGTGAAGGCATGCAGGGCATTTTCTAGCTGTGCTCCCAGCGGTACATTTACACAGTCTGTCCTCTGGGACACTGGTGCACAGTACCTCCAGTGCCTCCCAGGGTCTCTGTGAGTGACTACTGAATGAATGCATCTGCCATCTGGAAAAGAACTGCTGTTTGCCTAAGAGTGTTGTCATCTCATGGCTATTTGGGTCATGCTCATCTGGCTGTTCCTCCCATCTCCATGGTTCTGAGATACTGTGCAGGTCCTGGCAGTGCTCCAAGCAGCACCATCTTTTTGTTCTCTGTTCTGTGCCCAGGCAAAAGTCGTGGTACTGCCTGCAGGTACCAATATCCTCCTTGACAAAGAACACCAGTCCTGTTATTACGTCTGTCACCTGCAGTTCCTGAATGCCAGCCACACGCTCACCTTCAGAAAGGGCAGGTTGTTTTATCAAGTGAGTTGGGGTTTGTGGGTTTTTGGTTTGGGGTCTTTTGTTGGAAGGGCAGGGTGAAGCTGTAGGACTACAAAGAAACTGAAAAGATGTGTCTTTTCATTTATCCCTTTTTAAACCTGCGTGAAACTTCTGACCATCTCACCTGGCTTTTAAGGCCTGTACTTCTGTCACAGACAGAAACAAAACCCTGAGTGACAACATTCCTGAACCAGGAAATTTTGAACTCTATATTGCCTGTACCCAAATATAATATCTTCTAACATTTAATTTGAATTTGAACAGCAGATAGTAGACAGGAAAACAAACCCAGTTCTTTAAGGTAAGACTCAGATTAAATCTTTCATTTTACACTCTGTGCAGATTTTATCTCCTAAATATTTGATGTTATACTTTAAATGCCTACTTCCTGGCTCTTCATTTTGCAAGTGATGAGAACATATCTAGTCTAGCAACTCTGTATCTTCTGAATACATCACCCTGTATGTGCTTGTGCTGGCAGTCATTGCTTCCTTGATGGAGGAAATGAAAGGAATCAAGTTTTTCACCATCTTGATGATAAGAGAAATTCAATACCTTCATTGCCTACGCAAGCAGAGAGTCTCTTTTTAATCACAAAGTACTAAAAGCAAATGAGTTTACCTCCAGCTCTCCTACCATGGATTCATAACACATCCCACATTCATCACATAGAATAATGAATAAATAATGTATGAAAAATCCTTCTAGCTATGAGTGGCATCCTTATTACAGGAACACGCAGCATTTCAGACTTGAGAAATCTAAGGAAACTCACTGAAATGAGTTCTAAAATAGCTGCCATAAAAATTCATTGAAGGCTGGTATGAAATAGAGGTGGCTTCTTCACACCAGAAGCATCAGCAGGCTCAGAGCAGCTGGAAAAAAGGTACTGTCACTGGAGTGAGATCCAGCAGGAGCACCTCACACCAAGATCCAGCAGGAGCACCTCACAGCGTGTTCTCCTCCTGGCTGTGCTGGGCAAAGGGCACGAGCTCACTTCAGTCCTTGCTGTGAGGCACCAACCCAGCTGCCAGCTGGGTTGTCACACAGTAGTGAGGCTTTTATTACTGCATTTTAATTACAGTGTGCTCAGAAAAAGAGAACCTCTCCATCTCTCCTTTTCAGACCTGCTGGATAAATCGGTGAGGGGATGCCAACCTCACATGAAAACTCCCTGGCTTTAGCCTCAACTGTGGCACCAGGAGCCAGTGCAGCTGGCTTTTATTGGTACTTTTAGGTTGTGATCTGGGGGCTGCATAGCTGTTTCAGCATTCTTGGGCCTCTCTCAGCCCCTTAGGTCACAAGTGGGTCTGTCTCTGGCACACACGTACTGCTGGCAGCTGGTCTCGTGTGGCAGAGCCAAGGAAGGGAGGGTGCAAGGAGGCGCTGCCTGCGCAAGGAAGAGTTTTGAGCATTGCCCCATCACCCTGGCAGGACTTGCCAGGGATGACAGAGAAAGCAACAGGGTGGAAGCACTAAAAAACCCAGTCACAAAATTAATGTATTGTGTAGAGGTACTCATTTATCTGATGTTGGGTTTTGAGCAGTGAAACAAATAAAGACAACAGATGAGGAGTGAGATTTAGTATAAGTAGTTTGTAAGTCATTCAGTGAGAATCCTATGTCTCTTTGCATGCAGAAAAGTTCTCATAGTAACCAGCTTTGTAGCACCACCCTTGATGATGAAGGTTTTGTGTATTTTCAGCAAATCTCATATGTCTTTTGTTGGTTCTCTTAAACTAGCTGTGGCATGTAGGCATCTTCCTGACACAAGCAGAGCTGCTTCACTGCCCTCTGCCCCCCAAGGTGCTGGTGAAAAAAGTGATTTGTCCCTAGCTAGAGTTATTTGAGTCAGTTGTCCCAGGACAATGAATCCTTCATGGACTTCCATTTGTATTTGGATAATTAATCAAAGGAATTATTTAGCTGTTCCCAACACTTGCAAAGTAGCAGCAATACTATAAATCAAGCATTCCTGTGTTAATACACTTGAAATACTCAATTTCCCACGTACCAGTCAACTGTACATGAAAAAGGAGCAACACCACGTATGAGCAGAGTGGAGCTCATTATCAGTGGAAATGAGTGGGATGATCCTCTGGGATGCTGCCACTGTGGCTGAAAGGATGAAAGACCTGGAAGACCGCTCCTTGTTGCAAAGTAAGAGGAAAGGACTGAAAAGGGATCTGCTGCTTGGTGTATTCTGTATTTTCTGCACAACAAATTGCATTTTTGCCGAGTATAGTCAGGGTGTCAGTGCATGGGGGTTGGGTCATGTTGTCTGAGCCTTCTGCATAACAGTCTTTGGATCACCTCAGCTTTTCACTTACAGACTGTGAGAATCCAAAAGGCTTTTTATGTCATTCCAGTTGAAATAAAACTCTCTCCTTGCTGAAAATTAATTATTGAGTGTTCTGCTGCTTTATAATATATTTATGTGCCTTTGGGAACCTCTTTCTTTTAGAGCACAGAAAGCAACATCTTAAACACAGCTCAGGCAAGAGTAGTGCCCAGCTCTGCTTTGTGATGCCTTTTCTGCACACAGATCAGGAGGTGATGCTATCCACAGGCAGTGAGCACTGCCCACAGTGGGTATGCCTGGATCTCCTGAGCACTGGCTATGAAATGGAAGATAAAGAGAACCCTGATGGGCTACTCCTATGCAAAATGCTTTGCTCAATGGCCTTCTCTCAGATTCAGGTTAAATGAAAACTATGCAAGCCTGCAAAGAGCTGTATTCTATTTTCTGCTGAGGTTTCCATCTGGACTCATGCCCATGGCAAGTGCACCTTCCAGAGGTGTGGCAGGCACTGTGGTGGCAGCTGCCATAGTCCCCCTATTCTTGCTTCCCATCCCCAAAGGGACAAATGTGCGCAATGGAGTGTTTGGTGACCTTTCTACTTCTGGCTTGTGCAAGTTTTCTTAATGAATGTAATTTTACTGTCATGTATATGTTAGGGAAGGCCAGCTAACAAAGGGCAGTCTGGGCTGGGACTGGGTCTCAGAAGCTCACCAGCTCTTGTAGCAGTCCTTTCCACCATCACGAGCCAGCCACTGAGAAATGCGTGTCCCTGTCTCAGGTGGCTTTGCTCTTCTCATGGGGCTGTGGAGCAAGCAGGTGACGGTGAGAGCTCACCCACAGTCAGGTCTCACAGATGGAGGCTATCCTGTGCAGCACAGCTTTGCTCTGCCTTCCCTGTTTCCAGAAAAGAGGGCTTGAGCAAGCAAGGATTCCTCGCCCTCGCTTGCTGAGACAGGCAGAGTCACTTGACTGTGACTGAAGGTGGGAGATGAAGGAACAGGAGAGCATGGGCTGAAATCTCTGTGTATTTCTGCTCTGGTAGCTCGCTCTCACTCTCACAAAGCAATTAAAAAAGTAAATTCACAAAATCATAGGGCTGGGTCAGTCCTTCTGTTGCTGTTATGCTGCTAACATATTTTGTGATCCTCCTACGCTGAGTTTCTTTCTTCTTATGCTTAACCTTGACCTCTAAGGAAAAAAATCATCTAGCAACTTCAAATCCAGTGATTCATTCCACAAGTTACTGCATTTTCAAAAACACAATCTATTCTGAAGTCCTAATTGCAGGCTTATTGCCTGCCTCAAAAGTTTGATTTTGGCCTAGAAAATGGAAACAGTTGTATTCAGACACACTTACAGAGCTGAGCCTGTAAACACAGCAGTGATGGATTGCTTACCTGAATGCTAAAGCAACTGGGGACCAGAGGGGATTTCGTTAAAACCTTCAAGAGAAGGCCTTTGCTTTGCTTTAATCAGTCACAAATCCCCACGTGTGGACAGGAACAAGTGGGCATTCTGGGAAGACGTGTTTGGGTGAGTTGGCATTAGGCAGTGTCTCAGCCTTGTGGTGCCAGGAGAGTCAGAATCAGGCTGTCACTCTGACAAGGCACTCAGAGGGCAAATCTCAATAAACATTATAAGAAGAAATAAAGATTAAAACTCTATAGAGGTTTCATGTATGAGAAGGCTTGTACATGTGTGAGGATTTTCCTACAGGTATTTCCTTCCCACCTCCAGTTCCCTACTGCCCCCAGCAACATCCTCCCTGCAATTTGTTTGCTCCATTCATCATCTGCAGGCTGGAATAGCATACTTTTTAGGTGGAAATAACATTGCTCAGATGCTAAGAGGAAAAGACCATCATTATTTGCTTTTAGGAAGAAAAACACAGCAAAACCAAAGGGCTTGTATTCACTCAACTCTTTATTCAAAATGCAAACTCTGAATATCAGGTCATGAGAGTAACCAGATTTGGTTCATGGCCAACTGCATAGGCCTGGCTATGTTTCAACCAGGGGGCTTTGCCTGCTCCCCCTGCACAGAGGAGGTGTTTGCTTCTGGAGGAAATCCCCCACGTTTCCCACAGCAGCCTCTGTTTTCACATATAACTTCCCAGGCAATGCTGGCCACACCCGGAAACCCTAACATAAATTTGCCTCCCTAGCATCTTTCTTAAGTCTCTTCTAAGTCTTAAATTTACCAGAAAACTTGCCAGCAAGATTCAGAGACCAGATTGAGATTAATTTAAAATCTGGCTGACAAAAGAAGGCTCAGACGGAGCCAACGCAGCACTGAATATGTCACCAGCTGCCTTTCTTCTCTGCTCTGCTCCAAGAGACAGCCTATCTACTTCAAACAGGCAGCCTTCCTTTTCCACCTTTCTCAGATGTTTTTAAGCAACCTAGTTTCACTGGAGAGCAGTCCATGGGGGCTGGGGTTTTTTACTTTGAAAATGTGAGACCTTCTGGGCATCAGCTACCAGGAGAGTGCCAGTCACCAAAAGCAGGCAGTTTTGGAGGGTTACCAAAGCTGCTGCAGAGGCAATTCTCCACGGAGAGGAGAGAGGTTCAGAAACTGTTCTCAGCCAGCTTGGTTCACATTGTGAAACCCTTGCAAAAAGGAAATGGTCTTCCTATGTGTCAGTTTTGACATTGCCATCCTGTTTCTTTCTGTATTTCAGCATACTAATTGCTTGGAAAGGTGGGGGGTAAAAGATCTTATACTTAGATCTTTGTGTAGGTGCTGTTGCTAAGATGCATGATGGAAAAAAAAATCCTTTTTTTCTTTTGATTTTATTCCCATCCTGGCCATACTCTGCAGAGGAGCAGGGAGGAGGGGTACCATTCCCTTGCACACCAACCCAGGGTCTGGCAGGAGGCAGACACACTGTGAGAGGTGGGGAGAGGCTTTTCCTGGGGCTTTGCCTCACGCCCCAGTGATGGCAAAGATGAGCTGCTGTGTCCTGGGCAAGGTCCAGCGCTGCTCACCAAGCCAGTCCTCACTCGGCTGCTCCATCCTTGACATCCTCCCTAAGCAGTATCATCTCTCTGTGCATCTCTAGGACTGTGAAATCAAATTGAGATATAATATACTTTTCCCCCATCTCCAAGTTTTTTCACAGTTGTTTTTGCAGCACTTTGTGCAGAGTGCTTTTTACTTTGTTATCACCAATTTCTTCTGCAGTTTTGAAACCTGTGTTGAGGCTATTAGATCAACCATAACACTGTCCTGTCCTGAAAGAAAGATGTTCCCCGCAGGGATATGATGTTTGTTTCTGGTTTTCCTTCTTTTTGGCCAGCTAATGTTATTTTCTATCAGCCATGAATATTATTTCTGAATTGCGTGTTGTGTAAAATACTAAAACTCATTAACATCAGACTAAGCCATTTCTTGCTTACTGTGAGAAACTAACTCCATGGTACACTGCTGTTTAGAAGAACCTCATACTAGCTTCAATGTGTGTTTGTGTGTTCTCTAAACGAGTTAAACTTGCTAGAAAAAGAAAATTCAGGAGATGCAAACAGGAAGAAAAGTAATTGCATGAAGTGCCACATTTTGCAGAAACTCTTGTTGCTATTTTTACTTTTCAGTGTTGTACCGCTCTCTCTGAAGTTGCTCTCTCAGCAAACAAGGCCAGGATGAAAGACAGGCTGATTAGCAAAATCAAGGCTGCTGAAGAATCACTGATGCAGTGGGTGGTGATCCTTCCCTGAGCTAGCTAAGCATTAGTGCAGCAATGCAGCAGGAGGGACCCAAAATCCTGGCTGTGTACAGCCAACGGAAGGTTTTAGGTACCTTTTATGACTGAAGTTTGTTTGGGATACCACAGCAAACAACTGCTATTATTGAAAGGTGGAGGATCTGTTCTTTGCTTCCTGTGTATAACTACTTTATATTTTCAGGGCAAAGGACTACAGATGCATGCAAATGTTTACAGAGGTTTCCTCATTCTAAGGTACTCTACAAATGCTGTCATTGTTTGTCCACCCAGCTGCCAGAATTTCATCCTGAAAGATGTGGATGTGACTTTTCACTACTTTTTCTTGAGGGACCTCAAATCCACATTCCTTCAATTGATCCCCCTATGCTTTGCAGGGAAGGAAAACTGTTACTCTTCAGTTAAAAGCAACCAAACCCAAAAATGCCAGATAAGTCTGCTATGGACATTACACTATTTCTGAGCTGCTAAACACTTCAACAAATTTCAAAAAGGGAGACACTCTGCTAAAAAAGTCCTCTTTTCTGCCCTACTTTGTAGGAGCAAAAATGAAGCAATCCCTGCAGGAGAGCTATTACCAGCCCTGTGCACATCAGCCCCTGCACATGCCCTGTACCACTTGCTCAAGGAGGAAGGCAAACAGGGCGGGGATGCCTTGCAGTGCGATTTCCTTTACCACAGGTTCCGTTCTCAGCTATGCTTTTTTCCTAGGGCTTCAGATAAAGGAGAAGTAAATCCTGCTGTTGCAATTATTCGGAGAACTCGATCCCAGAGTGTTACCAATGTACCAAGAGGCTGCAAACACAAAACAGGGACATTTTTCAGAACAATTTCTCAAAAAGCTACATGAAATACAGAACAGAATAAGCCCATCTTAATTTAACCTTATTTTGTCCTTAACAGAAGTGCTCTCCTCTGCTGACACATGCACAATAGGCAATATGAAAGTTTAGCCATCCTTTGGAAACAATTCCTTGTTTTTCTAAAGCCAAGGTGCTCCAGTTTTAATACAACGCCTCTGCTGACTGTGCCATGGCCACCTGCAGTGTATGGGTTGGAACTGGGGAAAGATCAAAAGCTTGAGTGCTCAAATTGCTACTATGTAGGATTAAATGCTCAGAATCCCTGTGAGGTGACATGTCAGGGACACGAGGTCTGGGAGATAGCGCCTGAGTCAGGGCCAGTATCAGTAAAAGTTTCACAGAAAACAGGCTGGGCTTGAAACCAAACGACCTCACTGGTGAAGCTGATATTACACCACCTTTGTCATTACCTGTGTGAGCTCCAATGAAGTGATGCCTGCCAACAAAACAGAGGAAGTTCAAGGTTTAGGGCTGTTTCAGCTCTTGGAGATACAGAATCTGTGTTAATGAAACTTTCCCACCTGACCATTCAGATGCCACTCTGACAGTCACAAACCCACTGCCCAAGATTTTAACTGCTGAGACCAAAGCCCCTTTGCAGGGGGAGGTTCCACTGAACCAATGGGTCTCCCATTTGACTTCATCCACACACCACACTCACACAGACAAGTTTCCTTTATCCCTTCAATCCTAAGTATCCCATACCAAAGTCCCAGACATCTGGCTTCTTTAAGTAATTTAATTGTGGTGCTGTGGCATGGTGACAGCTCAAGCTGGGGGGCAGGGGGATCCTAAACAAAGAAATTCCTGGGCTTTGATACCCTTACAGTCTATGCACCCACTCTTCACACTGCCTTAATTTCATACTCCTGCGTGCAGCTTGATTTGCAGCAGCAATTCCTTATGTCCACTCGTCCCTGCTAAGTACTCTGCAAGAGACATGTTAAACAGTAATTTATAGTATTTTAGGGACTGATGAGAAGAATGCATTGTAGGCAAGGGGGGAATGCTGAGACTTGGCAGTGTCCTGGAGATGGAAGCAGCTAAGTCAGACTGCCTGAGAGAAATGCACGCTGGCTCCTTTGGGAGCAGCCCTAGGCAGGGTCTGAGCCAACTCACAACTGAAGCTGCCCATCTCACCCACAGTTTGCTAGAATATGGGAGAATTTATTTTAAAAAACCCCTTTGGCAAAGGAAAAAAACCCCACACTCTCTTGCAATATACTCAAGATCAGTTCAGCAAGAACACTGCTGGTTGGAGCTGGAAGAAGCAATGACTAGGGGAGAAGGCCAGCTCCTGAACTCATTCCAGCAGCTGGAGAGACAGCAGTAATTTTAAATTTTAAAATTTGTTCACATTGATAAAAGTATTATATAGTTGATACCTGACTCTTAGTAAGACATAAGGTTTCAATGCTTAGCAGGATTGAGCGTAGTTGTTGGTTATGCTGGGGATAGCAAGCTCCCATATTATTATGGTATGCAGACTGCTTCTCTTTAACAATTTATAGAAACAATCTGAGGTACTTCTGAAAGAAACCCATGAGATTTAATCATCAAAGGATGAAAAATCCATCCTGTATTCTTTGCTGATGACAGTGACCTTACTGGATTACAGAGGAATAGGTGACAAAAGAACTCGGAAGAAAGAATAAAGGCGAAAGCAACCAGATATGAAGACCTCTTACACAAGGAGGAAGATAGTATGGATACTTAAATTGCTTGAAATAGCAAAAATATTCCCATCCCAGTCAAGAGCCACTGGAATGTGCTGGACCCCTCAAGCAGTGGGAAAATTTAGCACTCGGCTAAGTGTCACTGAGAAATAAATTTAACAAGTAGAAATCCAGTATTACTCAATAGCTGCTCTAGCAAAACAGCACTGAGTCGAACCTCAAGAGATCTCCTATTCCCACTACCCTCCCCTAAGTCAGAATCAACCATTCTTATATTATTCCCAGTAGCTACTTTTCTGCTCTGTTCTTCAAAAGCCTTGTACATGTGCTTTGTAGGTTAAAGCAGCACTCTGATTCACTCAGCACTGACTCACCCAAACACTGTCTTTCGCTGCTTCTCTGTCTTGGCTGTTGGAAGATGGCTTTTCCTAACTTACTTATTCCTATTTTCTGCTTGTTTGCTACCTAATCTGCTTCCTCATTTGCTTCCTCCATTCTGCAGTATCACTTCATGAAACCTTGTTCACAACGAAGGTGAAGAAGAGGGCTTGAGTACTGCTCATCTCCTGTATTTGTTCCCTCTCCCTCAAATGAAGTAGATACAGTTTCTCCAATCTTTTCCTTAAATTCCCATTTCCTACCCCTCAGAACAGTCTGGTTGTTCCCCTCAGGAACATCACCAGTCTCGATCCCCGTGAACTGAGACGTCAGAAAGCTGTGTCCTGCCTTGGCAGAAGCCTTATTAACCTCAAACACTGCCTAAACTACTTTGTGTCTCTGCCTTTGATCACACCTAATGGCAAGCTGTCTGCTGGTTTTGGGTTCTGTTGCTGAATCCCCTTTTGCTGCCTCCTGCCTTCTTTCTGAAAACATGCTATTTAAGCAGCCATCCCTCAGCCTGCATTTATAAGGATTATTCCTTCTGGAGCATAGTACTTCACAGATCATTCTCTTGCATTTAATTGTTTCCAGGCTGCTTCTCCAGTTTGTCACTATAAGCTTGAATTTTGATTCTGTCCTGCACTGGACGCACGTTGGGAAGCCTGGCATCTGCAAGTGTAATGAGTGTGATCATATCTATTCTGGGATATTAAATATCATCTAGGATATTAAAGTATATATTGAATAATACCAGATCCAAGGCTGAGCCCCGCAAAATCATGCTTGTCCGTTTTCTTATCTTTTGATAATGAGCCACTTGGGAACTACTTAACTGAGTACAATTTTCAAGATTATATTCATTCTGTAGGGGTTTCATCCAGCATAGTTTGCTTCCTTCCTTTGAACTGAAATAATATTTTGCTATGAGAAGATAATAGGCCAAGTGATACTGAATGAAAAAAAGTAGAATGAAAAAAGGGGTATGCGATGGGCTCTCTGCTCACAGTGGGGTGGGGAGCATCAATAGACACCAGTAGAGCACCAACAACATGAACAGCACATGTGCCATGGTTCCTTATGTACTACAGGGGTCCTAAGGAACAATTGTCCTGTCTCTTCTGTGGATGGTTCCTGGAGCCAGCCCTTTTTTCAGCTCTCCAAAATGCATAGTGTGTATTTCACAGCCTTGTGAAGAATTGTGCACAGGGCTCTTAATCTCTGTGAAGTTGTTTGCAGTGAGTCATGTCTTCTACTGGCTTGGCCTGCTGACTCTCATTCTGGACAGTAAAAGGGAGAAATTCTCCTAGGTTTTCCCTGGAACTGAATATCCCTACTTAAAAATTAAAAAAAAAAAAAAAAAAAAAAAAAAAAAAAAGTGCTTAGATTTTTGGCAAAAAAAATGCAAAAAGTTTCAAGAGTTGGAAAGAAAAAATTATACTAAGCTCACTTAGACACTGACACAGACTGTCTAAACATAATCTAAGTCTCTGGAGTCCCTGTAACTTGCAAATGAGTTAATAGCTAGACAAGTTATTTTAACTCTATTTATGAGGTTTCTAAGGAGCATGTTTTGCTGGAGGACTGACACTGCAGCAATATCCAGATCAAAACTTTTACAAGTACTCCAGATGCATATGAACTCTCACTTTCCCAAACTGACCATGGTCAACCACCTTTTTCTAAGTTCTCTTTCATACTGTCTCCACCTACCAAAGTCATCTTCCCTTCGTCACTTCCCCCTCTCCTTGTTTTCCATGTAGATTATCCAACCAAATGTAATCTTCACTCCCAGAACATCCTCAGAACAAAGTAGGGCACTACCTACCCCTGTGATCCTCAACTTTGTGTATCCTGAGAATCTTTCTAGTGCTGCAACAGAGGGAGATGTGAATAGGGCAGAGCTGTTTCAGACAGAAAATGGCCAACTCATCCCTCCTGCTGCTTGTGGAGGTATTGGTGATTTAAGGTAGGCCTGAATTAAAACAACTCCAAAACTTCTAAATGGCATGATTTATTACACTTCTTTTTCATTAGGAATGGCTTTAGTCCTGTATCTGAAAATAAAACATTAGAACACTTGACTTTTTCCTGGATCAGAAATTCTAGTAAACTAAGTTGCAGGGAAGAAGGGTAATTTTGGAGTAATTTAGAGATGCTGCTGTAGAAGTCTCCTTTTGCTTGATCCACCCTTGTTTTTGACATTTCCCCAGTCTCCCCTGTTTTTTGTTGACAGGTTCTTAGAAAATGGGTGGTGGCTTTTTCTGAGAGCAGCATCAGATGTGGTTACATGAAAAATATGCACATGAGAGTTTTGCAGTGGATGTAAAATTGATTGTGGGGTTTTATTTTTGGTGCAGAATAGGTCTTTATAAGCCAACAGGTGAAAAGAACTTACTGTGTTTCAGAACAGATCAACAAGAATGAGAAAAAAATACTTCTTGTGGTTCAAGAAGGGGAAAACCCGAGATATGCTACAAAACAAAGCAGGAAGGAGGTCGCTTTGTTAGGCTGATGGTTGAGATCAGTAAGCAGCAAAGACACACTGACAGGACAAAATCCTGCTGCCCCAAAGGCAAAGATGGAGCAGGGAGAAGGGGAACCTGGGCATCCATGTGAGGTGGACTGTTTTTGTCCGTGTTAATTTATCCTGTCTCGAGGGAAGGAGCACTGTGCTCCCCTGGGGGATAGGTCTCAGGAGGAACATCACAAGCTGCAAGCGGTGTAGGTGAGGCTGCTGTCAAGGGACAATGTGGCAAACGGGAACGAGTCAAAGCAACTCCTCTTTGTGCATCTGCAATGGAGGCTGAGTCATTACCATTTATCACCAGCTTGACTGGTGTGTTAATTCTGGTGACAGTTGTTTTCGGGAGAGAGGACAGCTTTTGATGCCTTTTAATTCCTGAAAATAAAAGAAAAAAGGGCTGTCAAGGTAACAGGCATCCGGAGAGGCTGACTGAAAACAGTGGGTAAGGAAATAGCTTTAAGTCCCAGGGAAATGCAGCATAAAAGGGAGCTGCCACAATAACCAGGACAGTGTGGCTTGCTCCTTCACGTTTCTGAAGGAAGGGGTAAATGGCTAAAACTTCCCATGCCCAAGTTACAAATGAGTTCCAATTGCAGGACAAGTTAGCACTGCTGTATTTTCTCTGTGATTCTTCCTGCTGGGCTGTCTGTCTGGTTTGAGTATTCACATCTGTATTTCTAGCATCATTAATCTTGAAACTTATTCTAACCAAGCTCAAAATGCTTCCTCAACAGAGCAGAAGACTCTTCTGGCCCACACCTGTCCTCAGAGTCTGACAGGCTCCACAGCATTCTGGGGCAGTTTAGCCATTGGCTTTCCAAGGGCTCAGGATTTCTGCCAACCACTTCCTGCTGTTTCAAGGAACCCATGGGCAGCAGCTGCCCATTGCCAGAAGTAGGTCATTGCCAGGAAGCTTTAAGACAAGATATACCCTGGGGCTGTCTTTCCTTCGCACTTCCTTCTCCTTTCCCTCAGCCCCAGAAATCATTTCACATGCTGGCCCCACCAGCCTTTGCAAGCTCAAGGGTTCCCAGCCCTGACACTGGGAGGCAGCGCCTGGAGAGGTCCTAACCTCCTGTGCCAGCATTCCTTCTCTCCAGACTGATGCCTCTGCTCTGCAGCTTTCATGTCTCTTACTATTCCTCTTTTATACCTTTCTTTCTTGCTGATCTCCTCTTCTCTGCTTCCCCTCATCACCCAATAATGGTGTTTCTCTCTTGTTAGGACTTTCTCCATCTACTCAGCACCATGGCAGGAGGGCCATACTGAGGCAGAGGGATGCTTTTGTTGAGCACAATAGGGAGCAGCTACCATATAATCAGAGATGGTCCTTGCCTGAAAAAATAATTTCAAATAAGCAAAGCAAGAAGAAGGGTGAGGGAGTATGTCTAAAAAAGGATGAGTGACTTCCCCAAGGCTGTCCAGCGGGGCCAGAAACAAGTTCTCTTCTCTTGCCTGTTGGACCAAGCTGTCATGTCTGTGGGGATTTGAACAAGTGTAATTTTAAAGGAAAGCCAAGTATGAGGGGAGCCTATTGGGAATGAAATTCCTTAGGGAGTCTTGTTGTCATGGCAGAGGAACAACCCAGTGGGAAAACCACAATGCCCCACTAAAACCCCATCCCGTATGGTCTTGGCTTCAATCACATCCACCTAGAAAAACACAGCTTCCCAACCCTGGCAAGGCAGCAAATCACAGTTTGTTGTGCAACCAAGACACCTGATATGACAGTGAGGGGGAGGCATGAACAGGTGGGATGTAGCACCACTTTCCAGGGACCCTGCACCCAGAGGAAGGCTGTGCCTGAGCTGGGAAGGGTCTTTTCACCTTCCTATGATGACCAAAGTGTCACCATAGGATTTGCTAATGAACATAGCCTGGGCTGGGGTGAGGTCAGGTGCTTCAAATGGACTTGTCCCATCTTTAGTTCAAGTTGTGCAGTGGCTTGCAGACAGCTCACTGGGAGAGCTTTAAAAAATCTCAACATAATAACTAGAGAAGAGCTCATTATATCTGTGACTCATCTGCCGGAAGCTGCAGTGAACACGGCTGCTGTGCTGGGAGTCTCTCTTCCAAGGGTGTGGTGACACATGCAATTATTAGACTGAGTAATCACTGCTCAGTTCAGGTTTACTGTCATTACATTCTAACTTCTGATAGCAGAGCTGTGGGGGACTGTCTGTGCTAGGCCCCACAGTGGACAGACGTATATATGAAACACCCCTGAGTGGACCATTTAAGACAGCAGGGCTATGCAAGGCCCACACACTACCTAAAGGCCAAACATATTTTTGTATAAGTTTCGAGTAAGTTAGTTTGTAGGTAAGGTCCTCTTATAAACTGACAGACCTGACACAAAGAAATCAACTTGCTTTATAAAGTTCAATAAACACGGTGACAAAACAGACCAGCATGATGCTGAATTAGTAGTGACAGAGATACTCAAATAATACACTATTGTTGGCAGACAGCAAGTTTTACTTTGGTATTGTTCTGTTGTACACTTAATCAGAAAGGTCCTTAGGTTTCGTAGTGCACCATAGACTGTGACTTGGATGAGTATAACTGTGAGAATCATGTCCCTGCCCAGGCATCTGCCCATGGGACAGCTGCCATCACCTATGATTTTCCAGCTTGTCCACATGTCCATTGCTTTGGGCCACCCCAAAGTGGGTGAGTAAGGGATGCTACTGCCACCGTGCTAGAAGAAAAATTAGTTCCATGAACTAATGACAGTGAGAGAGCCTGGGGGTTTCCTCATGTCACACTATCCCTGGGGTGAAAGGGAGGTGTTGCTCTGCAGTCCAAGCAGGGTGAGTTGTTCCCCGGCCCTACCTCTGCCACCAGAAAACATTCCCATTCATATGCAAAACTTTTAACACCCCGGGCTGACAGGGCTGCCGCTGCGCAGTTATGGCACGCAGCAGCAGGGCAGGGTGCAGCATTTCGAGCCTGTCCTGTCTCCTCTGCTCTCAAAATCAACTTCCCTCTCAGCAGTAAGGACACCCCACCTCAAAGCTAATCGCAAAGGCTGACTGTAAAAACAAGAGGCGTCATTTCTATGAATGAGATTGTTTTTGTAAGTGCAGATGCGGAAGCTGTTACCACCAAAATACTTAGGAAACTGGTGAAAGGAAACAGTCGAGCTGTAGCGTAGGAACAGGTTCAAGCACTTGGCTCTGGCTGCACCCTGAGCTGCGTCCTTGCCACGATGCAGCACTCCCAAGAAGATTTGACTGTACTCGGAGAAGAAGATGATTCCTTTGGGGAAGGTAAAGTCATCTTTTATTAAACTAATCCTTCTCCTGCTCAGACTAGAGACCGGTTACTAGCCCGGGTGGTATTTCTTGTGTAAGTCTGAAGTTGTCTGTGGGCTTCAAGGTCACTGGGTGACCAGACTCTTTTTCTCCTTAGAGAATGGAGAACAAAGGGACCACAGATACAATAAAAATACTTTCACACTGGTTCAGCAGCTTCAAGGAAGTTACTGCAGAAGAAAGCTGGGGGGACACGCAGTGTATTTTCTACAGTGGCTGCACTGTGCAAAGTAGTACATTGGGCATTCAACAGCACAGGTGCAGCTGTTGTTAAAGTAGTAGGGGCTCTTAACAGGGGCTAAAGGTGACTTGATACTTAAGTTATCTGAGCAGAATTAGTGTCCTCCTCTCCAACTGCCACAACCTGGGATACAAAGCCAGTGTTGTAATTTCTTATTCTTAAAACTGCTTCTGCTGGTGCTTGATCCCTCGTTGCTTGCATCCTGTACCATCATTTACATGTGTACTGAGTGCTATCAAGTCAAAATAGCAGAAACCCAGATAAGAGGGTCCAGAGGAGGAGGAGGAGGAATCTGGCCCATGGTGCTCAATTTCTGCCGCTGCTCACTGCTCCCCTTTGCACTCCAGCCGGGGGGAGAACTTGCTCATGCAAATCTTCTCCCAGCTCCCAGCCCTCCACAGTTTCTATGGGAGTTGAAGGCACAAAGAGCTGCCTGGATCCACTCCAAAGACCGTGAACCTTTAAACTCACTTTCAGCACAGCTTCAGCAAGCCTCATTTAAACAAAGCTCAGCTGCGGTTGGTATGGAAAACTTAGCAGTGAATAGTGCCAAATCTAGTTATCTGAGCCCCAGTGAAAGGCATCAGCTCAGAAAAGAAAGCAGTTTCAATGATGTCCTCTCTGTACTCGAATACATTTCTCACGTCTCTATGCCCCCACTTCTCACCCTGTTTCCCAGTCTGGGCTCAGAAGGGCAGTGAATTTGCAGAAGGGAGAGGTCAGTGCATTTGCATTGTGGAAGAAATCCTAATAGTCAGGAAACACCTCATGCCAGTGGGCAAATCACTGGCATTGAGAGTACCCCATTGCATTTGCTGCATCCTGCATTCAACACAGGTGCATGCTGCTTCCCAGGATAATCATCCACATGCTCTGACTTGATATGGACATATGCAGGTGCTCTGAAGAGCCAGTGGGCTTTTAAGCTTCTTTGCTGTTTCTGAAACCTTTAGCCCATGTTCCTAATCAGAAATGTAGAAGGGGAGAAACACAGGCAGGTTAGTTAACATATATATTGTGTCATCTGAAGGGAATGATACACCACTTCAAAAATCTGTTCCAGCCTCTCAGCTAAGTTGTTTCTGGCAGGGCTGATTCAGAAACAGCTTAGAGGAGGCTCTGCTTTTCAAAGGCAGGAACATTTTAAAAACCTCTCCATGACCCTTCTTGGAGCAGGAGGTTGAAATAGATGATCTTCTGAGGTCCCACCCCACCTGAGGTATCCTTCAAGTCTATGACTTGGTGACATCCTCTTCAACTCACCTACATGTAACAGGGAATGGTTGTATCCCAGCTGCTCTCTCTGACAAAGGGGTTGTTGGTTCCCAAACCTGCCAGCTGGAGAGCCCAAACAACACAGGCACAGTGCTAGACTTCCCCTTCAGCCCCCTCTCCTCTCTGTTGAACGGGTTAGCCAGGAAACATGAACTTTTTGGCTGCTATTTCTGGAGTGCTGTTGACCCTGGTCAATGCAGGGCACTCCCTCGGGCTGGGTGGGATCTGAGCAGGGAGGAGCAGGGCCCGTTTCGGTCACAGGGCAGCCCCCACCCCACTCATGCTGCAGACTCAGGCGCCAGCCAAAATTTAGTCGCAGCCAAGGCTTAGTCACAGATTTTCAGGCCAGATGGAGGCATTTGTCAGACACTGAACTTCCAGCTCAGTGCAGACCTCAGCTCTTAGGGCATGGGCTATTTTTTATTATTTTCCACATTCAGCTTGATTTGGAAAGTGATGATAGCAAATCTCTGTCCACCTTTTTAACTCATCCCAAGGCTTAGCTACCATCACAGTCAAAGACAGTTACATTTTATTTCTTCTAGCGCTGATCTGTCTACTGTTTTGGAGTTAGTTTCCCTGCTGTCCAGGAGAGCTAAGGTCTCACTATTGCTTGTACATATAAAAATCTCATATAAATATCTACAGGAAATATTCAGACCACTCTTATCCTTTGCCAAGCAAACTGTTATCAATGACTGTTTCCTTATAAAGTTTTAATCTGTTAAGCATTTACATGGTTCTCAAGACCAGTCCCTTGGAGAGATGTGGACACCAGCATGGAGCCCACTGCTCCAAAACTGTTAGACCAGGGACAAATCCAGAAGTTACATGATATTTTTACTCTTACTTTTAAAGTACATATATAATTTATCAGGATCAGTTCAAGGATCTGCTAAAGTCCTTTCAGGTTGCAGCATCACATGAGGGTCTGATCTTCTCAGATCTTTCTCTTAATCCTCAAGTCTTTCAGAGTCAAATTTCTCAGGACAAAGTCAATGCTATCCTGTCAGGATGGCTTATCTCCCTTGCTCCCAGCTATGCCCATACTAAAGCCAAATGAATCTATCTCACTTCTTCAAGTAGTCTGTTTTCCACTTCTTCAGACATTGTGCCATCTGACTATTCAGTCAATCACTGTTTAAAGCTCCCTTTCAGGTCACTGACATAAAAATCATTCAATCCCATGGGAAAGGACCAATCTTTGTATGTCCTCCCTAGAAACTGGCATCCTTGATGATTTCTCAACTGGATTATGTATGTAAAGATCTCATGCAGCAGCAAGTTCTGTTTCTTACTAAAGTCCAAGTACACTATCAATACAATTATTTTCTCTAAAATCCTAATGATTGCCACTGATTGTACTTAATCTCTTTTAATTTTGCTTATATGTCTTCTACATCAGGTATTCCTTGATGAGTCCAAGACCATTGCCAGGCTATCACATCATTAGTGACACAACATTAAATTACAGCTCTCTGGAATTCCTCTGGTGTTTCAAGTTTTCTGAAATGCCAACATGAAGTTCCTACAATAACTCTTCTCAAAATTACTGTTTTAAATTCTCTTCTGGGAAAGATCAAGGGGGAAGTATTTTCCCATTGATGTAGACTGTCAGATAGCACTGATATTTTTCCATATGCAAACCAAAACATTTGTTGAAAGCTTCTGTGTTTTCTTCAGTATAATTCATAATTCCACAATTTTCATTTACTTGTGCTTCAATAGGCATTGTTTTTTCTTGCTATACACTGAAATTTCAAGTCACAGAACTGGGTGTGACAAAATAGGCTAGAACTATCTTCACAAAAATGCAATAGTTATTCAAAGCTTTGAAATGTTCATTCTCAAAGAAACTTTGTTAACTCTTTCCCTTATTTTGTAATAGCAGTGCCTTGCGCTGACATGGCGCCCTCTCCTTCCGAGGTTTTGCAGAGATTTTGCAAGTGACTGTGCTTAGGTTCAGTGAAGCACAACTCCCTCTCCACTGTGACATTGTCAGTGTTGAACAGGGCACAGCTGTAGTGTGCAAAAGTTTCAAAAAGAAATTCTTTTAGCCTTTTGAAAGCACAGGGAGTGATAGATTTAATTTCTTTTAAGCCCTACTCACTGTGTTAACTCAAAGCAAGTATCTTCAGTTACTCTTACAGTTTTGCTAGGTCAAAACACCCACTGTGGGAAAAATGCTGTTTAATTTTTAGTGACTCTAGGTGCTTGAGATTCTGAAGTTATATTTCCGTAAAAAGAAATCCACTAGCACTAGGCTTCCCCTCACCACTGCAGCCTGCAGTGATGGTGTGGATTTTCCCTGACTCTAAGATGAGGAGCCAAGCCCAGGGAGTGAGGGAGATTTGAGCAGGAGTCAGCTTTCTTGGCAGACCCTGGTTTCCCTGGGAGGAGAGCTGAGGGCTCACATGGAGGCATGATGTCATTGTACCAGCACAGCCTCTGACTGGGACCACAGGCTCAGCACAGCAGGAGCTCCTAGATCAAGCAGACACATCCATGAGCAGAATTTGCAAGCAGACAGCAAACATGGCCAGCATATCACAGAATCATAGGATATGCTGAGTTGGAAGTGATCCATCAGGATCATCAAGTCAACTCCTGGCCCTGTACAGAATACCCCCAAGAGTCACACCTTGTGCCCAAGAGTATTGTTCAAATGCTTCTTGAGCTCTGTCAGGCTGGTGCTGTGACCACTTCCCTGGGGAGCCTCTTTCAGCGCCCTCTGGGTGAAGAACCTCTTCCTGATATCCAGCCTAAACCTCCCCTGACACAACTTCATGCAGTTTCTTTGTATCCTGTCACTGGTCACCACAGAGAAGACATCGGTGCCTCCTTTCCTCTTCCCCTCACAAGGAAGTTGTGGCTGCAGTGAGGTCTCCCCTCAATCCTTTCTTCTCCAGGCTGAACAGACCAAGCGACCTCAGCTGCTCCTCACACAGCTTCCTCTTAAGGCCCTTCACTGTCCTCATTGCCCTCCTTTGGATGTTCTCTAATGGCTTTATATGCCTCATATATTATGGCACCCAAAGCTCTCCCCAGCACTGGAGGTGAGGCTGCCCCAGCTCAGAGCAGAGCAGGACAATCCCCTCCCTTGCCTGGCTGTGATGCTGTGCCTGATGCCCCCCAGGACAGGGTTGGCCTCCTGGCTGCCAGGGTACTGCTGGCTCAGATTCAACCTGCCATCAACCAGGCCTCTTTCCATGGCACTGCTTCCCAGCATCTCATTCTCTAGACTATGCACACAACCAGGGATGCCCCATCCGAGATCCAGAATCCAGCACTTGCCCTTGTTGATCTTCTCACAGCTGGTGATTGCCCAGTCCTCTGATTTGTTGGGGTCTCTCTGCAGGGTCTCTCTGCCCTTGAGGGAGTCAACAGATCCTCCCAATTTAGTGTTGTTGGCAAACTTGCTTGGTATTCCTTTGAGAAGTAGGTCCAAATATTTTGTTAGCACTGACCACCCTATCCAAACTGAGAATGCACAGGAAAAGTAGAAATCAAGCTGTGATTTATTGCAGATCTTTTCATGCTGCTCCACACTGACCTCTCCTCACGCCTCCACTTCCCACCTCCTTTATATGCCTTTGGTTCTACATGGGGCAACCATAACCTCCCTCTCAGGTCAAAACTGACACAAAATCACATCAGTGTTTCCAAAGAATTCCCCCATTCTGTCTTTTTCGTTACATTCATTAAGTGTGTGCTCCAGTTCAGTAGACCAGAGTCCCATTTTAGGTGGTGCACTGCACAGTGTCAGAGTCCCAGTGCCCTTTCCTTGACTGACATGCTGCTTATGGCATACAGATACATTCCAGCACTGCTGCTCATCAAGGCTCTCAGGAGAACAGTAACTGCATCAAATGTTTAAGGTGTGCTTCAAAAATGCACCAGATGCCTTTACATCCTTGTAAAGCCTGCCTGTCTTTTGTAAGAGAGAAAAGAGCTTTAGTTCTGGGGTTTGGGACCAACTTTGAGGCTTAGTTGAAATGAAAGGTAGCTTCTGTACACAGTTATGTGCACTGCCTGCACATAATGAGGTTAGCGATGTTGGAGAAAACTGAGGATAAAGCCTTGGATATTAACTTATAGTTGAGACTCTTTATTCAGCAACAATTCAGGTTAAGCAACTTTTCTCTTTCCCTAAAGCAATACTAGACACTGTGCTTTTCTCGGACATACAATTGCAGTGGCTTGTCAAAACATCACACGATGTCACAGCTTGTCTGTGACCCATGAGACCAGGGTTCTTTCCATGCTGTAACTAGCCCTGCTGTGGTGAGACCCCTCAGGTATAACCCCTCTCCACAGAGTGCATCAAAGTGGTGTAACTTTTAGAGAATTATGTCTTTTAAGGATACTGACGTGTTCATATCAATATGGTACTCCAGCAGATGCCTACCTCAGAGATATACAGAGATACTGTTTTTCCTGTGTTTTCACCCCCAAAAATTTGACATGGCTGCTTTTTATGCAGCATATGAGTTGAGTTCCCAGTACTTCAGGAGGCTGTTGTAAGGATGAGCAGCCGCTGGGAGACTGCAGATCAATGTCCTAAAAATGTTTACAGGTCCCACCAGCCCTACTTGTCCTTCTGGCTTACCTCACATTCCTGGAAAAAGTGTGTGCTATACTCCCTGCAGCCCAGAGGATGAGAAGTCCCATCACCAAGGCAACAGTGTCTGCTTCATCCAGATAGATGGATTGAAGTGAGATATTTGGCCTATAAACTCAAATTGAAGCACCTTTCTGCAAGAGCATGATCAGACCTATTTAACATGCAGGACAAGTATGGCAAGGAAAAGAGGGTGCTGTCGTATGGAGCATTTTTGTTATTCCTGTTTACACTAAATGCTCCATTCACCTGCTTCTCGCAGCTGCTTCGTTTTGGTTGTGGTCCATGGGCAGACACAGAGTTATGCAGACGGGAGAGAGAGCTTTTTGTGGTCAGAGGAGTCAGTGTGAGACGCCCATCCCCACCCCAGGCGCCCCCACACTGACCCACCCGCAGTGCTCTGGCACTTCCAGCTGTCGTGGGCAGCTGGAGAGTTATTTTTAACAGGGCATCGCACTCCATATATGAAGCAGAAAAGTTTGAGCCCATGAGGTCCAAATGAAAAACAAAAAAAAAAAAAAAAAAGAGAGACACTTTCTGCTTTGTTCTCTCCCTATTTTTTAATTGAAGACCTTTGATCTTTTTGGTGTTTCCTTCTCTCCTTCTGGAAGGCAGCTTTTTTGGATCATATCTGTTGACAATATTTCTAGATCACTAATAATAACGACAGTGAGGGAGAAATCCAGGTCGAATAAACAAGTGGCATTTAACCAGCCCTCAGAGAAAAGAGGAAGGTAAGTACAAGCCAGAGACAAACCACTGATCAGGTGTGCTTGGGGCGCCTTCTAAGCTTGCAAAACAAGTGTTGCACCAAAGGCTAAAGCAAAATTGCCTTTCTTTTCACATATTTTCCCCCCTCTTGTTTTTACATAGCATCTTTACGAAGTTCCAAGAGACACAAGCTTTTTGTCACTCAGTCCCGTCATTAAATTCACAAAATAAATGTGTCTTGGCTAACGTGAGTGGGTGGCGTAAACAACTTCATCCCTTTAATAATTCGAGGCACAGCTCAGCCGCCTGTGAAATGAGCTTCCGCCTGCCTGGATGCTGAACCAAAGCCTTGTGGTTGGTGTACCATGGGTGTGACAGGCACAAAACAACCGGGTCAGGAAGTGCAGAGTTAAAAGGCGAGCAGTGAAAACAGTCTGTGTGCATGGATGAAGGGGGGAGAGAGAGGCAGAGAGTAATGAAGCACTTGACAATGTCACAGAGGCACTAAAAAGTTGATGGTGGGAAGATTTTCCAATAGTAGAATTTCTCCTATATCTCAGCATTGCTTTTGGGGGTGAGGGGTGTTGTCAGGCCACACAGAATTTTAAGCAGTGTGTTGTTCTGGCGTCTGGGAGCAGGGAAATGGTTTGAAGCAGAGGCTTATGCTGTGAAAGAGTCCCTGATATTCCTGTGTCTTTGGCAACCAGAAAACAGGTGAAGCAAAACTGCTATGGAAATCCTGAGCATAAAAGGCTTCAAGCTGTGTAATTTATGGGGGCTGGCATTGGCTTACTCTGGTTTAATTGCAGGTAGTCTGGGAATTGGAAAGTTCAGAGAAGCAGAGCTTGGAAATGATACCTTGAGTTCTAATAATTGATAAAAAGGTTGGAAGACAAGAAGTGAAGTAGGAGGATAGGAAGCCATAGAGAGTGAGAAAATAAACTGGTATTTTGGGGAAAAGCCCACTGTGACTAGCCCTTGCCTGAACAGATTATAGTGGATAAACACATCTGGCTGCACCCAAACTGGGACAGTTTGAATGACTCCATTCCAGCCTTCTCTGAGATTTAGTGTTCTAGCTCCTCAAACTGGTTACCTTATGTTTCTCTTAGTCAATAGTGAGTGTGTATGAGAAGGAGAGAGGGCAAGGGTGGAAACAAGAAGCCCCTCCACGTGTCAGTTCAGGGCATGGAAATAGGGATCCTTCACTACTGGAAGACCTGGGCTCTTTCTCTGACCATGGCAGTCCCCCGGAGCTAGCCTGGCAGCAGTGGGCACAAGTGTGCCTGGTGCCTGTCGAGGTCCACAGCCCAGCATTCCCACCCACAGGGCAACAGGAGGCAGATCCACTGCAGGAGACTCATCTTTGTGACAGCAGGTTCAAGGAGGAAGCCCTGCAGCAGCTGCTTATTATTAAAGTGATATTTGCTTGAGTTTTGCCTCTAACCAGGGTACAGTAGCTAAGGTAATGCCCACATGGGCCTGGGTTAGGTTCCCCCAGTGAACAGTGATGCTTTTAGTTATGCCCCACTGGGAAAACTGCCTGCACTTGGTGCTGCTCTGTTGCATGTGGTGGGGGAGCTCAGCACCCAGGCTGCTCCTGTAGCATCACTAACCAGAGCCCTGCCCTATATTTACTGCCCATGGCATGTCACTGCATGAGCCTGCCTACAATTAACCATAACCCGTTCCACAGAGAAGAAAAGACACTCAAAATAGTCCAGCGAAATAAATGCTTGAGCCCAAAATCCCAGGTGAAATGACCACCCTGGGAAGCAAACCCCAAAACTGCCCCAAAAAGTCAGACAGAGCTCTCTGAGGTACCTATATCAGTGCACACAAGGGCTTGCAAAAGCTCGCCTTTCATCACACCAGGCTGCTCCCCAGGCCAGCCCTGCCTTCCTGTCCTCCCTGTGCCCAGCTCAAGGGGAAGTGACCTGCAATGATGAGCTTTTGTGCAACTGATCCTCTCCATGCTGTGTAACACCAGAGTGAAAAGCCCCCAACTCTCCTCACTCCCTGAGGAGTGCATCTATGGTTCAGGTACGGCAGCAGCTGAGTGGCATCCAGGAGGTTCCCTGGAGGGGTGTCACAGCCACCTGTGGCAGAAGAGAGAGGGACAGCCCCTCTGAGGGGCTTGGCAGGATGGCTAAAAGCACTGTGAATATATTCAATATATGTCATTAACACAGACATTCAATTTTCAAGGATGCCTGCAGGACCTCAGGGAGATGAGCTTATAAAATCTCACACATGAGCCCCATGGCTTTCTCAAATTTGTGATTAAGATGCCAGTAGCTAACAAGGTTGGCCAGCATTCAGGCTCCATGGCATAAATGGAGCTTTCTTCACATCCTTCTCATTTCATGGTAGTTCAGAGCAGTGGAAGAGCTCTGTTGTGAACGTGGATATTGTCTACAAGGCTCTTTTTAGCAGTTGGTTATGACTGTGTAGAAGTGCAGTTTGCCAACTGAGAGTTCCTGTAAGTTTTGGAGTCCTGCTCACTGCCTTCACACTGAAATAACAGATTTCCTTTTCTTGAGGGTCTTGGAGAAGAGAGATACTTTATAGATGTATATAGATTTGAAACCAGATAGCATCTCTGAGATCCTTCTACAAACATGCAAGGAGTGCCACACTAGCAATCCCAGCACACACTTAATAGGGGAGGCTCTTTTTTTAATTGAGAGGGGTGGGAATGTTGAAAAGAATCCATACAAAATATTCTCAAAGAAAAAGAAAGCCACAGGAGGAGCAGAACAGTCCAGCACTGCTGAGCTCAGCTCTGGAGTTGGATGTCAGTAGCTTTTTTTTTTCTAATTTCCCCATTGAAATGCAGGCAGCTCGGGAGGTCCTGATGTGCTCTGCCTCTTCTGTCACTCTAGGGAGCTTCCTGCCCACTCTATTCCTGATGCCTGTTGTGAGCCAAGGAAGAGTTAGCTTAATCAGCAACACCAGCCTCTGAGTAGTGCCAAGTTGTTGTCATTAATCACTTCAAAAATCACTGCACTGAAAATAGTACACAGGGTCAGATGTTCAAAAACTGGCATGGTTTCATTGGTGTCATTTAACCTCAGCCACAAAGCCAGAACACACCCCTAAAGAAACACTTCTTATTTGCTTTATGTATTATTTGTGAATTTTAAATCCACTCACACAAAGCTGCTTTTCACCTTTTCTAGAGGAAATAACTGCTATGAGTGGTCAGTCACCTCCAGGTGAAGGCAGGCTGGACCAACAAGGAATGTGTATCCCCCCAAGAGATGCCTGGGGGTACTGGTGTGAGAGTTTGGTTGGACCTTCTCTGTGCTAGAGACCACCCCCTCTCCCTTGGAATCTCAGTCCAAAATATTTGGCAGATGCACTTGGGGCTCATTACATTACAGAGGCAGCATGTTCATTGCGCTCCCCCGAATGGCATTTTGTGTGTGCTGCACTTGTTTTGTATTTGCTATATTTAAGCCACAGAAATATGTGCTGGGGAGGAAAAGAGGGAAGTGGTGGTATCTTGGAGGCAGGGAGGGAATGAAAATTATTTCTCAAAGCTGCAGAATTCTGTGCAGAATTTTGGCCCACAAGAAGGAAAGAGGAGCACAGGGTTTGCACCAAGGACCTCGCCGGGTCACCCACACTGCAGTTTATCTGGGAGTGATTACAAGGCAACTCCAGGGTTACACTAACATAACTAAGGATGGAAATTGCTTGGAGCCTTTGCACCTGAGGACTTTTTCTGGGTTTCTATTATGAAACTGTTAGGGACATACAGATGTGCAGCACTGCAGGATTCATACATGGAACTAGATTTTTAAACATGTCTGGCGTTATTTGCCCCTTTGCTTCCTGCTTCCACCCCAGCCTTTGTAGCCTTCTTCTACCTGACTATCATTTTCCCTAGACCATGCTCATCACCCCTGCAGCTCCTCCCCTTCTTGCCATGACCTGTGGGGCTCACAGAGCAGCAGGAAGGCAGGGCCTGTCTCTATGCTGCTGCTGGGGGTCACAGCAAGGCAGGCCAAAGTCCTGGCTGCTCCTGACTTGCTCTTTTATTCATGGACTTAGGATACCTTTGATGTTTGCTGATATATCCTATAGTGTCTTGCCCCATATAATACAATCTTTCATGATCCCTGATCCTTCCAGACCAGTTGTCTGCTTCATATCATGGGGTAGAGGAGAACCAGAGTATGCTTGGGCATGTATTTCTCCTCTTCTGTGCTTTAGAGCTTCCCTAAAATTTGCTTCTCAAGTGCAGGTGAGGGTGCAAGGGGAGTATGGAGGTGGAACATGGGCTGGCGCCATGTTTTAACTCTAGTCCTGATGTCAGCAGCAAGTTTCAGTAGCAGGCATTACTGCTTGTTAACATGGAAAAAGATGACCTCAGTGCCTAAGCAGGAATCTCCCATGCTGCAGACCCATGGAAAGCAATGTGCTCCACTCCCTACACTCCTCAAGGCAAGTTGGTTTCATGGCTGTCCAGCAGCAGGACTTCAAGCCAGCCCATCATGAGCAGCATGGATGACATTGTCCTGCAGTCATGCTCCCAAAAGGCAGCTGGTAGCACCATATCTCTCTCTCCAAGTATCCAATCCCTCCTGTAGTAGCTCTGATCATCCCGTAGTGTAGCTGACTTCCAGCTGTCCAGGAAAGCAGAAATTAGTTTCCAGCTCCTTTTCAGGTGCCTTAACTAGAAAACAAGGAATTATTTTCAGAAACAAGAGATGGGGGGGGGGGGGAAATAAGGCTAGAGCTGCAGTACTAGACACGCCATCCATGCTCTTGGTGTGCACTTAAAAGCAGCTCAGCCAGCACTGGTTGCTAAGCAGTCTGAGAAACTGGAATGTGCCACTCTCTCCAACCTTGCATGAGCATTGCCACGCAAAACGTGCCCAGAAGAGGCATCGCTGCTGATTTTGAAACAGGTTCTGGGGGAAAAAAATGCAATTAGTGGCTCCTTCGTCCTGCTCTCTGAAGTTATATACATGTGGGTAGGTAGGGTGTATGCACAAGCATACCCTTCCGAACATCAAACATTGCCAGAGGCACAGGCCATTGTGGGAAGTGTTCTTGATCTCAAGACAACTGTCTCAGACCACCATAAATGCATCCAGGTAGGACAAAGAGCAGACAAAAGAAGAATTAGTATCCTAGGGAAAGTGTTATCTCTGTGGTACTTCAGAAGCTAAAGGTGACTCCTCTTTCTGTCCCTGGCCCTCTCCCTCTATATCCATATCTGTTTCTTGGTGTACCAAGTGTGTCCTGACATGCCACAGGACACAACCACTGTATTGTGCTTTGGTCATTCCTAAAGATTCAGCAGTGCTGAGCATCTGGCCAGAAGTCCCAAATGGAATTTTTTCCTGAATCACTGCAGAAGATCAGCACTAGTAACTTTTCCCCACAAAGTGCCCCAGAGCAGCAAGTGGAAAGACTTGCAAAAGCACCATCATGAGAAATGAGGAACTTGAGGGTGGAGCAGCAACACAGTGATGGGAAGTAAAAGGGGGGAAATGATTGCACAGTGGTTAGAGGAGAGAAAAACAAGTGGGTATCCAACTCTTCTAGAAAGAGAGCAAGAAGTGTTACAGGATGGCAATGAATGTCCAACAAACTGGACAGAGAAGGAATAAGGAATGAAGTCAATCCAAAGAGCAGCATGGGCAGGGTGCAGTAGGAGAATTGTGGCAACACTTTAATATGTGGAACTGGAAAGAGTAATGGCAAACCTGCAGAATGTTAAAGCTCACATCTTGCCCAGACGGCTCATGGAAGGGGTCACGGTCTTGTCTTTTAACTCTCCCCTACAAGCTTTCCCAAATGATAGTTCTAGCACCTGCCATGTTTTTCACTCTCAAATACAATCATTCACTTATATTTTTGGACCAAGATCCCCAGGTAAGAACAGTCAGGTTTGCACCCTGTGTTGCCACAGACTTCCCTGTGTGTGATACCTGCTGGAGATGTCCTGTGGGATGTCCATCAGCAATATGAAGATGCCTTGTGTATCCCTTTTAAGCATGGGAGTTACACAGAAGCACAGCAAAGACAAGTTACATCAGGAAAAACCAGATATAACTTGTCTTCCTTAAAGACTAGGGCAGGCCTGATCTACCTCAGACACCCAAAGCTTGAAGCTGTGGTCTGCCCAACCATCCCCCACCTCCTTTGGCCTCTTGCTGCTCTGAACATCCTAACAAGAGACCTTCATGCAAATTGCTGTATGCACAGTCTGCTGAGCATTGCCACCCACCACCAGTCCTTGCTTTCAGGTGAATGAAGTCAGTCCCAGGCCTGACCTAAGTCTTTGTATCTGCCTAACAGACATAACATACATCTCCACAGCAAGCAGGGAAATTTCAGCAATATCCCACTTTTCCAGGGAGGTCTGTACAGAGCTTTCCTGCACAGTATCTTAAGAGAGAAAGGGTTTCTCCTGGACCTGTGTCCAGACTATTGGGTTGTGCTCCCCTTTCCCAGTTTGTCTAGGTCTGCAATGGACCTGAAAGCCTGCTGCTCACTTGATTCAGGGGATTCAGTGGGCTGGGGTCTGTATGGCAATGGAAAAAGGTGGAATACTTCTCAATATACCCACACCCCCCAGAGTGATGTGTAACTGATGCCAGAAAATCCTGCTCAGCCCTTTCAAGAAGCTTTTGGAGTGCCTGGGAGGAGCAGAGCATTTAGGTATTCTCAGACTATAATCTCTTCTCTGATAATCCTGGTTTACTCTTTGGCATGGAAAGCAAAGGCTAATAGAAAGCTAAGTGCTTCAGCAAAGCTCAGCAGGTAATTTAGTAGCTCTGGTTTAGTTGTCTCAAGTATAATGTGGGGTTACCATTGCTGAGAATTAATGTCTGTGAAGGTGCACTGGAGCTGTCACAGAGATAGAAGTACACCATAACTGTCAATTACTGCTTTGAAAAGGTCGCTGTTTTCTGGACACAAAGCTAAAATCAGCTGTTGTGACTTAGAATTTCACTGGGGACACTCATGATGACCTATTTTTAACATAACAGACGATTACACTGCAATACCGTGAATAATTTATAGGCATAGTAGCATGATCACAGCCACAATACAATGGCAGCTTCAGTTCCTGCCTGATGATGGAGGGAGACAGAGCTCTCTGGCAATTTCCACTGAATTAGCAAAACAAGACACACGTGGAACGACTGTCCCAGCCTTTCAAAAGCATGCATGTCAGGATGAATACATGTCCAGAAGGACTAAGTGGGGCAAAGATTTTATCTAGAGCATCCATAAACCTACTCAGTCTCCCAGCTGTTTCAACAAGCACTGGGGGCAGAGAAGTGGAAGTTGTGTAGGACTTGGCATGATGGGGAGGAGGAGAGTAGCCTTCTGCATTTGCTATGCTAAACTATATTGAGAAACCAAGAGAAACAGCTCATACATCCCTATCACATGTATTTGCATAGGATAGAGGATATTTCCTTGAAAGAGGAGGCTGCAATATGAATGAGGTAATTTGCATCTGCAACCTGAAGTTCAAAAAATCTTCTGCAAGATAAGATAAAAAAGGCCAGAGGGAATTGGGAACAATTGACCAGAACTGTAGGAGGCTCCAGGTTAAGTAAGATGTTGCAATTAATCTATGGCGCTGAAAACCTTTGACAAGTTACCTAGCCTTGCACACTGAGAGCTGCCACCCCTAAAAGGCTGAAATGGGCTCAAACACATATTAAGTGTGCATGATGAGACATTTATAGCTTTCAGCGTTGCCACAAATATTTCCTCTCCTCTTTCCCTGGCATTCCATAGCCCAAAGTGTACAGCTGCTTTTTCCAGAAAGCACCTCCTCCGCCTTTGCCTCAGAGTTCACATCCTATGTGACACACATGAAATGGGGCAATAGTTGATTCAGTCAGAGATGTAGAAAGGTCACCCTTAAAATTTTGCCTTGGAGCTACAGCAGTAACAATGTGTTGGCAACAGGCCCTACACATTTTCTAGTGGAGAAATGAATGCCTCTTGAAATACCACAGCCATGATTGCTGTAGAGCCCATGTGAACTCAGAAACCTTGGAAACAGCCTGTAGGCCCCAAAGGTCTGCACACCAGTGTGAAGAGCATCCTTCTCTGCTTTTACTAAATCCGGAATAATTTTCTCCCATTTCTACTCTCTCAGGCTACAGGGTTTATTTTCGGCATACAATATAAATAACTCTTGTTCATTATTCTTGCTGAAAATTACTTAAGATGATAGGTCATCTGGAGTTGGCAGCTCGGATTTTTTTATTCAGGGACAGTTTTGGGGGTTGTTTTACATTCACAATGCTCTTTAAAAACCTAGCTTTGTCTTGTCATTTGCTTAACTTCTTCATACAGTGTCATCCTCTGTGTGACAAGTCAGTGTACTTAATGAAAACATTTACATTCAAAGTGGTGAGTCTACCTATCCTGACCCAAATGGGGAAAGATACAGGGATATGGGCAGGGTATCAGCATTGACTTCTCAAGCCTCCTTCCAAATTGTGTCCATTTACCAACCCCATAAATTTGCGAGGGATTCCCTCTGCCCCTCACTCCTTCTCCCCCAAAAAAGAACCCCTTGCAGCTGCTTAAGAGGCACAAGGGAGAGCTTGTTGAAGGACCCTACAACAGCTTTAAATGCTGGCAGAGGAACAGCAAATAGTATAGAAAATACAACGTGTGTTTGGTACTTCTGTTGGCTGATGTGAAGTCCAGTATTAAAAAAAAGTCACAGAAGAGAAATGAAGTCTTAAGGGTAGCAAAAAAATATATGCAAAATCCATATCTCTCTAGAGATATATTGATAGTAAATAGGACTATACACTTTGGAAGGAAGACTAAATTTGAAGAAAATACCTCACAGTCTCTGAGAAAAAACGGTATTCTTGCCTTTTATTCTTGGGGTAACAGAAAAGCTTCTTAAAGGTCCATTCATTGCAATGTTCTTTCATTTATATTCGCCTCTAACTGCTGTCTTCAGCCCGCCCAATATCCAAATTTAGAGCTTTCACACACACACACACTACTGACGGCAACGGAGGCTGCAGCGAGTGGTCCAGCGGCCGCGGGGAAGGCAGGCGGCGGCAGCCCGTTCCCCGCCCCAGTCCGGGAAGGGTCAGAGGGATTTTGCCGATGTTCCGTCTTTGGAACAAACGGCCTGAGGGGCCAGACGCATCGAATGGAAAAACAGAAGAGCCGCACGGCCGCCTCTCCCAAAAAGGTACGGAGGCAGCGGCAGCGCCGGCTCCGCCGCATCCCGCGGGGCCGGGGCCGAGCCCGGGGGCTCCGCAGCCCCGCAGCGGCCGCGGGTGGGGGCGGGCGGCGGCCGAGCAGCAGCACCGCCCCCGCCCCCGCCTCCTCCCTCCCGCAGCTCCGCAAGGAAAGCCGGCGGCGGCTTCGCTCCCTGCCAGAGCGGCGGTGCGCGGCCGCGGGGAACGGGCTGCCCTCGCTTCTCCTCATTTTTAATTTTTAAATTTCATTTTAAAACTTTAATTTTATCCTTTTTCAAAACATTATTATTCGCTGTTTATTAGTTTTCCAGCTGCGGGCGCTGCCGCCCGGGATGGGGCACCGCGGTGCCCGGGGAGCGCTGGGCGGCGGCGGGCGAGCGGCGTCCCGGAGCGGGCTGTGAGCACCGCCGGCAGCAACAGGTACCGGGCGGCTCCCGGAGGGGCGCGGGGCAAGGAAGGAAGCAAGGGGCGCTGCCGAGCGGGGACGTGGCCGAGCCCGCTCCGGGCTGCGGGGCTGGAGAGCCGCGCTCACAGGAACAGGTCCCGACCCCGCTCGTCTGCCGCCGGCGGCGGCGGCAAGGTTTTGAAGAAGGCAAAGGTGATCTTTTGGGGCGTCCCGGGCATGGTTTTAGATTGTGACTGTGAAGAAAATCTTGAACGTGGGTGTTCGCTGAGGGGCATGAAACTGGCTTAATATTTTCGCACAGAGCGTGGAAGTGCTTAGCCCCGTTTCCATAAAAAAAGTCTCGGCGTTTCCTTAGGTCTTGTCTTTCTATTTCCAGTGGGCTTATGTGCTATTACTGGTTAGAGGAGAGCTTAGACCCTCTTAAGTTCCCTTTCCAGTCCTCTGGCTCGTTCCCAAGGACTGATGCGAACACATTACAGACTGGCATTGCTCTTCAGTGTACCTTTGAATGCCCTGGTTACAAAAGGTCACTCTAATCCTGTGACTGGTCTTTCCATTGCTGTATTAGCCGAGCATTTTGCTGTCTCCCATTCAAAGTTTCAAAAAGCTTTCTGGAAACTGTGCTTGTGGCCATGCTGCCTTTGCACCCTTTCATCCATCTCTCTGGGAAGAGCTGAGTGTATTCCCAGTGTAATTTCAGCATTCATTAATCTGGCCAGGCATTCAGCCACGCTCGTTTTAATTACCGTGTTTGAGCTGCTGTCACGCAGCTGGAGCCTGGGGCAGGGAACACGCTCCCAAACAGAAACATCATCTTCTCCGGTGGTTAATTAGGTTCACAAGTATCCCTCTCCTGCATAAACAAAAGCAGGAGCATACCCAAACAGAGAGCTTAAGGAACGAGACAGGAGGAAGGTGTATTTCCTGAAAGATTCCTGTGCTGGTTGCCCAGCTGTCTTGGAGATCTTCACACGCTGGGAAGAGATACAACGTGATCTGTTTTTTGTGGCCGGACTCAGAAAGGTATCCACCGGGATGGGTTCGGAGCCCTGCTTTATAACCATAATGGGCAAATATGACAGATTGTTCCACGTTTAAATTAGTGTGGGTGGGTATATATGTTGCAAAGGAAGCAAAGTTTATATTTTTTCCCATAAATCCAGCGTTTTCTAAGCTTGAAACTGAAGATTAGGACAGTCACTTAAGATGGTGTCTGTGCTGCTTGCAAGTGCAGATAAGCACTTATGCAATGTGAACTTTAACAATCCCAGCATCCATTACCTGATGCTGGTTTAGCTTTTGGCATCCAAGCAATATTTCATTCACAAAGTGTGGGCCTTGGGGGTTTTCTTTGTTTTGTTTTGTTTTTAAGAAGCAACATGTTTAATTTCTTTCCAGGATCCTGCATAAGAAACCTTTGCCTTTAGCTTTGCCTTGTTGCTATTCTTCTCTAGAATGACAGAACAGCTATACCTTAGAGGTTTTTCTGCAGCAGAGTTATTGTTTCTTACGTGCTTGGGAATGTGTGAGTGGAGAAGTGTGTGCTTTGTGAAGGAGCATCTGTAAGTGAAAAAGGTGCTTTTCTTCCCTTGTGCTTTCAAGGCACATGACCATTTTATTCACCTGTAACACAGAACAAACACTTGGGCTAAGAGTGGTACAAAGCACAGCCTCAGAGCTCACAGTGGCATGTTTACATGCCATGCAGGGTTACTTTTGCTCTTTGGTATTTTTAAACCTGAACAGGCAGAAAGGTAACTTCCACACAAAGTGCACTGCTGAAAAGGTCCGGGGAAGCCGCCTTGATTTCCTGCTGGGAGAAGTGGGTGTGAAAACTAAAGGCAGCATTGGCTTTTTCCAAAAAAGGGATGGCTGGTTTGACACTTTTTTTTTTTTTTTTTCCTGATGCTATACATGTGGCAGTGACAAGCTGCTCTAGACAACCCACTTAACTGGGGTAGTTTTCATCAGGCAAGCTAGGCTGCGAGCAGCAGGGAGATAGACAGCTTGTGTCTGTGGCCATTCAGCCTGCACAGAGCATCAGCTGAAAGCAGACTGGGAAGGGAGTGAGGACAGCAGTGCCTCAGCACATGCTCCAGGCACGGGCTTGTTAGAGAGGGCTGGGATGTGAATTAGTATCAGATAGGGGCCTGTCACATCTCTTTCAAGCTGTGTAGTTCCTGGATGACTGTATTAACAAAATGGGAGGGGGAAAAATGGTTATTTTCTCACTTAGCAGGAGCTTGGAGGTCATTGTTTTGTTCACTCAGCTTACGGTGCCTGCTGATTTTCTGAAAGGGAGGTTGCTAAAGAAGTTCTTGGTAAGAGATTTTCAAAATTAATCAGGAAGAACACACACTGAATTTTTTTTCCCCCCACTAGTTTTGCACAGATTGTTGCATTGACTCTAAGATGTGCTTACCCTTTTAGGAGGCAGAGAGAAAGAACTGGGCCCACTTGGAATTTAAATCAAATGTGAAGTCTTTTGAGAGCAGAAGCAATTTTGCCCTGGGAGACTTTACAAACCGTGGTGGCTGCACTTTAAGCACATAACAGAGTCAATGGGAAGGGCAGTCTGTGAGCAGAGGAGCCAGGCGGCTGGAGGACAAATGGCAGGGTGGGCTTTGCCAACTCCCTCTGAGACAACTGGAAGGAAATTGGCAATGGAAGCCAACCCTGGATGCAATAAACTGGATCATATTATATCTCTCTGGCTGATGTCAGGGATGGCTTAGCTAAGGCTGGGTAGTCAGCTCAGTTTGAGCTCCACGACTGTCCTTCCATATATACTCCAAATCAAAGCAGAAACTGCATTTTCTTGTCCACAGCTGTTCTGCAGCTTTATTTCTGCTCCTCAGTGCACATGCTGCTCATGCCCTCACTTATCTGCACCCATGTGGGCTGTGTGGCTGGTCTGGGGCTGGCTTAATCCTGTCCTGTCCCTTCCCATAAAGCTGCTGCTCTGGCACCTGAAATACCTCCAGGCAGGTATTTCAAGGGGAAAGGAAGCAGTGGATACAAGGTAATCTTCTCTGGGAATTGGTGTTATCCCCATTTGGCAGCCTAGGGACAGACAACCTTCAGCTCTTGTTTTACAGGAAGTGGGCACCAGTTTTCTCTCAACCTTCACAGAATCATAGAATGGCTTAGGTTGGAAGGACCTTTAAAGGCCATCTAGTCCAAGCCCCCTTCAATGAGCAGGGACATCTTCTAATAGATCAGGTTCCTCAGAGACCTGTCCAATCTGACCTTAAATGTTTCCAGAAGTGGGGCATCTACCACCTCTCTGGGCAACCTGTGCCAGTGTTTCACCACCCTCATTGCAGAAAAAAAAAAAAAAAAAAGCCAAAAAGAAAAAAAACAACCCAAAAAACCTCTCATGTCTAGCTTAAATCTGGCCTCTTATAATTTAAAGCCATTACCCCTTCTCCTATCACTGCAAGTCTGCATCCAGGGGATTTGGATTAAATCCCTTGAATTTTTGCTCTTCAGCTCTAGCTTTGAAGTATTTTTGCTGCTGGGTCTGATGATGTTTGGAAGAAAGAAGATTCCCCCTCCCCAATCCCATCTAGGTTAATTAGGGAACTGCAGCAAGGCTCCAGGGTCCAAGCCATGATCAGAAATGACAATCCCAGTACATGCTGCCCCATGGGATTTGGTAGGTGTGGAGAAGGGCGAGTTCCAGGTCTACTTAAATTGCTTTTTGGTAGCCATGAATGCAGACCTTGCCTTGTTTTTTGGATACAGGCACTGCGCCCAGTGGCCTCAAGAAGCAAGTCCTCTAAGCATGACACAAGAAATAACTGGTCTTTTTTTCCTAAAGTTATCTTTCTATGTCTTTTTATGTTGCAAGGATATCCTGTAATTTTTACTTCCCAACCAGCACAAAAGAAATGATGGATTAGCGCAGAAGTATGCGAGCATCTTTCTTCTTTTCAATAGGAGGAACAAATTAAAGCTGACAGTTCCCTGGAACCAGTGCAACACATGAAGTAGTCACAATAATTCATTTTATCTTCCAGTCTTTTTAGAGCATCAGAAACTCTCTGGTCTCTGATGCCTCTAGTAAGCTGACCTTGGCTGGCAGAGCCAACCACCTCATTACTGCTGTCCCACTGCTCACAGCCTGCCCTCTCTCCGGCCCTCAAACAGCCTGATTAGCTGCAGCAGCAGCTATTACTTTCCAGGTTGTGCAGCCTGCTGGTAACCCTTCAGTAATACCAGAACTGCTCAAATAATCCCTTCTAAAATCAGCCTTTTTTTTTTTTTTTTAATTCAAAAATCTCATCTAGCTGCAGCACCCAGAGATTTGTCTTAGATTATTTTATCCTGAAAAGCCTAATCAACAGGAAAACTTCTAGTCATCCATTAACTCCAAAAAGCAGTTGCAATAGAGAAAATCAATCTGATCATCACTGAGGTTCTGGTTTTACCTTCTGCTTTTACCTCTAAAAAACACCAGTCTAGACCAACCCTATCTTTTACTATTTAGACATTTCCATTTGCGTTGACCAAAGGAACTCCTTTTCAGTGAAATCTGTAGGAGATAGGTAAATAAGAATCTGTAACTAGTGGCAGGAGGTTTGTGCATGGTTTGACCATGCAAGGTTGAACACCAGAGCTTTCGTTCTCTTTCCCCAAATTAACATCTTGCTGTCTGAACAGCCAAAACTGCTTAATTTGTGCCTCAGTGAGGTGTCTTTCTTCAGATTTGTCTTCCATCTGCTAGAAGACTGAATCTGAACAGATGAAAAACATTTTTGCTTGTAGCAAATGCACCCCTTGAGGATGCCTTAGAAGCCTTGAGGATCAGGGTTTGTGCTTGGAGTTGAGGTGGTGACACTGGTCTGTGATACTGCTGCAGGTAGGTAGGGCAGACAGTGTAGCTCTGTATTCAAAGTCTGATAGGCATAGTCTTGTGTAACATGAAGGAAAATGCCTTTTCTGTAATTAAGCAGCTTAACATCTTCTGTTAGTATTTAATTTTAAAATGTTTGGTTTTAAAGCTTTTTAACTGTAGTACAGAAGTAGCAGTGTATGTTGCAGCTTTGTGCAATAACATCCCTGCATGTAGTCCTTGGCCAGTGATTCTGCTTGGGTATAGACACACCTTTTTCTCTGCTCACCCGTGCAAGCATTGCTGGATCATGGCAGCAACAGCTATCCCTATGCACTTTCCCAACCATACAGGCACATCAGTGGGTGATGATGCTGTTGCCAATGCTCAATTAAGTGTATAATGTGTTGCCCTACATGACTGACTGCCCTTTCCTTGTCTCATTCAGTACATCCACAAAAGTGTTCTGTTAGTTCAAAGAAGGACTTGGGTTTTCACAAAAAGGTGCTGGTGGCATTGGAAGCAGTTGGCTGTGAGGTGCTCTTTGATCCATGAGGCTTTTTCTCACATTGTGTGACACTTGCAGGCCACGTCTACTTAGATATGCACAAAGTCTTGTATATAAGAAGAGATGTTTGCTAAAATAAGCAGAGACAAATGTTTAGTGTATTAGATGTTCGGATTAATAAAGCCAGGAGCTGGAAGTGCTCACTGCAGTAACTCATCTGTGTTACACAAAACCAAACCAAAGCTATATTAATAATGCCAAGAATCAGCTGAGACCAGAGAATAATCAGCTTAAGATTCTGCCTGCATAAAATAAGGTTTTGCTTTCTTTGAAATCAGAGGGGGACGTTGTCATCATCTCTCCAGATGACAGCTGCACCACAAAGCCTTGTTCCATCATGCAGGTGCTGGACTGGAAATGCTTTCAATACATTTCATTTTCATGCCTTACACTGAAAACAGAAGTTCCCTGAAGGTTAGATGGCTTTTCATATGCAGGTATCCAGCAAAAGGTTGCTTTTTTCTCATTCTCTCCCAGCTCTACATTTAGAAAGAAAATAATCTTCCATCCTAATAGAGAAGGTGGCAGCACTGGATCCAGTGTAAAAGCTCCTATCTTAAACTGAACCTGTACACAGAGTTCCTCCAGGCACTATATTTCTTGTAGGCATGTCATGCTGCCACCAGCTGAGGAAGACAATTGCCTTCATTGGCAAAAGGGCAAAACAGTTTTCTGTCCTCATGAAAAGCTGTGATATCCTCCTTTTTCTATATCCTTAATGATGGTCTGTTAATATGACATGAATTGGAAAATGCAGAAATCAACAGAGAAGGAAAGGAGAAAGGAAGGGCAGCAGAGGACATGCTACGGGGTCATTCCTCAAATCTTGTCATTAGCCTGCAATGGCCTCAGTAAGTCTTTCTTTTGAATGGCATACTGTGGAATAGCAGGGTTGTGCCAAGATGCGCTGCTTTAATTTGTGCAATGAAAAGTTACACAAGATAATTACCTTGTAGTTCAGTGACAAAAAGAGCTGGCAAATCTTTTCGGTTCATGCTCAGTTTATCTGTAATGTCTCTGTGTCTCAAAAACTCAAATGGTAACTAATCCTATAGCATATCTGGAGCATATAGCATTTTAAACTCAGGATTTGGGTTTTTTTTAATGTCCACTACAAATTAAATTTACCAATTAACCCTGACTAGGTCTATCTGCTGTAGATTTAAGGGTTTCATCAGGTTTGCATTGGCTTTGTCTGTGACAGTAAACTTGTATCCTGTGCCCTCAAGAGGTTTTTAAAGTTTAAAATATCCAAGAGAATAATAAACTCTGCTGTAACTTTAAATAACATTTCTGAAAGTTATATATGTAAGAAGTTTTGAATTTGAAAAGGAACTGAAGCCAAGAGAGTTGCATCAGAGCAGACAGCCGTTCTTGGTTGTGCATGGACAATGTTCAACTACTTGATATACTGAAAGAGAGCTTCAGACAGATGCTATAGCCAAATGTAAATGAAGTAACACTGGACTTTTATGGCAATGCTCTTTAAGTGGCCACACTTGTAAGGTGTCAAAAAGATTAAGTAAATCCATTTCTGCAATGCTCGTGTCTGGGAGAAGAATATCCAGCTTTAAAGATCTTCATCCTAGGACATGTAACGGTGTATCTTCAGCAGTATTTTAGTGAGCAGTGTGCCATTACGACACTCCTGGAAATAGAACGATCATATAAACATCCACAGAGCTTTAAGTCACCCTAATCCCCTGTATTTAAAGAGGAGCAGCAAAGTGTTTGTATCTCATTAGTGGCTGAAAGGATTTGACAACAATGATGTTTTACTTTCCTTTCAGGGATGAAAATCCTGTCTTACTTGTTTAATTTAGCTCACTCATGCTTATATTAGAGTGTACCTGGAGTGGATACTGAGAACAGCTAGTTTGTCTGTCTTGGCTGAGGCAAAACAAATAATTTCTAGAGCAGCCCACTGGTTACCCAAACCATCCTGCATGTATTTACTTGCATTTACTTTTCTGCAGATGCAAAGAAGTGGTATCCTCAGCTTGCTGTCCTTGCCCATGTTGCTATCATCTGCATTAAATGAGGGTTGTAAGCAGAAAAAATATTGGTGCAAAGTAATTGAAGAAATCAGTGTTCTGCAGGACAACTTTGCTAGCCATTGCTTTTTTCTCCTGTCATGGAGGAGATTTTTATATTCATTCCTTGCACAGTCTGAGAAAGTGAAGCTATATGTGCTGCTTACACTTGACGTGCAAATTTAGGTCACTGCTCAGATTCATTGTGGATTTTGCCAAAGGTCTCCCACTGGAGTTGCATTTATTGACATCAGGGCTGACTTAGCCCACTTGTGCTCAGATGTTACTCCTTGGCTTGCCCTGGTTGGTCAGTAAGGGTCAGGGGAGACCACCCACAGCACTCATGGCCTCCCCTAACATTAATGCTTGCCAAAACGGGCAATAAATTTGTCAGCTTTTGTGGTCTGAGCTAAGAAATTAAAATTCCACCCAACATCTGTGGTCAACCAGGCAAATGCTGAAAGAGGTAGAGAAGTAGCCAGGCTGCTCCTAGATGGAGGAGTTCCTACCTGTTTTGCATCCTGCTAGTCTTACTACTGCTCACAAGATTGCTCCTAGTGGTTTATCTCCTGTTGCAGGGATAGATAACAGAGCTGCCCAAAGTCTTGCACCTTTATTACTGTGCAGCACTGCCAGAATGACACTGTGGTTAGATGTGTGCTCAGGCTGCTCGCACTGAACCGCTTCTTTGGGATTTAAAGCATGTGAGGATTGTTCTCAGCTGGGTTTCAGAAGTGCTTTTTCTTTAGATTATTTGCCAGCGCATGAACAGTAGTGGGACTTAGTTTTTAATTAAATCTTACATTGACATAAAGAATTATCAGTGATGAGTAGAATTGGAGTTGACTTCTAATCAAAGATAATTCTGCATACTGGGGTGGGTTTGAGATGAATGAATGTCAAATGTAATTAGATGGTCAGATTCTGATCCCTCAGCCATGCTCATAAGTACAGTTATAGACCAAATTTTGCTTATTTATGCTAATGCCAGCTGAATATGATTGCCCTGTGTCTCTAATGCTCTAGGGGGCAAGATTAGGGCGCGCTCTCTGTGGGCTCCTGCGCATGCTCACCCCAGCCACCAGTGTGAAATAAAATGTTGTAACAAAAAAAAAAAAAAAAAAGAGGTCAGCTGCCACAAACCCATCTGTTGTGTGCAGAGCCATTTAGGATCAAATTTGTTTTCCTTGGATTTATTACAGTGAAATAACTCATTTGCATTTCCCTCTCCTTAGGTTTTCAGCTATACCAAGGGGAAGGTGCAGTGTAGGTCTTTCTCTGAGGGGAGGTTAAACAGAGGCTCCCTGGCAACAAAAATAGAGAAACAGAGACATTGCACTGATGAAGGAGTAGCTGCAAAAAGGGGAGGAAGAAAGCTAACTGTGGTATGAGACAAAAAGCTGCTTTCACCTTAGCCACTGCTGTTTCTTATTCTTATTTCTGTGTTCTAGTGAGGTGATGAGAATTAGAGCCAAAGGCATGTTTTACAATAGAAATAAAATTAACTTAAAAGTCCTCACACTGACTGTGGTATCTAGACTGGTGTGAGAGATGACTTACTGAATTTATGGAGCTATATTGCAGTGGGAGCATCAGCTAACAGGTTCTATGCATTTACAGTCATATCTACTTTACTATTTTGCTCTTGACCTGGATTGTTAGCTTTTTCCTTACTGTTAATATTGCTCTTTGGTTTATATACATCATCCAGTTTGGGTAGGAGGAGCAGAACAAACAACATGGGCTGTTCCAGATGGTAGACAATTTGTATTTCTGCTCAGGGTGTCTAGTGATGAGCTAGCAAATACTGTAGCATTTGAATTGAAAATGCCCTTACATGCAACATTAAAAATGTTCTTAGAGAAATGAGACCATAAACTACAAGCCTTGCTATTAATCTTTTTCCTAAGGCTTGATACTCTTTGAAACAAAAGCTGAAATTTGGTACTAAAATACTACATTTTCATTTATTAGAAACAGGTAATGGTACCTTGTGCTCACTTGCAGGGTTTTCTGCGTGAAAAAGTAAAGCTCCCAGCTACGGGCTTAAGAGCTATAAAAGATGCATCCGTTGCATAAACATTACTTTGTGCATTGTAAAAACTGAATCCACCCAAACTGAAGGTACTGAAATCCAGCTAATGATATAATGACTGTAGGTGTCCCTGAGGGACATAAAGTCATCCATGAGAAGTGTGCTCAAGCCTTCAGAGAGATCCTGCTGGATAATCAGTGCTGAGGCTGTCCATGGTGGGGAATTGACCACCTCAGCAAGAGCAAGATGAGCTGCAGTGGGTTAAGCCAAGATCCTTGTTGCTGGAGGAGATGGGACAGAAGTTTCCCTTCCTGTGCTGTGGCTACCAATGGCTTTGGTGCCCACCCAAGCGTGTCCCATGTGCTCCCACAAGTGTCTTTTGAAGAGGGGGCTCCATCTCAGCTGCATCTCCTCCTCTGTGCAGCACTGCTGTCAGCAGCCTCGTGAGTGAGCCCACGTGGCTCTTCCTGTACGCTAAAATTAACGTCTGGGGCTCACGGATGCACTGGCCTTTCACCGGCTGATGTAGGCTTGGGAAGTGCGCCTGTCAGTGTAGCCATATGTTACTATTTAGGAGTATCTCTAAGCCTTGGACTTCAGGGGAACAAATGCACATGATTTTTATTCTGGCAACCAAGAATAGTCCTTCAGATGGAGCTCACATGTCTGTAGAGCTCTAGGAAATGCTGCCCTGCACAAGGGAGGAGCAGCCCAATCACTGGGAGCATAAAATATGCCATGAAGTTTGTGATTTGTGTCATTGATTGAACAACAGAAGACACCTTTCTACAGGTGTTTCCAGGAGTCCCCACCCCACAGAAATCTTCCTAACACATACAGAAATTATGAACCTGCTCATTTATGCCTAAGAGTTTTTGTCCTGAAAGTGTAAAAACTCTTATGCAATAATTAAATTTCTTGTGAAAGTTTTTATAATGCTCCTGAGCACTCTTACCTACATATCACTGTCAAATTTTTGTATTGAAAAACCCAAAAGGATATCTACTTTCCCATCCAAGATGCATACCTCTGTACCTTCTAGGAGCCTGGGGAACATGTAAATCATAAATTCCAGGTGGTTATTTCGGCTACTGGCCATGCTGGCCTTGTATTGCCAAAGTGATTCAGCTAAATCAGAAGGAAGAAGCTGAAAAATAAATATTAAAATTTTCTAGACTTAGGCTTCAAAAGCAAGCAGCATAAGCTGAGGGTGCACTGAATGAGCTTGGCACTGAACTGAGCATGTGTAAGCTCAGAATTGCACCCTGCTCTTTGGGCTTATGAAAGAATTGGCTGGTTGGGAGGAAGACATGACTTCTAGGGCATAACAGTTCTTCCCTTATTGTGGTTGTCTTTTGGAGAGATGCATGGTCCTAAATGTCATCTCATAGCATTTAGAAGTTTTTGCCTTTGTAGGCTAGCCAGCCCAATAAGCAAACTGTAGGCCTTGGCATAGATGAGAGAGGAAAATGTTCTTTTCTTTCATTAGTCATGAAGATATCAGCTCATTTGTCAGACATACCCCAGGTTTGCAGGTAAGAAATGTTCCCAGCATGGCAAACAGAATCAGTTGCCTTTTGTAGCCATCCACTTATATCAGTTAATGGACCCCCTCAACTCACCTTAACCTAAATAATTATCACTTAATTTTTAACAGACAGCCTATGGACCATCATAGATCAATAAAAGAATCAACATACAAACCATCTCACTGTAGGGATTACCTCTCCTTAGATCCAGGACAGACCTTGAACCATGTGTCACACAAGAAAATAATATGGGAAAAAAATACTATCAAATCAATATTATCAGTCCTACTTCACATTCCCATTTAATCAGTGATTATACATAATCCCAAAGTGTCCTCAAAGCTCAGATGCAGACAGCTCCCTAACGCCTTACAGTGAATTCTAGACCTGGAGCCATCACTGTAGTTGCTACAAGGAGAAAACAGGAGGAATTAAGAGCACCATCACCACTGTATATTGTAGCTTTACATGATTGCTAACACATGTCTAACAAAACTAACTTCCCCTCAAGTGGTAAGCAAAAAATACCATCTCCAAACAGGCCATGGGGAAGAAGCAAAGAAAAAAGGACTGTGCAAAAGTCAGACTAGATTTAGCAAATGTGTTTCTGTCTGAATTTCCCCTCTTAGCTTGAATCAAAGTCCACACTGTTTATCAAATATTTTGGCACTGTAGGAGGTAGAGGTCCCTGCTGAGGTTGATAAAGAGAGGACAGCCCTGTGGAAGTGATTGTCCCTTCCCCACTCATTAGCTCAGGCTCAGCTGTTTCCCCATTTCCAGACTGAAAGGAGAGCTGAGAGAGGGGACTTTTATTTCCCTGGGGACAGAGACATCATCAATTATCTGCCATTCTCTGCTGCAAGCTGTCAGTGAATAGGGCAGAGGAGTACTGATAGGATTTCACCTTCTCCCTTGACTCACTGATGGGCTCATCATTCAACAGCTGTGCACTTAGCATGGGCAGTACTAATTATATTAATTATACTTCTTACACTTCTACACAGACCCTGCTTATATTAGCAGTAAGGAGACTGGGGTTTTTTTTAGTTTTTTTTAAATGAAACATCCTTGGTTCATTAACTATATAGATTTAAAAGTGTAAGTGTAGTCATATCCGCTGCTGAAGTGGATCTCTCAAATCACAGAAGCATTTAATATCATTTTAGATGTGCAACTTGCATTACACTGGGAGCAAGATTTATACTGCATGTAGAAGACGGTACCATTACATCACATAACTGCTAAATGTGGACTGAGAAACGCGATCGCTCCCTTGGCATAGCACCAGAATCCCCCTAGCAGTGTCTGGTTATGGGGATACCCGTCAGGCCAGTAAGAGATCTGGGTGAGCCTCATGGGCTGAGCCTTACTGAAATTGTACTAGCAACTGCATTCATGCATATCATCAGGATACTGCTATATTATTAAATTCAGAGGTAGGTTTATGTAGTTGATAGCAGAGAGACCTGTGAGTGGTTTAAGAGGCAGGAAAAGAAACCGCTCTCAACAAAGGATACCACAACAACATGACAGATACTCATCACTCAAAGTGTATTTGTGGGTTGGGTATCATTAATAATCCATCAATGCAGTGCCCATATGCAGCCATTGTCTCTGCAAATCTGGGCCAAGGGGCTGATGCAGAGTCTGCAGTTTTCTTAGGTTGGTTGGGAGTGTCTGAGGTGTCATATTATGAATATTAGTTTAAATTTTAAGTACAGATGGTGTTTGTACAATAGAGTCAACCTGTAACCTGACCAGTGGAAAATAACTGAACAGAACTGGGAGATTTCACCAGTTCTGACTCTGTTACCCCCTTTTATCACAGCTTTCTTCTGTACAGAAATTAAACATACATTATTCACCAAGATTATATATAATATATAGGGAGAGGCCACAAGCCTATCTGGGCTCTGAGTTCTGACCATTTTATGCAAAAGCAAAGCAAAAGTAGCTCCAGGCAGGTCTTCAATTTGCATTTCAATTGCATTTCTTTCACATTTTTTCTGTATCTTGGGGAAAGTCTTAGCTACTAAAGCCTTTCAAAGCCATCGGAGTGCTTGAGCAAAATAAAGAAAATAAATAAGTACATTCCTTTTCCAAGAATATTTATTTTTTAAGTTTGCCCAAAGGAAAAGAAAACCAAAACAGTTCCAGTGTTTCTGCACAGTCAGATCTGGACACTAAGATTCTGTTCAGAGTGAAAGTCATTCATATTCTGTGCATATTAATAGAGAATCATGCAGAAGATCATGCATTTTCACAACAGTTTTGAATCTAAAGCCCTTGACTTTTCATAGCCAATGTGGTTGCAATTAGCACCCAACTTCAAGTTTTGTTTTCTCTCTCTTATTTTTTGGGGAATGGTTGGTGTTTGTGCAGCTAAATCTCTTCTGACTGTCAGGGTTGTTTAGCTCCTCCTAGATGTCCAGATGTTGTCAGGGTGTCTGTGTTAATCATCCTGCCAAGCAATGCAAGTGCTGAACACTTGCAAGGGATTTTCTGCTCCTTGGTTCTCTGGACCTGATTTTTAATGCAAATCCTTGTATGAGAGCATGCAGATTGCAGCCTAATTGTCTAAAGGTTATTTGCAAACCCGAAGGGAACTTGCTTTGCAGACCCCAGAGTACTGTGGTGGGTGGTTTCCGCTCGGTCTCTCAGGAGGTGGCTCTCTGTGGAGTTTGAGCTGTTAGGCATAAGCTGGCACAGGGGAACTCTGTACCATCTACAGGGTTGTGAGGTTTGACCCTGGAAGCTGCAAAATGTCTTCTAGCAAGTGCTGTGCCAGATATCAGCAAGCCTGAGCATAGCTCAGCCCTGCAGAGGTATGGATGTAGGGGTGAGTACAGAGCCAAATTTGGCCTCTCACTGACCAAAGACTCAAGTACCTCCAGCTGTGGCTGGAGCATGTTTATCTCTGTGTGAGTTAGCCAAAGTGCATCCTCATTGTGGTATCTTCTGAGTTTGTTAGGAGCAGCTGTGCAGAGCCTCTCTACTCCTCTACCCTCTCCCCTAACCGTGGGTTTCTGCCTAATACAGGTGCTCATGGTCTGCCTGAGAGCAACTTCTCTGTCCCAGGGGTTTATCCTTGCTGTGGTTAAACTCTCTGAGCCCTGAGCTGGGTGAGCTGCACCTGGGCTAGGCCAGGGACACCATGTGGTGTCTCTGAGGCTCTTCAGTCATGGGGGCAGTCCTCATCTCCAAAACAGGAAGATGTACTCTGGTTGGGTTGTGCAATAGAGAAAATGTCTCATTAGCAGTAGTGCTGGCAATCCTGGGACTGGAAGAAATATTTCTGGCAGAAATCTTGCAGAAATATTCCTGAAAAAGTAGCTCCTTGGGCAGTGCAGTCTCCTCCAAAGAGAAGCAGTAGTTCACCATGGCACCTACTACCACCCCAAAGAGTATTTGCCTAGCTTAATGCTGCAAATTAAATATAACTGAACAGTGCACAATGTTTCCCCACATATTTGCTTTCTGCAGTGAATGTTTGCCATGCAAGCAGCACGTAGCTCTGGTGCTTATCATTAATAAATATGTTCAGTTGTGAAGGCTTACAATGTAGATATCTGGCTTTCACAAATGGCTGGTTTTTTGGGCACTTGCAATCATTCCTGCTCTGTGGGGATGAGAGAGGGGTTTAGACTTGCTGTCACCCCCTCAGCCCTGTAGGTCAGAGTTTCACAGAACATCAGCTCTGCTGCCTGCAGGCAGCTCCAGTCCCTGCCATGCCATCCTGCTTCATTACCAATCTCATCCCTCAGCCCAGCTACTGGAGTGAAATGAACTGAGGGCATGGGGCAGACTGGGTCCAGCTTTTAAAATAGATGGAAAAAAACTGTTAAAACTCCTCTTTTTCATTCTCTGTCAGGTTATTTTTAAGCTGGCCTAGTTTCTCAGTCCGTTTCACAGCACGCTGGTGTCATCAGCTGAGCTGACATGGCAGGAAGAATGGAGGTGGTGAGAGGATGGGTCCTGCAGGATGAGGGAGCCATGTCTGGCAGTACCCACTGACCAGCTCCTTCTCCAGCATCCCCGTTTTCCTCCTTCTCCCTGCCCTGCTGTGTTGGCCGTGGTGCTCCTCACACCTCAGTGGGGCATCCTTCTTGCCAGAGCAGCACAAAACCATGCCAGCAGAAAAATCAATTTAATTGTCTGCCAAGGGCAGAGACAAGAAAAAACAGTGGATTAAGGAGAAAAGGAAGATAAAGGCATCCCCCTTTTCCCTTGTGGCAGCAAACAGAGCTGCTGTGAGCCGTAGCACTTCTCTGCTGTTTATTTGTGGATGGATTGAAATCATCCTAGTTTAGTGCAGATGCCAAGCTGGGCATTGGAAATGAGCACACAGAGGGCAAGGGCTTCCTCCCTGCTGAGGCCCCCTGGACACATGAAATGCAGAGCATACAGTGCCTGGAGCTTGTTTCCTCCTCTCTCTTCACAGTGGAGGGCATCCCTCTCATCACAGCTTGTCATGGCTGCACATGCACCCACTGTGTCTTCCTTCTCAGCAGCCCCTGGGCTGAACAGTCATGGCATCAAGGATCAAACGGGAGCTGCAGGGCGTTCATGATGTATCAATCCTTTTTAAAATGATTGTTCTATATAATCACACTTTGCAGTGATGGTAAGTGCCTCCTAGGAGCTCTGCCCACTCCCATAATAATTCCCAGGACAGATGGGGACACTGGGGCTGGGGGTGAAGCATGTCAGGTTTGATAGAAATCTCTAGTCCCATATCCAGCCCCTCTTTGTGTCTCTGGTACATTTTCCATAGACCCTGGGCTGGAAGTTAGAAGTTAAAATAGGACTGTTTTGGTTTTGAGTGGGAATGATTTAGAAATGCAAACAGGTTTGTGCCCTGGCTTGGAGCCCCTTGTGGGGTTCAGGTACCCCTGAATGTCATGGATGGACACCAGGCTCTCTGGCCTCACTGCCTGCCTTTTACCATGACTCCATCCTCACTGACATGCTTTCTGTTGTCTTTCAGGAATATCTCCGAGGCTCCCTGACATCATGTCAATAGGATCACATTCATTTTCCCCAGGAGGTCCTAATGGGATTATTAGAAGCCAGTCCTTCGCTGGCTTCAGCGGGCTTCAGGAAAGACGGTCCAGGCAAGTGCCCTTGCTCTCTAAGGGGAATTTCAAAATCAGGCTGGGAGGGAGTCCTGGGCTTTAGGGGATGAAGGGGGAAAGGAGGTGAGAGAGGACTTCTTTCTCTCTGACTCTCTGCCAAATAGTGTCCTAGGGTAAAATATCTCTATATTGTTTGTATATCTAAGCTGTTACCCTCTGCCTGTTTGCCTCTCCTCTGTTAATGCAGAGCTTCCTCACATGTCTCAGAGCTGTGAGAGAATTTCAGAGAATCATTTTAACTTATGCAGTGATCTTTTCAACATGTGAAATGTGCATGGACACTTCATGATACACTTGCCATCACTTTCTGTTTAAGACTACTGCTGCCTAAAAGACAGTTTTCTCATTGCTGCACCACTATAAATTCAAAATAAAGATGTTTCCCTAAGTTGTGGAGCCTTTCTGTGCACTGCCCCTTAGCTAGACAGGACTTAGAGCTTTGAGTCAGGCATACCCAAGCCATCCAGTCCCAGGTGCTCCCAGAGGCTACTTTACAATTGATTTTAACTTTTGTAGTCTCCGAGTGCCAGACCACCAGTTAGCAGTTGAGGAGTAACAGCAGGCAAAGGATTGCTTCCCACTGTCACTGCCCTACCTGCCAGCAGAGTCCCCAGAGGGGCACCTGTATGCACAACTGTCCTCCCTTTGCCGTACACTCCATACTCAAGATCAGTGATGCTATTCTCCAGAAACTCTCTTAATCAAATCCCAATCTTCCTTAATGACCCGCAGCCTTTACACCTGAGATTAACTGGGCTCCCCTTTCTTTTCTGGTTGTAGCTTAGCTCTCTCATGGGTTCTCTAATGTGAGTTAGGACAGACAGACATAGTATAAGACAGAGAAATGTCTGATGAGCCTCAGACTTGGCCTTGCATTTCCAGACAAGCATTTATGTCTGGGGAAGCACATATCCCAGGCTGCTCAGATTCTTAACCTGTAAAGAAATGAAGTCCTTTAACTGGCAGGCAGAGAAGCAGATTCATTTTTGCTAGCAAAGATAATATCTATCAGAAGATTTCTTCAAGCTACACTCCTTTGAGATTTCTATGATTTATAGGGATTTCTTCTTCTTTGATGTTCATTTTGCAGGTGTAACTCCTTTATTGAAAATTCCTCTGCGCTCAAGAAGCCCCAAGCAAAGGTGAAGAAAATGCACAATTTGGGCCATAAGAGCAGCACCACGCCCAAAGAACCTCAGCCCAAAAGGATGGAAGAGGTGTACCGAGCCCTAAAGAGTGGCCTGGAGTAAGAGTTTTTATCCTGTTTGTTGATTGAAGCTTTCTGTGACATTTTAGAGCCTAGAGAAATAAGAACAGGGATCCTTCCTCATAAGAGATGAACATATACCTCCTGAGGTGTGGATTGTGACACTTAGTATCTAAAATATTTGTACGGGAAACAGGAATGCAGGTGGCAGAATCCCATTTCCATTCAGATTTTGAGAAAAGCTCCCAAAATCTAGGACTTCAACATCAGATTTTTTTTTTTCACTCCGAGTTTCCTAGAGTCCTATCAAAGGCTTGTATTGCCTTTCAGATAACATCCCAGATGATAACAGGGCTTTTATCAGCCAGATACAGGCGCAGAGACTGAAAGGCACCAGCCGATAAACTAAGCAGCAGATTAGCTTACTTGAAACTGGTAGTTCAGTGTAAAGAGAACACCAAGCTCTTACACAGAGTTAAATAAGTGGGCTCCTATTTATTCCCAAAAAGGCAGCAGGGAGCTGCTTTTAGGACAGATCAACGCTAATGAGTTTTTGTCTGTAAACACATCCAGTGAGGAAAAGCCATTTGTCAGGCAGATTTTCTTTTAGGATGGTCATCAGCCAGCTTGGTATGTGCTGCAGTGCTCACACATCATTCTCTGGTTTGTGTTTGCAGTGAGTATCTGGAAGTTCACCAGACAGAGCTGGATAAGCTGACAACTCAGTTGAAGGACATGAAAAGAAACTCACGCCTGGTACGTGCCATGCTATTTCATCGTGTAGATGCACAGTGGCCTTCATGAGGTGCTGGAGCAGCCAAGGGATGGGTGTGGGATACAGGGCATTTGCACTGATGCTCTTCTTCCCTTCTAGCCATGGTCTTGTTTGTGATTTCTCTTGAGTGGCAAACACTGCTTTCTCATGGTGCTGTTGTGTTGCAAAATTAATCAGTTTCATGTTCTCTGTTGCAGGGAGTCCTGTACGATTTAGATAAGGTATGCTGCTCTCTTTAACTCTCATTTTGCAAGGAAGTATCAATATCCATACAGTGTTCACAGAAACCTTTCTCAGAGGGATCTGCTAGCCATGCCAACACCTGCATTTTCAAAGGAAGAAGTCCCACTCCCCTTCTCTTCCCAGGGGCACTGTTATTGCCCACTAATGCAGCATCAGACAGTGTGCTCACTAATCTGGCATCAAACATATCCCACCAACCCTTTTACTGAGGTCTGCTAGGTCAAACTGGCTCTGGGATGGGCACAGACAGAGAGACAGAACCCTGCCAGGCAAGGAAGGAAGGAGGCAGAGGAGAGGCTTCCTTTTTATGTTAGCTGACAGCCATTAAATCCTATTCCTTGTGCAAATTCTCTCAGCCAACTCCAATCAGATGGGGGCTGATAGAGGTGCACCAGGGGGCTAGGGGGATCCAGGGCAAGCCCCAGTTCATTCCTTCTCCTGCCAGTTCTGAAGAAAGAAAAATTGAAAATATATTTTCACTGCAGAAAAATTTGGGTGAAAAAAAAAGCTTTCAAAAATGTTTCCTGAACAAGTCTGACTTTTTTTTTTTTTTTTCCGGTCAAAATGCCAAGATTAGTTTATTCTCAAAACCAGCTTGCTAAGGAAGACAATGGATCTTGAAATGCAAAACCTGATTATTATTTTTTACAGGATTTCAAAATACTGAAAATATTATTTTTTAACCTAAAAAAAGCTCTGCTTTGTTTGTTTGTTTGTTTGTTTTAATAATAATTAGAAAAACTTAGAGAAATCCCATCAAATAAAAATTATTATTTTATTTAAAAATACACATTAGGTAAAGAAGTGAAGTGGCTCCATTGTCAGCAATAGTTTAATAGTATAGGGTGGGACAACTGATTCTGGATTCATGGTCAAAGAAATCCTGTATGTTTTGAGGTGGAGTATCTCAGATCCATGGGGACTAGCAAATCTAGCATGGCAGTGTCTTGCTAATTTATTTAAAGTTGCCTCACCCTCTGCCTTTTCCTTTATTTCAGCAAATCAAAGCGGTTGAGAGATACATGAGAAGGCTGGAGTTCCACATTAGCAAGGTAATGAGCTCTCTCCTATCATCTTTCTTCTACATCTATTCCTGTATTATTGAGGAAACAAACCCTTGGCCTCCTGCTACCCCTTTGTGCTGGGGAGGCCGCTCCCAGATTTGCTGGTTTTTCCATGATAGGCTGGTGGTCAGAGCCAAAGAAAGGGTTTCCACATAGACCCCAAGGTCCAGCCATGCCCCAAGACACTCCCACATGCTTTTAAGTACAGAGAGAACATAGGGTTGGAGACTTGCTGGGGAAAATCTATCTCTCAGCATGCTTAATGTCAGACTTTAGGTAGAAAGAGAGTTGCATCTGAAAGCAATTTAATTCAGCAGTTATCTCTAGCACACACAGCAGCTAGTTTGGATTTATTCCTGGATTTCACTGCAAATGCTTTTGCTGCGTGATTTGGGGCCCACATCCACTTAAAAGCATCGGTGAGAATATTGGTGGAGGTACTTGTGATTTACACTAATATGTTTTAGAGCTGGATAAAATCCATGGCGTGTATTCTCTTACTTATAAACATATCTAGTGATTAGTTGCTTTTTTGAGCCTGACAAAGGAGGGAATTATTTTTGACGCATGAAATGTCTTTTAAGAGTCTTTTGAAAAGCATTTGCACAGCTTCAAGTCCTCTAATTACGACAACCTATCCAAACCTTTTAATTTCAGTCCTCTTTTACTCTTGGAGCTGAAAATAAAAATATAAATCATGAGGCGATAGACTGAGATTTTTTTCCCCAAGCCACCTACTCCCTTGCTGGCAACATGAATGGCAAAAATTAGTACTTAAGGAACATTTCCATTCAAATCCTTCCCACTTCAGCCTGCTCAGAGCTAATGGTTTCTGGGTTTATAATAAGAGTGAAAATTACCAAACGCAAGAGGTAGCGCTGGTCAGTGTTACTCAGGCTTGCCAACTCCATGAGTTCACTCTCTGTAACCCACGGCAACAGAGACAAAAGGATCTGAGTGTGTGGCATTAAAGCCCACAGGCTTGGGCAGGTGGAGAAACATCTTCATTTCTAATGATAGAGAAGGTTTTTTTCAGCAGTATTTAATCAGGGACACAGAGATGCCTTTGTCTTTTACCTGCCACTGCTCTGTAAAGGAAACAAAACAGGGAAAACGGGGTGCACAACAGCAGATCCCACATACCTGGGGAGCAGATGAGCATGTCCTAGCCACACTCACATGGGCAGGAGCAGGATATCAATCCCAGACCAAGGCTCCACTCCGATGTCAGATGTAAATACCAAGTGACTGCTATTTATAGTGGCTGCAAGAGAAGCAGGAGTGAGTATGAGTGCAGAAAGCTTTTCTCGTAACTTCAAAATGGCAAAATCCTCCCTGTGTCTTCATTACCTTACACTGAACTCTTTCACTTTGCAAAACATTCTCTGTTTTGGGTGGGTAGGGTGCCCTCAGATCAGAGTCTTCAGCCACCAGTTACCCAAGATAGCCTTGTAAAAATTGACCCAAGGCTTTGAAGCCATCAGGAAGACAAGTCCTGTTCCAAACAAATCAGCAACAGCACTTTTTGTTAGATGTTAAGCAGCCTTGGAAAATGGGATTTGGAACATGCCTGGATTGTCTTATCAGGCTCATCTCTAATGCAGCACACAAAGTCACAGACTGATGAAGCCAAGGTGCTGGATGCTTTCATTGAGAGAAATTCTGCCATGAAAATCCATTACTGAGCAGGAGCACTGTGGGACACAGAGTGACCTCTTGATTTCAGAGATAACAGTGGAAAGAGTTATTTTAGGTAAAACCTAAATACCATCCTGTTTTAGGAGGGATGTTAGAAGCAGAAAGAAGAGACAGCTTCTTCCATTCCTGTTCTTCTCCTCACCCTGATAGTAAGGTTAGAAAGCCCACATCTTCTGTATCTGACAGATTTAGTTTATGAAAATATAAACCACTCTATATAGCTGGTGTATACATGTGCATATATTACTCAGTTGGAGTAAGTGTATACATTCAGTACAGGGATTGGAGACAAAAGGGAATCCAAAGCATAAGGCATGTAAATCCATTGCCCCTCTGAAGCTAGATCCAGGTGAGACTTCAGTGTGTGACTATGTTTTGCAAAGCTTCCAGAGCACTTACAGTATATTGGGTCCCTAAGTTATGTCAAAGGAGTGTAAGATGACTAGATGTAAATGTCTGGGGGGAAAGGGCGGGGGGGGATTCCAAATACTTTTTAACCTTGACATCAGCTGTTTGTAAGTTCTTTACTGGTGCTGATTCCTTGATTGACTCCCAGTTTCTGGAGGATGGACAGTAAGAGTTCAAAATATCACTCCCAGCTTCCAGTACTACCTATTAGTCAAATATTGCAACAGCCTTGATCCATGGCTGATGTTAGGGAACCAATTGCTGACCCTGTTAAATGTGCCATTTACCACTTCCAGTCTCAGTTGGCAGTGTGGGCATCGCAGTTGCCTTTTAAAGAGCTCTTCCACAGTGAGATGTTTGAGAAGCTGGCTGCATTCCTGCATCACTATTATGATGTGGAGAACATGAGTAGCAATGCTTAAGAGGCATGCAGAGCAAGCAGGTGAATTGCTGGCATCTACTGTAGTTCTATTGAGATTTTTACAGTGGAAGTTACTTTTATCTTGTGTTTCTTTTCCACAGACTGTAACACTATCACAGCTTCATTTCCTCAGCCCTTCCATTGGATATAACAGTTTGGCTGAGTTTTCTTTTAAGGCGAATGACTTCATTGTGTTGGTTTTATTTTGCTGGGTTTTCTGGTTTTTTTCAGTACACTTCCCTTGTTCTCACTAGGTGGATGAGCTTTATGAAGCCTATTGTATCCAAAGACGTCTCTGTGATGGTGCCAGCAAAATGAAGCAAGCTTTTGCAATGTCTCCTGCCAGCAAAGCAGCTCGAGAGAGTTTGACCGAAATCAACAGGAGCTACAAGGAGTACACAGAGGTACATCCTCATCAGTTCATTCTTTTCACTCTCACACTGTTTGAAAGCCATGGGAACTTGGCCACTAATTTCAGGGAGAGTTTCATCCAGATAGAAGAAATAAAAGCCAACTCAGCAAAGAAGTGTTAGTATTTGTTTTTCTTCTTTTCTACCTGATGACTGACAAAGACAGGTTACAGGGGCTCAAAGACAGGTTACAGGGGCTGTTATTTCTTGAAATAACAGTTTAGACTCTGTGAGAGCAGGGTTGTATCTAGGAACTGCAGCACAAAAACATAAATCTGCCCCAAACCTACTTAAACTCCAACTACCTCCTTCCCACCTGCAGATTTAGGGATAGCAAGTTGACTGGAAACCATGTGCCTACAGACATATGCTGCAGCCTATGTGTTGTATTTGCTGTGATCAAAATCTATTTTATTAAACTGACAGTAGATAATGAGCAACAGTCTAATAGTGTTGCAAACATTCCAGCACACAAACTGTGACAACCTTCCAAAACTTGAAGGAAGAACTGGAGAGGGTCTGATACCCAGTCTCTCTCAGTCTTCTTTCATAATGTAGTCCATGTTTCTTGAGAGATTAACTCATGCTGGGAGCCACTTTGGCATAGAGCTGCTGCTGTTGGCACGAGTCTTGGCTGGAGAGTACTAGAACAGTGAGCAGGTTATGCTCCAAGGGCCAAAGCTTCCCTTTTGCCATCAGGATTAGCAGCAGAGAAACACAGGGTTGCAGTGTCAAAAAAAGCAGGTATAGCTACCATTTTTTAGGGCCAGACCTAGCTAAACAAGAAGGATGGCTCTGAGCTTGGTTTTATAGCAAAATATCTTGAATCTATCCTTACAAACAGACTTTAAAAAAAAAAAATCTCAAAGAAGTTTTTCTGACCTTACTGTTCTCTTTTCCAAATCAGAACATGTGTACCATAGAAGCAGAGCTGGAAAACCTATTGGGGGAGTTTTGCATCAAGATGAAAGGTAAGTGCCTTTTCACCTTTCCCTTCTTTCTCAGAAACAGTAGCAGTTGCTGCACACATTGGTGAGGGAATTCAGACATGCTGTGTGACATGCATTTATGAGAGGTGGGGTTTCCCACCCCCCCAGTGCTGAGCCTTCAAACTCCTAATTTACACCCTTGCTCTAAACAGGAACCCCAATGCTTTCAGACTTTCTGAGATTCTGGTTTTTGTTTTATAGACTAATTACCTCCCACAAAGACTCCTCCCAACAGCCAAAGCAATTCAGTTTTGAAGGCTGCTGTAATTTTTCCCTCTATTTCAGTAATTCTTTGAGAAGGTGACTAGGAAATTATCTGAATTTCCATGGAGCTGAATTTGAAATTTAAAATAACTTCTTAATTTGACATCAGCTATTTCTAGCTCCTTGGCTTTTGCTAATTGTGACTAATACTATTTTTGACCAAATGTAAAAAAGCAAAGAGCTGGGGATAGTTTTCTTAGATAACTCTGTGATGACATTCACCTTTCCATTTTATTCCTTGTCTTTATGACAGGGAAGTTTATGGGTTTGAATACAATGGAATCAGTTGTACTTGAAGCCTCAATGGATCATCAGGTATTGCTAATGCTGTTATCTCTTTAAGACTCAATGTCTTAAAGAAGAGATAGGGAGAGGATATCTTTTTTTGGATCTTCAATCACTGGCGTGAGAATAGTTTTATAAAACAAAGTCAGCATCTAAAATTCATGAACTCTTAATTCTTCACTTGATATCTTGCCATTTAAAGCATCCACAGTATTGCTGGTGGAGTTTTGAGAGCTCACAAATGTCATACAAGGTTTTGATTCTGCCTGCCTTATCACAGTTGTTTCCTATGATTGCATTGCATAAGATTAGGATTAATCTTAGATTAAATTAAAATAGCTACTCTGCGCTCTCATATTAGAGAAAACAATTGCAGCAGATGTTGGAGTTCTCCTAGCTCCATCCCTCAGGTTTTAGATGAACACACAGAGACTGAGCCAGATATTTCTGTACCCACAGCAGAACCACAGTATGGACATGCTGAATGAAACAATGTCAAAGTGTATAAAGGGACTTTCCAGCTCCCTTGGAGATTTCTTTACTTGCTGTAAATGCAGTGCACAGTTGCTGACAGCAGGACATGTTGCAGAAGGTGTCACAGTGTCACAAATGTCTTGGCTGAAGAGGTCTGGCCCCTTCTCTTTTGGATGCCAAATCCTCTGGCAGAACTCAGGGGTTCTGGAGAAGGCAGGTACTGCACTCACATGTGGAAGCAGAGCACAAAGCACAAGCACCAGCTGCTTCTGAGCACAGTTTGCATCACGTAAAGAAGCCCAAATTAGAAAACAGCAAAGAGAAATGCTGTATTAAGTGTTCTCTAATTAGGGCATCTGAGATTTCTATCTAGATAGTTTTCCCTAGGAATAGGAATCCTAGAGGACAATACAGCCATCGCTATTGCTAAGGCTTGCAACAGCTCTGGCACAAAAACCTGCAGATCACACAGCAAGTTTCCCCCTTAAGATATACTGCAGCATATCTAGCTAACTTTAGGATCTAATTTAAAATCAAAGCATTCCTCTCCCCAAAGCTTATCTGTTCCTAGCCATTCCAGTGAAAGTTATTTTTATTTTGTGCCCTCTGTCACTTGCACTGAAAGCGAGCCAACCTACACAATGCTGTCAGGAAGCAGGGGAGCTGCATAGAGCTTTTATGACTGATATTTATAGAAAAAAAAAGCCTAATCATTTTTCAAAATCAAGGTAATAAACGTGCCAACTTAGCTAACTGGTCAGGATTAATCAGTTGTTGAAATTTACAAGGGAAACCCAGTGTGGAAATTCCTGTATGGAATCTGGGTGTCCTGCTGTGATGCACAGGAAAGCACCCTTATAGCTGTTTGAAGAGCCAGGACAGCAGGAGGTGAAAAGCCCAGATGTTTTTCTCAAGGGAGAACAATATGCTAGCCTGGCACACTGGTGGCTCTGTGACACGGAGCCCACCACCAGCAGCCACAGTCCAGGAGTTCAGCATCCTGTACGCCAGCAGAGCTGCACGAGCTCCAGGTGGCCCTGCCTCCTTACCACAGCCACATGATGATGACCCTGTCCCCTGATTACTTATGCTGATCCCCCAGAAGCAATCTCCTGTCCTGTCTGCATTAAAGGCCCAGTCTTTTACAAAGGTGTGAGTTGGAAATTGTATGATAGAGCCATTGGTTCCCGCCTCTTTTTTAGTCCCCAAAAGCCATTCAGCCACTAAAAACTTGTTCCCTGTGAAAGTACTTATGCCCTGTTGTCAAGTCAGCACTTAGCCCCCTCTTCATCATGCTGAAAAGACTTTACCAACCTGGTTGGGCCAGTCACAGCTCACAGACCTTGACATCCATATGGAGCTTTAAGCTGGAGTTTCCTCACCCATGCACCCCATCCACTGGTAAAAAAGAACCTTTTATTTTCCTAACATGCTTTTGGTGATGTGTCCCAGGAGAGATCAAATTCACTTATAAAAGCATGCCTGGGGAGAGAGAAGCAGTGGTGGAGGGCTAGCAGTCTTAAATTATTTATAAACAGTAAATAAATTAGAAAGGAATCGGTAATATGAGCTCTGTGGAAGGGCCTCTCTGTTCTGCTAAACACTAAGATAAGCAAAGAAAACTATTTTCTGGTCAAAGAAATGGAAGAGGCAGGTAAGCAGATCATGGGTACAGTCCATGACTGCATGCAGGGATTGAGTTGCTCCTACAGTACAGCTAGTAGGACTAATTCATCCTTGCAAATATAGCCAACACTAGGATTCCTCATACTTGCCTTGATTTTGACACACCCCTGTATGCAGCATCCCTTTCTCTGCCACAGGCTTTGTATGTGGCCTCAAGATGGTTTCTTTGGGCACTGCAATACTATAGAGGCACAGATTTAGATTCACACAGGCAAAGCTGGGTGAGTTTTTATACCAAAACAAGTGCAATGGCTACATACTGAGGGGATGTCTGAGAAAGGAGCAGCTCCCTCTGTGGGAAAAAAAGCCAGTTGAATCCTGTAGAAAAGCAGGTCAGCAGGCCAGGAGAGGGGTGGTAATTCCCCTTGGATTTTCCACTTGGATTTCAGCATGATCCCTCAGGCAACTTTTGTTTCATATGCACAGTGCTGATATAAAAATAGCATTGTTATGTCCTACCTTAAAAAAACCTCAAAACCAAACATAGATCACAAGTGCTTTGCTGTGCTATTTCTCCCACTTTGGGGAAAAATGGAATTAATCTGGTATTACAGATGTCAGTCATATTTTGTGATGCACTTACTATTGAAAGACACTGAGCTATTATGGGAATGATAATGTTATGGAAACGCTGAGCAGAAGGAGCCCCTGTTGCTTGCTGTTTCTCTCTGAATATGCACTAAAAAGGAATCTGTGTTAAAGCATGGAGCTCAGTTGGGTCAGGTTGAGCAGCACTACTCAGGGATCAGCAGCTCACCTACACCTCACCATGGGAGGGGCTCTCAGCTCAGTGTCTGAAGCCAGATGACGTCAGGAAGCAGTTTCTCCTTTTCCTGTAGTTATTATATAAAAGGAAACTTTAGGCTCTCATAGGGAAAAAAGCTGGAAGGTACAAATCTTTCATGTGCAAGAAACCACAGCCCAATGAATTTTATACAAAATAAAGAAGAAAATATAAAGTCCAAGATGGTGGGCTGTTTTGGTTTGGAGGGTGCACAGGCAGCAGTAAGAGGGGGGGATATAAACAGCAGCTGGGGGACTGCAGGAGAGTGTTGCTGTCTTCTGTCCAAGTGTGGCAGTGGTGGCCCTGAGCATCCCACTGCACCCCACCTCTGTGCCCAGCCACACTTGGCAGCCCAGGCTCTCCCACAGCCCCTCTGTGTCTTTCCTTCTCAGGTCTGGCTGGCTTCGCTCGGCTCTGCCCAGGAGATCAATATGAGGTATGTCTGCATGAGTTTATTAAGCAGAAAAAGAATCAAAAGGAAGGCATACTTCTGCTGCTTTTTACATCATGATGAAGAAAACCTTTTCACATCAGCACCTCAATGAACAGCTATTATTTTTCCCATATGTCCTGTGAAAAATCTTGCAGTTTTCTGTATGTCTGCTTTTGTCAGGGCATCTGTCAGAAGGCATAGATTTTACATTCAGAGAACTGAGTGATGGCTGTTCAAAGAACTATGAGCTTTTATTTTTAACTTTTAAAAATCTGGTTTGTGTTATCAAATGTTTCTAATTCCCCTGGAAAAAAGTGTATGCCCCGTCCCATGCATGTAGGGCAAATGGAACACATCCTTGCAAGCATCCTTTAGTGAATGCAGAGGGTCTAGTTCATCATAGATCTAAGTAGCAGAAAGACACTGAATAACCATTTCTTGAGACCCAGCCGTTACCTGCTGTGAGGCTGCATCAGGATCTCTGGTCATTGCAGTGTTTCAGTAGAGATCGTCAGGAGTGTGTTAATTAGAGAGGGATTAAAATAAAAGCCTCCAGTTCTACCAGAACAGAGCTAACCTTGCAAGAAATTTGCAGTAGATTGGTAGTGGATCCCCCCAGCCAGTCCTTCCTAGCTGCCTTAATCATAGATTCATTTGTTCCTGCTCTCGTTCCCTGTGAGAAGTGACTCCTGCTGATCTCACTCCTGCTTCCTCCATGGGGTCAGTTGGTTGGTGCTGGTGTCTCTCAGCTGCTCCAAAGTGGTATTCCTGCTCTTGATGCTTCAAATTGGGTTACTGCACTATGGATGTCATTCATTTCCATCATCAGTGTGCCAAAACCTCGCAGCTGGGGAGGTCTCTGATGGGGAATGAGCTGAAAGCTCATCTGCCTGGGAAGGCAGAATATCCAGCAAGTTGTAGATGTTAGGATAGACCATGAGTGCTTTCATCCTGCTCTCCTAAATCTCCCTTGCCCTGCCACTTTCCCTGTAAATGGAATTAAATGCCTTGCAGCTTTGTTACTTGTCATCAAGTTACATGAAGTTAAAAAATTGGGTGAGGGGTACAGTACCAAAAGGAGCAATTAGGAGAGCTGAGAGATAAAGATCCTCCAGTAGATTTTTCCTTCTGACTTGATGGGAAATGGAAGGGCAGCACCTATGCCACTAACTCTTCCAACCTTTCTTAGACCATTTCCCCAGTTCTGTTTGTGATATTTGTGCATCATGAGAGCAGATTTCACGAGAAAATAAGAGGATTTTTCTTTTTTAGATTTTCATGCGTTATGGTCGCCAGCGATGGAAACTAAAAGGCAAAATAGAAGTGAATGGCAAGCAAAGCTGGGATGGAGAAGAGATGGTTTTCCTCCCTCTCATTGTTGGATTGATCTCCATTAAGGTATGCATGCTGACTCCTTTGCCTTCAAGCAAGGCAGGAGTCAAGAACCTGCCTTCTCATGCACCATCAGCAAAAACACAGAAGCAGATCACTAAACTCTTTAGGAATGAGCCATAATTAGTATTTCTGACACACATACTAAAGTGCTGTAATATTGTCCAGTTTAGATACCTCAAGACTAATCAGTATGTGAGAGCTGTGGGAGAGATTTTCTTCCCAAACTAGTCTTTCCATTACTGTTCCATCTCTTCATTGCCCCCAGCCTCCCAACAGTTTTCTCCTGTCTTGAAGTTCATATGCTTTCTTTCCAACAAGCCTCCAAACTAAAGATACCCCTTCTCTGACCCCTGTCTAGAAATTGCTGCTAAAAACCATTCCAAATATCCTTGGTTAGGTAGATTAAACAGAAGAATGTCTTGAAAGTTTGAGGGGAAATGGCCCCCTCTAGACACAGCAAAGACTTTATGAAAAAAAATACAGGTGATTACAAAACCCACAACCAAAATAATCCCAAATGCGTGAGACAGTAGGTTTTCAATGAAAGGCAAGTTGTGACACATGGTGAGTCACTGTACTCAATCTAACACACAGATTTAAGGTGGAAAGTTAGGAGAGAGCCCCTTTTATAGTATACAAGAATCCTAGTATTATTAAGGTTAATGTGTATATTCTCTTCCCTTTTTGGACTCTGTCCAAACACTTGCGCATAAAAGACTCAAGAACCGACTTTCAAGGAAACAGCCAAAGGCTGTTTTGTGTAGGAGCTGCATATAGAACTGTCACTCTGAATTTACAGCCAAATATATCTCTAAATATGAATAGTGCTCTACTCTTAATGTACACAGAGGTGGTTCCTCAACAGTAGATCTGTGAAAGTCCTCACCAAAAACAATGGTGTATCCTTGGTTACAAGAGAGAAATACCTGGAAGAGAGCTCCCTTGGGAATTATTAATTAGGCAAGTTACATCAGGAGATTCCCAGTCAGGAATCTGTCAACTGCTGAGACACTCTATGTCCTCCCTGTTCTCACTCTTCCCTTGGGCTCTGGTTATCATTAGTGCAAAAGATCAAATACAAGACTGGACAGCCCCTTGGTCTGAGCCAGTATGGTTGTTCTCTTCTGATTCCTATTAAAAACATGAAGAAAATATGGAATCATGATCATATGCAACTATGCATTTTTTAAAAAACCCAAAACAAAACCACCACCAAACCCTAGATTTTTTCCTTAAGTAGTGCAACAATCAGTCATACTTTAGGAGCTTTTTAGCAAGGGGGCCAGGCCAGACAATCAAAATTATTATCCTGGGATTAAGGATTGCAATGCCTTGTGTGGTCCTGAATATCCTGTTCTTGTCTCTTACAGGTCACAGAAGTTAAAGGGCTTGCTACTCATATCCTTGTGGGAAGTGTAACCTGTGAGACAAAAGACCTGTTTGCAGCTCGGCCTCAGGTGGTTGCAGTAGACATCAATGACCTTGGCACAGTAAAGCTGAACCTTGAGATCACCTGGTAGTAAGTAGAACTCATTGGTCAACCAAACAGTCAATCAATCAGCTGTAAAAATCCAACTAAAATAAAATGGTTCAGCCGTGTGGGTCGTTCTGTCCATATTTTTCCCTGCCAGGGAAGATTGCAAAGGAACTGTGGCCCACATTTTTTCTATGAGAAGTAGTTCATGGTCAGCCACAGTTTGCCTGCTTTTCCTGTGGTAAAGAGGGTTGTGCCTAGTTTCAGCTGTTAAATTAGGTGTGGTAAGTACTGACATTACAAGGTATGGGAACTGCTTAGTGATGACAGCCTAAGGCTTACTTCAAAGCTTAAAAATGGGATATAACTGAGTGCTCATGTGTATATATATATATATATGTGTGTGTGTGTGTATATATATATATATAATTTTAAAACATCAGTGCTGGATTTATGGATTTACACTAGCATAGCAAAGTTCAGGAGTTCATGCATACCTTAATAGCCCATCTTAATGGCCATCTAAAAGCTGGCTTTTAAGGGCTTCATACACCACAATAGTGATGGGAAATCTCTTGGTGTTGTCTTTTCACGTTGGTCAGCATAGGTGAGCTGGTAGCCTTAGGATACAAACCAAATTCTCACTGCATTTTTTATGAAACAAGTAAATGTCATTTCTGAAGAAGCATTGATGCATTTAACTTTTTACAATCATGTGTGCTGTTTCTTGTAATGCAATAAACATGAAGCCAGCAATAACAGCTCCTGGTTTCCTTTATAATGCAACAGCTCTATTAGCAGTTGAGCACCTTTCTCATTAGTATGTGTGACACTTGGCAACTCAAATCCAAGAATACTTTTCATGTGAGAAGAATAACATCAGACTACACTACATAAATGATTTCTGAGGGAACACTTTTATCAGAACTGAAAACCATGTTTCTGAGACAGCTGTCTAATTAACAGCATTTTCTTTAAACACTTCAGTTTAAAAACTTGTTACCTCTGGGTTTTGATGTGCTAATAAACCACCCTTTCAAAAATGCTTTCTATGGACCTGAAAGTCCCTCTTGCTCAGCCTAACAACCTTTTATTTTCTCCCCTCTTGCTTGTGTATCCATAGTCCCTTTGATGTTGAAGACTTGACCCCATCCACAGGAAATGTGAGCAAGGCATCTGCTCTCCAGAGGAGAATGTCCATGTACAGCCAAGGCACTCCTGAAACACCAACCTTCAAGGACCACTCATTTTTTGTAAGCTCTGTTTGGCTTTGTGTTTATGTAATAAGATACCTCAGAGCAGTTCAAACACTGCAAACATTTCATTGCTTTACGTGTCTAAGCTTTTTTCCCCCTGGTTGCAGCAGGTTACCCTTACAAATACTTATAAAGCAAGTGCATTCCTAGCTGCTAATCCTAAAAGAAGGTGACTATGATCCTGGCATCTTTGAAACCATGTAGCCAATTAATGCATACCTACCCTTCCTTCCTGACTGCTGTGACACTTGAATAATCTTTAAAAAATGTGTTTTCATTTTGCAACAGTAGTTAAGCAACCATTATAGCACAAGTACTTTTAAATATCCTGTGATAAAATTTGCCCCTGTACTGAAGATATTCTCAGGGTGTTCCTACATTTTGCATGAATTGAATTCTGAATGCTTAATCAGGCCATCTGTATAGAGATTAACTTTACAAGTGCCACATCCCATGCCTGTAATTTAGTACTCTGCTACAAAGCATTCATGTAACTTGCCCTTCCTCACACCCTCTTTGCTTTAACTGTTGAAGAAATGGCTGCATCCCCTGCAAGACAGGCCAAAGTTGACAATCTTAGATGCTCTTCAAGACACTTTCTTTGACAAGCTTCGTCGCAGTCGCTCTTTTAGTGACCTGCCATCGCTCAGGCTAAGCCCAAAAGCAGGGCTAGAGCTATATGTGAGTCCTGGTTTTTGTTTGCTGAAGGATTCTTTCAGTTCTCGTGTGGCATTTCCATTCCCACGCATGTTTCATGTGTTGCTCTCTGTTGCAACTCGCTCATTTTGCTGACTGATTAGAGGGCAGGACATAACTGTGAGCCCATGCGGCTCGTATTAAATCAAAATTCCTCCTGGTTTCTACAGAGATAATGATCAGAAGTCAACTATCTGTGGGCAGAGAGCAGGGCAGGAATACAAGCCAACAGTGTTCTTAAAAATCACCTGCTACACTGATTGATGCTCTACATTTACCTAGTAACATGACTTTCAGAAGCTGAAAGCATACCCATGTCAAGGGCAAGAGGAAATATACCTTTGACTATGATTATATTTAGGGAAAAAAGGCTGCTAATAATACTAGGAAAAAAAAATCAAGTTTCGGAGACGTAAACCTTAAGCTTAACAACTTGTGAATGCCTACAGTTCTTTCCGGCAAATTGTCAGCAAAATAGTAGTTGCCTTCCACCTGTGCCATGCATTTCCATGAGCTGGCCACATTACAAAGCAAGGTTGTAGGTCAGATAGGTAGGTTGTGACTCTTATAGTGATTTTTTTCCCCATATGTCAGTCAGAGATGAACATACATATATATCTACCCTGATGAGTCTGGAGTCTGCATAGGCTTGTTTTGCTTCTTAAATGATCAGTTTCCTGCTCAATACACCACCAATTTTGCTGACTCATTTCAGCAGAAACTCATGTTGGATGGGACTCCTATATAACTCTCATTCAACAGTTGTTACAGACATCCGTGCCACATGCAGGACGTTGGATGAAAAGCAGTATCACAGTACTATCACCATTTAACCACCATGACCCTAGAGAAACTTCTGGAGCAAACTGTGTTACATTTTACAGATCGCTGCTTTAGAAGTTAGAAAACAAATAGAACAGAAATCTGTAATAAGTAGGAAAATGCAGACAAGCTGGCTTACGTACAATCCCATTAAAAAGAGCCATGGTACAGGAACTAGAGCAGTGCACTGGAAATGCTGTTTGAGAGAATATAGTAGGGTGAGCAGAATTCGTGTCTCTGTTTTGGAGATCATTTCCTAGAGCTCTCTATTTAGCAGAGAGATGCTGAGCCCAGGTTTTCCAGCAGTTTTCATGCTGAAATTGAGGAGCTGTACCAGGTTAAAGCAGAAGTTTGAAGTATTTTTTCCATCTCTCAAGTCTTGAATGCTTCTTTAATCTTTTTCCTTGCCCTTTTCTTTCCTGGGCATATGCTGTATTTTTTTCCTCTTTCCAGTGCTGCATGAAAAACATTTTCTCCCTGTTATCTTTTCAGTCGAATTTGCCAGATGATGTCTTTGAAAATGGGACGGCAGCCACTGAGAAGCGGCCTCTTTCCTTCACTTTTGGTGACCTGCCTTACGAGGACGCCGTGCCCCCTGCCAACTCAGCAGAGTCCTCATCTGCCCATGTCAGCTCCAGCCCTGACATCACTGTGACCCCCACCCAGCACCAAGCCCTTGAGTCCTCCCAGAGCTCAAGCCTGGACTGTAGCAGCAGCGAGTCCCGCAGAGACTCCGTTGCTGAGCCAAAGGACCTGCTGTCCCACGGACAGGGAGCGGTGGCTGAGAACAAGAACACCCCGAGGGCAGCTCCTGAAGTTTGCCAAAAAATCTCTGATGCTGGGAGCGAATGTGTCTTTGCAGAAACAAGTGTCCCAGTGTCTCTCCTGCAGGACACAGATGAAGGCTCAGAACTCAAGCCTGTGGAGCTGGATACCTATGAGGGCAACATCACAAAGCAGCTGGTCAAAAGGCTGACATCAGCAGAGACACCCCTGACCCCAGAGAGGCTGCCATGTGAGGGATCCATTAGTGGGGAGTCAGAAGGATATAAGTCTTATCTTGATGGAAGCATTGAGGAAGCCTTGCAAGGGCTTCTCTTAGCTCTTGAGCCACATAAAGAGCAGTATAAAGAGTTTCAGGACCTGGATCAAGAAGTGATGCATCTAGATGACATCCTAAAAGTGAGTACATTTTCAGAAAATACTACCCCTAAAGAAAATCTGAGCAGGTAGAATCTCCTCACCTGCCCCACAAACATCAAAGTAGACTTTTGGAAGAATAGTAGACTTCCCTGGAAGCAGTAGATTTGCTCCTGCTTGGAGCATCCTTTCACAATGTTGCATTTTTAAACTTTTGTCAGCAATGTGCTTATCACAGCCTTATGTCCTCAAGGAATAGATCTTATATCAAAACCTGGGGGAAAGAGAAAAAGGTGCTATGGCAGAAGGGTAATTAAATTATACCCTTCTCTGAACGCTTTGTGAGCCATTGTGAATCACCGCTTGTGAGCCCATTGCTTGTGCCACACTGGAGATCAAATATAGCCAAACTTCTGCCTTTGAAATCTAGGAGTCACATCCTCAGTGGCTGTACTTTAGCATACTAGCCCTGAACTCTGTGGAGCTGTGCAAAACTACACTAGCTGAGGATAAGGTCCTTTAGCCATAGAAACTGAATTTTCTAAATTGCCAAAGGGATTTAGAAGCACAACTATCACTGAAGGTTGCTGTCCCTATGTCACATGGGCATGGCCTTTTCCTTTTTCCCCTCATCCATTTACATAATGAGACATCCTGTCATTACATCAAGGTGCAGAAAATAATGTTAAAAATCAGAAGGGGTTTACATGAGTGTTGTTAATATGTTTACTGTGGATCACTGTTACTTGTATCTCCCCCATGAATAACAACTCATGACACCTTACTCTCCAAACAGTATTATATGGGAAGTAATCATTTCAAATACTTCATATTCATATGCAAGTTGGTCTGCTAGTCATTTAAGCCTCATCATTCAAAATCATGGCTAAGGAGGAAGTAGGGAATCATTCATTCTTCTGCATTATCTTTTTACAAAGAGACTTTGTTAACCTTGTTTCCACTGGTGTTTACAGCTGCATGGTACTTTCCCAAGTTAAATGCTTTTTTTGACGGCCTGCAGCCCCTCTTCCTTGCATTATTTATTTCTAGAGAGGTTTGAGCAGGCAAAGATACCATTACAGTTATTTTCTAATTTGGTACAAAGAGGTCAGCTATCCAAAGGGCAGAGAGACAATGGAGACTGTTTATTTAGGTTGCTTTGATCAGAAGTTACAAACAGACAGACATGGGATGGGGGCAGAGAGGATGGATGTGTGCAGACAGGATTCCTGCACACTTGAGATGGATGCCTCTTCCAGATGTGTGAAAGTCTGGGTGTCACCTATTGATCAGCTCGCAGACTGACACTCAGCATCACCAGCAACCATGCAGAAAGGGGCTCCTCTTGCAGAAAGGTTGAGCTGGAATCCAGCTGTGGCTGAAGAAACCTCTCTTGGTCATATAGATGAGCAGAGAAAATGGCCCACATGTTGCTGTTTGTGTTGGCTTGAAGAAGGTGCACTACCAAACCCTGAAGGCAATGGAAGCTGAAACAGTTGGTGCTGCACAAGAAGCAGGATACAGCACTCATCCTTGTCACAGATGTGTTGGGAAGTGTGTTTGATCAGCTAATGACTGTACAGTCAGTTTAAGGACTCAAACATCCTAAGTGCAAATATATGACCATTAGTATTATGTGCAAATGAATTGCAAGTGGAACTCCAACTCCCTTTGGCTCTAGAGCAGCTGGTGCTGAATCTGAACTCCTCAGAGGCCAATGCGTTTTTCTGTGAGCTGAGACAAAGTCATGGCTCCTGCTTGGGACTGGAGGATGTGGCTTGTGTAATGGCACCAGTGGCTCATGTCTGTTTCTGATCAAATAATCACATACTGTGAAAGATGCTGAAGTCATTGCACCAACCAATGGAGATGATCCCTCAAGTCACACCTGATTCTTCAGGATGACCCTAGAGGCAATTCCGTGGATGAATTGCCACATTGGGCCAGGGTCTTTCATACTTCCTACAGCAACAGCAAGGTTTCCTTTGCGTTTCTTCCCTGCAGCGAGGTGGGATGGCTTCCCCCCCTCTTTCTAGGACTGTTGATTTCTGAGTTACAATACTGCCTTTGTCACCTAGAAATCTGATGCCTTACTGGCTTTTCCTTGATAATCCATTCGGCTTCAAAGTTCACAAAACTCCTCTCATTCCATTAATAAATGTGCAGCTATGAGACCAAATTCATTCCTGGCTAAGGTCTGTTAGAGTTACCTCTGGAATAAATCAGGTAGTGCCATTGGATATGTATAAATTGGCTTCTGTAGCTAGAACAGCAATTAAGGAATGTGCCTTCCCCTTTCAACTTCCATTGCATTAATTCCCGTCAGTCCTTTTGGAAAATGCCGAGAGCTGCGAAACTTGGATTCAAGAAGTACTTCTCATTTCTATAAAACACGTTGAATTTTGCCTTTGAGGATTTTCCTTTGGGGAAGAGAGTGGGTAGCATGAGGAGGGGAGGAGGAATGAAAGGCTTTTCCCAGTTCTCAGGCTTTGATTGTATATGCTATGAATATGAAGGCTTGAAATGAAACACCCAATAAAATGAAGTTTTAAAAATAAAATGAAGAATTTGAAGTTTTAAGCTTTATCTTTTTTTTTTTATCTTGTAGTAGCTAATATCTGGGGTTTTCATTGGTTCGTTCTGCCTTTGCAGTGCAAGCCAGCAGTAAGCCGAAGCAGGTCCTCCAGTTTAAGTCTAACAGTTGAAAGTGCTTTAGAAAGCTTTGATTTCCTGAACACCTCTGACTTTGATGATGAGGATGGTGGTGGTGTGGAGGTTTGTAATGGTGGAGGAGGTGCAGACTCGGTATTTTCAGATACTGAGATTGAGAAGAATAGGTAAGTTTGTAGTACCTGCCAGCTGTGCTTATGCCAAACTGACACCTTGGCTTTGTCGCTAACAGGGGATCCTGGTGCACAATTTATTCAAGGAAGACTGACTAATCCTTGCTGAGTTTTAGGGTGAGAGGGCTCCCCATGGCTGCTGCTTACAAAATCTTTAGTTTCCAGGACCATTTTTTTCCTCTGTTCAAATATATGCAATCTGTCCTCCAAAGGAGAAGGGTAAATTAAATTAAGCTGACCTCAATACTGGCAGAGCCTCTTCCTTGACATAGGTTTGGACCTGGCTTTCCTTGGATGTAATTACTAATTCCTCTGTGGTTTTTCCCCCCTCCCTTTGTCTTTTCTCTCTAGCCGAATGAGTCTTTGCAGTGGATTAAGCTTGTCAGTAACAATAACACAGGGCCAGATTTAAGCAGCATGATGTAGGTTGCCTTTGGAATGTAAGAGTGATGACTGGTACTCTGTTCATGGCCCTGCGTGTTACCTGCTCTTCTTTCATCACTTTGGTCTTTCTGAGAAAAAGAAAAAAAAAGCAAAAAAAGAGAAAACAAAAAAGCTGTGGTGTTGTGCCGTGGCCTGCCATTGTTGTGTGACTTTAAGATGCTGTGCTTCAATCATTAGATCTTAAAAGCATGTTTGCATCCTTTGAGCTGACACGATGCCCAGCAGGCACGTAAGCGGCACTAGAGCTGGAAAAAAAGAAAGGAACACGGTTCCCTCCCTGCCTGCACTTTCCAATCAGGGAACTATACTACTCACAGCTTGCTTAAAGCAATTTGAGTGCAACAAGCAGCCACCATGCAGTTCCCACCATCTCATGTCCTCATTCCAGAATAAGGCTTGGTGGGAAAAAAAATTTGGGAAATTGTGTTGCTTGCTAAAGCGGCACTCTGACCTCAGTCCATTCTGTGCTGACTTAAGGATCTAGCTTCAACCAGTTAAAATAGAAATTAAAATCTCTTTTTTTCCCCTCTGGCTCATCCCCAGACAGTGCAGATTCCCACTTCCATTTTTAGATGTGTAAGTGTGTGACTCAGTGTAAAGATTGCAAGTGTTGAAACTTCTGAACTTGCAGCCAAACACACTTGCCATCTGGGGACTGACCTCAGGCTTTGTATTTAAACACAGAGAGGATCATTTGTACAGCAAGACAATATTGGAAATAATGATTTAAAACACAGTAAGACTAGCTCTACACTCTTGCAGAAACAATTGGCAAAGTAAGCTGTACACATTGTGTCTAAAATTGCATATGAAAACATCATGTCTCTTAGTTCAGCACTGGTTTTCCTTCCCTTCTGCAATGAGCTTTAAATTTGGCAGCAGGAGGTCTCTGAAAGCACAGGGCTGTTCATAGCAGCTCTATGCATGGGAAGGTACAAATTGTCATGGTGCTTAATCCAGAGCAACTGGCCAGGTGATTCATCACAGATGGGAGAAGGCTGTCACCACCAAGGGACAGTAACCACTGGTTAATAAAGCATGCTGTTGAGGGCATCATATCACTCAAGGCAAGCCAGTCAGGGGACAAGTCTGTCCCCTAGATGGGTATGTCCCTGCTGTACCCCAGCCAGGGTGATATGATGTGCTCATCACTAGGTTTCTGCGTGCTTTCAGCTCTTCTGCCGTGCTCTTTGCTCATCACCTTGTGTGTGAGTGGGTGTGTGGGTGTGGGTGTGTGTCTGCTGGGGCAGCTGCCGGCCCTGCACTGACTCCTGCTCCCTCCCTCCTCCCCAGTTACAGGACAGAGCACCCAGAAGCCAGAGGCCACCTGAGCGAAGCTCTCACCGAGGACACGGGTGTGGGCACCAGCGTGGCTGGCAGCCCTCTGCCCCTGACCACAGGCAACGACAGCCTCGATATAACCATAGTTAAGCACCTGCAGTATTGCACCCAGCTCATTCAGGTACCAGGCCTGCCTCACTTGGGGCATCTCTTAAAATCATTCCTGCCTGCAGCACAGCTACAAGCAGGCTGGCAGGTCAGCGCTGCTCCTGCGAGGCAGTGGGAGCACAGGGCTGGGACAGGTGCCATGCTGGGGTGGGATGGTGACAGCCTCACCCCAGCCAGAAGTGCCTCCATCCTTCCCATCCTGGGAGTAGACCTGACGTGAACTATGGGGCACTTGGCACGAGCTGTCCAGGGGGAATGAGGGGCAGGGCAGGGGGGGACAGGGGCATCCCCTGCTCTGGGTCACAATCTCCTGCTGGCTTTGCTGGGAGGTCCTCAGTGGAGCTGGTTCCAGTTAAAGCAGCCCAGAGATAAAACAGGCACCCTGTCTCCACTGCTTAACTGAGCTTCAGGTGAGCCTGCAGCATTAAAGAGCAGAGATGAATTTTTGCACATGAGGCAGAGATTCTGTCTGCAACAGGTACAGTGAAAGCAGCATGAGACAGCTCCCCTGGGACATCAAAACTGTCAATTCATGCTCACAACTAGAGGGTTTTATTCTGTAGGTTTTTTTTCAGAGCCCATGCACAGCAAATGCAAATTTAAACACCCAGTAAGTGAGGTCATCAGGGTTTTCCTGACAAACCGAAACATGTTGCAACTTCCTCTTCACAATTATTTTACTCTTCCATCTTAGATATAATTAGCTTTGTTTCCCCAAAGGCTCATTGAAGCAATAGAGCACGAGCCTGATTCCAGCACCCTTAGTGCTGAGCTGGAAACTGCACACTCACAACTATGAGAAAAAGGGAGGTTTTTTGGTTTCAATACAAGAGTACACAGTAAATATGCAGCTGAGTGAGGTGAACTTGAACCACATCCACACATGGAGCAGATTTGATATGAACATTATTTATGTAGACTGCTGAAGAAGATGTGGATATCAGCAGTGGGAGCATTAGCAAGGATTAATTAATTAATAAAATTAATAACTGCACTTAAATGATTGATCAAAACTGAAATGGAGTGGAGAAAGAGCAACCTGTGGTCTTCCTCTATGCAGGTTGTCCTGAAACTTTGCAGCCTATGTTATGTGAAAGTCAGACTAATATTCTTGCCTGGCTTTAAGTCTTGTGGTGATGGGTTTCTTTAACTTTGTGGAGTGTGTAAATCAGAAATTAGTTATGCAAATGGGTATGTGGATACAAAGGCATTTGGATCTGGATGTAGATAGTGAAGGTACAAGCAATGATGAAAATCAACTAGGATGAAAAAAAGACAAAGAAAAATTTAAGTTAAGGAGATCCTGTGGTTCCAGGCGATGAATTTGTCATTGTACTTCAGGTGTTCTGGAGTTTTTTTGGTTTTTCTGAGGCTGGGTTTCTTTTTGTTTAAATGACTCCTTTTTGTCTCTTCTTTTGTCTTCACCAGCAAATTGTGTTCTCCAGTAAAACACCATTTGTGACAAGAGACCTCCTGGATAAGCTGTCCAGGCAGATCCTCGTGATGGAGAATATTGCGGAGATCAGCACTGAGAACTTGGGAAACATCACCTCTCTTACTGATGGTAAGAAACAGCTTAGGGGCTTTTCTTCTGGCAAGGATGTGCCTGGGTGCGTGTGTCTGCTGAAATAATCACTGTGCAGAGTTCACCAGCAGTGCAGGAGATGCCACTGTGGTAAGGGCTGGCTCAGGGTCACCAGGAGGTGCAGCAGTCACCACAGCCAGGCAGGTGTCACTTACATCCCTCCTCAGCACTGGTATCCAGAAATATGCAGGTGAGAAGAAGAACTTCTTATCCAGCTTGATGTGCAGAAGATGGACAGATGTCATTGGTGTTACGGGGTGGGGATATTTCCTCCTCTGAAGACCCAAATTCTTCTTCCACCTTTCTTTCTTGAGGAAAGGAAGGATTTGCATTACAATATCAGAGGCATAATACAACTTCTTTAACACTTTCATATTTAGTCATCTCTATGGAGAACTTCTTGGGTTGTTTTTTTTTTTCTTTTTGCATCTATTTTAATACTTGAAAGAGTTTGACAAACACATAGTTACCCTCATGTACACTCTGGCATGATAGGTAAATATTACAAAGTGTATTTACTATAACAGAAAATTGAGGCAAAAATTGAGTGACTTATTTGAAGCCATAGAGCAGTGCTAGGACAGGGACCAAACTTGTGCAGACCATTTGTGGTGTTCCCCTAGTATTTTGTGCTATTTAAAAGGAAGAGACATCAATGCCAATAACTGGATCAGGGGCAGATTTTCTCACATACCTGTGGGAAACAGAAAGAACATGTTACAAACCTGGGGTGAGAACATGGTCATGCTCTGTGAAGGTAATGGCTCAGGGGGACCCAGCAAACAGTAACTGTTTATCAGTGGGATAAGGTGAGATTTCCTCTATTCTTACCTTATTTTCTCAAAGTCAATGCTTCCAGTATGGCTTTGTTTCATCATTCATTTTGTCCTCCCCAGCAATTCCAGAGTTCCATAAGAAGCTGTCCCTGCTGGCTTTCTGGATGAAGTGTACTGGCCCTTCAGGAGTGTATCACACCTCTGCAGACAAGATGATGAAGCAGTTGGATATCAATTTTGCCACCACTGTGAATGAGGAGTGTCCAGGACTTGCAGAAACAGGTACAAACTGCTGCAAAAAAAAAATGTGTCAGCCATTAAAATGGAGAACAATTGTGTACTGAGCTTTGTTTTCCAACCCCTTGGAGACCTGTTTGGCCACAGTTCCAAGATCTCATTTCAAACTAATGCTACAACTCTTGAAACAGTTTTGGCCCCAAATAATGAAAAAAAAATGTGAGGTTAACAGAAAAGAAAATACTGTTTTAAGGTTTATGAGCTAATCAGAAAGAAAGTCTATTCCCAGATACAGATTTGTAAGTGATTCAGTGAATCAGGAATCCTTGCACTTAATTTTGTGTATCTATATCATGCCCACACTCCATTACAGTGCACTGGGATGAAATGAATCCACATTCAAGTGAGTTTGTCTGAGCACGGGTTCTTATCTTGCATGGGATGTCCCACACCTCAAGCTCCAGCTATACTGACTAGCTCTCCCTTGGGCAGAATGGGGAAGGAGGCTGATTTGCCCAGGTGTGGCCACCTGCAATGTGGATGCCTGCACAGGCAGTGTTCTCCTTCCTGCTCCACGCTGCAGCTCTCACAGACAGTGCCTTAGACCAGCTTTGTGCATGCCACACTAGTGCAGGAACATAAACAGTAGCAAAGCCAAATCCTGCCTCTGTGCACATCTCCCCTGCCTCAGTGGCACTGTGGGGATGTAACAGGCAGTGCATGTGGAGAGGGGTTTACAGTTCAGGATATTGTTTAGGTAGAAATGATGCTGTATTGATTGCACAGGAAGCTGCACTAGCCATCTGTAAGCTGGCAGAGGTTCATCCTTACAGAGATATTCTCAGACAGGGAGAAGCCTGTCCAGCTTCTAACTTATCCACAGTTGAGTTTAGAAACATTAGGAGGTATGTGGTCTTGCAGTCCTTTCTTTCTGGTTTTGAAGTGGTCTGCATAATTTTGCCAGTGGTTTTTGCTCTCACTAACCTGTCCCTTTGTCCATGGCTGCCTGCAGTCTTCAGGATCCTGGTGTCTCAGATCCTGGACCGGACAGAGCCTGTCCTGTACTCCAGCATGTCCTCCGAGACCATTACTGTCTTTCAGTACTACAACTACTTTGCCAGCCACAGTGTCAATGACCTTGGAAGCTATTTGCTACAGCTTGCCAAAGAAGGTAGGGTATACAAATTCTGCTGGCTACTTAGGGAGCACATCCCTGTCCTTCTGAGCTCCACACAAAGCAGTTCAGCCCTGAGGCTGGTTTTACAAAAGAAGGAGAGAAAAGAGACAAAGAAGTGTCCTGGCTATTAAGTGAATGCACCTGAAGTGTTGTGCATGTCAAGGGAAAGGAGCTGATGCAGATAGACCCTCAGTCATTCCTATTTCCATATTCAAATGGGAAAAAACTGGTTTGAAAGCATTGTTTTTCAGGAAATGGCTGATGGTGTTGGGCTGAGCCCAAGGTCTGGGAAGTCTTCTGTCCCCACAGCTTGGATGATGTCTTAGTCTTTCACCATCTGTTACAGAGTGCTGAGCAATTCTCAGGAACCAAGGGATCACAGCACCTCAGAGTTTTGCAGGCTCTGCCACCAAGAGCTAAAGAGAAAAGCCAGATGTTGCACAAAGTGTGCTGGACTGCAGTCCATGGCAAGCCAAGTCTTCTCTATTTGAGAGGGAGTTTGAGGAACCTTGCCTCGTTTTCCTTTTTATTTGGGCATACTAGGGAGCTTTTGCTCAAAAGCCTGGAAGCAAAATGGCATTTCAACTCACCTCTGAAATACATTAGCCCTAGCTCTTGTTGGCAGACATCAGTCTGTCCAGGAAAAGGTCTCACAAAGATGCTCTGGAAGTCAATACACTGGCAAGGATATTTGGTTTCAATTGTTAGAGGGCGAATTTACATCTTCCAGCAGAAAGCAGAGGTTTGACAGGTAGGCCTTTAGCTCTGGGTAGGCCTAAGTGCTGCACTATCCCACAGCCCATCCACTCATCTCCTCACTTGAAGAGGGTCTGAGAAAATAGCCCAGCTTAAAGCCCAGACAATTCCGCATGCAGACACACTGCCATGCTGCTCAGATGGGGATATTTTCATATCCTCAGTGTGTGTAGTATAAATGAAGGATTGCTAGCAAGGAAAATACTGAGAGCATAAAATAAGTAACACAGACCTTTTTCTTGCACTTCTAGCATCTGTGGTTCAGGTGCTGCAGTCAGTGAAGGATGGAAAACTGCAGCAAAATGTGTCCAAAATAAACTCCAACAACCTTCTACCACAGCAGGAAGTTTTGAGAGCTTTGGCTTTACTTCTCAATGAAAATAAAAATGAAGTCAGTGAAACTGTGGCATCACTTCTGACAGCAACTGCAGAAAACAGGCACTTCAGGGAGAAGGTAAGTGGCAGAAAATCATCTGTCTCATAAAAGATCCGTGTCATCATGATTTTTTTCTACCTATATGTCTCAAATGTCTGTGCATATAAAATAACTGGTCCAAGCTTGATTTAAACTGACCCAGAGGGATATCCTGTCTAATTTTTCTGCACATGTGCAGCTCTTTTTCTGTCTTTATGCCAGTCTGCTTCTACCTGTTATTATGCTAAACAGGTACTAACTAAAACTGCAGATATTTACTGACTGATGTGCTCTCCAGCTATCTTCCACACTTCAGCATTTTTGCTGCCCTGTCTCAGACTTGGCTTCAGTCCAAGGCTTCAAGGTAACAGTCCCCAGCATCACCAGCACACAAAGATGTAGGTCTCAGATTATTTTTTTCCAAAGGAGTCTTCCATCTGTGGGACTTTCCACCATTTCTGGAGGGGATGGGTTGCCTTGGGCAAACACAGCTCAGCTGTAAGAACTAAGATTTGAGTCTATCTCTGATACCAAATGCAACAAGCAGGGCCAGGTTAAACACAGAAATTAAATAGAGGGGAGAAGGAGGAATAAGAAGAAATTAGGGGTTGGCTCCTATCCTTTCATGGCAGACCTTTCCCTGCTATCCTTCTTGTTCTTTGTCAGGAAAAAGCAAAAGAAAAGGCAGCTAGAAGAAGAAGAGTGGCAGAAGAAAGGCAAAGGGAAGAGAAAAAGGAGCTCAGTCTTTGCTTCTCTTATCTATCAATCCATTCCCTTATTTGCTTGCCCTTCCATTTCATCTTGCATTTGTGCAGCCTCTTGGTATTTCATACCACCCTTCTCCATCCCCAGCTCCCTGGAGGCAGCATCTCAGGGAAAATGTAACCTTCTCTGGGAACAGACATGCATAGCTGATACCTGGTCCACTGCCTGCAGGCAGGACCACAGAGTGGCTTCTGTAAGAGTATTCTGCAGCCTTATGCTGCAGATGAGTTCACTGTGCAGCTGAGTGCTGCTGAGATTTCCTGCTCAGTAGTAGCTACTAATTTCTAGGGTCAAGCAGTAAACTGGTCTAACAGCTCATGCTGACATAGTAATCATTACTTTGAGTCTCCCTGGGGTCTATAGCAACTAGTTCATTATTATCCCTACATTAAAGCAACAGTCTCAAGGGCCACCTCTTGAAATATTTAGACTCCAAGGCCCATTCAAAGCTCATTGGTGATGTATGGTGAAAGGCCTTCAAAGTAAGATGCCAGATTGTGCATCTCCATCACCAAAAGCTGGCCTGAGACTGCTGATCTATGACTAGAAGTCTGGCCTGGATCTGCTGTGGGGAATTATCCCACCCTGTACCATCCCACATGCTCACTGTCAGGGAGGCAGGCTGCAATTGCTCTCCCTTTAACAGTAGGTAGCAATACCTCCATGCTCACCCTTCTCCATGGAAGCACAGACATTTTCATTGCTATTCTTCTTGATCTGTTTTCAGGCCTTGATTTATTACTGTGAAGCACTCACCCAGCCCAACCTCCAGCTGCAGAAAGCAGCTTGTTTGGCTCTAAGATACCTCAAGGTAAGATACAAGGAATACACTGTGGTGCTTGGCTTTGCTTTATAGAAAGGACATCTCATAGGTACAAACAAGAAAACAGAAATTGCAATAACAGCAGCAGTAGTGTTTTTGTTTTGTGTTACTGTGCTCCATTCTTTTCCAGATAAAGGCTTATAACCTTCTAAACCACAAACACCTGGGCTCTGTGACCTTGGCAAAGTTTTATCTTTTGCATATCTTTTCCTCCCTCTCACATTGGCTTCACAGAGAAAAAAAAAGTTTTTCCATAAAGTACTGACTGAGTAGGATAAAAAAATGCTTTCCCAGGATGAAATTAGCTTTAATGCATGTAGGCTGCAGTAGCTGAAAAGAGAGATCACAGCTTGTTTTGTGACAAATAACTGGTACATCTGGGCTCTACAGCTTCAGCTAGCATCTGGTACCATCTTTGCACTCTAGCCTGTGACAGGATGGGAAAATGCACTTTTCTTTTGGTTGTATGGATCTATGGGGGACAGCAGCCACCCAAGCCTGGATGGTACAAGACACTGGGGCAAAAAATGTGTTCCATGAGACAGGTGCACTTTTGACTGACTATTCCTCCCTCTAATCAGTCCCCTGGAAGGCAGCTCTAAACTGTAACTTCATCCCAGTCACAACTGATGCCATCCAATAAATAATCCAGTATTGTTTAAATATGAAAAAACTTTTCCCTTTAATGATGCCAGCAGGCATCCCTGGGAGGCAATGGTGAGGGACATTACATCTCTGCTGCATGCATGGTGCAGTGGGGTTTTTGATTGCTCAGGAAAACTCAGACTAGAAACTGGTGGTGGGAACTGGAGCTAGACAAGTTTAACTTGAGTAGTGTGGCTCCAGTGAGTCTTGAATAGTGAGAATGGCAATGACTGAGGGGGAAAAGCTATTGAGGGGAAGCCTCATCATTTAGGATCATTTTTTTTTCTTCAGAGAAAAAGCTGAAGCTGGAAGTTACTACTTCAGAGATGGAAATGCTACAATGGTTAGGTGGCTCTGGATGGTGTAACCCAAGGGCAGTTTAATCCACATCACTTGCACAAGGTCCCACTGAATCTCTGAGGGTTTTTTCAGATTGCAGCAAGCTCTGTGTTGCTGTGGCCCCATCACTCACAAGCATTCGAGCTGCAGTGACCAACATGCACTATTGCAGCCTTACCCAGAGTCACACACAGGTGACCACACTGGAGATAAGGTGCTGAGATTTAATGGCTCTGGCAGCAAAGCCCTCATTCTGAGCATGTAGACCAGACCTTGTGCCCCTTGGATCGACAGGGCTCATACAAATACTGACTCTGTGGCTCAGTGCCTCTTCCAGGTGTCACACTGGGGCAGTTCCTGCCCTTCCTTTCACTCATCTCTCTTGTAGTGTTGAATAGCGAGCCAGAGACACTGAGACAGCTGCCCTCCCCAGAACCAGACATTTTTGTATCACAAAACAGGATTATTCCTTGCTTTTTCCCAAAAATAGTGGAGACAAGGCAGAAGCCTGGAAATATTGTAGAGCACAGGCTTGACATGCTTTACAGGAAACCCATTCGCTAGACCCCTGTCTCCTGTTCATTTCCCTGCTGTACCTTAACCTTGGCATTTTATGGCCTTGGCCCACAGCCCATCACCTATCCTACAGTCAGAAGTGGCAGACACAGCTGGTCTGCCAGATTTATGTGTGTAGTGTATAGGGTAGGACAAATACAAAGGGTCCACACCAGCAGCAGAAAATATACCTCCTCCAAATGCTCCCCCTCAGGGAAACCCTATTCCTCCTGCCTCCACCAAAGCCCTCTGCTTGGAGTGGGAAGGGCAGTGCAGAGGATTGTTACTATGTCCATGCAAGGTTGTGAAAAAACCCCAGAGTGTACTGTGTGGTGCTAATGCAGTTCTTTTTGCACTTCCCAGGCTACTGAGAGCATTAAAATGCTCGTCACGCTCTGCCAGTCTGACAATGAAGAGATCAGAAAAGTGGCGTCCGAAACCCTGCTCTCCCTTGGTGAGTTGCCTGGTTTAGAGCAGTATTTAATTTTATTTTTTAGCAGAGCAGCATGTAAGACACCTGAGTTATGTGAATGTGAGACTGTAAATTGAAACAAAACTTTACAGAGTGACTTAAAACGAGTCAGAAAATAAAAATTCTTAAAAATTGTGCATTTTGAAAATGAGCCAAAGAAATTGAATTGTGTTAGTGTGGAGGGGGAGGTAGTAAAAGGAAGGATAGCAAAGGAGAGGTTGAGAAACAGAAATAATTGATAATTAATCTGCACAGCTTCCAGGCACCACTACTTCAATGGCACAAAAAAATTGTGTTTTTCTGGCCTTTCGACTAGGCATAAATTTCTACTCCATAGGGGAGGTGTCCTCGTGTGATTTTAATTATGCAAACCCTTCAAATATGCTCTCTTCCATTCACCACTTCAGCAGGAATTCAGTCTGCTGCTGGACATCTTATTGCTCAGTTTATAAAACAACTAGCCTAAGGACACTTGAAAACTCTGATTGTTCTGCCATTCTTCTAGACAACATAGAGAGACCACTTTTGGTTCCTAATGGCCAGTTCAACACATTAGGCTCAATGCTATCTTCATTAAAGTGCATATAGATGGCAGTAGCTAAGGAAAAAGGGTTTGAAATACACAATTATATTTAGCAAACATACTGCTTCCTCTTTTTCAGCAGTGTAAAAGTAACTGTGTGGATAGAGTCGCTTCTTTAAAGTGCCAGGAAGTGGGAGGTGGATAAACTTTATATTTTCCAAGGTTGAAGTGGATAAACATTATTTTCCTCAAGTACATCACAGCAGCAGCAGCTGAGACCTTGACAAGCACAATAGGTCATTCAGTAAGACACATGTCCAGATACTGTCTCCTAATCCTACAAAGCCACATCTGCTTCTGTTTGGCTTTAGATAACCAAGCAAGTTTCATGGGAATATTAAAAAAAAAAAAAAATTAAAATTTGAACACTTAGAGCATGTTTTACTTTTCCAAATAATTTCTGAAATTGCTTCTAACAAGATAAATTTTAAGAAGAGGTAGAAGTCACTGGCCAGTCAGTACTTTCTAACAGCAGAGGACCCAGTATTTGAAATGTTCTAGGGCAATGACAAAATACATTATTATGCTTTATCATTTTGCATTCAGGTGAAGATGGGAGACTGGCATATGAACAGCTAGACAAATTTCCCCGGGAATTTGTTAAAGTTGGAGGCCGCCGTGGAACTGAAGCTGCCACAGCTTTTTAGATGGAAAGGAACCTGCTAATATTTAACAGGCATTTAAGAAGGATGGAGCTGCACTTCAGTGTGGGAAACAGAAGGAGGACTTTAAAGAATTCTATGAGAATGTTCCAAAATGTAGCAATTTACAGACTTCTCAAAGAAATCCAGCTTAAGGGTTCCTATTGGCTCCTCATTGCAGCTCATGATGGAACAGTTGGATGCTGAGGAACAGTTCTCTCTTGACTGGTTCTAAACAAAAAATGTAATTGCAGTTATTCAGCCTCAGCAGACTTCTGTGAGGTTTTTAGAATTTGGCATCTCCATATATTTTCCTATTACATTTACTTCCTTGAAGGTGTTGTGAAAGCTTGAGACGTGTAACACCGTACCTAACAAGGACAATCAGGAGGCCACCTGAGCTGGCATGCAAAGAAGTTTTCCCTTGAATCCCAGATGAAGTGTCTGCTGCCATGCAGTGTCCCCAACAACACTCCAGTGGCAGGAAACGCTGCTCAGCTTTCTCACTTGTGTGTTGGTAATGAAATACAGGGAAAGGTCTACAAGTTTTGCCTTGAGAAACAGCAAGGAACAGCGTGATGTAAACCCTGGGAGGCGTCACTTTGGTGACTCATTCTAAATGCCTCCACTGATCTTTTATTCCCTTCTCTTGCCCTCCAGCAACAAACCATCATTAATCATGGTTTCTGAAAATCACGTAGGTTTCTGAAAACTAAATGAAAAGGTAAAGTGCATTTATTTATTCTGAGAAGAAGGAGTGAATACCGCTAATTGCACGAGTCCCCGAAACCATTTTGTCCTGCAAGTTGCAGGAGGATTGGATTTCATACATTCTAATTAGGGGAGCATAGTTTCTATAGAGTGATTTCAATATGAAGAACAGAACAAACTCAAGTGGACCTCGGAGGCAGTAATAAACAGAGGGGGAAATGAATGCACCTCCCCTCCCTGCACTGCAAGGTTGAAAGACAGCAAGTGCTTCAAACTGTTGATTACAAGCCTTAAGTTAACAGAGGAGGTGAATAGAATTTAAAAGAAGAGTGTTCCTGTACTGTGTTCATTATGCATGAAATGCTATTTAGATGTCAATTGAAGTATCCAAATTTGCATAGACAACATAGAAAATATTGCAAATAGTTCACATCAAAAGGAAACCTTGTGAGCCAAACACTTTGGCAGGCAGGGGTCATTTGTTTTGGTTTTTTTTACTGTGAATGTTACAATTACAATAATGTACATATCTGTATATTTATAAATATATATATTCTCCCTTTAATTAAAGAAGTACATTTTGTACAGTGCAAAATGCTTACTTGTTTACTGAGGGATATAAATTCTTTTTGCAGAAGGTGAAATAGCCATGTTGTGGTTTTTATACACCTGTCCCATCAGTTGAATTCTTTCAAGGTGTCCTTTTGTATCTACTTCTTTTTTCTTTTTTTTTAAATTTTTTTCTTTTAGTTTTGTGGCATTTGTACTCACCATATTTCCTATCACATTTAAGTTATAATAAAATTATTTTTAATTACTAAGCACATCAGTCCATATGTATAGTCACTCTTTCCATCAGCAGTCCCTTCACAATCAGGCTCATAGTTTAAGTTCAGAGCAAGTCAGTTTTGTGTATCATTCAAAATACTTACCAAGAAAAGCTCCACAGGGACTACCAGAAAATGTGCTTGAGAGGCTCCAGGATTGTTACTAAACTTGCACTGATTGCTCCTCCCTTCTGTGAAGACACTGTCCTCTGACAGAAGACATTCCTTCCATTAATTTTCCCTTTTCAAACATTCAGGCTTACAGCACACACCTTGGGGAATGCAGAGCTGCCTATGGAGCAGGGAGTCAAAGCTGCAGAGAACAGGGGGCAGCTCACACATAGAGGTACTGCATCAAATGGAGGGTGCATCTCATCTCATTGCAATTTAAAGCCACCCTTGGAGAAGTTATTAGCCTAAAGCTGATCTGCTACATGATTACAACCATTAAAAATCATGCATTCAGTTCAAAAGAACCAGATAGGAAGGAGCAAATTATGCTGTGAATAAAGTCACTGAGGCAATAAGTGATCAGGCCTTAAAGCTTCCAAAAGCTGAAGGCAAATAAAAATGACCAAACCATTTTTTTGTCTCATAGGTTGTACATTTTTATGCTTGCAGAGCTGACAATGCTGCCTTTTCCTGGCAGGTTAATGCACTCCTTTGTGGAGTAGGAAAAACCAGGTGCACAGAGGTGAGCATCACAAGGCTCATGACTACCAACTAGTAAAGAAGGAAGCAGCAGGCAGTAATTACAAAAGCTCTTAGGGCTGCAGCATGCTTACTTGGGCAAATTTAAAGGTCAGGGCTACCCCAGGAAAGTATGTTCAGAAAAAGTTTCCATACCCAAGCAGCTCAGCAGCAGTGCAGATGGAAGAGATGGGCAGCTCGCTAGAAGTGCACTTGGGAAAAGGGTTTCTCTGCTGGTAAATGTATCCTTACCTTATGCTGTGGTGGTTCTTACTACCCCTGCCGTGCGGGCTCAGCATTTGGCCCCATAAATAGAAACCTGTAGCACCCCTATAGTAGTGCAGCTACAGCAGCAGCATGTGAGGCTGCCCAGTTTCACACTGCTACTGGCAAGGCTGTTGTATCCATCAGACCTTCAGAAAAGTTATCCCCTATAGCTTCACCCTATCCTGTGACACATAGGTTAATGTGGAGTTCAAAATCTGGAGTTGAGACAACTGCCAGACACTGTATCTTAAGTCCGGCTCCCTGCTTTGCAGTGGGATTGTCCTGAGGAGAGGATCCACAGCACCCACCTTCAAAAGGCTGCAGTGCCCCGGTGGGTAGGATAGATGTGCCCCCACAACTGATCACGTTTCACTACAGGGAGTTGCCTGCAGTTCAAACAGCAGCAAATTAAGGTTCCTCATAATGCCATTATCAGTTGCTGAACAGCTTTGTGTTATTACAAGAATGGAAAGCTAAATGAGTAACACAATAAACTTGTTCTGCTGATGAAAAACATTGATGACAATGCAACTCAGTCTTAAGAACACTGGAGTGCAGAAAAAGCACAGCCTTGGCAAAGTTTGCACATCTTCTTATTGAATTCTCAAATCCAGTTCTGAAAACAAGCTGAGATGGCCCTTGAGGAAAAGCAAATGAATATGCATCACACATTCTTAAAAAAAAAAAAAAAAAAAAAAATCAACTATGACTAACTTCATTACTTATGCAGAGGCCACAGCATAAGCTGCAACACAGGACAGTGCTGCAGGCCCTCACGTAAGCAATCCAATGCCAAAAACCAAGTGAGTTTCAGCTGCCCAAGCAGGTAGCCATTGTGGTCTAATTAATTTCTCCACACATTGTCTTAAATGCAATGGGTATTTAGCAAAAACAAAAAAATTTAGTTACAAGTTCTTCCTCACACAAACAAGCCACCTGCCCCACGGTTTGCTTGTCCCTGCACAGCTGCTCATTTTTGAAACATCAGCTCCCCATACTTTACTCCTGCATGGCTGAAATCCAGCCCTGTTCAGCCATGCACATTTTATGGGAGAAGTGCTAGGACACTGTAGGTACATCCCCCTTCCACTGTAGCCTGGGCCTCTTCAGTGAAAGACAAGATCATGTCTGTAGCCTCTGCAGTGAAAAGGAGTAGCACAAATGACATCTTGACATCTTGAAAAGAACCACATTCTGTAGTCGGGTTCTAGAACTAATAATTTTATTGTGCTAGATAGAATGTTCTCTCTAATTTAGCTGGATATAAAAGTTGTCTTTAGAGATGGTGATTTTCAGCTGCTATATAGCTATGTTTCAGTGATAAATGAGTTTCTCTATATACTTAAAATGTCAGATGGTTGTAAGACAGCTAATCACAAAGAAATCTCTGTATAATTTCTACGCCTTTGACAAGCTGCTAGCACATAAATACAAAGTTCCTAGACTTAATACATAACAGTGATATTGTATGCATGTTCAAAAAAAGCACTCAGGAATTTTCAGAACAATAAACTCAATCCTTTTACAACATTTTTAAACAGCAATTATTTCAGCATCCTAAAACTGCTGAGAACATTTCCATACATTAATGTCTGATCCAATAGGCACAGTCAGTGTCTGATCAAGGTTCAATGCACCTGTGACAAAGCATGTCTATAGGTTTTATTACGATGGCAGAGTTTGGCTCTCACACCTGGCCTTCTCCTGCATCAGGTTTTTTTTTTTTTTTTCAGTTTATACAGCAAACTATCCTCTCTGCTAACACACTGCACTTAATAAAACCATAGTAATTTTGGTTTAAAATATCAGTATGTATTACTGAGTGGCATATGCCTTTTTGATGTAAAAATTTATTCTGTTACAGGTGGGTCAAATGCTGCAATATACCCATCAGCCTACTTGCAGAACTTCCATTATTTATTTGTACACAGTCCAAGTCAACAGAAGGATCCAGCATATCAAGGGATGCTCATATAGTTTATTTAAACAAAATCAATCCAGAAAAAGCATTAAGATTTAAACCTAATAAGCATTCTTCTTGATCAGCCTGAAGAAACACAGACACAGATACTGAACACAAGTTCCAGATTTGTCTCTTTCTGGCAGTTCTGTTCCAACAACAGCACCTGAACTACAGCAGTTCACAGAGCAGGAAGTGAAATAGTGGAAACGCTGCACAGTTGCTGTCTCATTTTGGTCTGCTAGTTGTGCCACAGGCCCCTCTTCCCTTTGACAGCCTCTGCAAATGCAATATGCCTGATGTTTAAAAATAAAGCCATCTCTAAAAAAATTAGATTTAACAATTAATAATTTAAACTAAAATGAACTGCAAAAAATAATTGTATCAAAATAAAGTGCTTCCTTATTTACTAATGTTGAACTACCTTGAGAAAGTTGCTTAGAATCTGGGATAGGAGACATCTAAGTCCCTTGACAAGCATTATCCACTTCTCCTTAACAGAAAATCAAGGTTGCTCTACAAAGCATTTGCCCAGCACCGTTTTTTCTTCAAGACAGCATCAGTGCAAGATAAAGGACACACTTTTATCACCTTTTAAGCACTGTGATGGAAAGGAATATGTCTAAGCACCCTCTGGAGCACACACTGGAAGATACAAACTTGTGTTTACAAAGTTGTCAAGAAATTGTGATGCCCCTTTTTCTAGTTAGCATGCTTGAGGCAAAACGGCAGCCAGGAGTATTATCACCTACAATACTTTCTCACATTTCCTGGATGTCACAGCTGAAATCAGCTGTAAAACATCTGTTAACTTACCAAAAGCCACAGGAAGTAAAACAGAAGGAATATAAAGGTGCCAATCTGATAGCTCCAGAGTCATTCACACATACCCTGAAGCAACCATCTTTGGCAAGCCAGATAGATCAATGAACCAGAATCCTTCTAATCACTTCTGCCTCCTGAAAGCCACTCAGCTTTAAGCTCCTCCCAAGATATGGCAACAGCCACCACTGTTAATGTCTCCTTAGAAGGCCTTGTTACAGAACAACTGCCCCAAGTTCACTCGGTACTGGAAAATCTGTAAGGCACCGACCCTCCTGCTCCAGCACACCCCATGCAGATGCCAGATGAGGTGCTCAAGGTTTTAGAGACCACTTTCTATTCCTGCAAACCTTTCAGAACCTAAGTACCTTGGTAAAAGAGTGTCTTGCCTCTTGGTAAATACTAGAGCAGTACCGAGTTTCCTTTCAGGATAGCTCTGAAGTATAGGCTGCTTTGTCTCCACCTTGTTTTCAGCACAGCTGCTACTGGGACTAAGAACACATCACCTTCTCTTCATAAATCAACAAAAGTATTACTAAAAAAAATGGTCTAATATTTCCTACTTAAGCTCTCATTACAGCTTGCAAAAATGGTTTCTTAGAAGGCAGAAAAAATTAATTAAAAAAACCCCTGAAAATCATTAATCTAACTGACCTTTAGATTTTGACTCTTATTACCCAGTCTTGACTTTTGGAAACCTCACCAACAGCACACCAATTTTTGCTTTTCCCCTCTATCCACCAAAAGAAAGCAACTTTGTTCTCCAGAACTCTGTAAAACTAAAAAGGGTTAGAAACCACAGGCATCCCCCCCAAAAACCTGAAAGCTTCCATCTACAGTAGTCATAATTGATTTAAACCTATGATTAGCCATTCTCCTGTCAATTAAGAGGCTGTTTCAGTAATGCGAAGATTTATTTATCAATTTTCATGTATTGTGTCAAACAACTGATAAGAAAGATATTTACACAATAGTTGAAATACACAGTATTTGTGTTTCATATAAGCAACTACATGCAGCCTGTAGTAAATTTTCCATGCAGTATTCAGATATTCCTCCCACTGCTACATAATTCCAGTTAAAAATTCCAACATCTGTAATGTTCCCACAAGAGTTTCTATACCTGAGGTTTAATATATCCTTTCAAGAGGAAGTCTGCAATTAAAAGCCACATACATAAGCCTATTTAAAGGTTGTCATTCCAGTTGCAAATGGCTTGCTTCCTCCGAAGGAACACCTGATCTATTCTCCCTTAAGCTAACAATACTTCTGATGGCTCTTCTTCAGAAGGGTTGTCTGCCTCATCTCCACAGTTATGCTCTTCATTATCCTGCCTGGATTCCTCTAGAGCCAGACTCTCCAGTGTCTCAAGATTGTCAGGTGCTTGTCCAGTTAGCCTCTACAAAGAGAAGACAGGGCATTTAATATTTTTTCTACTTAACTATGAAGTAAGACTCTGCATAATAACTTAAGCAAACAAATTACCTTCATTTGGGGGTTGTTGATATAATCAAAACATTCCTCTATTACAAAAATCTTAAGACACAAGTTCAACTCAAATTACTACCTCTTAATTTGCAGACCGTATTTGCTTTGTTAAGTTTTTCTTAGGTTCTTCAGTAGGACAGGTTTTATCTCAGGCAACCTAAAATATTGGTTCCTGATTTAATTATTTACTACAGTACCATATAGGTTTAATTTTAGAAAAAATACTGTACAACCAATTTATTCCATTTTTAGTTAGAGATAATCAAGCTACATTAATCTAAGATGCAGCAGTCTCTAGCACTTGATCAACCTAGATGTTTCTCACCTAACCTGATCTAAGGAAGACAAGCAGGACTGTAAAGAGGCTGGTTTTGAAGCTTAAGGCTCATTTAAGCCTCAGAAGGAAGCAGTTTACAACTAATAAGTGATTGTAACTGTTGAGAAGAAACTGTAGAGAAGTTTCCAACTACATTAGTTCAAGTCCTCAAGTAACAATTTCTGTCCAAGGGTTTATCACTAGCAAGCAGTACTCCCTGAATACCAAAAAAATTCAAGCATAGCAAAACAATCTTTCAAGGCTGATCTAAACTGTACTAACTGAAAATTAACATGAAGTTTAATTCTTGATTAAACAAGTTGCTTGTAGTAGTATTTCATTTTGTTTCCACCTCCCAGTCTAGTCATCATGGAATCAAAATGTTTGCAAGGCACCTAGCTTCATATCTCAGCCTAATGAGAGGTTAATCCCTGCAAAAACAACCTGAAAGCAAGAACCAAGGTTCCACAGCTATCTGTATTTATTTCAGCTTCAGAGGCTCTTGCAAACAATCCACTCTGGCTAAAGAAGCCATGGAATTAGTGACACAACTACCTGCCCCAAGGAATTCTCAGAGGGAGCTGTTAGGAAACTTACAAGTTTATGAACCTTAGGGAATTTGTGTACAGCCCTTTTCAGGCTGTAAAACTGGCACTGCCCTGACAAGAAAATCTTTACCTTAAAGAGCATAGTGCTCCCTCTCGCCACTCTTTGTGACTATTTGAAGTTTAGTTTCTCAAAGGCCACAGCCAATACCAGCCTATTAAACACATAAACTTAAGTCATCCCAAAAAACTGAGAAACCAACTCTTCCTTCCCCTTCCCTTATCACAATCTCCAACATGCAAATCCTGTTCTGTTAAGAGAGTAGGTTGAATCCCTCCTCCAGAAAACATCCATCTTACTACTCTCAATACTCCTATAGGTTCCAAGAAAGGAAAAATTCAGCCCCTAGAAGGAGCTATATGACTCTAGAATTAGAGCAATCCTGCAGGAAACAGGTCAGAGCAATTTAAAATGACAAGTTGTGTGAGCACATATAACAAAAGTCATGATTCATTATAAATACTTTGGCTGGTTCTCACTTTTCTGTTCTACAACATTAACAGAAAGTTTAATTACCTCAATCACACTGGTCATATAATGCACATGCTCTGCAAGGGACAGGAGCTCTTCATTTTCTTCTTTTAAACGAGCAATTTCACCATCCTTCTGCTCGATTTCTTTGTGCAACTGAGTTCAAATAACAACACGTTAGAAGAAGACAATAGCCAGCGATGAAGCAGTTAGGTATCTTTGAGTAGCTACCTTTTCATTTTCTTGTAGCACTTCATACAAAGCTTTCCTCCTTTCTTCAGCCACTTCTTTCCAATACTGAGATGAAGGACTTCCTGAAGTCAGAGGCTATGGTAAGTCTGTGGTAAGACTGACTTCTTAAAAGCACCTTAAGATATCTAACTTGTATACAAGTATTCAGAACAGGCTTTCATTTCAACTTAAATATTAGTCACTGGAAAACTTATGGCCCAGCCAAAATAACAAACTACAAGACTCCTTAATACTGCTGCACACAATGCTTCTCAGCTTCTGGTAATCATGAACTCATTCTTAAATACTAGATGTCCATACTTTATTTAATATAGAGGATAAGTATCATCAGCTCCTGCTAGACATAATGAAAACACCACAAAGCCTTTATCTAAACGACAAAGGAAATATGTTTCAAGTAGTACTCCAACAACAGCAGCACAGCATTTGAGTGCAAGAAAACATTTCACAAATTACCACATACCTTTCATAAGATCTTCAGCTTGAATGACATTCTCATTCTCTCGCTCCTTGTCCACAGACACCTCAGCTTTACAAGCCTTTGAGGCAAACTTGTTATTCCAGAGTTTCCTTCTGACTGAAGACTTCTTCTGCATAAAACATAGGCAGGTTTCAGTTTAGAGCAACACCTCAGCCTTCACAAAAATACAAACTTCTAAGCCTGCACACTCATGACTGCAAGTAAGTCCGTAACTCCTGCTTTCTTCACATTATAGTTCTAGTTCAGAAATCTTCCTTAATACCCAAAGAACTCAAAAATTGCTAGGTTTTAATACTGTTTATTGCTAGAACAGTAGTAAGCTTAAGTTGTCACACTAGTTAGCACATTATAGTTTTTTCCAGTACATTAGTTTTCAGTTAAAAGCTCAAAAGCATTTCACTATGACTAGAAATAACTCCGTATCTGCAGATTATCTTTTAGTTCATACCTCATTATGTCTGCCAACCAGGCTACCTGCTGCTGAAGGCTGAATCATTTTAAGAGTCTGTCTTGGGGCAGCACTGCATGTGGTATCTGTGAGGTACTTCTGAAAAGACAAACATGGTTCACACATTAGCCACTCTTCTTTACATAAACTGAAAATTAGGAATCCCTCATGCTTCCATTAAGGTAACACAATTCATCTTTTCAAGACCAAAAAAAAAAAAACAAAACACTGCAGCCTATATTAAGGCTTTTGTAAGGAAGGGGATCTAATTATTTGTAGCAGAGATAAATCTTAATCACACAAAGCTGTGACCAAACAACATTCACTTTTCATAAAGGAACTTGAACAGAAACACTCTGATTAGACTTCAAGGCCAGTGACTTTAGCTGGAACTCTCAAACTTGAGTTTGAGAGCAGCAGCCTCAGACCCTCGGGGAAAGGGACAGAAGTGATTGCAGTTGCAAGGTTAGGTGGTAAAGGCACATCACTTCAGGCAGTAGCTGTTTTTGTAACCTGTGAACACATCATCAAGCAGTGCTCATTTAAATAGATGTGTTACTTTGATTATCCATTGAAATAGAGCAAAAGCTTCCTTGCCTCGATCCAGACAGGCTATTGTTTTGTCTAACCAGTATGCCTGCCACCCTTCCTATCATGCATAAATACCTCTCTCCTGCATCAAAGCTTTCTGATTGGGCTGGTTACACTGCCACCATGGGATAGCAAACAATGGCAGACAACCAAGCAAGAACAGCCAGGATACAATGCCACACTAGCGTGAGAAAGTTACCGATTCACACCGTACTTCATAGGACAAGAGCTCGCCTTTCCCACGGTAGTTTCTGCCACCAATTATCCTACTGTTCCACTAGAGGACAAACATTAACTGCTGTGGGAACAAGAACCACACCGTGTGACAGACACTGCTTGCTGCTATTTAGGATTAGAGTTAAGTCTACTCTGCCAAGAAATTACTGACCAATACTCAAGTCAACCCATGAGAGCGCAAAAAGCCACCCCAAGCAATTTATACCCTAGACACACTATGGGACAAGATTGCCATAAATCATATCGATTGGCAATTTTCATTAATACCTGAAGTTTTCATTCCAAACACTATGCCTCATCATACAAGAGCTACTAGTCTCTGTTATATACAGTTTTGTACCATTCTGATTAGGGCCTACATTAAAAGATTTACCAAGAAAAGTTACCAAGGTTTGTACCTTATCACTTAACTCTTAAAAATCTAAATTGTTTCAATATTTCCACCAATTCCAAAGCAACTATGATTCATGAGGGTGACTTTAGAAAGTGAACTGTCTGCTCGAACACCTCAGTTCAAACATGTTCAACACAAAACAGATATAACTCTTCAAAAGGTTCCCATCCATAAAGCACAGCCTACAAAGCCTACTCTACAACCCCTAAGCATAAGCCAGATACATTCAGCAAGCAAAGGCACATAGTCAGGACAAACAAACCAAACCAACCCTGAAAAATTAAACGGAGAGACAGTAAGCTCAGTGTCAAAGTAAAAAGGACCTGCTGAGCAATAGGGAAAAAAGCAGTCACAAGAACATATGCCCAAGCAGGACAGCATGTTCCCAAGCCACACTGTCTGCCAGGAGGTTACTCAAGCCAAATGGACTTAAGCCAGGTGGAAGCACATTGCAACAGATCCGTTTATATTCCTTCAGTGGAGAGAGAAGCTTGTGGCAGACAGAGGTACTAGCTTCAAGGCTTTAAAGCCTATACCTGCAAAGATCCTGAGGACTTTTCTGCGTCCAGCTTCTGCTTCATTTTGGAATTCATAAGATCAACTGTGACAGAAAAACAGTAAAATTAATACAGCATCCGTCTACTGCTGAAGTTCGGGAAATACCAGTTAGGTAACATTACAACTTTGGGATTATTCTATGGCAGCCCTGAGTACTCAGCCATGCACGGCGAGGCCAGCGGGCTGCTCCAGAGCCCCTCCTGAGCTGCACCCGAGACACGAGAGGTGGGGAGGCAGGCCCAGAGCCGCCACAGCGCCCACCGCCTTCCCGCAGGGACGGACACCCGAAATGGCGGCGGGGCGCCGGACACCCACCCACCCACACCGCCGCCCCGGCCCCGCTCCCGCCAGCCGAGCCCGCGGGCCCCTCCCTCCCCGCGCGCCGCCGCGGCCAATGGGGAATGGCGAGGCAGGAGCCCGCCAACACCAAACTCGGCCATGGGAGCTTGCGGCCCGGCCCCGAGAAGGAGAGCAAGCCCAGCCGAGATGGAGAGCAGCCCCCTCTCGTCCTCCCCGTCCCTCTCCAAGCCCGCCGGCCCCGCTCACCGCCGGCCGCTCCCACACCAAGACCTCAGCGCCCGCGCGCACACCCAGCCACCCTCTCGCGCCCGGCGCGCGGCTATAAGGGGCGCGCCGTCGATCACGTGACCCGGGGGCCGCTCTCCGAGCCAATCGCGGGCCGCGCTCCCCGCGCGCCGAGGCCGCTGCTGAGGGGGCGCGCGGTGCTGCGCGGTGGCTTTCGGGGTTTGGTTGAGTCTGCTTTTTGGTTTTTATTTTACGTACAAAGGAGTTGTGCCAAATCAGATCTAATCACGTCTCCGCTTGGTCTCATCACTCCTATCTAAATAAGGTGCAGCCTGCAAAACCGGGGAAGAAAATTAGCGGTGTTAAGCCACAGTAACTACTACACACTAATTTTATGCGTGGTATAGACTACAGGTCTTATTAATTATGCCTAAGGCGTGCTGTTAACTTTGTTAGAAGCCACTCGACAATTATATTCTTGCAAATATTTGCACATTTGTCTTTTATTTATGCTGTTAAGATACTGTTGTATCTTACGCTGACTTGTGGATAAACACTTTGTCGAGTTAAGGACACATTCCTTGCAATCAAGGTCTCACAGAACAGCTATCAGCATTTTTCCCAGGCAATATGATGCAGCTATTAGAAATCAGGATAATTACAGAGAAAAGTATTTATTTAGCCTGCCATTTTGTCAGTCTCCTGTTTGGAAATAAATTCTGTGGCACTTAATGAGAATGTTTTAGGTAGAAGGACATGGTCCAATGAAAGCAAGAAAAGCAGAACATAAGAAAAAGATGCATTAGGAAATCTTTAAACAAGGATAGGGAAATAAAGCTGATCTCTCTTGCATAAACTTGTTTAGTCACTCATTGACCCATTTAAATTTTCATTGTCCACAATATCCTTTGGCGAGTACCTCTAGAGCTCAAATAACCTTTGGTTTGAAGAATATGATCCTTTTTTTTTTTTTTTTTTTTTTTTTTTTTTGCTTTTGAACCTGATTCTGATATTGTCACACAATGTCCCCAGTCCTTGTGCTGGACGGGACAACAACCTGCCCTCACCTAGGCCACTGTAGCACAGACTGCTCTCCAGCTCTCCTTCCCAGGCCCACTGAGCCATCCCTGACACAAAGGCTGTCCCATCTTCCTGCTCTTTTGTGAACTGTATGGCATTCCATTTGCCACTGCTCAACACTGGGCTGGCATTTCTGTGCAAAAATCTCCTATAACTCTAAGATCTTATTATTGAGTGATGCTCAGTTCAAAGTTTGTCATTCAATGTGTGAAATTAAGATTTTTTTTTTCTTGTGCATTGAACTTCATTGCTGTATTTGCCCATCACTCAATTCCATAATGTCCTTCTGTAGTTTTTCAGTCAGGTCCCTTCTTGTTATCTTGAATAATATAGTGTCACAAGCAAGCTGTCACCTCAGTAAGCTTTGTCTTCTATACAGGAAATCAAAATAACACATGCAGAAACGTCATCTAAATTAGCATTGTTCTGTTACAGTACTATAAAAAAAGAAGTTCATGCTCTTAAGTTAGTTTGATTCTTATTGATTTGGAAGAAAATGTGAAATTTCCAGGTTTCAAAACACTGTCAGATATGCTTAACTGATTATATATGCACACAATTCCTACCAGCATTGAATGTCCTTTCAGAAAAATCTCAATACAAGTAGTGCCTATATAAGCAAAACATAAAAACATTCCTATTTTTATATTTTATGATTTCTTATACAGAAATTTAAAAATCCAATAAAAACTATACTAAGCATTTAAATTAGAGGTATGCATCGATTTCTATCATCAATCATACTGAGGCTCTTTGTGCATTTTAAGACTGCAATACATAAATTGTCCATCTTGTAAATACTATGTTTTAAAATGAAACTTTCTCAGTTATTCACCTTTTAGAAATGCAGGTTTAATTCATAAAAAGTTTTCAGGTGGATTTACAGTTCAGAAGTGGAATAATTGCTTTTGGAGATGTTGGTAATTGGAAAGGTCCAAGGTAATGGGAGATGGGTCTGATGTGATAGTCCTGTTTGTTTTTCCTTTTAATTTATTCCTTGCTGGAGGCATACAATCTGGAGGTTTATTACAAAGCTGCCATTCCTTCAATTTATCCAGCTGAAGAATGTGTCCTCTTACAAACCACTGTGTCCCAGAGCTCAGTCTCTTCAGTTTGAAAGGTTTCCCAAGAACCCCATCTCAGAAAGAACACTGAGAGTTTATTATTAGAAGCTTATTCATAGCCTTAATTGTGGAAAACCAGTATAATGATATAAAAACCTCACCAAAACAAAAAAAAAGTCCAGGTTATTACTGTAATATTTCCCCTTTCTGTAGCCAAATTTCTAATTTAAATGGGAATTAGAGAGTTTTTACATGCAAAAATCTGTCAACCCAATGCTAGCAAAATACATTTTTTCTTCAGACTGGGTTCAATATAATGCATTTCAGCTTGCTTCATAAAATATAAAACCCTCTGTCATGAATACTTATGACTATTTGCACTTCAAGTGAGCTTAAGCAAACACGCCAAGGTTTCCCATAGAGCTCAGCCAATTTGTTAGATTATTCATGGCAACAGAGAATGAGTACTTTTTAGGGCTTTTGTACTCCATTGCTGTTGATAAATGTTATCAGTTTTTACAGCAAATGACAACTGAATGAAAAAAAAGCTCCATGGAGGACTTCATGTGCCTGGGAACATGGGAATAGGTGGGTCTCCAGCAGCTTGGGGGTCCTGTATTGCTTACATGCCAATGTGTGGAAACTTCCTAAGCATTGCAGCAGGAGAGTCTGGACTTGGATATCTGAATCAAGTGCTGGCAAAGATGTATTTCTACTTGACAGTCACACCGTGCTTTTTGTCAAGGCCCTTTTTGCACTCTGCAGATAATGATCTAGCTCTGGGCTGCTTAAGGGCTCTTTATTTTTACCTGCCACATTAACTACAGGCAAACCACATTGCGATTTTTAAAATTTTTGTGTCCTATGTTATTACATAAATATAATAAATGAGTTCCTGATTGTTAGTATTTACTGTAAGCAACGACTGTAAGTGTTTGTGATGCAGAGGAACACCCTGGGAGAAGGTGTTTGGAATCTCTGAATCAATGAAGAGCTGTGGCTCTCCCGGTCCCTCGCTGATGTTCTCCCGGCCCTCCTGGCCAATATTTATTTCAGGGATGAAAGGGCTCCCCGCAGTCCGCCGGGTGACAGTAGGTGGCAGCGTGGCATCACGCTTCCCCTCCCTCTGCCTGTTTTTCTGTAGTGCTTCGTGTGTCACCGACAAGAAATTCACGGTTTGTCTTTTTTTCCCTGGGTTAATCGGCATGGAAGGCTGCATGCTAATGAAACTCGGGGATTATGTACACGGCACAATCCAGGTATAATTCTTAAGGCCAGCTGGGTTTCGATAATGGCCACTGTTAATATTTAGATCTCTACAGAGAGTACACAAATTTCATGCACTAGAACAAAAGATTGTCCTGTGAATCGTGATCCTGAGTGCCTCAGAGATGAAAAGTTAAAAGAAAAATCTATATCTCATCTGGTTATTTTTTTCCCTAGTTAAGTACTATGTGAGCCACTAAGACATCCCTTAAGACACTCTTAGATGCTAACCCACAGCTTCAAAAAAAATAGTTTATAAAAGTGCTTAAATATTTTAAAATTAAACATACAGCTCTATAAAGGCTACAAATTATTAATAAGCTAAAGCTAATGTTGACTGCAAGTATTTAGAATATTATTTACAGACTGAACAATTTTTTTTTAATTTTACCCTTATTCTTGCAAGCATCTGCTGATCAAACACAAACCCTACATTTTTTAGGACCAATACCTCACATGCCCAAGAACTTATGTCCCATTTTATGACCACAGCCCCCTGAAACTATAAGGTGGGACATAAGGAAGTGCCAAATGAAGCTTAATATTGTAGCAACAGCTATGCAGTAGTGTGCTGGTTTTGGCAGGGGTAGAGTTAATTTTCTTCTGTCCACTGCTGTCCATCACAACAAGAGGTGGACAGGGATGGACAACCCAAGTCATTCTATGATTCTGTGACTCTAACTGGGTCCAGAACATGATATGAGGAATGTTGTACACATTAAACACTGACATTTCTTTGCACAAAAGCATTCCTGTTATGCCTTAGAAACTAATGTTTTCTCTGAAGGCAGAAAAGAGTGAATCAGTATGTTCTGAAGTATATGAAAAGAGTTTTAATTACCACCTAATTTGTCTTGTTTGAATTTACAAAGAATACAAATTTAATTTTGTCTGATGCATAAATATTTGGCACTGAATTAATCATAGTTCTGTTTTTGAAGCAAGTAGCTTCAGGGCTGATTCTACTTCTAAAATACAGTACAGTATGTACTGTATGTACTGTGGAACATATAGAAGAAAGATAACAGAATCCATCTAATCTCTTCCTAAATTTGTCCATAGCATGCTTAACAATTTGCAGCAATCTACTAAAAACTAATTATTAACATGAAATTACTAATTTTTACGTAACTAATCATTAAACTGGAAATTAAGAGAGGTGTTAAGAGTATAATCTTGCCCACATGCTTATGAGTAAACATGTAATTCTGAAAACAGAAATTAGACTCTGAAATTACAGAAATTTTAAGAAAAAAGAAACCCAAAAAGACAAGGTATATCTATAAATTTATCAATTGTTTTTAATTTACAGAAAAAACACAAGTTATTATGCAAACGAGTGCTTGATTTCACTGAAAACAGTGAGGATATGATAACATGGTGACTAGAAAATACCAGTTCTTTAGAGAAGGATAGTCAGCAACCAGATATTTTAAATTTCAGTGCTTCTCAAAATTTCATGACTCATTTTCTTTCCCAAGGAATATATTTTTGCCACAAGGTCCTTCCTACCTTCACATGGGCCATTGCCCATGCTGCTGAGTCCTCCTCACTCTGGGGGAAAGCCTCAAGGGCACCAGCTGATTTGTCTGTGCAGCGCTAACCAAGCAGAAGCTGACCTACTCTGCTGGCTGTTTTACTCAGCCTGGATTTAACATGCACAAGAAACACTGTTTTTGCTGTGTTAATGGGATTTAAGCCTAAAAAAAAAAGAGAACTATTACTGCATGCCACAACCTACTTGTCAGGTTTGTTTTGTATAACGTGCACATTCCTCTCTTCTCAGTGATAAACCTCATATTATTTTACAACAAATTTGAAGAGAAGCAGAGAAGCAGTCTGTCATTGGATTGAGTGTTATAATTGCAAAATACACACCCAGCTTCCAGGGCCACAAGCTTCTCTTATAAATGATGCAACATTGCATAACCAGTATGAAGCTTAACAAAAACATGCAAGTATGTAGTCAATTAGAATTATGTAGTCCATAGAATTATGGATCAATAGCATACAAATATTTATTTTGCTAAGTCTTAATTCTCCATTAAGAGATGTTACTTTTTATCATATGTTTCAACTATGATGATATTTTTCTACCCTACGAACTTCATCATTGTGCATGATGGAGGAAAAGAAGCACAACTATATAAAAGTAGGACAAGACTCAGCCATTACTTATTAATTTAATAGTGCAAATATTTCTGCATGTAAATGTATAATAAACATACTTGGGTTGGTTAATTTATTCATTTGTGTAAATGTTGTCAGGGTACCTTTACTAGATAATGAGCCAAAAGAAAAAAAAAATCTTCTCTGAGCTTGCTAAAGAAAGGAAGTTATCTATATAAGGATGAGAAGCAGTCTTTACAGAAGGAACCTGGAGTGATTCCAGCTCCCTATCCCTTTCTGAAAGGATTTGAGTTTGCAGAAGACAGGTGGTGGCTGTTTAACACGTAACACTTTGTACTTGATCTCCCTTTTCGTTTACACACAGAGACATAAACACACACACACACACCTATATATATATATGTATATTTAATCTAAGTATATATATTCCTCTCTTCATAGCTCTACTATAAAGCCCTCCAGAAGAAAAAGTGCTCTTACACCAGCACTACATTTGACAAAATTCTTTTGGATGCATTGCTCAGCCTGGGGCTGGGAGCTGTCCGATCCCTTGTGACTGATCCCTAACTCAGAAGGGCAGCTGGAGTCCTGGAAGCGGGAAGAAAGCGCCCTCCATTGCCCTCCGCAGTGGGCGAGGCGGCAGCTCCCTCGGCGGGCCGTCGGTGCCGGGGCAATCCCCGCGCCGGGCGGTGCCGAGCTGCCGCTGCGGCCGCTGGGCCGGCACAGAGACGGTCACAGGCCGAGCGTGAGTCACGGCTTAAAATAGCAGCGGGAGCAACACTGCGGCACAGAATGTCGCACAGGGCAGCGTGGAAAACAAAACTGGACCGAACTGGCTGGAAGAGAGACTGTCTCCTTAAGGACAGACTGATGTTATAGTCAAAAAACTCTGTCAGTCTGAAATAGCTAGAGAACTAATGTAATCCTCCTATTTACCTGCCCTGTTTTTTACCACCAAATAAAGGGTTATTGCCCATTAGGACTGAACAGCAATCTCTAAGTTGGTAAAAATTACCTGTTTGTGCTCTGTTCTTGCACAAACAACAGAGGACTGTCGTGGGCAGTGCCCGTGCCAGGGAAGGCAAGAGGACTGTTCGCATCGGAGGGTCTGACCAGCACCCGGGGAAGATAATGAGGTCCTGGAGCTGAGCACTGCTCCTGCCTACAAGACAGGCAGGGGAGAGATGTCCGAAGGAAAGTATGTAGAGAAAGGCGTGCTAAAGGAAAATAACTAATTTGAGGGTCAGGAGACAACAAGGGGGATCAACAGGGATCACGTAAGAGACTGGGGGAACAAATGTAGAGTTACTGGAGAGTGCCATTTCCGTGCTGCATGGGCTTTGAAACACGATCAAGTGAAAGAGGTGCCCGCACTTGTCTTCTGCCTGGAATCTCTGTAATATCGCTGCTGTTCCGGTGAGTCACAGGCGCCAGCTTCCAGGGAAAGGTGGGAGAGACGCGTTCACCCACCTGGCAGCCCGCGCCTTGCTGTGGCACAGGCCAGCCGCCCAAAACCACCACAAACCATCCCTGGGCTCCTCGCACGAACCCGCGCTGCCGAGCGCTTCGGGAGCATCCCCCCGCCCGGACACCTTGGGCAGCCAGGTTTCCCTGGCACACAGGGAAACTCCAGAGCCAGCGACCGGCCGGGCCCGGTGCTGGGATGGCGATTCCTCTTACTCCTCCTAGGCCCTGGGACTTCCCACAGGGAGAGCGCCCAACAGCAGGCCGCGTCCTCGCTTCGCTTCCATGCCATTCCTCCCTCCTTACAGGGAACGGGAAGGGAAGGAGGGCATTAGCCTGTCTTGTAGTGCAGAAATAAAACCGCTTGCTTCTCTCCAAGGATTAGGTTAGTGTCCCTGGAACAGCAATCATTTATTTAAAACAGCTAGCCAGCCTCCTCCAGAAGTGCTGCGACCCCCACGGAGGAACACGGACTGTCAATACTGTCTGCTGTGGCTAAATCAGTGCTGCAGACAAGCCCCTCGCCATGTCAGCTTTGAACACGTTGGAATTTAATTGTTGTTTTATTTACAATTATACTTCACATAGGTGGGACGGGCGGAATACAAACCCCGACGGACCAAATTACACAAAATACGCCACTACAAGACTTGTTTACCTATAACATCACCACGCCTAAGGCTGGAACAAGTTTAAGTATTCCAATAAAGTGACAGGATTTGGGGATGAGGCTTTCGTCGGCTGGGAGGGAGGGGAGCTGCCCCGGGCAGATACCACCTCGGGCGGGGGCTGGGGGGGCGATGTTCCCTCCCTCCGCTTTGCCTCACACCCTGTCCATCGTCCGTCCGTTCCCCCCCCGCCCCGAACGGCGTTAAGCAGCCCCATCCGGGTCCTTGTCCCGCGGGCAGCACGCGGGGCGAGCGGGCGGTTACACGAGGCGTGACTGCGGGGGGCGGAGGGGAAGAAAGCGTAGGGAAGTGCGGATTCCTGGGGTGGTGAGAGCTCGAAGACGCTCTAAGCCGCTGTTGTACTTTGCGTCCTGCTATTCTCTACAAGGCGTGTCCACGGTGGTTACCGAGGTTGACTTCTACTGCCTCGACCAGAACCGTGCCTCTCCCCCCCGGATGCACGAGCGCTTGGTACGCGCCGGCGGTGTGGGTAGGGCGGCGCCTGTGTGACTCAGACGCTGCCATTTTGAGGGGTCCGTGGTGGCTGCGCAGCTCCACTTGGCGCTCGCTTCGTGCCGAGGCACAGGCACTCCTGCTCGCTCCTGCCGTCGCCTTCGAGGACATCCCGGGACCGCCTGAGCGAAAAGAGGCTCTCCTCAGCCCTTTCATCATTCTTCCTGGCCGTCCCGGTCCTCCTACGACGCCGCTCCGGGATCTATGCCCGCCGCCCTCCTCCGTAGGAGCCGCTAGCGCAGGGACAGCGTCCTCTTCCTCCTCCTCCTTCCGCCGCCGTCGCCTCTTCCTCCTCTTCCTTCTCTCTCCGCCACCATTTCCCCACTCCCCGGCCCCGGGGCGCTGAGCTAGACTATGGGGACCAGGTCGGGGCCGAGCAGCGGCAGAGCGGGCGGCCCGGTCACCGTGTCCCCTGCGGCAGGGATGGGGGGGCTCCGCGGCTTCGTGGCTTTATCTTGACATGGCTCCTCTCCGTGCTGCCAGCACCGCCGCCGCCTCCTCCTCCTCCACTGCTCCTGCGCCCGCCGGCTGCGGGTAGCGAGCGGGCCACGGTCCCGGGTTCTCGTCGGAGCCTCTCAGTCTCTTGCTTAACTAGGGGGGAAGCTTTGGGAGGGGTTCCTTTTTTTTGTTTTGTTTTTGTTTTCCTTGGTTTTTTGTTCCTTTCTCTCCAGAGAGAGAAGGGGGAGAAGTACTTTTCCCCCCTCCTCTTCTTAACCTGGTCCGACGAATTTGCTAACCTAAAAACTTTTTTAACCCCGACTAATCAAACACCTGGGGAGGGGAAAAAATGTCTGGAGAGAGGAAGAAAATAACCTGATAATTGGGGATTTGCCTTTTTTTTTTTTTTTTTTTTTTTTTTTTTTTTTTTTTTCGGGAGAGGGCGATTTAGAGGTTTAAAATTGCAACCTAGATTGCAGTTTTTTTAAAAAAAGAAACAAACCAAAAACCTCGCAAAAAATTCTGTCACCGAAAAGCAGGAGCGAAACGCACTCCATGTTTTCCGAGTCGTGGCCATGAAGTGAGAGGGGAGAGAGGCGGTGCTGCTGTGGGTGTCCCGCTGCCCCGGGCGCGGCCGCCCTGCCCGCAGAGAGAAGCCGAAGGGAAGGCCAGGAGCGCCGGCCATGCACAGCCTCGGCTGACCGCGCTCGCAGCAGGGAGAGAGCGGAGGGTCCCCGGGGATCAGCAGCCCAGGGAGTCTGTGAGGTGTCGGGGGATGTAGGGCTCTCCCACTGACTGCTAGGGAGCCCGCGTTTGGGGCACTGATTCAGGGTTAAGTCTCTCGGTGAGATAATACTGTCCTTTGAACCCCTGTCCGCCCCTTGTCAATGGCCATCATGATCCCTCTCCTCTTCGGCAGCAGTAGCCTCAAAACAAGGATGAGCAGGATGAAGTTAGAAATTACTCCGCTGTCTTTTCTCTTTGCTCCTCTGCAAACCAGCGCTGTGTTGTCTGTAGTTGATTTTGTTGTTGTTGGCGGCAGAGAAATGTCATACTTCCCGGGTTGTGCACTCCTCCTTTGCACCCTTTTCTCTGCTTTCCACCAAGTGTAATAATTCTGAAGAAAAAGACGGGCAACATAGCAATAGTGGAAGGCTGAGAATAATAATCAGTAGAGTCATGAATCTGGCTGGGGTAAAGCGCAATTTGTAATTTCAGCTTCGGGTTTTTTTTTTGTAAGCAGAGCAAAAGTACCCCCCCCCCATGGATTGGGCTTGTGCCAGTTGCTTTTTATTGTACACATAAATTGTGATAAGATTTGTTTGGGGTTTGTTTTTTTGTTTGGTTTTTTTTTATTGGGTTTTTTTTTTTTTTTTTTTTTTTACCCTTCATTCTTGCCCACTTTTTCCTGCGGCTAAACTGTTCAAATTTTTCTCTTCGAAATTCTTTGGTTTTTTTTTTTTTCTTGATTTATTGTAAAACCTCTTGTCCAGCCATGGCTGGACAACTACTTTCTTTGTTTCTTGACCCCTCCAATCCGACATTCTCGTAAAATATTGCCTGAGGTGCGGGTTTGGGTTATATTAGCGTTTGGTCTATTCAGTTATATTAGCAGGAATCAAACTACTGTTTCCGTTGTACTTAAAGCTTACGAAAAGGTCCCCATAGTTTAGCGACAGTTTCCAAAGGCTTTAGTACCACCTGTATTACAAAATGGGGGACCCAAACTCCCGGAAGAAACAAGCTCTGAACAGACTTCGTGCTCAGCTTAGAAAGAAAAAAGAATCTTTAGCTGACCAGTTTGACTTCAAGATGTACATTGCCTTTGTTTTCAAAGACAAGGTAATTTGGTTTTAAAGTTTGTCTGTGTGTTTCTTGCGTTTCAGATGTTCTGTGCAAAGTCTTGCTACCTAATTGCATCAGATGTTTTGTCCTTAACAGATTCCATTGACTTTTAACTTTTTTTTAAATTGCTAATTGCAATTCACTTCGTGTTTGTTATTTTGGCTCCTTGTATTTTGTGATTTTGAAACGCAGAGGGTTCCAGTGCCTCATTAAATGGTTACTTGGTAACTTCTGCATTGGGTAGATATTTTTCAAAGTTAACACTGCAACTCGTTAAGCCTAATTGGGGCCTGACCTGCACAGTTGCTGGCTGTGAACAGTTGGGCTCTGAAGAGAATCTGGCTGGGGCGATTGCCGAGTGTGTTTATCTGGTGGAAGCAGAAAAGAAGAGCGGGCAGTTGAAGGGAGGAGTCGCAAGATGTGATGTGGAAATGGCCCAAGTGCGCAGGCACATGTGGAACTCCTGCTGTCATTTTGAAAGGAAGGGGGGGAGAGGAGGAGGCAATCTTTATTTGCTTGGCTGCCTCCTCTGCCGCTGGGTGCTGCACATCTGGGTGGGGAGCTGGGGCTTTCTAAAGCCAGCTATAGACCCGCAGTTGTGGGAGAGTTTTTATCCACAGAATGTTAAGGAAAGTAGGTACCTAGAGGAAGTGAATGTGCTGAACAAATGATGAGGAAGTGAAGATAGAAGTAAATGGCAGCAGAATGTGTAATGCACAAAATGCATGTAGATGAGCTCTGAAATAATTTAATCTCACATGTTTAGGCTTTGCATTTGCTGTAATAACTAGGTGTTTTGAATGAAGACTTTTCCTTGAAAAGCTTCTTTAAAATTCCTGAGTTCAGTTTGCTTTTGTTTGTCCGTTCTAGTGCAAGGAGTGATGGATATATTGGAGTATAATTTCTGGGTACTGTGTCATATTAACAGAGAAATGAATGTTTAAGCAGTGGCAACAATTAGATTTTCTTAAATGACACAGCTTTAACTCTTTTAGTTGGACATTGGTATTAATTTCTGGTTGCTTTGTAGAAATTCCTGTACAAATGCCTGTTTAAAATCCTGTTATATTTGCTTATATCACAGTGAACTGAAGATGCCCATCCCATACCAGTTTGCCTAAAGTAGGAGTTTAGCTCAGGCTAGCTTGGTCAGCAAGTAGTTGCCTGTTACCTTTATTCTGATGTGGGGGAGGTGAAGTGGAGCATTATTTGGTAAAATATACTTTGTCTCTTAAATAGATCAAGACTTCTAATGAGCTGTAAGAAAGCTGTTAGAAACAGACGTACGACTTTAGTGATTTTACATGCTCATAATATTTTGGCTTTGCTTGAGAGATGCTGAAATATTTGTAGTGAGTCTGAAAGTAATTTAGCAAATGAAAGTTACTTGCCAAATGAAAATAGTCCTCCTTTGAGAAGATTATAGCTAACTTCAGATGGGATCTCAATCACCTGCTGTCACCAAATGTGGCATTGAAAGATTTCACTTTTCATAAAAGACCAACTGTAAAAAACTAAAAATGAGAAAAAAGGTGTTATTTGATTGATATTTGCAGAGAGAAGCAGAGGTTCTTGGTCATCCCAGAGTCATGTACTCTACTTGAAGACGGAGCAATTCTGTTAATGTTTAGATAGAATTTTAGTGTTTGCAAGATTGATATGTAGATCTGCATTTTTAGAGACTACTGCAACCTGTTCAACTTTTATAAAAGTTGTCAGTCTGATTCTGTTTAATTTATAAACTGCTTGTAAATTTTAGCATGGTTTGTGTCAAAGTCCTACCCTGTGTGGTGTGTACTTTATACACTTATACAGAAAACCACAAATCCCAAAATAAACTATTACCTACAGTTTTCTGGAAAGGATTATAATCTTAATGTAATCTGTGCTTTTTTTAGAAGAAAAAGTCAGCGCTTTTTGAAGTGTCTGAAGTGATACCAGTCATGACCAATAACTATGAAGAAAATATCCTGAAAGGTGTGCGGGATTCCAGCTATTCTTTGGAAAGTTCCTTAGAGCTTCTGCAGAAGGATGTAGTACAGCTCCATGCACCCCGCTACCAGTCCATGCGCAGGGTAAGGCTCCTTCTTAAGTTTGCTGAATTATACTTTTTCAACACTTGTGCTTTTCCTTGTGAATCTTAAGGCTAATCCTGCCTTTTTGTTTTCTCCTTTGCTGCATGAGGGCTCTGTGGGTCTGTGTTCATGGGGTCTAGTCTGAAGGGTAGCAGTGGGGAAATAACGGTTCTGAAACTGTTTATGTAGATCTTAAGCTTTACCTTTCATTTGTCTCATTCAGAGATGTGCCTCAGGAATTTTCCCGTCTTTGTCCCTCAGGAGGCTTGTGTTAATAATTCTTGCAACAACAACTGCTGTACAACTAAGTGATTTTGCTTTATGAATATTGGGAGACAGACAGTCTTTGCTAATGTTTCCTTAAAGTTGTAGTTTATATTAAGTGGGTACTGATACTAAAATTCAGTGGAAAGCACGGAAGACTTCAGTTATGGTATGATTAATACAAATGGAAAATCAAACAAATGTTGCATAAGTATCACATCTAAAGTGTGTGCCTCTATAGATAAGTTGCTTATGTATGTCTTTGACCACTGGAGGGAATGTAAGTACAGAACTTTACTGCTCACAGGATGTGATCGGCTGTACCCAGGAGATGGACTTCATTCTATGGCCTCGTAATGATATTGAGAAGATAGTCTGTCTCCTTTTCTCTCGGTGGAAGGGATCTGATGAACCCTTTAGGCCTGTTCAGGTATTTGGTTTTGGGTTTTGACTTTAGTAACTAATGTATTCCTGGGGGGAGTGTTCTCTTTAACCATTAAGCTGATAAGGTATGCCAGTTCTGTGGATGTTAGAAAAATACGCTGTCTGGTTTTATTTATAAAGCAAGTCAGTGTTCTGAATGCCAAATTCTGCCTCCTGTCTTTATGCACCACTGTATTAGACCTTCCAAAATGTAAGTTTCCAAAGGGCCTTTGCAAATGACATGAATGTGTAAGTGCATACAGTATGTTTGTATATGTAAGAGTGGATTAGATGTATGTCTTAGTACAATTGAATCTTTGTTAAATGTGATGGTGTTGTTAAGATTCTGTCAGTATTCCAAATTGTGGTATTTGATTGGATGGAAGAGTGAGATGGATGGAACCTTTGCATTATAATTTTGCCTATAAAATATTGCACAGGGATCTTCTGCCACAGGAAGGTAAATTGGGTTTTATGTATGCTGAAGGTAAAGTTGTATCTTTGAGTTGTTAATATGTCATTGCAATGGATGATGTCAGTGTTGGCAGAATGAAGTTAGGGGATTCTTTAAATTGTGTCAAGACACTGCTGTGGTCCCCAGTTTCTGTTTTTCAGAATAGGTCACAAAAAGAAAAAACAGAAGTGGTTGTAAAGTCCCAGATAGAAGGAAATTAATGTGTTACACATGAGCTTTGTCTTGAAAAGTATTTTATTTTTGTGCCTCATGCCATGCAGGCCAAGTTTGAATTTCATCATGGTGACTATGAAAAACAGTTTCTGCATGTTCTGAGCCGAAAGGACAAGACTGGAATTGTTGTCAACAACCCTAACCAGTCAGTGTTTCTCTTCATTGACAGACAGCACTTGCAGGTAAGTTTCTTTTGTCCTCACCTTAACAGGTGTAATTTAATCACAAAAAGCTTTTTCTTCTTGGGAACATCAGTGATTTTGCTGCGAATTACTCAAGTAGAAAAACTGATCATGCATTCATGATTGCATTTTGGCAGTTTCAGGGGAAATGCTGTAAATAGGACACATACGTGCAAAAACTAACTATGGGCCGCATATGTGTTCTCATAGAATCAACGTTCTTGTATTAAAAATTTAAAAAGTTCTAAAATAGGCCTAACAATAATTAAGAAAAAGTATTGGTTTGGTTTGGGTGACAATACGGAAATAATTCAAGTGAAGAATGAACAAAATAGTGAAAACATTTTATGCATTAAGAGTTTGCAGACTGACTTTAAGCTCAGGCTGTTTATATGTTTGAAATAGTGAATTTTAAATGTCATGGAGGGTCTGCAAATTAGTTCTGAGTTAGCTTCTAGGCTTAATATCTTTTATTTGGGTTTTCTTTGCCTCTAGACTCCAAAAAACAAAGCTACAATCTTCAAGTTATGCAGCATCTGCCTGTACCTGCCACAGGAGCAGCTCACTCACTGGACGGTTGGTACCATAGAGGATCACCTCCGTCCTTACATGCCAGAGTAAGGTACTGGCCAGCAAAATTGGGGAAGATCACAGAATGCAGCAGTGGATTTTCACTTTCCTCACCACTTTATTCTTTCAGAATTTAGAAGAAAATGGACTCATGTTCAGAACACTATACATTGTGAAACTTGATCATCCTGGATTTTTTTAATCATTTGTATCTCAGAACTTTGCAGTTTTGTTTTTTTTTTAGATGTTTTCTGCATGGACCTTGTGAAAGAGAGGATGCTCTGCACTCCTCTGCACTGCATCAGCATCTTACTAAAATGTGAAATGAAGGGACTGTACATTGAAACAAATGTATCTGAAAGCACAAGGTGATCGTTTGTGGTGGTGTTCCCATTTGTGCTGGTCATGACCCCTAACATCTCTAATGTTAACCATCAGTATTTTGAGGGTGAGAAGTGAATGTAACGGGTATAAAAGCCTTATAGCTTTGCTGTTAATGATTGTATCGAAGAGCACTATCATTCATTCTGATGAACAAAGAAGTGGCTATTACACTAGGAAGTGTGGGAAAGAAATATTTCTTTTTTAAAAAAAAAGGCATCTCATTTAATGTATAGGCATTTTTTGCCGCTTTTATTTTGCTGGGCCATGTCTTAAGTTTACTGGCACTTCTGTTTTGGATCTCTTTCCCCAAGTTGCTGTATAATTGTATGAAGGTATTCTTTTGAGTTGGTTGCATTTATACAGATGAGGCAGACCTGGAGTCTGAAGTTGCTAAAGCAGCTCAAAAAAAGGTAAAATAATAGCTGCAGAAACAATGTTGGTAGAGGATTATTTTTTCTTGAGAGTTGAGACTTGTAAACTTGCAGGTGAACTGTGCAGGAAATACTGGTTTCTAAAACATTTCTTATGGAAAACCCATTGAGGTTTGTTATTTTTTTTTTCTTTTGGAATAGACATTATAAACCAATGTAAAATAGTGTTTGGAGTGTCAAAAGTTGGTTCTGGCAGAACATTTTAAGATTGTGCAATGATAAAAGGAAGACTACTGTATAGTTTTGATGACAAAAAAGGCTCTGCTTAAAGGTTGAGTACTTTACTGGAGTAAAACTGCATAAGCCTACTCCCTTTGGATAAAACTAGTGCTTACCTGTTTAAAACTTGTATTTAGCTTTTGTTTGGAATTGGAAAAAATTGGAAATTAAATAAATTAGGTGAAAGATGACTGGTGTTATTTATGGAAATCCTATTAATTGGATCTTAGTAGCATCTTGCATCTTAAAGAGTGTCACCCGCTACAAACACTGAAAATGTACAGACTGTAAAATGTTAAGATCAGCAAAGATCAGTGGCAAAGGTGTTATTGCAAATGTGGGCCATGTTTTGAAAAGTCCTGGTCAGAAATAATGGCATTACTAGTGTCTTACTGTACTGGTACTGCTGAAGTATTTTTACTTCCTTGGTTATAAGTTCCTACAGGTTAATATGAAACACCCTAGAAAAACACCCCCTGAAAGCTCCAACTTCATTTTCATGGTTGCCTTAAGTTACAAAGAAATATCTTGAAAATGCTGCTGTTCAGAATGCTAAGACTTTCTAAAATTTCACAACTTTTAAGTGCTTCTTCTTTGAATGATCTTTAAGACATAATACAAAATATTCACGTGGAGCTTGAGCTAAGTTTCTGGAATATTCAAGTTTCAGGAGTTAAGAATTTGCTTCCTAAGTGCCATCCTTTGTTAATTTGTTGTTTTGGACATCCTCTCACCACAGTGAGAATGGGGCCATAGTTACCTTAATCAGCAAACAAGTGACAGTTCTTGCATTAGGAATTTTGGTTTTCTTCAATCTGTTTTCTCTTAGAAGATGCCTCAAGATGTTGGCCTGAGTGGTTGTGTACAGTGCTTTCCAAGTATCAGTAATCATACGGATTTTAACTTTAATTCTCTGTATTACATGAAACAACCTGTTCATTTTAATTCCTTTTTTTAGTTCTGTACAGGGTGCATTAGATAAGCTGCTCATTTGTTCCTCATGACAAACCATACCATGCTTCCTTGGGAGAACACTGGATTAGAGGAAACAAAAAATTGGAAAGCCAGTTTTGTTAAATGTGGTCTTATACTCCCCAGCTAGCAAACCTTATGCTTTTGCTGTGCTATTCAGAGCAAGTTGAGAACCATCTGCGTTGTCTAAGTAGTGGGGAGAAAAAAGGGACCAATAGGTTTCAGAGCATGAGAATGTTGGGGAATATGAGAGTTTGTTCTTGTATCATTTGGCATCTTTGAACAGTTTCTCCCCCCCTTAAACAGGACAGCTTTGGAGGGAAGAGATTCAGTTCTTGTTCTACTTTTTCTCAATGAAACTTCAGTTCAATCTCAAAATATGCTTCCATTGAATTACTTTAGCAAAATGCCCTTCAGAAGTGAATGGAAGTAGTTCGTAATATGTAGCTTCTGGTTTCAGGCCCTCTTTAATATCAGCTTAATGGCTTTTTGGTAGTCTTCTTTCAAAATACAGGTTTTATCTTACAAAACTAATTTTCCAAAGCACAGTTTGTGATAGTGTGCACCTCATTTTTGGAGCTGTTTGTAAATACAGGAAGGCTCTCTTACAAGAATTTTAGTTACTACCTACTGTCAACTGCTTTGGTGGCTCCCTTGGACATACTAATACCAAGAATTGGAATACACTCAATATTGCATCTGAGTATGTGAGTTTAACTGGGCTGTTGCTTAAGGATTTGTCGTGAGACCTTCGTAAGTGCGGGGGGGCAGGGATAAATTAAGTAGACAGAAGGCCATTAAATGTTAAATGCATCTCAGTGAATTGTCTGGTGAAGGGAAGCTTGTGTCAGGTGCTTCCTGGATGATAAGCTTCTTAAATGTTACAGTCTGTACATGACTGTGAAGCTTCACTTCTCGAGGTTCTTCAGCTGTGCAGGAATTACCAAAATATGGTGAGATGGACAGAACTACTGTACAAGTACTGCCAAAATGCAACAAGCCTGTAGTCAGTTGGGAGTTGATGCCTTTGTCATGTGTCTCAAAGTATAAGTTTCCTCTCAAAAGCTATTTTATAGCTTTAGTGTTACTTTATAAACATGAAAATTTATGTTAAATGTTACATCAGGTAGTAGAAACACACTGGGATTAGTCAGTGCTTCTCTTAAGAAAAAGAGAAAATGGGTTACTTGGTTACTAATCTCTTGAGCATTGAAAGTTTTAGATCAAAGGTACTGATCTCTCGCTGCAAGTTCACTTTTTTCATTGCAAAATGGTAATTCTGTTAGAAAAATAGAAGGTGGAAAGATGAAAATTTGAACTTGTCGAATGACCTAGACTTTTAAAAAATTGGCATTTCCAAAAGACCTACTTGATTGTACTTTGAAAATACAAGCCCGATGATCAGCCTGCACTACAGTAAGTGCCTGTGGTCCTTAGGAATGACTGCGTCTTTTCCTTGACACATAAGGTGCAATGTATTAGTTTTGAAATTACTTTAAAACATCATACAAATGCCATAAACACCTGGGCCTTGCACATACTTGCAGCTTGTGAGCTCTGCTGGCATCCTTCCCTTCCCACCCTTGTTCTGCTGCCAGGAGAAGGCTGCTTTTTCTTGTGCTTGTGTGCTGAGTCATTTAGGCTTCTTGCAGTTACTGAACACCAGCTTATGTTGAATCAGGATTTGGGGGCTTGAACAGTGAGAAGAGTCACTGAAGGGGTTTTTTGCTCTTAATAGTGCAATTAGTCTAATGGACTGTTAGAAGTTTCATTTAATACTGATTAACGTTACTGCTATTGAGCATGATACTGAAGTCCGGAATGAGTAGTACATTTACATTCACTAAGGAGATAGACATGCCATGTGAGTTTACTTAATTGCTATTTACTTTTATAAGCCTGGAAAATCATCTCAGATTTTTCATTTTGCATTTATTGCAGCAGTAAATTCACAAGCTGTGTAGTCCTACAGATTCTGGAATAGCTTTCTGGAGTGAAGTAATGAGACAAAACATTATTAAAACCCTTTAGGTCTGCAGTAGCTGCTTTCTGCTTTGTGCACCACAGCTGGGAGGGAGCTCAGGAGGCTCACTGGGTAGTGCACATGCTGTGGAGAGAGGGCTGTATCAGCTCTACAGGTTAACTGAAGCTAAATGTAATTTCTCTTCTGCTTGGGTGACAAATGCTTTTTAGGGCTGAAGATATCCGTGGCCTACTTCTGCTTGGAAGGGATTTACATATGGAAAGGTCCCTTAATTTAAGCACAATTACTGTATGCCAGAGCACCCACTGAACAAATTGCTCTTCTGGACTCCTGAAATCTATTCAAGCAGCTACTGCTTTTAAGCAAAAGAAATCAAAGATCCAGAATTTTACTACAGTGTTACAAGCCCCAGGTACTGTCTTTATTAAACAAAAATAGGGGTCTTTTTGTTTGGCTGAGTTAATTTATTTTGGGGTTTTTTTGTTTGTTTTTTGTTGTTTTTTGTTTTGTTTTGTTTGTTTGTTTGGTTTTGGTTTTTTTTTTTTGTTTTTGGGTTTTTTTTTTCCCTGAAGGACAGCAAATGTGATGAAAGCTGGCAGGTTATTTATTCTGTTTTCAGTGAGAACTGCATATGCTGCTGTGTCCCACAGCCATGGCAGCTTGGGATCATGGTCTGGTGGTAGCAGTGGTTCGATGAATGCATTGCAGAATGATGAAGGTGATAACTGTCATCATATTGGCCCTGAACTCAAGTAGCAAAATAGGCATCTAAGTGGTTCTTTTTTTCCTTACCATGGACTATGAGGTAAGGGAAAGGCTTGGGGGCTTCTGGCTAAATGTTTCTTTTTGCAGATGGAAATTCTAAAATTGTGAATGATATAATGCAGTTGGAAATTCTTCCATATGTCCTGGCTCAGAGCCAGTCGCTGAAGCTGAAGAGATTCGAACTGCTGTTCAGAGCGGTTACTTAACAGCCTAATTCACCTCACATCCCTGCCCTCCCTGTGCCATTCCTGTTAGGTTTGTGAATTAGAGAATTGTAAACCAGCAGCTCAGCCATGAGACCTCTGGGATGGGTGGCTCGACCTAAAACTGATAGTTCAACACTTGTTTCAGCAGTGACACCCTTCCTTGGGCTCTCCCTAGTTTATCACTGACATCTTCCCAAGAGCTGAAATCCTTAAACCCCTTCTCACTGCGTCTTAATCTGTGATCTGTGTCTGCCCTGATTAGCATCTGGACCCCTGGTTCCAAATGCCAGTGGGAACAAGTCTGTTCTGATTCCTTATTTTCTCAAGGCATCTGTAAAGCACAGCTGTACATGGTGCAAGCCCATGGGTGTCAGTCTGAATGCATTTGTGCAATAGCAGTGATGTGAAGCCAGCATGAAACACTTGGCTGGACAAGGCACTGCATGAAGTGGCAAGCTGAAGTTACTTCCACTGAGAGAGACAAACTGTTCCTCAACATTTTGTACCACTACATGGCCTCCATAAGAACAGACATCTAGACATAAGTATAATTCGGGTGTTCAGTAAATTTAAAAGAAAAACCCCAAACAAAGTGCAGTATGGGAGGGCTGGTCTCATTTTTAGCTGTTAAGATATGGAACTTGCAGTTGTCTTCCAGTTAACTGGATACATAATCTGGTATACCACTAAGGCTCACAAGATGAGCTCATGAAATCACTTTATTTGCTTGCTTGTAAGGGAATTATGCCTAAATCTGGAACCAGGTCAACCCCACAGGAGGTCTGTTTGTCCTGATGCCAGGTGGAGCCATGTACCACTTGTCCTTATTATGGTATTTTGTTTCCATTACTTTGAGATTCAGCTATGGTAAGATACAGATTTTTCAACATGTAAGTTAAGAGTGAAATCAGTAAAGAACACTTCCAAGTATTTAGTCTGATGCTTGACAGTTTGCTTTCAAAGCTAGGTAAGCTCAATGGTGGCAGTTCCTTCTACAATCATCTCTGCACTTGAATTCTGTTGTGAAATAAATTACGAGGTCAACACACTGCTGCTGGTGAAGGATAACAGACAAGGTTGTCTTAAAATAATCCATTTAATTAACTGCTTCTGAAATAACTGGCCTGCATATTAATGATGTCCCTCTTATTAGTTAGGCAGTACTAAAATACTGTGTTGAATAGTCTGTTCTAAGGGAGAAGAGAATTCACTTGTTATTTCAGGAATGTTTATTTCTGTTTCCTGCACAGCCTGAAACAGTCCTTGCCAGCCTTGAATGGGAGCAGGATACTGTTGTTTCCGTGTCGAGGTTTGCCACTCTCAATTGGCCTGGACGCTTTTCAGTTGTAATTATGTAGGTATGATGAATGCTAAGTGATAGAATGGGACCACTTAACTCTGATTGGTTCCTGAGGCAGCCAGCGCTGATTGAGGGAAGTCGTGTTAAGTTGCAGTGGGACAGTTACACAAGGATAGAGTGGCCCCAGCACGCAGAGCTGAGAGTGTTCTCAGTATTTTGGAACATACTGAATTTGACACCTCCTTCATTCTCACCCTCTGCCTTTTATTTCAGGTAATAGTCAAAATCACTCTTGCGTTCCAGTGAGGGGAATGGGTTTATAGCAATTGGAGGGGAGTGGTTTTAACTCTTTTCTTGCACTCTACTACATGAGTAACCCACATAAGAAAACTGGTAAACTTGAGAATGAGAAAAAAAGATAACTGGAGATGCCAGAACATGTTCATAGGAAGATAACCAGAGCAGTAATTGCCGAAGTCAGTAAGTGCATCCAGTTGCTTTGATGCTTCCTCTCTGCTTATCCAAGTAATTGCAGAGGAACTAAAGATGCTTAAGACTCCTAACAGTGCTCCAGGCTGAGGGAGCTGTAACGAGAATTTTGTACAGTGCAGCATCTAGCTCTGATGAGCAAAGATTTAAAACAAAAGTTACTGCTGTAGTAAGCACCTTAGCAGAACTGTTTTTAGCAAAGCATTGTGTTTCTTTAAATGGGATTCAGGGATGATTTCTGAGTATGAGTGAGTGCAAGTGCTGGGGGAAACCCAATCATGAACATACTGCTAAAGAGAGCGTGCTACTATTAATAGTTCAGCTAGCCACAGGACATGTAAGCTGTGTATGCTTCTGAAGCAGCCCCAGAGAAAAAGCTTTTCTGAGAATGTATATACCATGAAAAACTGATCTAAACTTGCAGCAAAAATACATGCTGGTAGCCTGAGCCCACTGTAGATACATTTTTAGAGAACTTGGTTAGTTATCTTCTCATATTAGTTGTTTAAAAGCAATTTTGGAAAGATTAATGACACATTAGTTAACTTGTACAAGTTTGTATTGAAAATCAGTCTGCATGAACAGGTCCCTAATTCATTACTTCTTTAGGTTTAGGAATGCACAGAAAGAAACCCTAACTGCTTATCACAAAAGTCAAATGACTGAAGACAATGACTCGACTTCCACAACAAAATGGACTTGCATGTGCCCTTTAGTAGTGTAGATTAGCTTTTTACTAGGAGAAAAACATGCACTGCATATGTGGCATTGCTGTTCTTATTGCAGCTTGATAGCATTGCAGTGCCTTGTTTGTCAAGAGTTTGAAGAAAGCAGTTAAGCCTGTCCACAACAGTGCAAGAGGAGACCAGGCTTCAGCTGATGAACAGCAGCTTAACTCTACCACCCTGGTTAGATGGTGAGATTGTCTACAGCCTCAGCCTGAATGAAAGCTCACCAAAATTACTTTTTTACATCTGTAACATGCATCTGATGGATTTTAAACAAATATAACCACAACCTCAGGTAGGGAGAGGTGAAAAGTCCAAGATATAACTGTATTTTCACAATCAGGGATCAGAGGGAGATGATGACATCTCAGGTGAATTTGTGTACAAGGGTTCCACCACACCCTCTCAACCACTCCATGCTGGCAAGCTTTTACTTAGTTCAAAGAGGTTACAAAACTATGAAACAATCTTTAAAAACGTAGTTTCAGAAAGCTTTATTGAATACTTACTGATTTGTTACAGCATCAGTAAATTACATTTTGTGTTAGCCTCCTTTACACTTTCAAACCAGTTCTGGATATGTTACAGGAACTCTGTACTACCATCTTGGGGAACAAGTAAGTTTTGTAAGCACTTCTAGTGCTGTTTGAGTGTGACTGTGACAGGCCTCAAGACATGGTTGCTTTGTCACATGACACCACAGGTAGAGAAGGCAGATCTCTTAAAATGCTTCATGCTGGTTAACCATATGGCTGGTCCAAAAGCTCTTCCCTTCTGCTATCTTGACCAAAAAAAGACAGGTGCTTCCCTATGTTGTCACACTCTTGTTGTTCATCCCAAACCCAGGCTTGTAGCAATTCTGGTGGTAATTAAGGAGTCTGTTCATTTATTACAGAAGTGAGACAAATTCACTCGATAGAGACTATCACAACTTTGTGCAGATGATACTGCATAAGCATCATCTTATGAAAATAATTCCATACAGGATTCTGAGGTCCAACATTAACATTTAAAGTACTTTTTCATATTAATTGCCTATGAACTTTGTATGTCTACCTTGTGCAATTAACTTTCCTGTCGCCTTATTTGTTAAATCCACGGTGGCAAATGCGAGATTTTTTCCTTGCTTCAAAATCTGAGCTGTAATCAATATCTCTTCTCCAATCTTAGCAGCAGAAGTGTATCTTCAAGGAAGAAAAAAAGGAACAGGTAAGAGACTGTACAGAGGGTAAATCTAAGAATATTCCTGCATTTATACTATCATGAAGGAATTAGCAAAGTAGGTAATAAAGACACATCTCTGCCTGCCTGCCGACTTGCAAATCCCCACTTAATGGCTTTGAGCTCCTCTAACTACTGGCAGTGGTAAGTATAAGAGTTCTCTGAGAAAATGGAGGCTAGAAAGAAACCCATTGGCTTGGTTCTGAGGAAAAGTCCATTTTGGAACAGAAACAAGGAGGAATCCAGGACTTCAGTTAAAAGTTCAACTCCAAGTCCTATTCCAACCACTGCTGGCTTCCTACAGCCTTACTAAACTAGTCTGGCTGCTTCAGCTGCAAAATGTCGCTGTTACAAAGGCTCCAGAAGGTCATTTCTGTATGGAACTGTAAGCATAGGTTAACTGTTCCCATACCCTGGTTAAAGGAAAGTCATGGAAATCTGGGCAGCCCTCAAATGTTGCTTCCATTCATTAGACAACTCTTTGTTTTTATTTACATGGGCAGGAGGGTGTGGTTTTAAAACACGCTCTTCGGGGAACAGGAAGAAATTTCTGCACAAAGAATTCCCCTGCAAAGATTAGGAGAAACATGATCCAACAATGATCTGAGGTAAGGGAACACTATTCAAATGTTAGAGCTGCAGAGGAAAAAGAAGAATTGCTGGATGTTAATCTTGCTGAGATAAATTTCATCAACCAGTCCATTTTTATACACGACACCATGTCACAAGAATGTCAGTCACGCCTAACGCTGGTGCAGCACCAGCTCCATTGCTTGACAAGGGCAGGATTTCAGCCTTGTCTCATCTCCAGGAGCTGCTGCTGATCCTCTTGTGGTTACCAAAAAAAATTTCTCTGTTCTCTGTTCTTTCCATTACTGAAATAGCTTCCTCATGACAACTTTTTTAAAAGCTCCTTCCCAAAAAGGAAAAAAGTTCTTGTAACAATATTTGATATCCAATCTCACTTGTTCTATGAATGCAGTTGTCCAAGTTAAAAATGCTATTAATATTGCTTCATGTAACATTGCCTAAAGGTAATTTTGGATCACATCCAGAGACAGCACTTTCTTCAGATTTCAGCCCTTATGTAATTGGGTGGACATAACTGTTAGTGTCAATAATTCAGATGTTGGCCTCTTGTTATACTACTTCAGGAAAAAACCCATAATGACAGGAGAAGTTTAATTTCTGGTAAGATCCTAGTCATCACCATGGTAGTATGAAGCTTAAATAATCTTTAATCCCATCTGCCCAGTGGAGAAATCAGAAGGTGCTGGGAGAGAAAGGAGGGAAGCTGGTAAAGATACAGCTCACTCCCCACACACTTTTAAAGTTGTTGTTTTTTTTTTTTTTTTTTTTTTTTGGTTTGTTTGTTTTTTTTGGTTTGTTTTGTTTTTTGTTTTAGGCAGTTCTGATGCAGGGTTACTTTTCTAAGATTTTTAATGCTCTGTGTTAGTTATTCCAAGTAGGATTATTTTAGTTACAATTGGTCATAATCTCTTCATTAAAAGAAATGAAGCAAAGCTGACAAGCTACAATAGCATGATGAAAGAAAGCTTTAGAACAACTGGATTTTTTAAGACACAGTGCTTTGAATTTTCATTACAGGAAGAACTATTTTCAGTGTAAAACTATCTTAAAATGACCTAGAGCAAAGGGTTCTTCTTCCACTGAGAAATTCTGATTCAATTTGTAATTCACCCTCTATATGAGCACCCAACAGAGGTAAACTCTTTCCTGCTTAAATATTTTTCTCTAGTTTATAGAGTAATACTAAAAAGGGTATATAGAAAGCTGCTTACCCTAGAGCTTGGGTTTTGAGGAGACATTAACATACCTGCACAAGCAAAAACTGAAACCAAATCAATTTCTTAACAGTAAAATTAACCACATATCAACATCCCTTTCTAGTCTCTGAAGGAATGGGCACGGTCTCATAAACACATGTAGAAGGTCCAACTCAAAATTTGAAACCAAATGGCAGTCTCCAAAAACACACATGCAACCCCTTTTATTTATCAAAACAGGACTTCTGAAACCAAAGAAAACACCCATTTTTAGTGAGTGCCACAGCACAGAGAAGATGTACAATGCAGTCAGTAGGGGAAGAGAAGATAGTATGTTTTGGTAATCACAGTGGATGATACTTACGTGATGTTCATGTCCACACTGACCCCAGGCATTGCTCTTTCTGTGTACAGCAAGGCTGCTGTTGACACCACATCCACAAGGGTGGCTGTCAAACCTCCGTGTAACGTGCCACCTCTGTTTGTATGCTCCTCCTCTACTTTCATTTCACAAACAACTTTTCCCGGAGCTGCAGATTGAAGTTTCATCTGTATAAGCAAAAAAGGAATAAAAAGCTTAGTGACAGTAGTACCAACACCTAATATTACCCTCAATAAAATTGAAAGTAAATTTTTTCTGACTCTGGCCTCATGAAAGAAATTAAAAGATGGAAAATGCAGCAATTCAACTGTCCCATTAGATATTTCCATAAATTTTGAGCAAAGGACTGTTGCCTTAGAAAAATCTGTACTTCTATTGCAGACAAATATTTAAACTGACAGTTTAACAGAACTTCAATGCGTGCTATGCTGTCAGGAATTCCTTAGGAGGAAACTGTTTTCAGTTTTCCTTTTGCTTTATTCTGAAAGTGAAAGACCATATTAGAGGGAACACAAAGCTGCTCTAAGTATCTGTGTGTACCATAGTTGTGAAGGCGTATTTCTTAACTCACAAAATGGAAAGGGGACCACAAGTAATTCATTAATCATTATATTAGAGCAACCTCAATAAAAATCAGTATTTTGAAATGAGCATTGGAAATACTAATCAGATTGGCCTCCCTGACTGTAAATTCATATTCATGAGTGGAAGTATCCAAGGCTTTATCACAGCTGCTGTTACAGCATCATTATTTGCATACACAGTTTCATTCCACCCCACAGGTGGTAAATCCAGAATTACGGCTCAGCTATGATACCATGCTTCCCCCCATAACCAATACAAGAAGCTGGAATTTTGAGACCAAGAAGTTACTGCAATTCAGTATTTTAAAATCTCTATTTAAATTTCTTCTGTTAGCAGCACTATATTCAAAATCTGAAAGCAGATGCAAGAGTGGGCTAAGTTCCACATATGTTTATATGTATAACCAGGACTTTGAAGTGCTTTTAGACTATTAAAAGCGAAATGTGGACATACTTATTATATTTATTCCTACTAAATTTCAGGTTTTTACAAAGGTTTCTTTAAACTTGAATGTTTCCATTTGTTATCAGCTGAGTTGATTTTAAATGGTTTTTGATGTTAAAAGGTATTAAGGTTGAAATATTTCAAGTTTCATTGTTCCTCATTTATAATGCAATGTAAGAGCTGAGTTTCACCCTTTCTGATAAACCGAAGTTTACCCAAATTTTGCAGACAAATGATATTACGATCAATGATGATGTAGTAGAGGCTTCTAATGGAAAAACTGGTATTAAACAGAGAAGAAATTACTGAGGCAATGTCCTGATTTAGAAATAGCACCTGTATCAATGAAAAAAACCCAAGTCCTAAATCAGGCATGCTACACTTCACTGGAGGCCTAAGCTTCTGACAGAATTTCTGAGAAGGATTTTACTGATGCTCAATACTGGGAGCAGATGGCTTCCACTCTGTCAGGGACTGGTGCTCCAACCCACCAGCACGGTGAGGAAAGCATCTGGTCCCATTTGTCTTTGCTCTGATCTGGCACTACATGCCTGCTCTCCTTGACAAAAATAGCTCAGTACTTGAACACTTCCAGGACCTACTCAGCTAGAGCTGCTGGTCTGTGCTTCTCCCAGCCCTGCTGTGCTTGTCCTCCCACGCGTCTGCCTCGGGGAACAGCACACTGCTCCAGCTTCAGGCTTCAAACACACAGCCATTAAACCCTGGGTAGATACCACACTGGAGTTAAACCAGAAACTACGTCTGGTGCTGGAGGGGAAAGGTTTCAGACTAAAATGTGTCTTCTCTAGAATAAGAAAAACCTTGAGTCATTTATTTATGGTAAGAGAGATTTCAGGTATCTCTACAAAAGCGGCAGTTACTTTTAATTCAAACACAACTGTACTTTTATTGTTATTATCATCAGATTCCAGCATGCTAATTCTAGAAGGTTGCAGGAAAAATCTGAAAGTATTCCAGAGCAAGACTGGAAGCCTGTCTCCCAAGGCTCACTTCCAGCCAGCTACCTTTACAAGCTGGAATGCTAATATTTGCTCACCACTTATCAGGATTTAAAAGGAGTGTACAGTTATCACAGTGGAGTGGTGACTAGGAACTAAATGGACTCTATATCTTTAAGCTTTATACATTTTTAAAGAACTTTATACTCACCAACAAGTCTTGGGAAAACATGACTGTAATAATTACTTTGTGAACAGTTGATTTCTATTAAATGTATCAGATCATGGAGCTGACAACGAAAGCACTGCTTCCATTATAACATTTGCTCCTCCACAATGCAAAGCATATGAATTTTCACATGGTCGATTTTCTTAGATATAATTTACTCCATCACACCATGTCACAGTTACACAACCAAACAAAAATTAAAGGGCAAATTTAATGAGAAAACTCTGAGAAAACTCTGAAACACTGAACCTGCTTCACAAGAACTTTCCTATACAGCAGATATGCTACCGCATACTACACAATTTAAAGTGTAAATGAACAGTAGCTTCAACTTTTTTTGCAGCATAATGTAGCACGACACTGCAGCAGTACCAGTGAATTACATTTCCTTACACCAGAAGGTGCAGTGAAGGCACAGTGTAAGGCTTTGAGTAGAAATTCAGAGAGCGCTGTGCTTTCAGTCTGACTTCAGGCTCAGGTGCAAAATGTCATAACGAGGTATCTTTCTCATTTTGAACAGGGAAGAGTTTATTTTACGGTCCTGGAAATTACTTGCTTCGCACGTACTGCGAAGGAAAGGATGCGACCTGCTGAATGACTCCTGAAGGTTATTCAGTACAGGCACCTTCAGGGAGCTGCTGGAGTATTTAACGAGAGTTACTGGATAACAGTTGAGTTATTATTGTTATAACAACTGTGTTTCCTACCCGTGTTGGCAGCACGGCCACAGGGCAGGGTGCCGAGGGCTGGAACGCGGGGAAGCAGGGGCACCGCCGGGCTCGGGTCGTGCCGCAGCCCCGCCAGGCTCGGCGCTCTGCAGCCCCCGCGGGCCGAGCCCTGCTCCCGGTTCAGCCCCGCGCTCCGGAGGGCACAGAACGCCGTACAGACCGCTGTCCCGGCGGGCCCGGAGCCCTGCCCTCCAAGGGCCCGTACCTTGCGGAGCACCCGGTCGAAGCCCTGCGACTCCAGCATGTACTTCATGGCCTCCCTCAGGCTCTCCATCGTGAACCCCATGCTGCGCCCCGCCGACCGCCGCCCGCCGCGCCCCGGAACGGCAACCCGGGCGGGCGGTGCTTCCCTCCGCCTTCCGCCGCGGCCATGGAGGAGCCGGCCGGGGCAGCGCCGGGCCCGCCGCCCGCCGAGCGCCAGCGGGAGGGTGAGGGTGAGGATGAGGATGCGCTGCACGTCGCCAAGCGGAGGAAGGTGCTGTGCTCCGAGTTTGCCGCCATCACCAGCAGCGACGCGGCCGTGGCACGCCGCTTCTTGGCCAGCAGCGACTGGCACTTGGAGGTACGGCCGGGGCCGGCGGGGCCGCGGGGCTGCCCGGCGGCGGCCCCTCCCTGCCAGCCGCCCCTGTGTTTCAGAGGGCGCTGAACGCCTATTTCGACCCGCCGCGGGACACGGAGGCAGCGCCGGGCGGGGCGGCCCCGGCCTGCGCCGACACCAGCAGCTGGTAGGTGAGAGGGCCGGGGATGCGGCAGCAGGAGCGGGACGGGGGCCGGGGAGCGGAGCCTCCACGGATGGGGGCAGTTCACCTCCCCGGGGTGGGGGCAGGTTCCCCTCCCCGGGTTTGAGCAGGTTCCCACACACTGGGGCTCCCCCACCGAGGGAGCCATGGCCAGGCCGAGGTGTGACTTGGGCAGCAGCGCTCCCTCCCGCCGGGCATCGCACCTCGGTGTAGCGAGGCAGGTGGTTCCTGTTCCTTTTCTGCACCCTTTCCCGACGTCTCTCTCCCTTGGAGAGGCTCTCAGGCTTTTGAGCTGCATTTTCCCTCTGTGGATCCTCGGGACTGGTGGATTGTGAGCCTTTTGGAGAAGGCACTGGCACATTTTCTTCTCATTGCTTTGTGTTGTGCAGCAATGCTTATGCAGATTTTACCATACACACATTTGCGTTAGTGTAAATTATGCATATTTGTATTATACCCGATGTATGCGTATTTTCATTTCTATGAATATAATTGGCATGTACACACACACCTTGTTAAATGTACCTGAGAATGTTAAGATGTGAGATCTGTGTCTGACATACACCATGTCACAGCACACCTGGAGAATGTACTGAGTGTATTAATCTGCATGTGGAATCGAACTTTTCCAGATTCCTGCATGCTGTGGTTTAACCCCAGATACCAACTAAGTAGCATGCACCCACTTACTTGGACCCCCTCACATACCACTGCCCTCTCAGTGGGGTGGGAAAGAGAATTGAAAAAAACAATAAAACCCATGGGCTGAGGTAAAAGCAGTTCTCCAGTAGAAATAGAATCAATGATAATGATATTAATTGTAATGAAAATGGAGATAACAAAAAGAGAGAGAGAAATGAAAGCCAAGAAAGATAAATTATGCACAGTACAGTTGCTCACCACCCACTGACTGATGCCCAGCCCATCTCTAAGCAGCAGTTGGCTCCTCCTGCCTATTCCCTCCAAGTTCATTCACTGAACATGATGATCTGGGGAATGGAATATCCCTTTTGCCAGTTCAGGTCAGCTCACCTGGTCATGTTTCTTCCTAGCTTCTTATGCACCTGCCAGAGCATGGGAAGCTGAAAAGTCCATTATTTTGACCAGGTTTGCATGGCAAGGTTTTGGTAGCGAGTGGCTACAGGAGTGGCTCCTGTGAGAAGCTGCCAGGAGCTTCCTCTGTGTCCAACAGAGCCAAGGTGAACTGGCTTCAAGGCAGACCCGCTGTGGAACTGTGTGGTAGTACCCTGGGATAATGTACTGAAGGTGAAAAAAAGTTGCTGCACAACAGCATCTGCAGCAGGAGAGAGAACTGAAAACAGCTCTGCAGGCAATAAAGGGCAGTGAAGAAGGAGGGGCAGGAGGTGCTCCAGATGCAGGAGCAGAGATTTCCCTGCAGTGAGGTAGCTGTGCCCCTGCAAGCCCATGGAGGACCACAACGGAACAGAGATCCACCTCTAGCCCGGGGCAGACTCTACACTGCAGCAGATGGGTGCCTGAAGAAGGCTGATCCCATGGGAAGCCCACACTGGAGCAGGCTCCTGGCAGGACCTGTGGGTGCATGGACAGACCAGCCCATGTTTGAACAGGTTTGCTGGCAGGATTTGTGACCCCATGGGGGATCCACTTGGAAGCAGCCTGTTCCTGAAGTACACAGGGGAAGAGTGGAATCGTGGGGGGAGAGTTGAACTACTCAAGTGCTTTGGATTACATTGGTTACTGCCTGATTAACTTACATGAGAAAATGTAATGTTATCTTGCTTTTGCAAGGAGGATGAAAAACCACTTAATTCACCTGTGCACCACAGCTCTGTATGACTGGGGTCTGTATGTTTGAGTTAGTGTGCTTCTAAACAATGTTGAGATCAATACATGCTTTAAAAGATAAGTGAGGCAGTCTCAGATAGATTAGTATTATGCATGCTAACAAACAAATGCGCTCTCTCTTTAGCATTGACCTCACTGCAGATGCAACTACGAGTAATGCCGGCGTCAGTAGTGAAAACTCGCCGCAAAAAGAAGATGACAGCAACTTCTCACTGATCACCTGGAACATTGATGGGCTGGATCTAGGAAATCTGAAAGATCGAGCTAGAGGAGTCTGTACATACCTGGCATTGTAAGTACAGCCTCCTCTTTGTACTGTCACGTACCTGGATTCAACAGAAAAAAAAAAAAAAGCTTATTGATTTAGGTATATACAAATCTTCATGTCCCAATTATCTTAATGTTAGATGCAGCAGATCAATCACTGTATAAATCCTAAATAGCTGAGATTACTGACTGTAAGAGGTGTGAGCCTATGCAGCATCCCAGAGGTTAAATATTTTGAGATGGCTGCTTTAAAAACGTAATAATGAGCAATATTGTTCAAGTTGCAATCTTGAATCACGAACATAGTTCATAATTGCATCCTATACATGAGAATCTTCTGGAGAACATGTCCTAAAGCTACTTTGCAGCTGCTTGAGTTGAATTCCTCATGTATGTAGTATATAAAATCTGCAAGGTCATGGTGTAAGGAAGTCATGCATTTTATTATTTCATGCTCATAATAACAGTTGTTTCCTCCCTTTTAATAATGGTGTGTATGTGCTGCTAAATACAATGCAGATAGGGTGTTTTTTTAAAAAACAAATTCTTACAAAACCTAGGAAAATGAGGGCAAGGTGCACGTGAAATCCCTGACTTTGTTCCATTTGGCCTCGGAGTGTTGTAGTGCTACTTCTCAGTAATTAATTAAAACTTTTCTTGCCTTGCTGATTTCAGATACAGTCCGGATGTTGTGTTTTTACAGGAAGTCATCCCACCATATCTCCCTCTGCTCCAGATGAAAGCAGGCAATTACACTATTATTCCAGGTAAGAAAAAACCCTCAGATGCTAAAGACAAAAACCAGAAAATAAAGTTTGGATTTATTCTGTCCCTCTTGCCAAGACCTCCAACCATTTTAAAGAATATAAAGAGTAAAGTGAAGAAGGAAGCACTCTATGTTTCTGTGTTTTGGTATCAGCATACATCTTGATGAAAATTATGTGTGTGAAAAGCTTGCTTTTCTGGTGTTTTCCTTTGTATTTTTTCCTGCATTTTGAAAGATTGGTAGCAAGGATAGTCAAAAAGTACCATAGTAATTTTTTAAGTATTTGCATTTAAAAAGTTGAAAAATTCAGACCGTTATTGTGCGACTTTTCACTAATGACTTAAAATTCAGCATATTCCCACAGGCTGTGGTAAAAAGGTCTCTTTCAGAACCTTAACTGCTTTATGGCAGTTCTGCTGAGGCACAGCAGAAGATGTTTTCAAACATTTCTGTGCTTGATCCTCTCTAGGTAACATAGATGATGAGTATTTCACTGCTGTAATGTTAAAGAAATCGAGAGTGAAGCTGCTAAAACATGAGATAATACCTTTTCCAACAACTGCTATGAAGAGGAACCTTTTGGTTGTGCATGTGAGTGAGTCAGGATGTACTAAGCAGCTGTACTTCTGCCTTCCAAACAGAAAATCCCAGGAAAGGCTGAACTGGCTTTTTCTCTATTACAGTCTCAAAGGGCAGAAAAACTTTTCCTCCGAGCATATAAACCCAGTTACGTTTGAAACTGGCAAATCTTTTATGCATGTTACGTACCATCCTTTGTTTTCAGCCCTCATAACCTCTGAAAACAAAACTAAAAGTCTGTTATCCTTCTGTAAGCCCCTTTTCTTCAATGTAAAACTAATATTAACCAGAGCTCTGTCATTCAGTCATTTGCTTTGTGATAAAATGTTCTGAGCTTATCATCATGATGTGGATAGTAACACTGCCTCTTTGTTTCACATATAGGTGAGCATATCTGGTATTGAACTTTGCCTTATGACCTCTCATCTGGAGAGCACTAAAGATCACTCCAAGGAACGTATAAAGCAGCTGCAGATAGTGTTAAATGAAATGCAGAAGGAGTCTGAGACAACCACTGTTATATTTGGAGGGGATACAAACCTCAGAGACAGCGAGGTAAATAGAAATAAGCAACTTTGTAACTTAGAGAAGGTATTTTGACAAAACTTTCTCAGGCTTCTCAGTTGTCTTTGTGAGAAATAACCTGCTTAGGAAGAGCAGAGATATTCAACACTTATTCTTAAAATGTGGGACTGTGACTAAGTAGAAGCAAACATTGTTATGGCTGAGTTGATTTATATGGCGACCCCTTCCCAATAACTAAATGCTTTAATTAACAATATTTGTATCTGAGCAGAGGCAGGCAGATTTGATGGAAGTTTTTACTTCAAAAGCATCTTCTCATTTTGAGAACCTGGTCCTTACTTGTTCAGCTCTCCAATTCTCAGAGCTTGTACAATCAATGAAGGAAGAGGGTGGTCTGGAGAAATAGACATTAATCCCTAGTAATCAAGACATTCAAAATTGGAAGTAGTTTTTGGCTTCTGGTACTAAAAGGGAAATTTGTGCATTATTACTAGAAGGTCAGAGTTTCACCTCTCCCTATCATGAAATTCCATTGCAGTGAGCTAGAACGACACTGGTTTAGGAGACATGGTGTTGGCCCCTATGCATCAACATTTCAGAGCTGAACATTTATTCTGGAACATGCTTTGGATTTACAAAGTGCTACAGGAAATGGTCGTGCTTTAGAGCACCTGGAGAAATACCATAGTTTAGAAACATCTCCAAGATCTTTGATTTTTAACAACTTACGTTTTGCGGGAGAAAATCCAGTGCTCTGACAACTCAGTTCTATTTTTTGAAGGTACAATTTGTGAATTCACCGTCTTGTGGAATTTTTATCCTCCTTCTACCTTCAGGTTACTAAACTTGGTAATCTGCCTGACAGCATTAAGGATGTGTGGGAGTTTTTGGGTAGACCTCAGCACTGCCGCTACACTTGGGACACGCAGTCCAACACCAACCTGAATGCAGCCTACAAGTGCAAGATGCGGTTTGACCGTGTTTACTTTCGGCCTGCGGCACAAGGGGGACATTTCATTCCACGAAGCATGGACTTGATTGGTTTGGAAAAACTAGAATGTGGCAGATTTCCTAGTGATCACTGGGGCATTCTGTGTAATTTTGATATTGTATTATGAAAAGGAAAACAAAAGACTCGCATCATTAGTTTTTAGGTTGGTTATTCTTGTTTTTACAAGATTTTACCCTCTTAGTTTAAGGTAGGGCATATTTAAGTTTTCAGCCCTGATACATTCTTTGTTCTTGGCTTCTGCAGGAATTAATTTCAAGCCAGGTTTCCCTTTTCCTTTTGTATGCATCTTTCCTTGGACCATGTTTTATAATATTTGTTTTCAAAAAATATCTGCAAAACCAAACAAATTCTAGTTTTAAATGGCAGGACAAATCTGTAAATACAATTCATAAACATACTCAGTGATTTAAAAGACACATTTATTTTGGCATGTACTATGATCTCATAATAAAGGCTGTGTTTTTGTATTTTAAGACTACTTTTATTGTGCCTTCATTGTTTATTTAATTACCATTCCCATCGTCCTTTACAACCTTGTGTTTCGTAGGGTGTTCTCTATTAGCTTCTGAAGTTTGTGTTGAATGTACACACCCTTTCAGGCAAGACAATAAAGGAGCTGAGGAAAGAATGACTAGATTCTCACAAAATAAGGATTTCTTAAGTAGAAACTGAGCTACTATTGAACAGATTTAGGAGCAATATGCCTTCTATTTGGCAAGAAAAGGATGTAGGCAGATGCATGGAAGTTGTTCACTTGGGTTGGTGTGCACCTTTCTTTGTGTTTATTAGCCTGGATATGAGGTGCAGATTAAGATGTGTTTCAGTGAGTTCCTAGAAGCTCTTATAAAGTGCTGGGCAAAGCCTGAGCAGCTCAAGGCCTTGCTGGCTTCACAGATCAGCCAGGCCTTCCTACTCGTAAGAATTGTGTAATCATCTCATAGAAGCTGATGATTTATAGAAGTGCAAATGCTGATTTAAAAGGGAAAGCCTCCTGACTTTCTGGTGTGAAGTTCAGTGCACAGGCATGGAGAATAAGGATAGGTAACCCGTCAGTGATGTGATGTGAAGGGAGTTTAACATCTAATTTTTTTTTTTTTTGTTGTTGTTGTCATTTGTCTTTGGTCTTGAGCCCAAAGCTTACAAACAGCTTGTACTTTGCTGCACTGCTGTGGTGGCTTGGTTCCACCTGGTAGCCAGACTGCCACCCAGCCACTGTCTCAGTCCCCTTCCCCAATGAAGTGGGAGGAGGAAATCAGAAAAAAAAGGAAACAAAAAAGCTGGGTTGAGATAAAGACACTTCCTAATTACTCTCATGGGCACAACAGACTTGGTTTGGGGAAGTTAATTTGTTTTGGAAACACATGCAAGGAAGGAAGTTCCAGGAAGTTCAACTGGAACATGAAGAAGAACTTCTTTACTGTGCAGGTTGTTGAGCACGGGATCAGGCTGCTGGGAGAGGGGGTGGAGTTTCCCTCACTGGGGATATTCAAAAGCCTTCTGGACACAGTCCTTACTGATGTGCTCCAGTGGACTGACTGTGCCTGAGCCAGGAGATTGGGCTAAATGACTCTGGTGTTCACTTCCAACCTTACCCATTATCACATTCTGAGGCAGTAATTTACAGCCAAAGTGTTTGACCACTCTCTCAGTAAAGATATCCCTCCTGATGCCCAGTCTGAACCTCTCCTGAGTAAGCTCTTCCCTTTGTTGCAGGAACAGGGAGGCCTGGGGTAGGTGTGGTTTTCCTTTCATTCAGCAGGAGGCCCAGGTAACCTTACTAAACAAGCAAATAAACCTCAGGATGTTAATTCTTCTCTACAGATATCAGCTGCAGAAGTGTCCTGTTCTGCTTTCACGTCTTTTAAACAGCAAATTCCTTTTATTAAAGGTGAAAAGAACAGCATGTTCTGGGAAGGATGTCCAATTCTTGATTGCTTTCAACATATCCCATTATTTTATGATGACTCAGCTGCAAAAACAAGTAGGGAGAAATCACTGAAACGTTTTTGAACTCATGTTGAGCCCATAGTCTCCTCTTTCTATTCCAAATAAATAGTTCTACAAGAAAGTGAAAAATAGGTACAACTGCCCGGTTTTTCCAACTGCCAGGCTTTTCCTTCTGGGCTTAGAATGGGGTTGGCACAGATCACACACTATGACTTGCTCCATGATGATCTTGTTCCTTACCAAGAGTCTTTGAAGAAATGTTGTGGGATTTGTTGCCAGGCCTTACACCTCCTCCCCCTCCCTGGTAGTTCCAGCCAAGGGATTTGTGGGGAAGGTGAAGGCAGTTTGACTTTTCTAACAGTGTTTGAGAAGGGAAAAGTTCAATAAACTCATGTTTCATCTCCAAGAAAGACCAGATTATGTGGCCTACTGTATTATGGCTGCTTTTGTTTAAGTGGCTGCACCTTCTGGACTGTTTTGGAAGACATTAAAAGGGCTGACTCCTGTTGTTCTGGAATAGGTTTTTAAATTGGGGAAAAAAGCTGGAAAAAAAAAGCATTCAGAGTAGTGTGTGATCTATCTTGATGCCTAAACTCCAGATCCATTTCTAGCATTGACTGATTCCTCCTTTGATCAGCAGCCTTTCTTAACCCTTGAAATAGTGAGGGGGGACTTCAGAGCAAGCAAAGACATAACATTTGTATGGGCCAATTAATTTTTATAATTATAAACAGTAGGTAAGAGGAAGACTCAGTGCAATTAGTGGTTAGTCATTCTTTTATCATGAGGAAATTATGCATACATGCTTTGAAAGCATTCTTGAACTACAGGAGTGGTAATACTTTATAAGAAGACATAAACACTGAATGTTTCACTGACGACTGGATGTGAAGCAATACATCTTTAATTAAATGTACTTTAAACCACTTAATAAGCATCGAAATTGCTGGCAATCAAGAGCAGTCAGAGCCTTTCAATTAATTTGCCTCTTAATTTAATCAGTGATGTAAAAGGTAAAATATCTGCTGAATACAGCAACTAAAACTTAAAGGGGTAGGAAACAGCAAAGTTAAACCAAACAAAACATTTATTGGCCTGCAATTTGTAATTTGATTTATTTTCTTGATTCAGTAGCATAATATTATGGCATCTATACAGACCAAAGGATTTATACAAATGTGAATGTGAGATTAAAAAAATAATAATCAGTAATTAACATTGTACTTGAGGAAGTCATGCACAATTGGAGGCGTTATTTTATTAATTCTTTGATCCAGTTATCAAGAGAAGCGATTTCTTCTGAGAATCCACTCTTACATCAAAAAAGTTTTAATCTACTGAGAGAGAACAGATATACCTAGAATTAAATAAAGGAATGTTAAACATATATTGACTTAAATAATAAATAGATTGATTTAAAAAGAAAAAAAGGGGGTGGGAATAGCAGGTAAATTTCACAAGGTTTTGCTCACTAAGAGCATAATAAATATTGATTGATGAAGATGCATAGTTTAAATGTTTTTATTTCTTGGAGGCAAAGCTTGTTGTGTAACATCAGCTCAGAGGAGGAGACTCCCAGTGACTGAGAAATCTCAAGTGTAACACTGGCATTTGAGAAAGTAGGAGGCTTAAACAGGAAGCACAGTGGGCTGAAACACTGCTTAATTACAACGGTGGAAATGAGTTATACTGTTTCTACAGTGATAACAATTACATGAAAGACAAAAAGGAAGGATTACACCATGCCATTATAACATTCTGCACTATAATACTTCCTGACACTGTTACTGGTGGGACAGAGGAGCTAATGAAAACCTGTTCAGAAATCATTTGTTAAGGCAGAAGCTTTATCTGGACCTGGAAGTAGATACTGCATGCAAGTACAGCTGGCAAGGCTAGACAAATATGTCCAAGAAAGGGAACTCACTTTCTTGTGGCTTTAAAAAATTCTCCCAGTTCTTGAAAAATCAGAAAGAAATCTGTCTCGGATGCCCTGGAGGTAAATGCAATCATCCTTTTCAGTGTTGGCAGACACTTCCTCGGACTGAAACAGGTCAGAATTTTTTTTCATTTAGGATGCAAGGTGGGGGAAAAAGGCTCTTTCTGCAAAAGCACAACACTGTCTCACCAAGGTTTGGTAACCAAACTTGTGCACGTTCCACACGTTCAAGCAGATGTCTGGCTTGTGAACAAGGCACATGAGCAGGGCAGAGCAGGGTTCAGGTGCCCAGAGGGCTGCACCAGCCCCTGCAATGGGAGAAACCTCCCAGTAATGCTATGCCTCCAGTCAGGGCTTCCCTGCCACCAGCACCAAGGGGGGGGCAGAAGGGCCATTGGATGTCGATGGTGCTTGCCAGGTCTCCTAACTGGCCGTGGATTTCTGGCAGTGAGTTACTGTCCTGGCTGATGGCAGCTTCACAGGGCTTTGTCTGCCTGAGTGCAGCTGGTGTGGAAAGGAGCTGGAGGTGAATCAACGTTGATCTAGTAGGCTGTGTTTTAAAGCTTCCATTGTAAGATAGCTTACATCACACTCAGCCTATTAGTTCACCAGTGTTAAACCTATTAGCTCATCAGTGTTATGAAAAGCAAGAATTGGCTCAGAAGGAAAATACTGTCTTAGCCTCTGCAGTAATCTGCTTTCTCATCTGCTCCTCAGTTTTGTAGCATTTCTGGGGTTCACAGGCAGTGAATGGGCAACAGGAGCTGCTGCTGGGGTTCTCAGCTGGGAGCTGTTTGCTCTGATGCCTTTGTGTTTGCCTGGGACTGGCTGCATCCTGTTTGTTCAATGGAGGAGGAAAGTCTGCTTGTGACAAAGCCAAGGGCACTGGACCAGCTACTGCTGTGCAGAGGAAGCCAAGAGGGGCATTTGCTGCTTTCATCCTTTCCCCTATTTCACTAGGATGGTGGGAGGTACCTCCTGGCAGGATAAGAAGAGGGCTTATCTCCATCAGCCTGCACTGCACCAAGGAGCCCTTTGCATGCTGGTGCAGATGGTTCAAAAAGCTCTAGCTCTGAGTATCCAAGTGAGTATTTTTTCCTGCAGAAGAATCTGAAGCTATATCTGGTGCTTTTCCAGTCAGTAAAATTAGGAACTCACAAGCATGCAAAGCATTGGAGGACAATCATCTTCCCCCACTGGCTCTGTAAATCGGCCCTGGGTGCCAAAAGGAAGGCTGCAAATCATGAGAAATGGGGCTGCCTTGCAAAGGGCAGATAGCCAGGCTTCCTCTCTTTACACACACTTCCTTTTCAAAACCGACCAATCTCAGTCAACATCAAAAAATATAAAACGTTATCATTGATCTTTTTCTGTGTTATTATTAGAACAATTATTTTTACATCAAATAAGCAGACTTCAGCCTCCCTAACTGTGGCTTAAACATGGAAATCACAGAAACTGAGGAATCTAAACTGACATAACAACAGAGCATGAAAGATATTTTAAATGCAGTCAGAAAACTTCAGAGTTACACTTCTCTCTTTACAGAGCTTGCACCAAGGGAGATTTGACTATCTTCAGGAAAATTCATACAGCGCACTGTTAAAAAAATGGTAAGGTGGGAATCAGAGGGCAAGTAAAAAGACAAGGCAAAACAGTTGTATACTGAAGAGATGACATTTCTCTTTGCCTTTTTGACTAGTAATGAGAATCACCCTCATATTGCCTTAAAAAGATAAATTAGTCCAGCACTTCAGAGAAACTTGTGGCTATCCCTTCATGATGACACCATTATGGACTGTACCATGTCCTTATTTTGGTCTCTCATGTCAAAGCATATCTGATGGGCCAGGAGCCAGGAAAGAACCAGGGAGAAAAATTTTTACTGGAGCAAAAATTCCATTTAATCTTAGCAGCTTTCACTTCTTCACTGGCTGCTAGTGGTAATACCAAGGAAGAAATAAATTCTATGCTTCACACATCTCTCCATCTAACTCCTGCAACTTCAGAGTTTCCACAACTAGAGTATAAGTGGTCTTGTGTTTTTGCTTTTGCTTTTGAGGAAAATCCTATTTTATTGACATTTGGGGATGCCCATAAGCAGAGAGCAAGAGTCAGGTCCATGAAAACTTGGGAAGCAGGTTTTGGAGCAGAGTTGGAAAAATTCCTTTCTGCAAGGAACAGATTATAACTTACCACTACTGCAAGGCTGTCACTTTTCTGGTGTTTAGAGAGTGGAGGAACCAGTATTTTAATATTTCCCTATTTTGCAGAAAAGTAACTGGTAAAGCAACAGGGATCATTCATGTGTGTGTGATGTGTTTTCCACAGACCACCTGCTCCACTGGTCAGCTGTCTGGGATAGGAGATTGAAATGTACTCAGCTATTAGAAGTTCCCCCATGTCTGTGTGGCTTTGCAGGGCACTGGACATGCTCCATATTGTAATGTTATGTGCCATTACAAAACAAGAGAGAACAAGGAGAAGAGAACAAAGGCACTGAGTGAAATGTAATGTTTTTTATTAGATTGCTAGGAGGGGGAGTTTATTAGGACTGGCTGACAAAGAAAACTCTCTTTGTGTTAGTGTTAGGCTTCTGTTAATAAACTTTGCATGCTTTCTGCTTTATGAGCAGGAACCAAGGAATAAAAGAGGGATTCTTTTTGTTGCAGTTATTTGCAGTCTAATTTTTCTGGCCAGAAGATAGTCTGAGTGATCTCATTTATAAATACACAACAGAACCACACAGGTGAAGCACAAATCACAGAGGATCCATTAAGTCTGTTGTCAATGGATCAGCTTCTCAGACAGTACCCTTTGGTTGAGGCTTTTCAGATTAGTTAACTAGGTTGAAAACAAAATGTTCTTTCACAATGTATTTTTGGTTTGGAAGGGGGTTGGTAGCTTTCCTCTGTCTGCTTGAAGCCTGCTGAGCTGCATGTGCTGTACTTTCTCAAAGCTCAGTTCTTTGCAACTCTGAGAATAAAATACTGCACTTGTTCCCATTGACTGACTGAAATAAAATATTCTATGATGCCTGAACAAATCTAAATGAAATAATAATATCATTATTAATGAAAAACAGATTGTTGATATGATAATTGAGCAGATTTATTGTCATCTCTCTGGACTAGTCTGCTGAAACAGCATGCTGTTTTATTTAATCTCATATCAGAGCAATTGCAGGCTGGTAATCCATCATTAAACAACGTTTAGAATGATGGATGAAAATGTCAGCTTTCTCAACATAATCAATCCATATCTCATTAAAACATATTATTTATGTTTCTTATAATGGAACCTGCAGGAGTTTCCAGAGGAAAATGGAGACATCAGCTGTTGTTGAAAGATGAGATGAGATATCCTGTAGTTTATGAATTAATAAATGCATATAAAAATACTTATCCACACTATCAATTGTCATTTACCATTTTACAAATAAATTGAGTGCCTTGGCTTTCCTCTTGCTGTGTACATCAGTGCTTTATTATGTTCATTTCACTAGTAATAATTCAGTGAGAAAAATATTAAAAAGCATGGAGGAAAGACCATTTTGCCAATTATTCCCAAGACATGGCATGGGGAAAAGCCCTTGAATGCAAATTAGTAAGAAAGACTTCACTGTTCTGTTGCTGTTTGCTAAGGACAACTTTTGTCCCTGTTAGTCCCTATGCAGACAAATCAATGCATTTCTTTAACCACAACAGAGTCCACTTTAAGGATACTTTCTACTGTATGCTGACTCAAAGATGAATAAAACCTTGATTTATAGTTGTGATGCTGCTGTAGTTGTGGTCACAATGGCAGCTGTTGCCTCACTTTAACTATGTTTGAGGATCACTTTATGCTTCAATTCTTACATAAAGGAAATTCTTACATAAAGGAAAAGGAGAAGTAAATGCTTTGTGTACAACTCATATTTCAGATGGAAATATAGACAAAATGTAGCTTTGAGTTGCCTGTGGAACTGCCATTATTTGCATCACTGGCAGAAGGGAGTTGGCCACAGGAACAGTTCCATCCGTTCAGCAGCCAAAAGAAAAACTGTCATAGTGTGATTTTCATCAGGTCATTTCATTGCACCAGACCAGTGGCAAGTGTATGTGTTGGTCAGCCAGAGTTGCATTGAAATCCTGATCCTATATGGGCTCTGGGCATAATGCACTTCCAAATTTTGTTTCTGAGGTTTATTTTACCAAAGGCAACTGATGGCTATGAGGGAAAAACAAAGAGTCTTTATAAGCTGCTGTGTGTATGGCAAAACAAGAGATAAGACATAAAGATCTTATCTTTTCTACACCTTAGACCTGCAGAGCAGAGATATTCTACTCCTTTTCAATTTTCTTTGATTCATATAGTTTCACCTCAGTGTGTGTGAGGTGAGGATCTGTATACACAAGACAACAATTTTGGCTTGCTTGGAGCATGGTTCTTGGAAGAAAAGGTTTTCAGAGCACAGCACAGATTTTTAAAATGTTACTACTTGTATATCCTAAAGAAGGAGAAAAAATCACTTCTTCATGCAATGATGACATGAATTGCATTATCAGATCTCCTAGCCCAATAATAAAAACAATCACAAAATTTTCACACTTACTCAGAAATCTATCCATGAGCTACAACAAAACTGGTTATGCAGACTATATGCCTTGAAATTACAATCATACTCTCTTCAGATTAAATAAAAGTACATTTTATGGCAGCTGGAGGAGCGACTGGAAGGCAGAAAAGATGTCCAAAAATCTCAACAGTGATGTCCAGAGAAGAAATGTTAATATATTATAAAAAAACAGCAGAAGTGAGAAAATGTATTTGGTTTCTGTCAATAAACCAGAGAATGCACATATATCTCTGGTTTAGTGCCTATCTCTGAAGGGCACACATGCATCACAAAATGTCTGAAAGTCACATTTGGGGAATTTTTCTTATTCATTCTTCTCAGGCCAGGGAAAAGAGAATGAAAGGTTGTATTTTATATTATGTTCTCTCCCACCACAGTTTTCTAGAGGAAAAAAAAATCTTTAATCCCTAAGGAATTGTTCAATCAGCTTTATGGTAACAATGGCACTGATACTGCCCTTGAGCACCTGTATGAGATGAATGTAAAGATATCAGATGAGGCCATCTTGCATAGCCAGCCCTTTTCAGTAAGGCTATCACCAGGTTCTCTTTTATCAGATAAGAAATGTATCAAGAAGAGGAGACACACAGTCAGTCTACCTTTTCTAGTCACCAGAATACTGTTCCACAAACACTCAGATTTTTTGAAAAGGCATGTTTATCTTTTCTCCAAGCTTAATTTTGACAATATTTTAAAGACTTTTAAGAGACTTGAGGATTCAGTAAAGTTGTTCCTGTCTCTTTAGCAGTATTGTGCCTTGCCAGCAAATGAGTCACTTTCAATAAATATGCCATTCAACTTCAAAAAGACACGAAATAATGTTAGTCTGATCCTTTCAGCTGAATTCTGTTTATTTTTCTGAGCACAGGACAAATAAAAAACACCAGCAGTGTGTGTGTTTTGGAAAGAAAAATCTGGGCAGCACTGATAACATTGAGGCAATCGGTGAAGCTAAATTTCATTCTGCTGCAAAGAGAGGCAAGGTTTTAAATAAGTACAAATTGAAAACATATGACAATCAAAAACTATGTCAGAAATGAAAAGTGTTGAGAAACCACAGGTATCAATGGCCCTTTTAATATTCCACTTTTAGTGAACACAAATTATCTGTTTATTTAACCACAATGCATTCCTCAGAAAAGTTGGCACAGAGAAAGAGACTTTTTCTGTTTATTATTATTAAACTAGGTATATGCTCCAAACATTTGGGATTTTTTTTTTTTTTTGGTTGTTGGGGTTTTTTGGTTTTTGTTTGGTTTCTTTTTGATAGTCCTAAAGAGGTTAATTGTAAGAACTTAAAACAGGCCACTGAATAAAAGTGAAGAGGAAGTGGGACAGCAGATCCAAGGAGCACAGAGATTGCAAGCTGTTTGGGGTGAGAGTTCTGCCAGATGCAATTAGATAATCTCTTATTCCTCTGTGGGATGTTATTTGGTGATAAATACTTCAGGGTGTTGCTATTTTTCATAATTTGCTACATGGCTTATAATTAAAGCTGGGTTACTACTTTATCATTAGACTGCAGAAATAAAGGCATGGCCTTCTTCTTTAATAGCTATGAGTGATGTTTTAATGAACTTTTGAAAGAGTGGATGGTTAAAAAAGGAAGAATTGTATGGTGAGCTTTGAGACTACTCAAGAACTTCCCCAAACATATTCAGGGCACAGCTGTGATACAGGTGAGGGTTGTTCTCAGGCACAGTTAATGTGGTAAAAAGATTTAATAAATATTTTACATAAAATTTTACAGAATATTTTCATAAACATTCTACAATATTTAGTAGTCTTGCACAAAATATTTGTGCTAAAATATTTTCTGCAGTAAGATAAAGAAAACATCAGCTTTGACACTTATATTCATTACATGTATAATCTGTATGAGCCCACAATATTTCAGATCCAGTGTCCTTTTTAGAATGAGTGTCTTTTTTTGTAATTGATTTTACAAATGAGCATTTCAAGTAAAAATAGTAGAGTATAAATATTTACTACTCTATATATCTATAAATCAGTTTCTGCTATTTTGGAAGAAACCATCCCTTTTTGCACTTAGTAGGTATGTAGTCTGCAATATTGAATGAAAGAAATTATGCACTATTTTATGCTGAAAGCCATCAATAATATGTACCTAATATATTGTATTGAATGAAAGACTACATTAATCAGTTATACAAGAAATTGTAAGATGCTTTTAATGAATTTCCAGAGAGTCAGAAAACCTATAAATCAATGTATTTTTTATCAATTCAGTGTCAGTAGGTTTAATTAATGCTATTTGCCTGAATAAAATTAATGATGTGATTTTCAATATTTGTATTGTAAAAATAATAATCATAATTTTATAATGTTAAAAGATAACTTCTAGTTAGTTAGTGGACACTGTGCATCCACAATGTGCCAAGCTAGTTTGATTCAAAGTTGAAGTCTCTGGAATTGAACAGTGAGAGTAAGAGAAGATTAAGGCACCAGAGTGCACTGAAGAAGGGTTTCCACAGAGTACCTGGGTAGACTTTTCAGGTCATTTCCAGTGACAATTTGAGGAATACAATTTTTGATAGTGATGGGTGACTTTGGCTGGATGCCATGCACCCACCATAGCACTCTAGCACTCCTGTTCTCAGCAGGACAAGGCGTGGGGGAGAAGGTAAGAGGGAAGGAAGGTTGTGGGATAACAAAAAGGCAATTTAATAAAGCAGAGGTCATACAGAAACAAAGGAAAACAAGAGATTTATTCTCTACTTGTGTCAGCAGGTTATGCCTACCTACTTCCCAGGGAGTAGGGCTTTAGCCCCACTCACTGTGATTGCTCTGAAAAACAAATGTTGCAATAAGAACTGCCCCTCTCTTCTCCCCACCCTCACCCTTTGTTTTACTTGCAAGCCATATTACTATGGTATGGGATATTCCTTTGGTCAGTTTGGGTCAGCTGTCCTGGCTCTGTCCCCTGCCAAGGTCTTGCCTGTCCCCAGCCACTGGTGAGTGGGCAATGTTGAGACAATGCTGCTGCTGTGCCAGCCCTGCTCAGCAGGAGCCAAAGCACAGGTGAGTTATCAACACCTTCCAGCCACCAGTGCAGAGCAGAGCTCTGTGAGTGCTGCTGTGGGGAAATGAACCCTAGCTCAGCCAGACCCAGTACATTAACAAACCTGCTGCCCTTCAGCTCAGGCTGGCCACTTGGGAATGGAAAACAGCTCTGTGGTGGGATCATCGGGAAAGAGCCTCCAGACAGGCAGAGATGATCTAACCTAGGCTCCATCAAAGGACATAGCACCCTGCCTGGAGTATTTCAAGTGAAAGAATCCAGTAGCTTTGAGCAAACTTCGAGTTGGGTACTGCTGTCAGTAATTATTAATCTCATTGCAGACATGAAACACCATGGAATCAGTAGCCCTTATTTCTTTCTCAGAAAGGTAGAAGTTGTTCTAACTCTAGAATGAATTGCTGTGGTCTTATCTTCTCCTATACTGATTTGTTCCTCTTGATAAAATACAACATACAGTGCAAGAAGGCAGAACACAATATCATTTCTGTGTGAATAGTACTTTCAAATCCCATGCAAGTGCTTTAATACTGCACTGTTCAGATGAAAGTTACAAAATATGTATCTCCACTACTAGTGTGGCACAATTGCTAAGGTTAGCACTTGGTTTAGGGTGTTGATGACAAAAAATTAAATTCAATGTAGTCTGTGGATTTCAAGGGAGACAGTTCAAAAATATGGGAGAATAATATGCTTTCTCTGAGCCTCACTGAAAAGAAAAACTGTTTTTTATTTGAACCAGCTACCCATGAGCTTCACAGCATATAAAAACATTTGGCAGCAAACATGATGTTTCTTCGCATGTATCTTCAAGAAAAACTTTAAACTGAAAACCAAAGAAATGCTTCTAATGGAAGGAGAGTAGGATCTGCCTTTTGTTTTTTTGAAAACCTTAAGCAAGTGATGCCACATGTGGGACTGATACAGAGAAATCCTCATTCTGATAAAGGCAGAAGTTTCCTAGCTCCAGACTCACAGTCAGTAAGCAGGTGGTTTTTCTTGTGTATTTTGCTAAGATCAAGGCATAATAAGAGTTTTTAGTTTGACTTGGCTTGATTTGATAGAACCTTTATGGTCATTACAGAGAATCTGAAGAAAGACAATTTGAGAGAAAAAGAAGAATTTTTAAATCACTTACCAACATATTTATATTAGGCACAATGTAAACAAATAAACTGAAAGTATTCAATACATTTTTTTATTGTACTTTCTACAAGAAAACAGCATTGAAACAGCATTGAATTTTTACAATAAGATGTTGTCTAGTCACTGCCACGTGTTGAAGGTCATCAGTATTGTCTGCTCCTTGGAATACCTTGGAGATATCACAAAAGCTGAAGACCTTAGAGATTGGAGGTGTTTTTGCTCAAAATTCTATCCAGTTAATGACTGATTACTGGTTATTTGAATAGTGAGAAAAACGTGCTTATGACTTAATAAATGTTTATGGGTAAAGGTGGTGATTTAACAATGGTTAGTTTAACATTGAGCTAGTGATTAGCATATGCCATATGTGCTTCATCATCACAATCACTAGGAAAGATACTTTTCATGAAATGAAAATATCAGTTTTATCGTAGCAGTAAGTCCATGCTATATTCACAATATCTCAGATATTTCATTTGTTTGTATTAATTCACACTGAATAAAACAATTCCATCTGCTCATGCTGTGTTTCCTGGGAACTCATTCTCGACCATTTGTCAGCTGGTTGCTGTTTTTTTAGAGAATGATGCTTGCTATAAATCCAGTGAAAGTTAATGAGTTCTGACTTCCTGGCTCAGCTTGTAGGTCTTTGTGCACTGTCCCTGCTTTAACATGGTGTGCTATGATGAGCACACAGACCCTCCTGCCACCAACACTCTTTAGGAACCTCTTGCTGTTGTGATTTGTGGCAGCCCACAAAGTCAAACACTGCAGGTTTAAAGAGGGAGTTGCACACACCTCTCTAGGGTTCTAGAGAAACCACAGTTACTGGTACAGAGCTAAAACACATGGCTTCTCCTGAAAATATTCTGGATATTAGGACCACAAGATGTATAAACCTGATAACACAGAAGCCTTGCTACTGGCATAGACATAGAAGGAATTTAACCCAGGGTATCCTTGTAATAGCCAAGCATTTGCAGGAACAGGATACTGGGTAAGAGCTGTGTTACTCTCTCTTGCAGTAATGTGGATCCAATACTTTTGTTCTCAGCCATAATCTTGAAAGTAAGAAAGTCTAATGGGAACACAGTATACTTCCAGTCCCCCAGACACTCAAAGTACTTCTTTTCTGTTCTTGCCTTTCAGAACCTGCTTGATATTTACCAGATGCAAAGACACAGGTAGCACTTGCTAGCACTTGCACTGGTAGTCTTGCTGAGTTATAAGGTATTAAAAAAAACCGTTTATAATCATAGCAGTTTAAAACCCTTGACTTACTATAAGCACCACTTCTGGATCAAATTTGGTACCACTTTTCCCAAATAAGTATTTTCAGCAGGCCCTGCAGTTAAGTGCATCATTATGATTAATTTATGCAGAATGAAGCAGCCTTTTTAATTGATAATGATTAGTGAACTTTCTAAATCTGTAAAACTTCAGGAGGCTTAAGTCTCAATATATAGCACTGTCTATTTTTACACCGCAGGCTTTCATTTAACAGAAACAGGAAATGTCTCATCCTGAAACTGCTGATACTGCAAGCTCCAAGAAAAATAAGAGCTTTTACTTCACCTACAGTGCAGCCTGAGTGTCAGCCTGTATCAGTTTTTATCTGACCAGAAAGCAGAACCTAAGAATTTTTATCACAGCATTATCTAGAAATGAACAAAAAACCACTCTTGCTACTTGCTTTTTGCCCCCTAGTGCCCAGGATAAGAAAAAACCATGAGCCTGTGAGGTGCTTCATGCTTCATTGCTAATATCTGAAGAATTAATGTCCCCAGAATCACTGCTTTAAAAACCATATTGTTGAACTGTGATTTGCACATGAACTATTATAATTAGAAGGAGAAGCTACTGGGAAAAAAAAAAGAAAAGAGTTTAGAAGAAGCAAGCAATAAGGACAATGTTTCCATTTAACTTTGTTTAGTGTAAAGGGCGTAAAATGACAACAACATTTGAACTCTACTTGTGCAGATGGCCCAATTTTTATCTCTCACAGGTTAACTCCTTTAATCTGTTTTGGAAAGATGCTACATGGTAACGTTATTTTTGTCTTTCTCTAACAATGTTTTTTTCTCACAAGGTCAGATTTGTCAGCAGGATACCAATATCCACAAAAGCGAATTAAGGAGGCAAACACGGACTTGATGTCACTGAGTTCCTCCCCTGTTGTCTCAAATGGCACTTTTTATGTGGGTGAAAACGATGTGGAGTGACAATTAATTACATCCTGACCTGTATTCTGAGGTGAAAATGAGGCAGACATCATTCAGTCTATCTGTGAAATGACTCCTGCTTGTGCAAGTTCAGGTGCAAAAGGAGTTACTTGATCAAAGTGGTCCTGCTGTGTAAGATACCTGCAAGTCAAAGGAGAGAAGACAGGATTGCATTTCTACCAATTATTTAATCATAACAGAAAGTCTACTTGATTAGAACTGGGCCTGTTCCATTAAACATGATCATTACAGTTTATACGGTTTTTCAGCTCCTTTCTTCAGCTTGATTTCTCTGACTGCTCCATGAGAGTTACCTTCTTCCCAAGAAGAGTCTTTTCTCTTGTCTGGCTTTGACCTACAGATAGTCTTTGAAATTTAATGATACTATGGCTTGTGGTAGCAAAAACTGCAAAACAGGATCTTCATAGTGGCCCCAAGATAAAGTGTTGTGGTTGGCTAATGTTTAGAATGGAATGGTGACAGCTATGGGTGAAAGAAATCTGACACTTTGCATTGCTGAAAACCTGAAATCTGAACAAAAAAACTGCACTGAAAAATCCATACCCTTGTAAAAATTTTTTGATTTTTCAAAGAATCAAAAGCCTTTGCAAGACTGGCAGTAAAAATGTATTCAAATATTTTTGTTCACATATCTTAACATCCATTTATGTCTCAGTTGTATAAATAAGGAAAGCATGCTTTCTAGGAAGAAAAAAAATCCACAATCTAATCATAAGCTCAGATGTTTAGGCAAAGTAGGGAGTCAATTTTTGACTGTAAGCAAAACAGCTTTTCTTCTAGCAAGTCAATAAAGTGAAATATATAGTCAGTTAGTGTCAAAGTACACCCTTCATTCTGCTTAATACCTGGCATAATTTCTCAGGTTAGAAAAGACACCAGGCTCTGCTACACAACATTTTGACCATGCAAACTTTAATTGTTGGTATAATGGTGATTTGATACTTACATTAAGCTTTTGGTGCCTGACTGTAGTAACTTTCCACATTGAAGTTTATGATCTGCTCCTCATTTTCCAGTCAAAAAATTCTCATTACTTACATAGCTTCTCTGGAAGGAGTGGTGACCACCATTACCCATTCTCTGCCAGTGCTGTGCTCCTGTGTTTGGGCTTGAAGGCTCTGACCTACCCTGAGGATGCTTTTCTGGGCATGGGTCGTTGGTGAACACACAAAATTGCTCTGGCAATCTGTTAGTGCTGCTCATGGCTGCGGGTCCTTTGAGGGAAAACATTTGCTAGCTGAGAATGACAAGAAATTTTGTGGGAGGAGGACATCTAGTGACCTGATCCATATTTGCATGAGCTGTGTCCTTGCACGGCTGAGTCAGCCAGCTAACCAGCTACAGGATGTTCTGAAGAATAGTGAAGAAAGGGGCAGGCATGCTTTACTATAAATCCTGGGGTTTTGCTGAAATGACACCCAAAGCAACAGCAGCCTTTTAACTGCTTAATTTTCAAATCAAGGCTCTTGAAATTAAATGTTGCACAGAAGTAGTGATTATGGCTACTCTTCTCATCTATAGCCATGCCATCTCCTAGCCTGTATTTTCTGACATTAATGACCACTTACACATTTCTAGAAGAATGGCCATTAAGAACCTGACATATTTACTTCCCCATTGGACTACACAAGTGGTCAGCATAGCAGCATCTCTGAAATACACTGACAGCTCTTTTGTAAAGAATTAATGTAAAAATTCTTCTGAAAACATGGTCTGTTCATCTGAGAGTGATGAAAATCAGTTATTCAGCATTGTAACTGCAATGGGAGAATACCTCTGTAGTTCATGCTATTCTCCCCTGACAGATTGGATTTCTTCTTCCAGATTTCAGCTTTGAAAAAGCCCTGCTAATAGCATTCAGCCTTTTGTGTTGTTTTTGTATCAAACTAGTAACTGGTGGGGTTTAAGCTCTGTGTGTATGTATGTGTGTTACAGGCAAACACCAACATGAGTGATTCTCAAAGTCACAGGGAATATTCAGAAGGGTTAAGAAAGTCTCTTCAAACCATGTTAAGAAATCACATTCCTGATTCAGGACTGAAACCCACCCATTCATATCAGAACAAAACCTAAACACCTAAGAATCAATTTTTTAAAGACTAGCTTATATTTGTAAATTCATTACAATAAGAAATTTTAAATCTGCTTTGAGAGGGATCAGTCCTGCCCTACACAGTTTTGTAGATGTATACACACTATACACTTGTTATGCCCTGTGATGCTTGTAGGTGACATTCTCTCACCTCCCTAATACAAATATTCCTTTGAACAACTGATTTTTCTGGGAAGGTAACAGCAGATGACAGATGATAGCACTAATACTGGAGTACAAGTCATATAACCATTTTATATAGAGAGAAAATTACCTAATCTTTTTTTTTTTTTTTTTTTTAGTCAGCATAGTCCATGGAAGTTGGCATCAGCAAGAACATTTTAAACAGCAATAATCCTGAGTGTCTTATCATACCTTTTTCTTAAATTCCTTTGGCTATTGAACAAGGAATTCAAATTTCCCTGTACATGGACAATTTCTCTCAGGGTTAGGCAAGGTTTGTCATGCAGAACATTTTCATTCCAAAGTTTGATAAACAAAGTCAGCATTGACCTTGCTGTGGTTATTAGTCAAGCTTCTGGTTTTTAGTATTTTCAACGGCTGATATTTTGTCTTATTAAATAAAGAAAAATCCTTCTCAGAAGAAAAATATATGAAAATATATAGCTTCCTTCTATTTCCTGATTCTGAAAACTACCAGGTGCCAAGCTCTGAATGCAATAAAATTGAAGACACTTGAGGATGACCTAAAGAATCACAATGGTGGAGAATTGTGATATAGTGGTTTAGCTAATTTTGTAGTAGCTGCTTGACACGAGAAAAATGAGAAATGAGTTTTCTGTTGCTAAATATAATGAATTCATTTTCTGTTCTGTCATGAATTGTCAAACTTCATAAATGAAAACAAAGATCTGGTGCATGCAGATATAGAGGTTAATATGAATTTGCATATTTTAAATGGAGAAATGCTGCATATTGCCACAGGAGGGTTTTCTTGCATCAGATACTGCATAATTCTTCTAAATAAGGTATTTTAAATTTAGCAGATTGATGTAACACAAATTCCATGTCTTCAGAGCAATATTCTATTATTTGCAAAAATGGCTGCATATTCAAGAGCATAAATACAGCTGAGTGACTTCATTTCAGGGTAATTTTTAAGCCTCATTTACTTCTCTTTACTACAATCTGTGAGTATGCAATAGAACAATGCAGCCACTTTCAGTTAGAATTAGATTTTAATACCTTTCTGAATCAGACCATGGAACACCTGATCCTTTAGTAGTAACAGGACTTACTCTTTCAGTTGTATTTGTAATTGTATTAAATTCAGTGTGACTCAGGTTGATTTGAAGGCAGCAAGAGGTGTAATTTATTGTTTTATGCCATATATGAATAAAGGTACCATCAATAAATGGTGGTCAGATTTCTCTTGATGATCACTCTAAAATGCTCGTAATTACTATTTCATACAGTTATGACAATATTAAAACTGGAAATTTGCCACCTTGGGCAAATTTCAATGTATCCCCAGCCTCTAGGCTAGGCTTTTGCTAGTCAGACTGTTCAGGGTGTACAGTGGCAGTCACTAGAATCCCCCAGGACCTAATATTCCCAATATTCCATAGAGCTCTCTCAACCCAGCAGATGTCCCAAGGGACATTATGAGTTCATGCTCAGGATGAGTTTCCCTGCAAGCCAAAAGCTTTTCTGGCACAAGACTCAAGTTGCATTTCCCAGTTGTAGTGACCAAGTAGACCAAGTGTAGGAGTTGTTTACAGAACACTGCCTTCAGTATTGCTGGGTGAAGACCTTGAAGTGTCCCCTGAGCATGATCCACCTTGGATGCACAGTAGTGACACTGAGAGTCTCATTGGGAAAGTTTTATTTATTTATTTAATTAATTGCCCTGCCAGTTCCAGTATTTTTTCCAGTTACACAAAAGTGAATAAAAGGAACATCACACACATTTGTCTACTTGTGGGCTAAATGTGCATCTCAGCATTTTTTGGACCACAGAAACCTTTTAGGACCTGGCATATTTTTCTGCATACATGTGCTGAGCACTTTGCCTCCAAACATCTCCAAGCTCATGTCTACATGATCTGATAGACTGCACAGCTTCCATTTCAAAACAGAGGCACAGTGAGAAACAGCTTTGCTTTTCAAAGGCAAGAGAAGCCTGAAGCAATACATCCCCCACCTCCCTGCAAGTAGCATTGGTGCCAACATCATAGTAGCTGCTCAAAACATTAATGCTAGAATGTGGAGAACATTTTTGTATAAGATAAGATCCAAGGGTAAAAAGTCAATAACTAATTTACACTGTCATGCTTATTTAAGTAGTATTTTGTGTTTCCTGGGGACACAATATAACTTGGATAACACTTACTGACAGATGACAGGTTGTCTCCATAGCTTCATGCAACCTATGCTCTGCAAAATACTGTTCACTACAAGCAAAATCAGCGCTTAGGATAAAAACTGATGAAAATATTTCTTTCCTCTTTTGCCAAGGTTCTTATGTTAAAACAGTTCAACTCAACACAGTTAAAAATGGAGCAAGTAATATAAATTCAGTATTATAATATTATTCAAATTTATACACAATCAGGTGCCAAAAGATGGAACACAGATCTCATTTTCTTCTGGATTTTTGCAGTTAATAAATGTTTACATTCTTCTCTTCAAGAACAATGTAACTCTAGAACATTAAAAAAATGAGTTTCACATTATAAAACCAGTATTAGGCAATTAATGAACTTGCTTACTCGGAATTTCCTGATTGTATCTCATTTTGGTTAGCATGATAAAATGAAGAAACCTATCAGGATTTTCACTGAACGAAATCTGTGAATGGGACCTTAGTAACAGTTAAATGTTGAACAGGTCTTGTCCAAGATTTTGATTTTAATTGTTATTTAAGAGTGGCATATTTCCCTTGCCATTTATCATGACCTCATGTCCAGATTCCCTGAGGACTCTGCAGCATCTTTCCTCAGCTGTCTGACCTGAGCCTGAAGGGCTTTTTCCTGGCATGAGTTTATTTCTGCTGAGCCAACAGGCTGGTACCCTTAGCTGTGCCAGGAGCATGAAATTGTCTTTTATGAGTGAGAGGCAATGAGTGGGCAGAGGTGAAGCAGTTTCTTTCCAGAGCAGCCTGGGAGGAAGAAGATTGATGGCTGGTATTAACAGCCAGGATAAACCCGAGGCAGGGTGTCAAGGGCTGCAGAACTCCCACGATGGAGTTTGGCAGCCCTGTCCCAAGGGCCACCTGAGATCTCTTGTATCCTGCTGGGCTGTGGGCAGCCAGCTGCAGTTTTGCTCCTGCCACACATCCCTCCCCAGTGGGCAGAGGTCTCCAACAGGTAATGTTTTGTGTCTGCTTGCTTGAGTTTTTCTGTGTAAAACCAGCTGGAGGTCGATTGTAATTCTGGGCTGGGAGACATCCAACACAAAAAAAAAGATAGAGGTTGGGACAAACTGGTGAAACAAAACATCCTAAGATGCCAACGGCTAATAATTCAGAGGTTAGAGAGAAACATTGCATTCCTTCAAATCAGGTGTATGCATTCAATAGTTTCATCTAGTAGGTGGCTATTCAAGATTTTAAGGTTGAGTGGGAGTTGCTGTTTTTTTGGAAAGGGAATTTTACACCAGTCAGGGAGAATAAAGTCAAACTTATTTATTTATTTATTTCCACTTTATTGTTTATTTGTCATTGTTTCTTTTCAGTGATCCTAATGTCAAACCTGTCTCTGAAAAGTCTGATGCTATGTGATGAATCCAACTCTCTCAGTGTTTCGTGTCCTTCCCAAAGCAGAAAAAGCCTGAAATGTGCAAGAAGGTTAACACAAAATTCATCACACAAACATAGATCTTCTGAATTGTAGGTTAGTACAAAATACAACAATTCAGTAAACCCTAATAATAAACCATGACAAGACATGTAAATCAGTATGATATAAAAAGTTACAATATTCCCCTGTGAACATTCTGTGAAACTTCTCAGAAGCAGAATAAAAAAATGCTTCTCTCTCTCCTTCTCACAACTTAAATTAAAACTGCATTGTGCTTATGAAATGGCATTTACCTTTTTTTTAGGGGTCAAATATGTAAGTGGTTCGGAACTGGAAGATGATATGTAAAAAAGACATTAGGCAAATTAGTCTTCCCTGAAGAATTTTTGTTTTTTCTGTATCTCAAGCCCTAAACCTTGTTGGTTCACAGAAGTATTTCATTTAATGTTCCCATGCCTTTGTTTCATGTTCCAGAAGATGGCAGTAGTCCCACAGTATCTTATGGATATATAACAGCTGTTTTGTCTCCCTACAGAATGTTTTTTTTTCAGCTGACTTTCTCTATTTTACTACTTAAGGAGTAAATATTCACTAGCATTACTTCAGTGTTAACATACAGTTTTTACCCTATTTTTTTAGCACCTATTCAGAATTTGCTTTAAGAAATTAATTTCTAAATAAAACTAAAATAAAAAAAGATCACCACATATATTTAAATGTGAAAAGACACGCCATACTATGCACCTACTACTCCACTCTAGGATGATAATAATGTCTATTCTGTCTTGGGCTGGAGAGCAGAAAGTCATTATTAAGTTAATGATAGTTAAAACAGGTTTAATTGCAGCCCTGAGCAATTAGAAAACTTAAACATTTGAGCAAATATTATCTATGCCTGCTGATACATAAACTGAGGTACAAAGAAAAGCTTTTTTATTTTCATATTTGTGTTGCTATTTCTCCATTTCATCAGAAATCTTGTATTTGGCGTTCTCTTAGCCTCCATAAAGTCAAACCATAACAAAATAAAAGCTTTAGGTCTTCTTTTCGAAAAAAAGAGAAATGCATTATACTGTAGTTGAAGCTAAAACTGAAGATATAAATCTTCAGAACCTGATGCCAGGTGTTAACTGCAAAGGATAATATCTGTAAATGTCTGTAGGCAGCAGCATCATATTTTGGAGATCACCGGTTTGGCATGAGCTTTAGTGTGGCCAGAAGTGCATCAGAGAGAGCACAAGAACGTGGATGGATTGTTCCCAATGACACTGCCTGCTGCATTTATGGTCTCTTGATCACTGCTGTGTTCCTGATTCCATGTGCATTACTTAGCTCATAAACAGTCTCTGGTGCATCAAAACCCAATGAGAGCTGCCTCTGTGTGTCCCACGGAGAATATGCCCTGTCTCTTTGTCTGCATTTTCTCAGCACTTAACACAAAAAAGACTTCAGTTTGATTGCAACATTTGGACCTTACTTGATTTAATGTAATATACAACTTTAATGCCATCTCCTGTGTTCCTGAAGATCAGCTCCTTCCCGAGTGTCTTTCAGAGTCTGTAGTTTCTATTTCTTGTAATCTAGGAGCCAGCAATTCATTCAATTGTGATTAATATTTTTTTCCCTACTTGCTGTGTGAACTGCAGAATACATGGAAGTTATTTTGGGGACAAGAGATGAATTGTAAAGCAGCAATTGTGAAATTACTATGGTAAAATCCTAGCAAGTTTTTCTCCTCTCTTCTTGTTTTTCGTCCTCTTTCTCTGTTCTCTGAACTCAGTTGAGTTCTGTCGTGATGACCTGAGACTACTTCAAGGATGAGTAAAGAATGATTTAATCAATCAATAATCTCTCTTGACCTTGTTTCTGAAAGAGAAATGTGTTCTGAATAATTTCAAATTCTTCCCCTGTAACTGAGCAGAATACATCTTCATTATTTCTGGAAAAATGACTGAAAGGCCCAATTTCCCTCTCCAAATCCTCTTGAATGCCTGCCTCTCCTATACTCTTGAATTGCACTGGACTGAATAAGGAGGATACAAGGCATTAGAGACTTGTGCAATGTCATGAGGAGAAAGATGAGCCCAGTTTCAAAAGTCTGACAGTTTCAGGTCCCTAAACTATTACTAAAAGATGAGGATTATCTGGTGACAGATGACTTTACCCCCTGTGCCTATGACAAGCTGTAATTTACTTCATTAGTCACCATTTTGAAAGAAAGGACAAATTTAAGTTCTTCAGGGTCAGCAGCTGATGGTGACTGGTTTAAGCAGGACTTGGAACCACCTCTGATGGAACTGAATGTGGTCCTGTGGCTCTGGCAGGGAGAGCTGCTGCATATGTAAGGGGGCAGAGACAGGAAAGGCATTGTGTTCTATGGCAAAGCTGCTAAAGAAAAAAATGAGAACAAGACAGCAGCAAGGCAACAAAATTAAACATTCATCCATATATTTAGAGCAACTCATGAAGTCTCTACAGCAGCACAAGACCTTAATGATCATCTGGTTCCAAAGGCCCTGCCCATTGCAGGGACACTTTTACTAGAGCCCTGTTCCTGATGTGTTTGTTGCTGTGTAATGGGTGCATAACTGCTGAAGTTCCCTTTATTCCTTATGAGCAGGAACAGGACTCTCTTCTTTGAGAGGATGCAGGGAGCTACAGAGGGCTTCTGGTCACCAGGAAAGTTGTGGAGAAAATCTTCCTGGAGGTCATGTACAAGTACAAGGAGAAAAAGAAAGTGATTTGGAACATCCTAATTTCCTTAACTAAAGGCAGGTTTGATGACCTGATGACCTTCTGTGAGGCAGGGACAGATTCTGGTGACTAGAAGACAACACTGGCTGTTTTCTCACCTTGACCCTATGAAGATTTTTTACAGTTTCACACAGTAACCTTACAAACAAATTGCTGAAATATGGTCTTTTATAGGTGGATGGAAAATCAACTGGTTTACCAGACTCCAAGGGCTACAGCCTGTGGCATGAATTCCTATTAGCAGCCAGCTCTAGTGTTATTCCTCACAGGTTAATATTGGCACCAGGTCTAAATCTAAAGATTTAGACATCTTTATGAAGGGCCTGGACAATGGGATGTAGCACAACTTCATCATGTTCACAGCTACCAAATTACAGGTAGCAGTGGATAGGCAGGAGTGCAAGGCTGATGCAAAAATGATGGCCCTCATTGCTTGCTAGCTCACTGCTATCCCCTGCTATCATTTCCCAAGCTGGGAAGTGGTTCTTCCCCTCTATTAAGCATTTGAGGTCCCCTCTGGAGTGCTGTCTTCAGCTCCCCAGACCAAGAAAAACTGATATACTGAAGCAAGCCTAGTAGATGCATTTGATATGACTTATATGCAATTTCCTTTTTCTCTGAAATAAATTGCTTATGGGGAAGTACAGAAGAGGTAATTCTGAAACCCAGATTGTAGACAACATCTACATTTGAATCTAGATAGTAAGAACAGAATAATTCTCAGCTGTTTTCAAGCAATGTGCAACACCTAGAACTGCTTGCATTCTCTGTTAAACACCTGGGTCTTATTCTTTTTATTGAAAATTCAAATAGTCAAGAATGCACCAGTCTGGTCAGTTAAGAAATATGAGAATTCTTAGTTCTTCCTGCAGAGCAGGAATTTAGGGTTTGAAGGTGATGGCCCACACACTAATATGGGCACAGCACAGGGATAAGGGGACAGAGAGGCACATCATCAAAGTGAGGTGCTTCCAGCAGCAGCAAGCTGGAGGGCACACTGTGGCTCATAGGTAAAGTCCAGTGAATACCACATCACTTCCTGAAGTGTAATGTCATGGAACAGTCATAACTAAAAATGAAAGTGGTTTTGACACATGCTTGAAGAGAAATTATTGATATTTATGATGTTTACTATCATTAATTGGGTTAGTTCACATGAAATCAAATTCTTCAGTGTGTCTACAAGAGCCCAGAGCTATGTTTGGTAAAGGTGGCAGTTTGGTTGATGGTTGCACTTGTAGAACCTTGGCTCATGAAGCTAGGAGAGGACAGATGCAGGCTTTGTGAAACTTCCATGGCAAACTAATCTCATGTGCACATGTTGGTTCATGTTAGTTGTTGCTCACCTTACTCTTATGTTCTCTTCCTATAATACCTCATAAGGCTTTTCTGAGATAACTGAATCCTAAAATTCATACTGGGGATGAAAAACAATAAACACTAATGTTATCTCCTTCCTAGCACTCTATTCTTTCCCTTAAATAAGCTGTAATGGTGATGAGTCCCAAAACATAATCCATGTAGAGCACATTGATGATAATGTTACAAAAAGTTAGAAAAACTCTTTTCCCCTTTCCCTTTTGGCAGTCTGTAGTTAAATCAGAGGTGAAAAAGCCTAATATGAAACTCCATGTTGTCCCATTTTGTCTTGGATGCTTTCTTTTACCTTGTAGAGTAGCCTTCACAAAGCAGCACAACTAAGATAATGAAGTGATAAGAGTCGAATTTACACTTATTATCTGATATATAAGCGCATGCAGCGTTTTGAAATCTCACACTTACTGGGCTTAAACATTGCAGTATTTTGCTTTTTCATAAAAAAGAACGACCCAAGGGAATGCTTCTTTCTTCTTGTCATGCTGTCTATGTGTACATATTTGCAGCAATAAACCACAAATTTTGTGGCAAGCCATGACACGTATTGAAGGAATTGAAATTTTCTGCTTCACCAAACCACTAGAGCATGGACTTTGTTACCAGGGGAAGATTTTTATTAAAGGAAGTACACACAAGTGTGTCTGAAACTCTTTGAGGTATGTCCTTAAAAATTGTTTCAATTTTTCCTGTCTGAGAAATATTTTCCCAATGCATGCTAAATTGTTGCAGACAAATATTTCTCTGGAGCCACTTAACTTTTATCTTTGCTTTCACTCTGCTCAAGAAAGTGAAGTAGGGCTGATTCATAGAATCAGTATTCTCCCTGCACAGTTAAAGCAGCAAACAGATTTAGAGGTGAGGAAAAAGGGGAATTATCTGGGAGTTCAATCAAGGCAAGTTATCAACTAGTAGCTAGGACAAGGGAAAAGGATAATTAATAACATTAGACTGCTGTTGCCATTTCACCAGTTTAATGCCACCTGTGGCATTAAATTTTCTTAGCATTGCATCTGTGGTTCAAGGAAAGCACAGCACAGGACTGCATCCAGCACAACAAACCTTGCAATGGTGAAATGACATCCCAGCTCACTGGTCTTATCAGAAACCCATGAGGTTATTTTATCTGTGTAATACATGCTCAAAACAAAAAGTGAAGTATTAATAGTCAACTAATACTTGGAATTTGCCAGACTAGGAAACAGAATATCCATCCCCTAAAGAATACATCACAAAGTGAGCCATGTGGGACTGCTGCAGGATGGTGCTGCTGTGAAAGGAAAGCAAACACATCAGTGCACAGGTCCTCAATCCTGGATTCTCACCTCATTCTAATCCTGACCTGACTGTACATGTCTTCACAAATCATTCCATCTCCATTCCTGACACTCTGCTCACATTGCCTACAGAGGCTGTAAATTTTGTTTTAAGTGAAGGAGCTTATTAGAAGGAAGATGCACATTTTCTGTAAATTTTTATAGAAAGACAAGTAGCTGATGAAGCTGTCACCACTGATGGGAAATAACTATTTTATGGTGACAAACAACAGAGGAGGTGAAGTGAGAACAGAGCCAGGGGAAGACCTGAAAGGAATGACAAGTTTTTTATATTTGACACTCTGCCTTTGATTTAATGAGTCTGCTTACAAGCTTCTGTTTCAAAGTGTACTTTTATGAATTACAGGAGTGATGCTGCAGTTTCAGATTGGATCAGTTATGGAGCAGTGTTGATCAAAACACAGGAAAACTGTGGGAGCTGGATACTCTGAGAGCCTAGTATTCATCAAAACTCACAGCAGTCTTTCTTGCTTATCATCAGCTCTGCTGCTTCTGACTATATTCTAGCCTGCAAGTTACACAAATGGGAATCCTGAACTTGTGATCAGGTATCTCAGACATACCCATTTTTGTTATCTTTTATATCCCCTTCTTACCCCCCCAATAGTTTTTTATCTAGCAACAATTTTTGCCTGCAGTTACAACTATGGATTCAAACCTTTGAGGAATTTCTCTGTATTTGGGTGTTTTGACAAAGCCTGCAGTGCTAATATTCTCCCCTTAACTGATGCAAGCTAAGTCATTGGAGAGATAGACTTAAAATTGCAAAAAATACAACTGGCTCCTGGTACTACAGATTTTAAAAGAGCTCAACAAATGAAGAGTTTTGTTGTTTAAATGCATGTACCAGTATGGCCATAGGTTCCTTGGTGTCTTACTTCTTCCTAGCCAGATGTAAACACTGTGGGATATGATGGGTGCACTAAGGGCTGTAAGTGCACTTCGAGGGAACACTAGGATAAGTAAAGCAGGGGATCACAGGTTACTGGGTGGTATTCTTCAGTATTTGCACTGCAAACTTGGCTGACAAATCAAAGGTTGGTAGGGAGTGGTGATATCTTGAATTAATTTTAGCCATGCAGTTTGGAAGCAACACAGGAGCTTCCAGTACAGCATCCTTACTCCTAGCCTGAAAAGAAATGTTTCCTCATCCCCAAGCTTCACATATGATTGTGTTTTTTTCCAAGCTACAATAGTTTAATTTAAGAAATGTTTTTCTTATATCTTTAGACCTTTGTAATAACCACAGCATTGTTACCACTGCTGTAAGAACAGTTGAAAGAGGTTCTGACTCCAAAACAACTGCAGAGGGCAGCATTAATTCGTCATTTAAACCCTCCAGTGACAGGGAAGGTCAATGTCCCTTGAAAATCCCAAATAATATTTTGTATGCAAATAACCCAGCGTTTTCATAAGCAACTTTGGCATGTATTGCCAAAAGCAAATATGAGAGGATTTTGTGATGCACTATTTCTTGAAACAGTATGTAGCTACATTACACTAAAATTTTCAGATTCTGAATAGATTGAATAGTATGTTCTGTAAGAACCTATTTTGTTTATGCTTTATTATAGTATGTTACAATACAGTGGCATTCACCAACAACTTTTTATAATGTGACTAAAACCACAAAAGAGAGATTGGCAAGAAAACAAATTTGACACTGTTCTTGTTTGTCCCTGGCGAATGTCAAGTTAATAAGACACATACCAACTAGAAACTAATTCTTTTTAACATGGTGTTTATTTACACAGATATCCAATCCTTAGTACTAGTGAAGTTATTATTCTCTTTGCAATTCCTGGGACTATAAGATGTTTTTTCAAGGCAGAAGGCAAACTTGAATCTTTGGTTATGAGTGGGTAGTCTTATGAGCACATACTTCATGGGAAAGACTTCAAAATATGCTTACCCTTTGTTCATGAAATAAACTACAGACTTTTTTCTCATCCTCTAGTGCTCAACCCAGAGATCACTTATTTCCTCACTTGGAAGTATCTGATTTTATGGGTCTCAAAATATTGTGGGAGCTCATCAGCAAACTTTGAGTGCAGAAGAGCAGAAATAATGCACCCTTCATTCAACAGACACCTGTCAGATTTCAGTCTTGCTTGGTAAATCATTGCTTTTCTAGGAGCCTTCCCAGACTCCTGCTGTAGTTTGGAGAACTCATCCAACAAACCTTCCTTTCTGTTCTTATGACAGTGTTCATTCCATTTAATCTGACCTTGCCTTTTCCCTTTCATTACTGACCCTGCCTGCGGACTAGGTATTCTCTGGTTATTAGCATTAGAATATGTACTTGCACATTTTTCAGTGCCACACCAATCTGAATTTGATGTTCAGTAAAACAAAATATTTCTGTTTATGTATGTACAGTGTTTGGGGTGTGTGTGTGTGTACAGATGTGGCCCATCTGATATGTATATCTGATATATTTCAGATGTGGTCCATCTGAAAATGCTCTGAAGCTCGCTCCTCTGAATGTTCATCTCTGTGGATTCAGATTATAAAAGTCTGATGGGAAACCACCCTTCCTTCTGAGGATGCTTCAAAACAGCTACTTGCAGCTGCCATATCTGCTCCACTTTTAAGTCTTTCACTGAGAAATTTCAATTTTAGTTTATGTCTTTCATTTGAAAGATCAGAAAGCAGACACTGAATTTTGCCACTAAATTGCAATTTTAAAAGCATAAACTGCACCAAGATAGATAAGTCTTCCCACTGTAAGGAAGGACTCCAGTTCTCTGTCACATTTGCAGCACAAAATGGGCTGTCTTTAGCCTCTGACAATATTTGTTTCAAATTTATGGCCCTCACCCATTTGCATTTCCTAGTTCATAGTGTGTGTGTGGAGAGAGGGAGAGAAAAGGAGAGAGAGAGAAATTCCTCCTAACATTTACTTTCATAGAAAAGTTCCCTGTTTAAAATAGATATTGATGCAGAGTTTTACTTTGAGTTTATTCACATAAAGACTCCACAGATGCAAGCAGATGCTAACTGCCTGCTACTCCAATAATATGTCCTGCAGCCTAAACAGGTCTAATCATGCCTGAAGAGCCAGCAGCATGCTGACTAAAGCTGTTCCATCCTGCATGCTGTGTAGAGGCTGATTGCACTGGGGCATGGTGATAAGAATGGGAATGGATTTAAATGGCAGCCAGAAACTTCTTATCACTGGGAAAGAAGATAGAGCTTTTCTACTTCCTAACTGTGTCACGTGTCAACCACTAAAGTGTGGCCAACATGGAAATTAAAATAATAAATAACAGTACTATGATATTTGTTGTTTTCCAAACATTTTGTCACAATGCATGTGGAAATAGATTTTAGGATTTGGGAGAATTTTTTGTTTTCTAACAACATGTAACCCTGTTTGGAGCCTTGGATATATGAGTTAGGGAGGTCCTTATCAATGTATGTAGATGATATACATGTAAAGAAAGGTCATGTGTTTCATGGTAATAGCATCACACTGCAGGCTGCTTGTATTAGGTTTGAAACACATGCAAACCAGGTAATTAATGTATTTCAACACCAAAAGTCCTGATAGACATAAAAAGTGCCTTCATAGTTACTATTTGATAACAATAATAATCTTGATGTCATCACAAGGAAGATTTAAGTAGAACATTTTTAAAAGAAAAAGATATATTCTGTATTTCACTAGGTAAACCTAGTGGATTATAGATTAAAAACTGTAACTTTGGGTTTTTTATTCTGATGAAGGAATGGCTCTTTTGATAAGGGCAAGCAGCTGCTGCTCATTTTTGTACTCTCCACAAATCTGGATAGACTCTAAGCATAATAACACACAGGATAATGTTATCACCATATGTTTTAACAAAATGATAGCTGCAGTGTTATAAGAAAAAATGTTAAAATATGTCTTGTTATTTTTACTGCACAGTAATTTCTAAAATGGTTCTCCCCAGTTTTATGTGACTGCTTCAAAAGATGAATATAATTAAGGACTAGCTGATTAAACAGCTGACATAACTCATAGCCAGAAGGAATATCCCTCCACAACTTCCCTGGCAACCAGCTCTGTGAAGGGTTGGCCCTGGCTGGACTCCAGGTTCCAAGCAAAGCCACTCTATCACTAGTCTTCTCAGAAGGACAGGCAGGGGAAAGAATAACAAAATGCTTGTGGATTAGATAGGGCCAGGGAGAGATCACTCACCAGTTACTGTCAGAGGCAAAACAGACTTCATTTGGAAAAATTAGTTTCATTTATTACCAGTCAAATGAGAGTAGGATAATGAGATAAAAGACCAGATCTTAAACCTCTTAATCCTACACTTGTTTCCATTCCCAGCTTTGCCCCCGCGTTCTATCCCTCCTCCTGTCAGTGGTGCAGGGGCACAGGGAATGGGGCTGAAGCCAGTTCATCACACGTTGTCTGTAACACTCCTTCCTCCTCACAGGGAGGACTCCTCACACTCCTCCCCTGCTGCAGTGTGGGGTTCCTGCTGCTGGAGACAGCTCTCCACTGGAAGACTTCTCCAATGTGAGTCTTTCCCAAGGGCTGCAGCTCTTCACACACTGCTCCAGTTTGGGTCCCTTCCATGTGTTACAGTGCACAGGAGCTGCCTGCCCTAATGCAGCTCCTCACTCCAAGGGCCACAGGAAGCCTGCTACAGTGTGGGCTTCCAAGAGCATCACAGCCTCCTTCGTGCATCCATCTGCTCCAGAATGGGGTCCTCCACATCCCCTCCCTTCAGGGGCACAGCTGCCTCAGCATGGTCTTCACCACAGGCTGCAGGGGAATCTCTGCTCCAGCACCTGGAGAACCTCCTGCCCCTCCCTCTTTGTCTGCAGAGCTGTTTCTCTCAAATACTCTCACTTCTATCCTGCTTGTACTGCTGTTTTGCACCAACTATTTCCTCTTTTTTAAATCTGTTATCCCAAAGATGCCCGCAGCGTCTCTGAGGGACTCAGCCTTGGACAATGGTGGGTCCGTGTTGGAGCTGACTGGCACTGGCTCTGTTGATGTGGGAAACCTTCTGGCAGCTTCTCACAGAAGCCACTCCTGTAGCTGCCCTGCTACCAAAACCTTCCCATGCAAACACAATACAGGCTTCTAGTTCAGAAATTTCCCAACACCTTCTCTGTGAACTCCCACTCCACTGCAACCTGACCTGACCAGGCTGAGGCCACTGGGGCTGTGGGACCACCCCAGTGAAACATCTTTGGGCAAGACCTGTTGTTCTTCAATGATTCTAGCAGTGTTAAAGCCATTAACCATTTCAGTCTTGCACATCTCTCTGAGGCACGTAGCATATGGAGCTATTCAGGATCTTATTATATGAGATGTACTGTCGCAGCAATCCAGCTGCAGGTGAAGGTGTGAAAGGCTCCATTGCATGCATCAAAAAGGAGGCAGGATTTTAAAGCAGTGAGGTCAGCAAATTAATCTGTATCCAAGGTACTAATGGAGTGTGTGTCACACTGATATGACAGGCAGTGATGAAGCAGGAGCAGCATGAGGGTTGGTGGTCAGTGAGTGAGTGTCAGAGGCAGAGCTGCAGCACAGTGGCTGGGGAGACTGACTTCTTTGTTGCTAGAAGAGGAAAACACACCTATGCTCATATCAGATGACAAATATGAGCCTTGTTCTGCTCCAAAACCTACTCTGTGAGATAACAGAGTGAAACCTGTAAGTAATTTCCCTTGTGGATGCCTTGTTATTTCCATTGCAATTAGACAAAGCTTTTGTTGGTGGAGGTCACACATGGCCCATCTTTCTGTGGTTGAATTCACCTCCCTCAGTTATATTAGCAAGATAAACTCAGAAGGTTACAGGAATCCTGAAAGGTCTGCATACACCTTGGAGAGGAAATACAATCATAGAATCATTTAGGTTGGAAAAGATCTCTAGGATAATCAAATATAATACTTAACCTAAAACTGCAGTGTTCACCATGTAATCATACCCCTAAGTGCTACATCTACATGTCTTTAAATATCACCAGGAATACTGACTCTACCTTAGGCAGCCTGTCTCAACACATAACAACCCCTTCTATGAAGAAATTTTTCCCAATGTCCAACCTAAACCTCCCCTGATGGAACTTGAGTCTGTTTCCTCGTGCCCCATCTCCTGTTATTTGGGAGGAGAGGCTGACCCCCACCTGGCCACATCCTCCTTTCAGGTGGTAGTAAAGAGTGATAAGGTCCCCCCTGAGTCTCTTTTTCTCCAGGCTGAACACCCTCAGGTCCCTCAGCCACTCCTCATAAGATTTTGCAGATATTTATAATCCCTAAATATTTTGCCTACCTTACTTACCTGCTATGAAGTAATTATTTTCAATATGTTTCAGTCAATTTTTTTCTGACATACAGCAGATCTAGCCAAAGATTTCAAAGAGCTCTTCTCCTTTCAATGTGTATTTTAGCTATCAGGCTATTCTTTTGTGGATAGAGTAGTTCCAGTTATTTAAAGTGAGTGTCTATGACACCAGAAAACATCAGGATGGCATTTTAACCAGAAGTTTTTGAAAAATAAATATATACCAGAAAGTCAATTTAGTAATTAGTCATCAGCTATCTTCTGAAATGGACTCTCATAATTTGCCATTTCATGTAGAAATTAGTGCTTTTTTGAAATGCAAAACAGGAAACTTTCATCTGTTGTATAACCTCAGAATCACCATGCAGGAAATAGAGAAATTAATATATTTGTAATAAAGAGTGTTAGCTTCCTAACATTTCAAATGACAAGCATGACTGTATTACTGCTGTTTAAATGCCATTGGTGTGTAGGGCTAGTTGGGAAAGTGTTTGCAGGTACAATCTTGTTATGGATGATGAAATGGTAATATTTCATGGTTGGAAAGATGAGCTAAGAATGCTGCCACCCAGGAGTGCCAGGTAGCCCTACAGGCATTTGTTTAAATGTTGGAGCTGTGTAGGGAAGGGAAACCTGCCTTGACAGAAATGAATGAAGTGCCCTCCAAAGTGACTCTGAGTTTTGGGTGTTTGCTGATGCTTCCTTCGAGCTCATAAACCATGAGGGGAGGAAGAGAAAAATATTGTAGCTGTAGCTATCTCTTGTGAACACAAAATAATATCTTGGCTACCAAAGGAGGAACTTCTGAAGGGTATAAATGTTGTCCTGTGGGATCAGATAGCACCACAGATGGGAAAGTCAGAGCAGTGTGACAGAGTTTAGCTCTGTAGAGCCAAGCACCAAAGACCCAAGATAAATTATGATCTCATCCAAGTCTTTATTTCCTGGTTCCAGGAAATTAACTTTAGAATTTTTTAATAGACCCTGAAGGAGATTTTTATTGCATATATGCATATAATTGATAACAGGGGAGAATTTCCAGATTTTATAGCCCTTGAGCAGCACTATAGGATATATTCAGGATCCTTACTGGTGGCTGATAGCTTTATCTCTGTCATCCTCCATCTACTGATAAACAGCCTACATTTGCTTGGTCAGCTGGTGTGGCAACAAAACATGGCATTTGTATTCATTTCCTGTAGCAGGTGTTTCTATGAAATATCCATTCTAGTGCAGCTGTCAGTGGTTGGTTGCTGTCATCGAGGCATAAGAATGTCCAGGGACACAATGAACAAGCCAAATAATCTTCTTGTTTTCATAATTTCCATTGCTAAAACAAGCAGTAGGATTCAATGGATCAATTGTGTTTATTGAAAATGTAAAATAGGAAAAGTGAAATTTGTTAGTTAGGATTCTTGTTCTGGATGTTGCTGATGATATTAAAACTTTAGGCACTAGGAAAGCACCACATGGTAACATTTTTATATTCCCCATGATGTGGGTAGCTCCTTTATTAATGCAAGCTTGATAACAATTACTTTAGTTAGGCTGTAGATGAATATAAGGACAAAAGACCACCCTTAGTTTGGACTATTAATTGAATTTGACTGTAGAGGTAATCAGTGTAGGAGGCAGCACTGTAAGAGTAGAAGCAAGTCCAGTTGGCCAGGCAAGAGAGACAGGCTTGTGTGACATATGGCAATGCCTGGGAGCTTTGGAAACTCTGCTGTAGATGTCACCAGCAGCAGGAATTTACAGCCCCTGAGCAGCCCTAAGCCAACACAAAATGTTAAGGAAAAAAGACCATCATTTCTCCACTCAGCATGCAGTGTGCTGAGCATTTCTTGGGAAATAGCAAAGTGCAGATCACTGATCTGATTGATTACTCTGGGACCACACCATCAGCCTGGCAGTGGTCACTGTGGGAACATGATTTTCAAATTTGCAGCTTTGCTGGCTGTAAGTGTGCAAGGGGAAAGGAGGGGGCACAGTACTGCAATGTACATGCACCAAAGCACAGCGTGGCTGGTCACAGTGATAGCAGCAGGAGGCTGCCATTCACCCATCTGGGCTCTCCAGGTTGCCAGCCACCCTGCCAGTGTGGAGCATCCCCAGGAAGGATCGGGTACAGGGCAGCAGGGGCAGTGGTGCTGTCCCCACCCTGCTGTCCTTGCAGTGGCAGCTGCAGCAGTGTCACAGGGAAAAATCCTTGGCAGGCCAGCCTTGCCTTTGGATGCTCTCCACTCTTCAGCAAATAAAGGATTCTCTCCACCATGATTTCTCATGTAGCTGATTGCTGGGTGTCTCACGAGGACTAACCATGGTAATAGAGCTTCTGCTGACTGGATACAGCTGGCATGAAAGCTCAGAATGCCTTCACTGCTGCCCTTGACACTCTGCAGCACTGCAGAAAAGCTTGGCATGCTTCTCAGGGTGCTCAGGGCTGCTGCTGCTGGGTCTCCCAGGCTGCTCTTGCTGAGTGTGCTAAGGAACACAGGGGCTACAGATTGTGGATATTTGCCTTCCCCAGGCCTCCTCTGTGGATTACATCAACAAGATCAAGCAACAACAGCCGCAGTTGCTTTGGAGGTATGGCCCAGGAAGAATCTTAAAGGATTTTTCCAGTCTAGCTTTCTCAGGCTTGGCTGGGATTTTTCCCAAGGTAGAGGCCTCTCTCTACTGTAAACATAAGAGCAAGAATTGTAACAAAGATAACACCTGCTGGATCTGTGAGAAAGCCTGGGACAAGAGGTGTCTCCTTCCCTGACCAATGAACTCTCTGTGTTTTGTTTTGCACAAAGTGTCTTATTTAAAGCAATGGCTTTCTTCAATAAATTGCTCTCTGTTGCTCTTCCTTTCTGCATGCAAGAGGGGGTCATGTTACTGTGTCCTTTCACTGCTCCATAACCCACATACAGTAACAGGGAGGTTATGATTTTTGAAGGAACAAAGATAAAGAAGCAGGTAAGTAGTGGCTATCAACGGTCACAAACATCAAATTAGGATCTTTCTTAGCCAATAAATGATGATGGTGAGTCACAAAATTCCAGTTCCAGTAGCTGTCCTAAATTGGCAGCTAATCCAGGTTGAATCAAAACACAGATGAGTTCATTTTACAGATCTGCTGCTGGTAGGTCTCTGAGCCAAGAAACTCAGACAACTCAGAAATCTCACACAAATGCCACAGGTGATAGGCAAGGTATTTATAAATGTTTGCAGAACCTCACTTCCTTTAACTCCATTTATAATTTCAAACCTTCAAGTCTTCCAGAAACAAGCTGGCAATGGTGGGGGCAGAAGCCAGGATTTTTAAAATTCAATTTTGTGGATGACATCAGTCCAAACACAGTTACTACTGAGATTTGGTTTAAAATAATCTCCTTAATCTACTTTACATCCTCATTCTCTAGAGACTTTATTCCTCCTGAGGTTGCTTTACTCAAATTCAAGGACAGTAATAACATGTACAGAATAGAGTGGAGGGATCAGTAAGCCTAAGACAAACTGGTAAAATAGAGATCTCTCTTTTCTGGAAGTCAAACAAGAAATAACTAAAGGCCAGGTTCTTTTTGACATTCAACACTTAAAAACTGCTAGTAGTTGTGGGAACCAGGTTTTCTGAAAATCCCTTTTCTTTCTCATTGCCTCTGAAATTTTAGTGCTTTCTATAGACTTCTAAAATTGCTTGAAAATCATCATTCAGATGTCTAAAGTCAGGCACCAAACAATGGGGTCAACCTCTTGAAGAGGCCTCCTCCAACACAGAAGAATAAACTACCATTATCTACTCCTACAAACTAGTTTTAAGCAAAAGCTGGAGTTCAACTGGCTGTGTTAGCTGCTCCTCCCCAGTCATCTCTTTTTTGTGTTAGTAATTGAAAAAATGGAGCACAAAATCCAATAAAAGTTAACCCAAGGTACTACTAGCCCTAGGAAAATATTTTTTGTACAAAAAAAACATACAGAAAATGGTAAAGAGCTCTCAAAGGTAAGTTACAAATTAATAACAAATCCACAAAAGTTAAAGGGAGGAAAATTAATTTTTGGAGAATTTGGTCTCTGTCTAAACAGAACAGAAATGAAAAGAAAAACAGAATCAGAGCATATCCAAACTCAAAACATATCAAAAATAATAGCAGTGACTAACAAGGATGAAATTAAAGATCATTAAAGATCAAAGTTAAATAATGAGATGCATAAGGCAAACTGAGTTAATTGTTGAAGTACATTTGGTTTAATAAAAATAAAGCCATTGGATTGGGGCTTTCCCCATGTTCAGTTTTTCCTGTTTCAGATTGTAATTTATTTTTGATAAATTTGGAGACACATGTCTGGGAAAAGTAATTGTTGACCTGCCACATGGCTGAAATTGCTTTTGCTGTTGCAATTTTATGGTGAATGCAAATGGGACAATAAGATTCTGAATATGTAATTGCTGAATTTATTATTCATTGTTCTGTTTTTTTAAATACACAGAGGAGATGATAAGTTTGCACTAATTTATCTATTATCTGAGAGACCCAGATCCATTCACTTTGAAGACAGTCACAGAAACAAATAAGGAACAGCTATTTGCACAAAACTTTGAATAAATAAATAGATTCAATTAATTTATTTGCCAGGGACTTGGGTCTTACACTGCTATCTATTCCTGTTATCTCATGGAAATAGAGACTGCAGGCTGCCTGTCCCACTTTTCACTTCCAACAAGTTTTTCTTGTTCTGGGGCACCCAGTGAGGTTCTGGACTAGGAGGCTCATCCTCCCAGGCTCTCTAACCAAACCTGCCCCAAATTGCAGCTCACAAGAAGGCTGCACTAATGGTCAGTGACCTGGGGAAGACATTGTCCAGCAGCAGATTACTCATGTGCTTTGGAAATCCATGTAATACTTGTTTTCAGATGAAAATACCTCTTGCTGTGAGATTTAAATTTCTTTCTGTGTCCTCTGTGTGTTACATTCTGTGTATGAGCATTAAAGGCATATTTTTCAGACAGTCTAAACTGGTCTAAAACCATGCTACTGCCAATGATTTCACACTTTCCCTGGCTCTGACTCTAGATTCACATATGATTGCAGAGCCTTATGAGTTTGACCATTTTATTACTGTGACTGAACACAAATCCTTCTTTTGTGCATAAAATCTGCTTCCAGTTATTGCACAGCTAAATCAAGGTCTTTAGTTGAAATAAGAGCAAGTGAGTGAGAACACCAGCATCTCCTTCCCCCATTTTGGTGGTATCATGTCTTTAGATTGGAAGGGAACAAGTCTCCTACCTCCAGTTAGGATTTGTTTAGTAAAATGTGCTAAAATTTGTTTAGCACCTGATGTTTTGCAGCTGCAGCTAACATTTAAACTATGTAAAATGAGGCTGAAAATCTGATGTTCCATTAAAACATATTTACCTTTCCTCACAGCTGTTTCCTGCATCAAATTTTATTCCTTTCTTATCATGCAAGACTGTCATTTCATCTCTTCCATCCCCCAGATTCCTTCCATCCTGGAATACATCAATGAAATCACATTAGGTTTACCCTAAAATAATTTAGTAACATTTAACAGAAATTCATGTCTCACATGATTCTGGTTTTGCAGTGCAAATTATCCTGGCAAATATGGTAGAAAACTGCAGGATTTGAAAGACCAAGCCAGTTGTTACAAGAATCTGTGGTCAGTAGGAAGAGCACAACCGAGCTGAAAACATGGAGCTCCTCTGTCCCATGGGCCAGTACTCAGCTGCAGTGCTTGTGCCACACATCAGAATAAATGTCCTTCATAGGGATGTTATTTGACAGGACTTAGGGGCCAAACACGTTATTGCTGCTGCAATGCCAGTAAACCTCCCCAGACCTCTCCTGACAAGTGTGCTGCTCATTCCCACCCACCCCACCTGAGAAACAGCCTCTGGACAGGATCAAGCCTGCTTGCTTGAACCAGAGGACCAAGGGCTGAACATGTGCATGTTTGTGCTCAGACCCACTGAACTCCTCAGCATGAGACAAAAAAGAGCTGGGAAAGGGGGTCACATGTATGCTATCCTTTATGGGAGACCAAAAAGAACTGGGGAAATCTGACTGAACCATTTGTGAACGTGGCAGGTGGCTGCCTCTGGGTGAGCACTTACAAGGTGGAACAGTGCTCCTGGGTGAAGGCCAGGAGGGCAGCAGGGGAGGCTGATGCAGCTTAAGTGCAGGAGGCTGTTTGAGGGGAGTAGCGTGAGCCACGAGGGTTGCAACAGGACTGACTGTGGCTGACCTCTCTCCAGTATTCCTTCTCGTTACTGGGAGATCATATGATTGATGTTAATGACTGAGCTGGCCCCATCCATGTCATATTGCCTCTCTCTGCCAGCAGATGTGAACAAAATTAGCAGCTGGTATTATTCTCTGCTGTTGCCCCAGCTCTCATTAATGAGGCAGCCTGAGTGCAGTCCTTTATTCTTGCTTCCCTGCCAGCCAACTCCTGGGCCAGGATAACAGCCCTTGCCTTTCTCTTGGCTTCATGCTGTAGTCCTCAGTAATTTTGTTTCAAGGTGTTTGGAGGTTAGGACTATTTAATTTTCTCCCTCACCATTTTAGTTTGATTCCTGCTATGGACTTTTTGTTCATGTGTCAAGCTCCAATGAACACTATTTAAAACGTGAAGTGTGAAAGCACCAGAGAGCTGCAACGGCACAATGTGTTATTCTTGTCCATGTAATCTGAATTATTCGTTAGTTGAAAAGTCCAGGAGCGAGTTTCAAATTTGCCATTCTCCCCTTTTTCTGCAGAAACCACCTTTTTGAGCCCAGGCCAGTTAGTGGTTTGATGGCATTAAAAGTTGCTTTTGTAGCTGAGGACTGAAGAGAAACTCCAGATGAGCTGGGCTGGAGTTTAAATGACCAGATACCTGGTCAGATACAGCTTGGGTGCAAAGGCTGAACATGCACTTGATTCATTCAGACAATCCTAACTGTGCAATTACCAGAGCTGTGGTTTATTTCAGTTATGTATTACACACGTTGATTTCTCCAGCATGATCTGTCATTGCCAGAAATGGGAACTCGTGGGGCAGTAGATTTGTGACAACTGGTGAGTGGGAAAAACAGACATATGCTTGTTTTGCACCAGTTTTGGTAAGTGATATTTTTTATTTGCAGAGTTTAAGAACTAAGGAAGTGATGTTGTGGCCAACAAGAAATTCTATAGGAATTGGTGTGGTTAACATACAGACATATAACATATAGAAAGAACAGGTCATTTTATGCTTACCTAACAGGTATTATAGTATTTTTCTGATAGCTAATTATCCATTTTTTCAAGTGCATGGCAGACAAGAAATAAAGATAGTAAACAGAAACTATCAAAAGAAACTATCCCTGAATTTATGTCTCTCTGGAACCCCCAGATACAGAGCCAGGAGAGTCCTGTCCTCTGTGCAGCCATTTTTATAGCTTTAAAGACAAGTGGCTATAATCTGTGCAAAAATACACAAATGAAAGAAGGCAAGGCGAGATCAGGCTCAGCAGGTCCTCTTTCAGGAATGTGTTATCTCTTGAATTAAACTAGCTTTCTCTTAGTTGAAATTTTGTTCTCTTATGTGTAATTAAAGGAGGAGGCATGGATGTAAGAAGTTATATCAGTTGCTATGTTATTATGGAACAAACAAATACCCGGTTATCATTAAGAACTTCTACTATTCCAGTGACAAGAAAAAAAAATCAATTAATACTTTGATGTTGATTAATGATTTTTATAAAAATTAATGGAATTTCTCACTAATTTTTATAATAATACATTAATTTCTACATTTGGAATTGGAAACACTACTTAATTATTTCTGTTATAGTGACACAATAGTCATCACAAAATGTTGTTGTGTGAAATCAAGTTCTAAAGCTTTAGTTCCCTCTTTGTCACCACAAAAGGTCAAGCTGGTGGTAGTAGGCATTTGTAATCCCAGTGGGACATGTTTATTGCTTGTGTAACCAGCATGGTCCTGCTTTAGGTTCTCTGCTTTCATTTTTATACCAAAGAATCACAGACTCTATCTGGTACAGATTTACAAACAAGAATTTCTGCTTTGTCTTTTTGCTTTCTTTCAAATTAGCTCAATTTGAAACATCAGAGGATTATTCACACCAGACATAAAAAGCACTGTAAAGCACAGCTGAACATTCACCATCTCGCCCTGGCAACACCTCAAATGTAAAATGTGAGCAGGAAGCTTTGTGCTTAGTTCCAGTAATCCAGAAAATAAACACATGTGCCAGGATGGCAAGTGACCTGCTTCCTGCCCATCAGGAGAGGAGAGGAGAGGAGAGGAGAGGAGAGGAGAGGAGAGGAGAGGAGAGGAGAGGAGAGGAGAGGGAGAGGGAGAGGGAGAGGGAGAGGAGAGGGAGAGGAGAGGAGAGGGAGAGGAGAGGAGAGGAGAGGAGGAGAGGAGAGGAGAGGAGAGGAGAGGAGAGGAGAGGAGAGGAGAGGAGAGGAGAGGATTCTTTCTTTCAAAAAGGATCAAGCTGGGAATTTGGACCAGCCCATCTCATTGCTGACCTGTGGTAACATAGTGCAGCACTTCACACAATGAGCCTTCCAGTTAATATTTTCTACTTTTATTGTCCCATACTTGAGTGAAGAAAGATTTTCATTTGGCAATGTCTTTTGCATAAGTGAAATAAAATATGAAAGCAAAATAAACAAAACCATGTATCAAAAGGTCAGTAGAAATACAAAATTATTTCTAAGCTCAGACTTCCACCTGCATGCCTGTAATTTAATAAAAGATATCACCATAAAAATTAAATGCCATTTGTATTTATGTTTCAGTTTAAAAAATGTGCTTATATGTGAAACTTTAAACTTCTTGAACACATTAAATATTGATTCTAACAATTCTCCCTTATCTCCCCTGTCACCATGGAGTTACCAAGGCAAGTCCAAAGTGACAAAAAAATTCACCAAATTGAAAATTATAATCTCCTATTAATTGCTGAGAGAGCTTCAACTTTATTAATAAAAGCTATTTATGTTTGAAGAAGATACATGCTGCTTAACTTCTGTCTTTCTCATTCAGAAAGTATAAATATTTTGTCATTTCCTACACAGTCAGCAAACTTTCCACACCACTTTGTGAAGGCATATAACATTAGATACACTTTCAAACACTTTCTTCAACACAGAGAAATATTTGCCAGTGAAACCACAGCAATCTTATTTCTCATCTTACTCTCTATGTCTATCTTAGTATCACTTAGATTAGAGTTTTGTTTCACTAACTGGTATAATTAAAATATCACAGTGAGAGAGCTTAATTTGAAATGTCTCTGTGATCTAAATAAATTGTGTGTTTTCAGATTGAAAGTCACACAGAAGGATTTATTCTGTTCAGATCTAGTCTGATACAGTATTTTGTGGAATGCTTTGTCATTGGGACATTCTCCTTTAAAATAATCACTCCTCAAAAGGCAAACTGTTATATTCATATGGGCTTCCCTCCACTAAGAGACAGAACTAGAACTACATTTCACACAATCTCTTTGAAGGGAATGGCTCCAATGGAACCAACAGAGTCAAAATGATATGAAAATGGAAACATTTGAAAACAGGTGCTCTTAGCTTCTAAATAGAATCACAATTAAGCTCCTTTAGCTTGGCTATCTCAGTCTGTATGTTCATCTGTAGCCCTGCACTAGGTGAAAGTCAGAGGGACTGTCCTGTCAGCAGGTTGTGACCTTGTTCATCCGTGGTGGGCTGTGAGAGCTCTGCCCTCGGCCAGCGCCAGCCAGCAGAGCTGCTCAGCTGCAAACAGCAACAAATGCAGCAATGCTGCAGGGATTTCCAAGCCCTGAAGACACCTCTCAGAACTTCTGATAGACCCTGTTGTAGGACATTTGTGACTTATTTGTGTTGACACTCCAGACTGAAACCATGCTCTCCAGTTTGCTTTAGAGTGGGAGCTGGGTTAGTTCTGCATGCATTTATTGGATGTATTTATCCCCACAAGTAAATCAAATAGAATTATGAGGTTATACAGTTTCACAGGAGATGATGTGATTTTTGATCACCATGGTCCTGCCCTTCCCAGCACCCCTTTCCTCTGCTGTGCTTTCACCTTGCCCTCTTCATGCTGGACACAGCATTCATCAGCCTGCAGTGAGCTATTTCAGATCATTAACCATGAAAACATTTTATTGCTCTTTGTAGCTGGATTTACAGTGCTCAAAAAGAATTTAAATGAGCTTCAGAGTTTCAAGTATAATATTCACTGTTTTGTCACAACCATACCAGAAATCTGATTTTGAACCATTCTTTATAAATCTGAAGAGAGCACTGCTCTGATTTTAGCACTTGATAGACTGCATTCCACAGCACATGCAGAAACAGAGTTGTTGTGAATACATTTTCCCTTCATAATAAAACACCTTATAATTCAACACTTAATTTTCCATCTTAACTGAGAACTTCATCACCAATTCTTGATTTCATTTCAGCACACACATAAAATCATTGCACATTGAAGGCTGAAAATCTCTGCAGGGTATCACAAGAAGCACAAGCACTCAGTAATAATTTCTTATTTATAATTACTATTTGGACTTGTAATTTAATCTGTCCTAAGTTCATTAGTGCCATGTTGATACTGTGCCACCCTGGATAATCAATCAAGATGTCATGCAACACAAAGTCAAATGCCTTGCAGGAACAAATCTGCTGCATCAATAATGCTATATCAACCATATTTGCAATCTCATCAAGGAGTAACTGTGCTGGCAGCAGAGAGAACATCTTTAAAACTGTGAAAGCACATAGAGGCTGTTATTTTATTGTGTTTACTTTGCTAGCAAAGTCAGCTTGTGAAGTTGATATTTAAGAAGAGTTCAGATGGTCTGTAAAGTGAATGAAAGTTTCAGGAGTAATTGGAGCTTATGTAATATTTTTTTTCTGACATTTTTGCTCAGCTATTTTGTGCTACTTTGATGATGAGCTGTTGGTTTTTCAAACTTTTCAAATCTTGTCTAGGTAATAATCACATTTGACTTTGGGATTTTCCCTAAGAAATGATGGCTACTGACCCTACTTACTGGTATCCTAATTTAATATGTTTTACTCTGCATGACCTTTGTGGAATCCAAAACTGAGATGCTAGGTACATCAGTTTTCCAATACCCAACTGATGCTAGAAAGAATTTGGACAGATTTTTTTTTTTTTTATTTTTAAAGATTATGACTGGATAAGTTCCTAGGAAGGAGATTTACTGTGTCTGTAGATCTAAGACTTCCTTTAGATGCTTTGCTCCTCAGTGGTCTCAGCCCCATCTTTCCTAACACCTGCAGTCCCTTTGTCTGGGATCAATGCCATGGATGATGGACTAAACAACTTTTACATATTTTTTTCAAATTTGTTGACTAGTGGTGCAATGCTGGTCTTCTGTCAGCTCAAGGATCTCCCTGGACAGCTGGTGGTTTAGAAATTCTTTGGAGCTGCTGGTTTAGAAGCCTCTGTCTTTATTGGTCAGTTTGGTTTGAGTGACAGTTTAATTAGCATATATTTACTAATAAGTCTTCTTCAACAGAATTTGTTTGTTTCTCCTAAATTCAGAACATAAGCTTCACTGAATTATTAATGTCTTACAGACATCTCCACAATATCTACCTAATGACATCTGATGCTACTAGTCAATTTTTTTTGTTTTAAATCACTGAAAATTTCTTTTGACTGCCCTCAATTCTTCCTACTTATTTTTTGCTTCATTTATGTATTTTATATCATTCTCTGCATAAAACTCACAGCTTTTGGTATCACTGTGCAAATTTTTCCATTTGAGTAGTGTTGGAGGTCTTGTAGTTAAGATTATGATAGCTTCTGGTTAATGTCAGCCTTACTTGAAGTTGAAAGGCCAGCCAAATCATTTTTAATTAGTGTGGCAAACAGAGAAGAACAAAGACTAGATCATGGGGTTAGAGTGCCTCTTTTTTCTTGACAAAGTATTTTTTTCTTTTATTTTTGAGTCATAGAATCACAGAATGGCCTGAGTCAGAAGGAATAAGAAAGATCACCCTGTTCCAGCCCCTATGCCGTAGACAGGGACACCTTCCATTAGACCAGGTCACTCAGAGCCCCATCCAGCCTGGGCTTGAGCACTTCAGGGATCAGGCATCCACAACTTCTCTGGGCAACCTGTTCTGACACCTCACCACCCTCATAGTAAAGAATTTCTTTGTAATATTTCATCTAAACCTACTCTTTCAGTTATTCCTCCTTTACCTGTCACTAACTGCTCTTGTCAAGAGTCCCTCTCCAATTTTCTTAAAAGATCCTTTCAGGTACTGAAAGGCTGTGATTAGGTCATCCTGAAACCTCTTTTCCAGGCTGAGTAAACCCAGGTCTCAGCTTGTAGGAGAGGTGGTCCACTGTAAGCATGAGCTGGTACAAAAAGATTTCTGTGATCATGAAACACATTCATTTGTGTGTGTGTATATGTGTACCTTTCCTTCATCCATACCTCCACTAATACTTGAACCCGTAGCTCAGTTCTCATTTTTCAGGAGTAAGATAACCCCAAATGGGCAACAAATTAATGAAAATGTATCAGCCAAGGTAAAGTAGGCAATCTACCTGCAGAGGTGACGGCCACCATAACCCCTGTCCCAGAAGATCCATGTGGCATTGGACCTGCCACATATGTGAGAAGTGCTGCAGCCAGTATTCCTGTGTTGTTGGCAGAGATCTGTGAGAAGCCAGGCTTCCTCATTTCCTGTCATCACACATGCAATCTACACAGCTTGTTCAAAAATTACTTTTCCTTTTTGATGATAATTGCTTTCAGTGTTGTGACTTGGCCTTGACCAGCACTGACAATTTGTATGACCCTCCACCATGATCACTGTGAAGTTGTTAATTTAAACACCAACAACTTGGTTAACTACACTGACCAACATGTGTGCAATAGGCACTTCTGCAAAATAAATTAGATTAATCACTCCCCAGTGCCTTTATCTCTGCTGAAAAGACACATGGACAGCTAGCTTATACCAGGCATCTAGCTTCTTGACAGCTACAATTAGTGAGAAGAATCTGGGCAAAAGGCCTGGCCTGGGCCACTGCAATGTCCATTGTGTGTGTCTGCTTATTTTAGTTTAATACCAAAACTGTCAGAGTCCTAATACAATCTTATCTATGGTCCTTTTCCCACTACACTAACATTAGGTTCAGTAGTTTAGTGATTATCAAGCAGACTGGAACATAATAGCATGATTTATGAAGTGGCAGCATTTTTGTACATGTATATCTTTATACAGATCTCCCTCCCTCTATATCATAATATGTATACATATCAGTATATATTCATATGTATTTAAATAAATAAATAAATAAATAAATAATAAATTTGTACACACACACACACACATATATGTATGTGAAGAGGAACAGTCATTCAGAACTGGGTATGTAGGAATACTGACTCATCTGGATTAAGTCCAAAATAAAACATTTCTTTTTGTAAACCCAGGACACCAAATATTGAAGCTCCCAACTACATAAAATGGGCAGCCTGTGGCCTATTTGCCTTCTATGGTTACTTCTGGGTTTCCTGTTGAAAAACATAATGTCTTAGAGCATCACTGAATGCCTAAGCAAATATTGTTTCTACTGTCATGTATTTTGCTGTGATTTGTTCATCTCTACCACCTAGGGATTATTATTGTTTGAAGTAGCACATTGATCTGCAAACAGCATATCTTCTATAAACTACTTGTTTATGCTAGGACTTAATACTGGAAAGTTTTAACTCTTATAAATATAAATCATAAATAAAATGTCTAATTAATATTTTTCCTAAGTGACAATATTTTCACAGGAAAGAAGAAAACAAAATTTTCAGAAAAACCAATTGGAAGCAATTCCTACTCAATATGTGGTTTGACAAGAATTTGCTAACATGAAGATTCTGTGAAAGGCTCCCTAAAGTGGAAAAACGAGTTAATGATCTTCTCCAAAATGTAAAAATACTGCTCTACTTAATGTTTCTTCATCAAAATCTGCCACACAGTATTTGCACCTAGTCCAGTAACACAGAAAAAACACAAGATTTTATCTATAAATGTAACGAAAAATAGAAATTAGAAGAAATATAAGCAAAGCCATCATTGAATTGTTCAAACCATTCTTTTCATGCCTTCTGTATTAGACATTGGCTTATTCCATAATGTCTGAGAGTCCTTTTCCATTTAATGTGGTACTGACTAATACAATTGAATACACTTACTAGTCATAGCTGAAAACAATATTTCATTTACAATGAAGGCACTTGACATTATCCCAACCTTACCTTAATGTGCGTGACAACATAATTTACATCTGCTCTACAATCTCTTTTATGCTGCTGTAGTGGCAATAAATGATCTAGCAGACATGAAAATCTGATTCTGCCTACTCTCAGCTATGTTGTAGGAAAGAATACTAAAGGTAAGTAATGCTGTTCTAAAATTTCATATTTTTATCAGTCCTAAATATCATTATGAAAATGAAGAAGGATGTCTAATTTATTCTTTGAATTCGATGTAGACCATTATTGATTGTTTTAAAAGAATGAGCCTTCTGCCCCTTCCCTCCCACGTGGCTCAGTGACATTCAGTTTTGCTGCATTTTTCTCCACTGGGCTGGCAGGTTGAGTGGGCTGTCTCAGAAGTCAGACAAGTGTAAGCAGGTTATTTAGCTGGCTTCCTTTTCAGCTCTCTCACTTCCTCTGCACTGACAAAGAGGATCAGAACTGTACCTTCAAGAGCAGGGCAAAGCATGTATCCAAGCAATGTCATCATGCCCTTTCTTTTCTTATCTGTTCTCTGCCTGAGAATTACTAGCACTTGATTTGCCTCTCAAAGGTTGGTTGATTCATGTGCCACTTTTTGCAAATCATACTCTTAACTCTGATGAATGTGAGAGTGCTTCTGACTTTATAGACTCATGCAAAACTCCCTGTTATATTCTAATCATTTAAGGGGGGAAAATAAAAAAGAGAAAGACCTGAGATGCATGCCCCAGTCTGATCCATATCTTGGAGAAAGAGTCAGTCTCACAGCAGCCCTCCTACTATTTGCTTCCCATGGTATGGAAACCTGAGCATTCAGGCTATATGAGAAATGCTGTTTACTCAAATACAAAATCCCTATAAAATAAGGGGAAAAAAAGATGGATTTCACCATGTAAGTAAAAGTTACATAATCACCATTTAATTTTCTGCCTGATTCCCAACAAGTAATATTTGCCTTGATTGAAACGGAGATTCCCCTTCCAAGTGAAAACATTTAAAAAATCTCAGTGTTTCTGAAATGCAAGCTTAAAAACATTCTGCATGCTCCATTTTCCCATCTCTGTTTTGTGATCTAATTCAAGATATTATTTCTTCTCACAGGTCTATCTTGATTTCTGGATATTTATGGTACTCTGGCAAAAGCAAATATTTATCTTAGAACTACATGGTCAGAATAAAAGGTAACATTGCCACTTTTGAATATAAACACATTTTTTTGAAAAGTAAGCGAAACACACCTCCCTGAAATGGATGGCAATTTCATTTGGCAGTGATTGTGATTTTTCAATGTTTACTTCTGATTTTCCATATTTATAACATTTTGTTGTCAGCATGGAATATCCTCTTAGGGAAGATCTTTGATTTGTTTTCCTTGGCATGCACAGTAACATATCTAAACATTCAGATGACATCAAAGAATTGTCATGTGTAGCTATCCTGGACAACAACAGCAGCAAATGTAAACTTGTTATGATTTTTTCTCTAATTACTGTTCAGTGATGGCTGAGATTTGCTTGCCTCTGTTCATGTGATGTATTTCTCAAAATATATCAGCTGCCTTTTAATTTGGCTACTTATAGGACTATTCTTCCGTATAAGATTTGGCAGAAATTCGGTAAGTTTGCTCATATAAATGAAAAATTTAAAAATCTATCTGCTGTAACAGAAACAGTGTTTTGATGACTTTTTATTTAACATAAGCCAAAAAAAATTGTATCCTATAAATAGGTCTATTCCCCCCCATATGCACATTATCATTAATGGTAGTTATCTTGATTAATGGAGGCCAAGAAAGAGAAATAAGAACTGAAATGAGAATTTAAATTGAAGAAGCCTCAGGCTCTCACAGAAGAAAGGCAGAACTTAATTAGCTAGCAGAAAAGATTTGTGGTGAAATGTAAAGAATCAAATCAATGGTATAATTTTTTTTTCTTTTAGGTAGTAATAAGCTGGTAAGTTAAAAACCTCATCCTAAAAAATGTGGAATTCTCAGATTCTCAAATTATGTAAGCTTGAATTTCCCAAAGTTGTCCTTTCATTCTTAATGCCTTTGTATAGATCCTATTGACCTGAAGCAAAGAAATACAGGTAAATAAGCAAATTAGTATATTTTTCTGACTTTCTATAAATAAACAGAAGCAAAAGTACAGATATTTTTATTTTAAATGCAGCCAAGAAAAGTAACATTATTGGAGTTTTTTACAAGGCAACAAGTTAAATAAGCTGACTCAATAAGCTATGTGAAAAACACCACTTTAAAGCTCTGACTATTGGAAGATGAAGAGAAATCAGGGGAGCAACAGAAGGACTCCATAAGTAAAAATTAAATGACATATTTAGTGCTAAGAGTAGTAAAAGTTATATTGTTGCCTCAAGGTGGTTTTTATTTTAACTTCCAGATGTTGACTAGAGCTGTGCTATTTGTTGCCATAGTACAAATACATCTCTAGTAGTCCATAAAAAAGAAGGAAAAACTTAAAGATTTGATCTTCTTTTATTCTTTCCCCAGTGTTTCATAGCAGGGCCACTTATCACATCCAGAGGAAAAAAAGGAGCTAAGGATATACCTTGTAAAACTTTAAAAGGTTCTCATCCTCCCAGCTGTGAATGATCTTGATTCAGGTCAGGCAGAGGAAATGAGGGGATCAGATGAGCTGCCTCTCCTTTGCCTCTGGCTTGCACTGCTCACACTGTTGTTAAATTGCTGTATACAAGCCTGGGCTTCATTGTCACTTATTCCTCTACCTACAAGACAAAAATTGGAGGCAAGATAATTCCTCTCTGTAATAAACCAGGGTTTGAGGGAGAGTGTAATTAAAGAAAAAAAACAAAAACAAAACCAAAAACAAAAAAAGACAACCAATCAGCAATCCTGAAACATTGGTAGGGATTTTTGTAACACTGCCACAAACAGCCAAAACAGGCTGCACAAAAGGAAGTGGGGATTCACTTCTTGTAACTGCAAGTCCCACTGGTTTGTTACTAGACAAACACAACTAAATGAAAGAATTGAAATGTCATGCCTTGAATTCCCCCCGTTGGCTCAATCACTGATTTTTCTAGTGTTCTCCCTTTTATAGGAAAGAGAATAAATTATTCAATTTTCAGGTGTTTTATGAACCTGTTTTAAGATGTTAGTCTTTTCTTTTGGCTTCAGATCAGATTGCACACACAAACATGCAAGACATTAAGCTGAATCAAGTTTGAAAGTGGTTTTTTAGGCTTTAGAGTCTTTAAATTTCTACTGACCTTGCTGTTATGGTACCTTCTAACTGGGTGTACTGTACTGCACTTATCAGAGAGGGCCAGGGAGCAAGTGGGAGGATTATATCCTCTTGCTTCTGGGTCTGCTTTGTAATGTTCCTGCAGCTTTTCTCTGCAAAAAAAAGCCTGCAAACAGTTTTGAAGATACAGTTTGTTCCATTAAGCTCTCACCTAGAGCACAGGGGATGTCACTGCATCCTCCACTGCTCTTCTAGCAGCCTGTGCACCTCCAAGCACCTCCAAGTGCCTTTTAGCAGCAGCACATGCAGTGCACAGCCTGCTATAAAATTGCAGCCAGTGACATCCAAGGCAATCCTCTGATGCTCTGAAATACTTGGAGCTGAAGTGGGAAAAAAGAAGTGAGAAAGTCAGAGAAAAGGAATGAGATTGAGTAGTAGCATCCTGAAGATTATAGTACACATTTTCAAGGAATATTTAGTGCTCTAGAGTTGAGTGTAGGTTTATTAGAGTTTTCTTGCTTTCTATTTAGTAAGTTTAACTGAGTCTGTTCCACTGCTATTAGTTGCAGCATGAACACAACCATGGTTTTCCATTATAAAATGCTGGGATACTATCCAAAAGGCAGATTTATTTATTTAAAATGAAAATGAAAAATTAAGTGGCAGAACTGATAAGTAGTGGTCAGAATTTCCATATTTCTTTTAAATCAAATGGCAGAAATGCCTCACCAGCTTTGTTTTAAATTTAAACAAGCTACTACTGCAGCCTGTAAGTGCCAGGTTCCTTTGCTTGCACACAGTAATGATCAGGTCCATATCAGTTTACCTGGTTCTACTTTCTGCTATGTGATTTTGGCTGGGCAGGCACTGCATTTCCAATGATGTGGTCTTCACTCCTGTCCTGCCAGGAAAGAAGTCTGTAACCAAGTCAAATCAAACACAATTTAATATGAGAGGGAGACAGCTGTCCTTGTAAGCTGCACTGAGAAGAATTTAGGCTGTGAAATCAGTACTGTGACTAACATAGAAATTTTAATCTAAAAGTATGTTTCCTAACCTAACCTTAAATCTAATAGATATACTCTATTTCCTCCAAGAATGAGTTTCAAACAAGTGAGATTAAAGAACCACTTCAAAGTACTGGCCTTAGGAACAAAAGAAAACAAAACAAAAGAAAAGGAAATCAAATCCACAAAAGGAGACCACACAGTTGCTATGTTTTTAATAATCACAAATACCAAGGAAAAACAGCCTGAAGCAAGAGAAAAATCAGCCTCAGTTTGATCTCACTTTGGAAAGAGTGAAGTTTCACAGTTCAAGGCTCACAGACTCCAGAAATTCTGACAGGTCCCCGTGTTCTGGATGTGCTTTGCCTTCTCCTCTGGAAGCCATGGGATGTCCTGGAAAGTCAGAAGCAGGATTCATGTCAGGCTCTGATTCTGGGCACAGCTTCACTTAATCAAGGCTGATTTCTTTCTATTTTCTTAGATTGACAATGTAAATGAGGCAGAGAGCTTGTCTTGGCACCATATCATTAATCTTGAATGCTTTTATTGCCTCAGTCTTCTTGGTGCCATTCTACTACAGTTACATATTAGTAGAATATTCATTGTTGTTTTTTTCTTGACAAACTCGTCTGATACATCTTCTCTGATAGGTTTTGTAATTTTAGATTTGTGATCTTTCATGCTTAACTTCGGCCCCCCATAATATTCACTACAAAGTAACCATTGAGAGTTTAGACTCTCAAAATTACTTAATGTAAATTCAGTAACTTAACATTGCACCTAGTAAACTTAAATTTATTTCTAAGTGTGTTTAGCAAAAAAAAATAGGGTAGTTTCTCATCCCTCTTAGATGCATTACTCTGTGTTCTCTGATAAGATTTCAACAGGAGCAAGAGCACAGTCTTACTGACATAAAATGAAAAACATTTTCTCTGGTATTACCATCATTTTTAGCAATGAGATCGTTTCACAAGAGATCTTGTCAGGATTCTAAATGATATGCCAATGGCACAGATGGCAGGAAAAGATATGATCATCATAAGAAACTCAAAGAATTACTAAAGTTTACTTCAAATTTTTGTTTGTGTATAAGAATCTAATAATTTGTCCCTCATAATTCACACAAGGTTTTCTTTCGTGCAAAACATTTTAGCTTCTTCCCTTAAAGGAACTGAAAATTTTCATCTTTTATCTGTCAAAAGATAGAATTAGGTGTCCATTTGTTCCATAAGTTACTTGCAGACAGCAAACCCAGCTTAGCTTTAACATCTAAGACATTTTACATGCACTGAGGACAATGTGTGTGCCTGACCATATGCTAAGAAATGTGCAAGGACCAAAGAAAGACCATTACTCTGTCAGGAAATTACTGTCTTCAAACACCAGTGGAATAGAAGATGTGTATCATTAATGACTTGGAAAAATGTTGCATCAAAAACACATCCACATCAGTCTTCTTCCTTTTGTGAGGCTCTTAAAACCATGTTGCAGGCATTATTTTTCAGCATAGTGTGAAAACTCGAGCATAAGATTGTGTGTAACTATCAGCAGCTGTCAGAGCAATTTGCTTATTTTTGTTCATCCACAATTAATTTCATCTGGAAAAGTTTGCTGGAAGTAGAGACAAAGATGTTGTAACAAGTTGTTTGTGGAAATAAAAACTTGTCTTTCTTTGAACGTTTATTTCTCTGAGGAGCTGGCAGGCTTCTGCAAAGCTTAGTAACTTCAATCCACCAACCATGCAGCATTATTCACCCAAAAGCTCTGGGTTCTCTGAACGAGATTAATCTTAGGAAATCCCAAGCCTATCTGACTTTGCTACTGCAAATGCTTTGGGGTACAACCCTTTGTTTTGTAATATGTTCAGTCTTTAAAAAGCGGTAGCAAAAAAATCCGCAGTGCAATAGCCAGGAATGAAGCTGGTGAGACAAGATGTTCCATCGTGTTTCTAATTTGAAAACCTATTGTTCCTTCCTGTTGAAGTCCACTGGCATTTTCAGTGATTTTTGTTTGCACCCAGATCCTCATCCCTTCAAAAGCAGTGAGTCTTCTCTGTGTCACAGAAAACTGCAGCAGGAAATCTTTTGCCTTTCATTATCTTTTAGCAGTATTTCTGTCTTTCAGGTTCCTAAATGTAATGACTACATTTTTGGGAACAAAGACACTAAATAATTTTCCTCTTATCTGTCTAATGCAGGGCTTACTCCAAAAAGTAGACATTTTGAAATGCAGGAACTTGATGATTATGCTAATTTTAATACTCTTTTATCTTCTGAATTTTAAGATAAATTTACATAATTTGACTCTGATAATCTAGAGTGCTTTTTGTAGTGTGACATAAAAGTATCTATTGTAAAAGCTTAATTTTTTGCATGCTTTAAAGATTTCAAAAGATACAATACCATAAAATGTAGAGATTATGAAAATCTGTGTTATTAAAGCTGCCAAGTTCATAATTAATAAAAGTTTGATGTTGAATCTCTTAAGCAATGTAGTTCAGGAAAGTTCATTCACATAAAATGTTGTTTAAAACAAGGTAGTTATATAGTTTATTTTTCATTAAAAAAAAAAGAGAGAGAAAGAGAAGTGAAGAGAGTCTCCTTTGAATTCTTAGGCCAGATTTGAAACACTTGCAATGTAAAGCTTTGGATTGGATCTCCAGACAGAAATCTTATTCAATGACTCTGTAAAAATTTGGTCTTTTTCATGTGGCTTGATTGTATGTGTAGTCACACACTGCTGACTGTAATAAAGGAAATAAGTTCCTTATTTTTCTTACAGGCTGAGTGACCCTGGACATGTATAAGCATATTCATGTGTTTAACTGAGAGAATAATGGAGTTTCCAAAGCTCAAAAACTGATAAATCAAAAAGAGAGGTTTTAGAATTTGATATAAAACATACATACAAAATTTGAGTGAATTCAGATGACATGGAATTTATGGGAGATGACAGAGAGACAGATCTAATGTATTTTCCTCATATCAAATCCAAGAAATGAGTTTCATATAAAACTATATTTCACTTTGATGAAAAGTGGCCGTGCTTTTTGGCATTTCATTTTCTAAGCTAGAGAATCAATGGAAAATTTATATTGCACAGCTAGACAAGTAAAGTTTGCTATCATGTAAATAGGTATTTCTTATCCTTCACTGTCTGAAACCCCTACAGAAGAATAGAGCTGAGGAGTCGCCTGTGTTAAATACGCCCTTGAAAAGGTGAGTGACATCAAAAATTCTGCTATTGTACTCCAAAGACTCAGAAAAGGAAGTTTGGATATGTCAGAGATTTAAAGAGACTCTTTTATTGCAAGTGTAGTGCTTATCTGAGGCACTCCAATAACCAGGCTCTAGAGGAAATGAGATTTTGTAAGGTTTGTGTACCTACAGATGAATGTAGGTCCAGACTGAGTTATCCAAGTCTACATTTCACTATGCTCTTCAAACAAGTTGTTTTCCTGAATAAAAAGCCTGAATCTTCTCCTTAATTAAAACAAAACAAACAACCAAAACCCAAACCAAGGCAAAAGAAAACAACAAAACCAAAAAAACCAAACCAAACCAAACCAAAAAAACCCCCCACAACATAAAACTAAAAAAGCAAAATCCATAAACAAAACACAAAAAAATTAAAGGTTGGTATTGGGTTTGGGCTTTTTTCTTTCTCAATTGTACTGTATTCTTTGTTCCTTAGTAGTTTCTCTGTGGCACACTTGGATTACAAAAGACCTATTATAAACCTACAGATGTCACAAAAAAGTGGCAGATTAGTGTTTTTGAAGATACCATTATGGTTGGAACCACTTGAATAGCATTTGAACACAACATGAACTGGCATGATTTCCAGAAATAAGAGAAAAAACAGCAGCACAGACATAAATTAGGGAATATTCAGGCAGACAGTATTTCTACAGGAATGAACATGAAGGGCATATTCACCACATTCTGATGTAGAAAGATTCAATGATAAAAAAGGATAAGGGCTGTACCTGCAGGCTGGAATGCCACGAGAAATGATGGGGGTATTAGATGAGGTTGGGTAAAGCAGCTGATCTCTCAGACTCCCACTTCACTTTATTATTATGCTTTCTGCAGAAGAATGCACTGTCTGGGTAATCTATGAATAGGGCTGCCCACTCCTTACAGAGGCCTTTCCAGTGAGTTGTTTCTGCACTCTCCATCCTGGTTCTCCACAGCCATGGCACTGTGAGCTAAGGAAGCAGCACCATCCTCCTGCTGCACTCCTTCAGAAAGGCAAAGCACTGGAGTAACACAAGATTCAACCAAACACTGAAATGGTTGTAGAGAATATTGAGGTTAATATTCTTGGCCTATTTAAAATATTTTTTTTTAATAAAGGTGAGAAAACATTTAAAATGTACAATAAGACACTAACAAAATGGAAGATCTTCTTGGCTGTAGGAAAACCTTTTAAGAACCAAAAAATATCTGAGAGATTAGCATGTCTTAACAACTTCCTCTAGCCAAGGAAAAACTCAGTTTCATTTCCACTCCACAGATCTTGGATGTACTTGTTTTTAAACGTGTAGTGTTTAGCTCTTATCTTTGCTATCTCTACTACTTTTCATGTAGTTCTGAATTCTACCTCTTCTGTTTATATTTCTGCAATTTGACATTTGCAGCTTTGCAATGTTTGTTCTGAATTTTTTCAGCTTTTGGAAAAACAGCCATTTTCCTTATACTCTCTAGTTAATTGTTTTTCAAATGAAAAGTTTTTTTATTAGATTTTAATAGTTGATAGGGAACATTTTCATAGATAGAATACACTTTTTTTTTTTCCAAATAATCTGTCCCTGCATTAAAAAGGGGATGCTCATATAATATTGCAGAAAACATAGTTATCCTAGGATTAAAAGAAGAAATTAAGATATACAATAGAGCTGGCAAAACAATTTTTAAAGAATGAAAACTATACATGATATAAAAAAAATGCCTTGAGGAGTATTGCAGTTTCATTTATCCCAGGGCATAATTCTCTCCCTCTCTCTTTATTTTGTTTTTATTTGCCTTTATATAAACAATGATAAATGTAGCTCATTATGTGAACCAACTTTGCATAGGCAGTATTACTCTGTAATAGGAAATTTTGCATTTTAGCATGCCGAGAAAGAGATTCCTAAATTTGTGTAACTTGCTTCTGTTAACATTTTCAAAATTTATGTCATGATTGTTTATGAAGGTGAATAAATAACCTGAAGATACCTCAGAGAGGGCAGTAGTTTTTAATTGGTGTGGAACTTCTTGAAAGTCTCTATTAGTATGTAACCCATGATAGTCTAATATAAAGACACTGTAAAACATTAAAAAAAATTATACATTCTTCCCTCATGTCTTCTGATGTATTTCTACATGAGCTGCAAATTGTTGGAATTTTAGTAGAATTCAAAAAAATCAGACTTAAAGAAGACTTGCATGTTCACTAAGTAATCTGGGTATGCATAGGTTCACAGACAACCCATTTCAGTTTTGCTACTCTATGTGAATATTTTCTTTATCAGCATTCATAGAACCTAACATAAAGAACAATAAGAGCTGTTATAAAAATATTATTCCTATTTTCCATTTCTCCTTGTGAAATTTTGTGAATAATATTCTGATAGGTCTGAGTTTTGCAATGCATGGATTGTTCTGGAAAATGAAAAATTCAGAAAAGCATTTCAATTCTTTCTTCAGGTCTACTTATGGAATCAATCTTGGGATACACAAGAATTTCTGAGTGGAAAATGAGGTTGAAGAAAGGAGATAAGATGAACAATAATATCACCCAAAAAGCAGAAAATATGAGAAATGGTTGAAGTATGTTATTGTTTATAACTTTACTGATGGGTCTGAGTAGTGAAGCATCAAGTCATATCTCTTCGGAAATGAGATTTTTGTTTCATCTTTCATGAGGTCTAATAACAACAAAACCATGCAGAAGTTCCAAGAAAAGAAAAGCTTATCTGTGAGGCAATAATTTTGTCAGAAAAGAAATTTGCCTTTGTCAGAGAAAAGTTTGCCTTCCAGAAAACAGCCGAATAAACAAAAGGAAAGAAAGCATTAGAAGTACTTTGCTCCTACATACTCTTACATCACCTGAAAATCTGCCATTTGCTCACTCTGCATTATTTTATGGCCATTGCCTTGTAAATGTGTTTTCCACAACAATAGCTCACTGGTTCTCATGGGTGAGGTCATGCTGCAGAGTTCACGTGTTCCCATGAGCAGGAACTACACCTAGAGCTCAGTGGATGTTCACTTGTCTGTGGACCAAGAGGCTTCCTGACCCCTGTGCTCCATCCTGCTGCTTTCACAGTCTATGCCATATTTTTGCAATTTTTTTGCTGCATAAGTTTCAGTGTGAATTGCATTCATACTCTACTGCAGTGCTCTGCAGGGTTTGGGGTTTTTTTGCTTAGTAATTTGTTGAGTTTGTTTGTCTTAAATGTGTGGTGTTATTGGCTAGAACAATTAGCCGTCTGTTTTTCTTCCACTCTTTTACATGAATAGTAAGTTTTGTAAGTTCCACCATTTAGAAGAGCAATTAATTACTTTAGTAGTGGTTGTAGTCTTTCTCATTTTCAGAAGTTTGTTGTTTAGATTCCACATGATGGAATTTCAAAAATGTCTATTATCAAAAAAGGAAAGTTTTTTTCTCTGCAACACGGTTGGTTAGGATTGCTAGGTAGCAGTGTTTCTTGATGAGGCAACAATAAAATGTCTGTAATGTAGATAATAAAATTTTCATCATGAGAAATTTTCCAATTGTCCAGCTACTGCTGATTCATGGCCTGTTCTTCTCAACAAGCTTGAGGAGGGACAATTTTTTCTCTATGTATTAGGATAGGGAAAATACCAAGGAAAGTCTTACTCTGATGATTTTGCAAGAAGAAAATCTGCTAGCAGTGACCTGAGAAGTGACAAATCATGACGAATGACTCTGGAAACTTCAGCACTTCTTCCATCTTGTTCTCCAATAAAAGTAATAAACAGAGAGCTAGCTGAATTAAAACCACCAAAATTTGTCAGAGAATGAGGAAAATGGTGGAAAATAAAAGAGAAAAGTAGATAAAACTAATGCTAGTAAGCTTAAAGAACTGGATGAAGTGATCTCAGAGAACTGAGAAGCATAATGTTGCTGGGGATAAAATAATGGCTGTTTTAAACAAGGAATAAAGGAGAACCCGAAGATGCTATATATTTACTACACTGTCTGCAAAAATAATCCAGTGAATTATTTGTAAAGATATGGAAAAAAAATGAAAATTTCTATCAAAATGTATGCACTTAACAGAACTCTCCTAGTAACATTGAATAAATCAAATCCCCTTCTGTGACAGGGCAAAAGGCCTGAGGAAGCCACAGATATGCATATCCAGACTCTAAATCAAGTCTTTAAAATACAATCAGATCTTCTCTGACAGTGTCTTCTAAGCAAGTTTTCAGATACCAAAAAGTTAGAAATACAGGTGAGTGCAAAACTCAGAACTGGGAAGTGCTGCAATCCCACTGATGGGCAGGATCAGGTGGATATGTATGAACCAAAGGAATTATTTTGCACAGGCTTCTGCCTTTATTCAGGAGCAGCCAACTGCAGAGACACAGCTGGTGAACAATTGTTTTGTGGAAGAGGAGTGGGACATGCTATAATCTTGCAAGCTGAAGATGCATCAGCGTCGTTGTCTCCTTCCAAGATCATACTGCCAAGAAGAAGAAGAAGACTTCTGCTCTAAAGCAAATTACACCAAGAAGATGATGTGTTATATCTAGCTGTGAGTATCACACTGCAAGTAATGGGTAGCAAAGAGATTTCAAAGTGACAGCAAAAAGAATAATTAAAACTCTGTAAGAAGGTTCCACAAAAGAAGGCTAAAACACAACTGAGAGTTCAGAGCTGTGAAGCTGAAGGACAGTCCATGTGTGTAAAAAAGTCTTCCCTGTGTCCAAATGGAAAAGGGGAAGACACAATGGACTTAAATTTGCAGAAGGGGTATTTAGCTTAGACACTGAGAAAAGGTTCAGAACTAGAAATGTCCTACTTTGACATATGTACATGAGGTGGGAATATTTAATAGTTTAGGAAAAAAGTAGGTTATTATCACAACCCTGTTTTCCTTCCCCAGTTCAAAACCAATTTAGGCTACACAGCCTAAACTGGCAGATAATATGACACAATGAGCTAAACAGTGTGGGGGGATTTTGAAACAAAAGAAAAAGCCCTCTTTCCTCCCACCAGCTATAAACAGTTTTGGAGCAGTGGGTACACTGTGCAGAGTGCTCAGGCTACCGAGTTTTAGTTGAGACATTTTTCAGTCTGATTGGAGAACTTGTTTGGAGGGACATCATCAATTAAAGTTTGCTTGAACCCAGCTCTTTATAACTTCCTAGAAGCATTACCTCACTCTGGCAATCTCTGGGAACATCCTGACCAGCTTTTGCTCTAGTATGCAATTCTGGTAACCATCATCTGAGCATGAGTGGTGTGCTGTACAGAGCATCAGGTACAGACATGAGAAAACAGCTGAAGGAAACCTCTGCACTGAGCTGTAGATGCAGGTGCCCTCCTGGAGGTGACTGTTCCCTGAGGATAACCATCTCCTCCCACACCCATGTATCATCTAATCAGTGCCTGATGGCAAACATCTTAACCAGCTTCTCAGCCTCACTCCTAGGACTTAAAGTGCCTTATATTTAACAGAATTCTATACTAAAATATAAATGCTTGAACTTTCTAGGGTAGTAAATCCAAAGCAAAACCTTTCTTTTCTGCTTCCAAATTTGCACAATGCTGATCTCAGGTACAGCACAGTATTTGGTCAAAAGTGCTCTGCCTACAACTCAGTAAGTTTACAGCAATTAAGAAGCTTATTCCTAAGGAAGATTAATCAGATACAGCAAATTCCTATCCCAGCAAAATAAGACATTAAGGCACCTTAGTGTCCAGTCACTCCAATATTAATTTCTTTTCATAACTGGGATTTTAGGAGTTTTCTCCCCTCACAAGTTAGAGGTCACTGAGGTTGATTTTCATTATTCCCTCCCAAAACCAGAGGAAAATTTTGCTTTTTTATCTTGCTGGAGATTTTGATCAATATATTTTCCAAAAAGGTAGAAAAGGGGTGCTTAAATTAAAAGAGGATGTCAGCAGCAGAACAATGGGTGGAAACTGGCTGTGACTGAATTTAGGCTAGAGATTGGAAAGTAGTTTCCAATCACCACACAGTGAGATCCTGAACCACTTTCGCAGTAGGAGGAAACACATTCCCTCCTTATTCTTAAAGAAAGTGTCAGTAAGTTGGTGAATCTTATTATCCAACAAAATTACACTGTCAGTAGGATTTTTTGATGTTTTTTCTTATTCTGATTTTTCCAAAAAGTGTACTCAGGAGAGATCAGAAACTGGGTTAAGCAAGGTGGGAGATACACAGGAGACTGCAAATAAAAATGTCACTATACACTCTCTGTCATCATTGTCACTCTGACTCCTGCAGCTCAATGATTTTTAGGATAGCACTCACAAGCAAATCTTTTTCAAATAACTTCTGTGGGTGCCCCAGAGGAAGTGATGGGCTCTGCTAAACAAGAACATTATTATAGAGTATGTAACTTTCAGGTTTTGAAATAAATTTATTTATTTCAAAATCCCACATGGCCTTCACTCTTAGTTTATTAACAATACCATGTCATTCTAAGCCATGAACATGAATTTTATAATTATTGGTCTGAACTAGCTGGGTTTCAGTTTGTTTTTTAAAATGCATTTATACTGCATAATGAAGGGAGCACAGACATACTAAAGCTGATTCACCAGATAAATATGAGTATGCTCCAGCAAGCCAATGGCTCTCCTTCAGATGTATTTAGGAATAAATTCTCTCAAGCTTAATTATATGATTTAGGAGTCATAATGATACAGAGGAAGAAGAACCTTATTTTTCATCAGATTAATTTTTATAATTAAATTATAATGATAATTTTTTATAATTAATAAATAATTAATTTTTCATCAGATTAATACATTTTCATACTTTTAAACTAAATGGGTGCTAATCTTTACAGAATTAATCTGCTGATCTGAGCAGAAACCTCAGGCAATTCTTACATTATTTTAAGAGCAATAATGTTGTACATTTGAGTGCTTTAAATCAGCCATTTACTTAATTTCTACTATTGTTTAAATTTCTTTTATGCCTTACTTCATTGTATTACTAAGATGTAGGTTTCCATGCTGAGCAAAATCTATGCATTTGAAGGGAAATACCTATTTTAGGAAAAGAGAAACAAACTTTGCTTTTGATTCTTAGGGTTAAGTAGTGAATGCTGGGCAGAGCTGGTTATGCTATAGAGATATTTTAAAACATTTTCTTTTCAGAACCAAAACTAAGAGTTTCAGTGGGCTGTCAAAATTTTCCTTTAATTGATAATGCAAGAAAGATGATATTGGTAGAATAAGATAAATGAAGATCATCTACTTCTTACAATAAAAAACACTAAATACAGAGTTTTATACGAAATACCACAAAGCAAACCATAATATTAACTGTGAAGCAAACTAAGTCAGGGGACTACATGTCTGCTGTGGTTCTGACCCTTTAAATTTTTGGGTTATTCTGTGCTGGCATAGCATGGTGATGAGAAAGAGGCAAGCAATTGCAACTTATTTTAATCCAGAGCAAGTGATTCAGAGAGTGACTGCACACTGAGTGTGCAGGTTGGTGAATTTGAAACTCTTTTCTTGGTGAAGAGGCAAGAGATATGGACACTGCTTGAAATTTATGTTGCTGAATAAATAAAGCTTCAGAAGAAAAACCTAGTTTTCTATGAACCTTATTATTATCCTCAGGTGGTAAGATGAGTGGCCAAGAGAATTGCAAGTAGTTCAGTTCACATCAAGAGAGAATTGAAGAAATGAAATGAAACATATTGCCTTACACACTCTGAACTTTTGATTGAGCTGGATAATGGAAAGAATAAAAACTCCCACTTCTCAGAAGCATCAGAAGTACCCTAACACAACAAGGTTCTGAGTTCCAGATTTGTCTTCAAAAAAATAACAACAAGAACATAACTTACTAGCATCTCTATCCTGGTACTGTGAACATAGCTTTCATTGTGAATCTTATTTCACAATGAAATAGGAATGTTTACTCATTCATCTAGAACATATTTTTGACTGTTTTTCCCACAATAAATACTAGCAAAATCTTGCAAAGATAAATCAGATGGGAATTGTATTTACCAACAGAACACAATTCAGATACGTTTTATAAAATATATTCAGACTATTTTATATTTGGATTGGTTGTTATCTATTTCAGAGTTTGAATCCCATGAGAGAGAGTATAGATGGTGTAAAAAATAAGTCAATGATATATAAAAAAGTAACAAAATAGGCTGGACTAAAATCTGAAAAGCTACAAAAGGACCTTGCAGATAGATGGGAAATCACACTGCAATGCACAAGAAGCAAATATCAAAATGCTGGTAATTTGTAACCTAAACATATTTTTGCAGGCAGTTTTGTGTGAAACATTTAATGTTTTGAAGAAGGAGGGCAAGTTGAAGGGCTTTCTAGAATTTTCGTGGAGTTGGTTTATTTGAGAGATTTGGGCTTTTTTTTTCTTAAGGAAAATCAAAAGCCAGTGGCTTTCAGATACTGTTACTTCATCCACCCATCTTGCCTCACACTGATGTTGCCTCTAGCATTTGCTTTCACAGACTGCAATACCATTTTTCTCTTGAAACTATAATTGTCACCTCATTTTTTCAAGTGAGCATTAGTTCATTGAAGCTATCTGTAGTCCTGTTTCTTTACAAAAATAAGGAGTTCTCCTTTTTCCAATTTCATGGCAGGAAAAAAGTGCACTTTGAGAAGAAATTAATATTTGTACATTTGTAACATTGCATCAGTTGCTATTATTCACAATTTCAAAATCTCAAGATCTTTTAACATTTTGTTAATCATGTTAGCATATTTGCCAGAAATTATAGGCATCATACATTTCAGAACACAGAATACATGAAATCACCAATCTTTATGCATTCAGATGGATTCATAAGCAGTTCTACATCACCACAATGGTATTTAGAGGACATTATTTTGTTATGAACCACCCTATGCAGTATTCTTAAATAAAACCCAGAAGAGCTGAATGAATCCAGCTTTTAAATTTTTTTTGAGTCTTCTTTGCCTCCCAAATGTTATAATAAATATGTATCAATTCCCCAAACTGTATGTTCCTACTCTTTGCACAACTTACAGTAGGTAAAGAAGGGCTTCAAGAGATATTTAAACTCTCCCCTGGTATCTTGCTGGATTGTTATCTGGAGATCTTCATCTGGGAAAATTTCTGATTTTTGATGGTTCTGTTTAGTTTTGCAGAATTGAGTCAAATCAAGAATGCTTCTTTTCAGTAATTGAAAATTAAGTATGTAGCATTTAAATTGATTTGGGATTAAAATACATTGAACAAATTGAGTTTCCTTACTAGTGATTTTAAGACTAATGTTGCCTGAAATCTTTTCTTGGCAGTACAGTGGTGGGAAGCAAAGTATTACAAGTCACCACTGACACTGATCTTTCTTAGGAATTAGTTATATTATTTTCTAATAAATCTCTTGGCGTGTAATTATGGAATAAAAAAAAAAAAAAAAAGCTATAGAAATAATGTCACTCTCTATGTAAAAAATAATATAGTATTAATGACTTGCTTCTGATTACTTGTATATGTTCTTTTAATTTTCATGCTAAAGGAAGCACAGAAACAGATTTTAAACTTGAGGAATTTAAAACATTGCTCTTGAAAAGGAACAATGTAGAGGTGAAAAAATCTGTGTAAATTAGAGACAAATTTTCATTTTTAATTAAAGATAGATAGATAGATAGATGGATAGATAGAAAGAAAGATAGATAGATGGATAGAAAGAAAAATACCTCTGAAAGGGAAGTACTGTATTCTCGGCTTTTTTTCTTTCTTATAAAGGGCATGTTGGACTTAAAAGAAGTTATTAAGAGATGTGTCTTTCTTAGTCCTGAAGAAATGAACATTGAAAGGAGCAGAAATTTATTTTTATGAGAATTTTATTTCCAATCAATGTAACAGGATCACTTTTCCTTGTCAAGCACTGCCACTTCTGCATGTAATCTTGAAATATCTGCCTGGATATGATAGCAGCACAAATCTAAATGAAACCAACAGTTCAGACTTGCAGAGAAATACCATATTGAAGCAAAACCTAATCCAGCACATCTTTTTGTCTGTTTGCCAACTGCACTTCTCCAAAATAAATTTTTTTTTGCTCCCAAGAGCAAACAAGCTCAGATTTGTGTCACAGGTGCATAGATAACACACTGCCATCTTATCTACCCTTCTGGATTATCTTTCCCCCCTTTGCATATCTAACCAACATAGCTGCAAGTTGGGAGAATTGGATAATAGCCTCTAGGATGGTGATTGTGGAAGTGTCTTATAGATGTTCCTAAAATTTTAACCTCTATTGCTGCCAATCAAAGCCTAAAAAAGTTGAAATAATACTTCAGTACTTTAGCATTATTTTTAATTGCCTTTTCCCTCTCTTTCTCTATTTTCTCTTTTCTGGTTGGATTCAGTATCTTTCCCCATTGAAATTAATGATAAAATTAAATTAATTTAATCTGTGCCAGCTTAAACTCACAGTGAACATGTATAAAATTTGGACTTCACATCCTCTCATCACAATTTTCAAACATACTGTCCAGAGATGCTGCAGAGTCTCCCCCACTGGAGCTACTCAAGAACCATGCATACTTCATCTAAGCCTCTGCATCAGTGCAATTCACAGATAATTGATAGTGGCACTTTAAATTATTGCAAGGCTCTAACAAAATGTATAAAGTAAGAAAAAAAGGAAGAAGGGAAAAAAGCATGCTAGCTTAAATGCAAAGGACCAAAGGATCTTATCAAATCCCTCTAACTACTGACACAAGCTGTTAAATGTCAAGGTCTTTCAGCTTGGCTACCTGCTTCTCATTGTGATATTTGATGACTCCATTAAATTCCAGTTTCCTGCTGTTGGAAAACTACAATCCAGAAAACAAATCATCCAGGTCTTGAAAGCCAAGATTTGAGCTAGCAGAAGATTAAGCACGCACAAGTGAACAGAACAGAAAAACTGACAGAATGAAGTCACTATGTCCTCCTAAAAAGAAACTAATTCCTATTTTCCAAGATGATGTGAAAATACATTTTGGGCATCAGTGGTTTTAGTTTAGAATAATATCTGCTGTCATTTGTTTTATGAGCTCTTGGTCACCCTAAGTGTATTAACTAATAGGACACACAGTATTTCCATTAAAACATAACAGATATTTAACTTCATTTTATTCAACTTTTATTAAATTAGTTCTGTTCTGTGTAGATTTTGAATTTGTGTGTAATTAACTTGTTGTCTAATCATTACAAACTATAGTTTTGTACAGTTTCTTCTCCTAGGCTTCCCTTGCAGACAATTTTCAAGCAGTTTTCTTATACATTACCACAATGTCAGATTATAAAATTGAACTCCTTTTCTGAAAATATATTTCTGCCATTTTAGTTTCTCTTGGCTTTGGGGGTTACCCTGTTCTGATTTTGCTATTTTATTGTCATAGATATTATCTTAGTCCTTGCTGCAGCTGGGAAGGGATGTGGCATAATCATTCTACTGTTACATAAGTCAAGATAACTTCTTAACTGAATAGACTCTTGTTCGATAATTTTTTTTTTTTTTTTTTAAATACTGGAAATGTTTACTATATATTGAGAAATGAAAATGTAATATCAAGACACAAAATGAAGGGTTTTAACCATAGTAAACTAAAAGCCTTTTTTTTTTTTGCCCTAAAATGGAAAGATTAATTCCAGAAACAATAAAATATTTTTTTATTTAAGCTACAGCTTTCTTATGAGTCATCAAAAAGTGGAATGCTTTTCTTCTGCATTTTCTGAGAAAGTATTTATCTTTACCTAAGGAATATTTTCTATTATGAAAAAACCAAAATGTTAGTCAGTGTTGCAAACTGTTTTTCCAACCATCCTATTTATTAGCAAGTAGTTCCTTTGATAGCTAAATACCTTGAATTTTTAAGTCCCACAGAAATGGCTCATCAAATTTCTGTCTGGTGATTAAAAATACTTTGTGATTGCTCAGTAGTCTCATTTGTCATAGGTGGACTTTGTAAAGTTGGCAAATTTCTAATAATTTAAAGTCTTGCTATTATTTGCATTTAAGTTGTCAGTAAGTGCTGTTACTGCACAGTACTTCTATTTAGGACAAACTACATTCTGTTACCCCCTTTATTTCCAGTCAATTTTAATGAATATAAAACATGATCAAAAATCAATCTTTCAGATGATGACTTAGGTGGCTTCAGCCCACCAGAGCAATAGCTTTGTACAGAGAGCAGCTTCTGTGAGTCTAAGTTTTAGGGAAAACAAAGGGAAAGTTTTCTTATTCTTGTAGGAAATGGTCACACAATTTATCCTAACAGTGCTGACACAACCTGCAAGTGTAGCTTAACAATTAAGGACAAGAAGCTGAGTTCCATCATTCATTACTAATAGGTATCCATAGCCTTTGATCATTCAGCACCAAGAAAGATGATAGGATACTTTAACTATGGAGAGTATACTTTAACTATGATGAGAAGCTGATGAAGGGAAAAAAATTTGGAAGCATTTCTCATGTTAATGTCAAAATAAATATTTCTAATATTTTGTTTGTATCTGAGGAAAATATGCACAGCATATTGCTGATTCTCAAACAGTTTCCCTCATGGCAATGCATGTGCTCATACAGCTGGGGATGCATGAGGTCAGTTTTGTGATTCATTGAAAAGCTATGTATTTCACTTTGCAGATGCAAAATTGCATTCAATTGTTGAAGAATAGTTTAAATGAACATTATTACTAATGTTTTTTGGTATCATTTAACAAAACAACACTTACCCAGCTTTACTAAGAGAGAAATATATGGCAATCAGCTGAAAAACTCTATTTATGTTATTTTCTGAATAATAAGAAGTTTACAAGTCTGTTACATTTCTAAAGAAAAATGTTCAAACACCATGAAAAAGGATAATTTTTTTCTTTCTATTACAGCATAGTTAAAAAGTCAAGTGAACACGAATATACAAAAAGTTTCAGAACATGAAGTCTATTGGTAGGCAAAGCCTCTGCCACCCAAAATATGCATTGCCTCCTGGTGAGGGGCTTAACCAAACCACAGAGGACATTGCAGTCAGTATTTCCCGTTTGCTTTCAATCCCATCTTAGAGAAGAAAAAGCAAAAGGTTGTTTTGGGAACACCAAAATATTTAATGTAGAAATCTTCACTTTTTATTGCTATCTTCTTGTGAGTTTTATTCAAGAAACATAAAGTGATATACGCCTAAAGACAGAATTTGCTCTTACAACAGATATAAACAATATAAAGGGATCACTTCAGACTCAGTTTTTAATAATCACTTCAGTGAGTAAATGCTATGGAATAAAAATTAATCATGCCTTTTTTTTTTTTTCCATGAATCACAATCCAGAAAAGAAATAAGCCTCTGAAACAATATACTTCTTGAACAAAAGAAATAAACAATGCTATTATTTGTGTAACCATTCTTAGTACAAGTCAAAGATAAGATAGAAAGTCATTCTAAATGACACTGTTCTCATGTCTCCTATGTGGTACAAACTTTATATAGAGAAGAGTTGTACACATGTACATTGTGATGTCAGACTTCCTTAATTCACTTCTGACTTTAGATGTGGAACAAAATTTCTGCACCAGAATGAAGGATTACTGTACCATCTAAGTCTAACTCATGTAACTGTTATTACATTTCATGTTAAACTTCAAGTTACTCAGAGCTTTTCTTTGGGAAATGGAAAAAGAATAAATCCCCAATTCACTATCATTTAGATACTCCTGTATTATCCATCTCTAACTTTCTAGGGTTACCCTTCTCTGTGTTAAAAAAATCACTATTTCTTTAATAACATGAACTTTACAGCCTCTCTTTCATATACACTGAGCTAAAATTTTAGAAAAGCAAGGGGTAATGGACTTGGGTAGTTACCCATCCTTTTTGTCAAGGGATGTCACATTAGACTACATTCTCTAGGAAGGATTCACAAAAGAGTTACTGAAGATTAAAACAGCTGTATAAATAGAATATTTAAAAAATATTATTTTTTAGGTACAGGATTTATTCTTATAAGGAAAATAAATATTGCATATAAGAAAAGATTAGCAAGGTGTTTGTACATCAAATTCAAGACAAATTTGTTTGGGATATTCAGATAGACAATCATAGAAGTATGGGGAAAATTCAAATCCTTGATAAAAATCACTACTGAAGGGAAAAAAAAATCAGTCTATCTTCTTCTGCTGTGAAACATATTAAATATACCAAGTAATAATTGCCTAAAAAATCATTGCCCACGACTTTGAAGCACTCCTTTGGATGTGATTTTCTAGGTAAGTTTTGTAATAAATAAGAAAGTAAATCCAGAAAATCTTATCTAAAGAAACAAAATAAATATTCCCTTCTTAAATAATATGAAAGCTTATTATATTTTAGCACTTATAAAACATTATCATGACTAAGCATGACCTGACCAACATGATTGGTCAGGGTGTCTTGGTAAATGCACAACAGGTGAAATTTACATACTCATACATGTTTTCTACTGTTCCAGCTTATTTTAAAATGATGCTGATTTATTTTTTTTCATAATTATAGCCAAAGTAATCAAATGTAATTTTGTGAAAAGAAAGATCAAACCAAACCGGTGCTGAGGGCCTTGAAAAGACACAACTACTTTGAAACCAGAAGTAATTTTCTTGAAGAGTGACAACCACTGAAAGGACCAGAAGAGAGATGTATTTCATTTTAAAGTATTATGAAAGTTCTGACATTAGCCATATGGTCTCATCCACAGAAGTGAGGATCCTATTAGTCTGAGACAAGAAAGGCTGAATAGTCATATGTACAAATGATTTACTGCCATACTTACAGACCTAGAAACTTCAATGACCTCCTTGATGAAAGTCACTGAGAGATTCAGCAGAATATCTCCATAGTGGATTAACTTGAATAAATTAGAGATAATACATTATGGGTTTGTAATATCTCTGGAGTGTCCTTATGTTACATTATTAAGTTAACTTCAAAATTATTAACAGAATAATGATATGAAATCTCCTGGGGCACTGAGGAAGATCATGGGATGCACCTGGATTCAATCTAGACTGTTCTCAAAGAAGACTAAGTCAACTTTTCTCCATAACCTTATTTTTAAACCATGTCCCTGAAAAAAAGGTTATTAAAAAAGCCTTAAAATTGATACACATCGGTAATTCCAGAGGATGACAAATGTCAGAATGAAATTTGCTTCTGGGAAGATTAATTCAGAAGATCATACAATGGTAAAATGATAATAATTCTAAGTTCTAAAAGGGAGCATTTTGGTTGAAAATATTATATGTTATTTTGATAACTATCAAAATTCTTTGGTCATTATATGAAGTAGTTTTCTCCTACCTTCTCTATCTGTCTTCAGTTATATAATTTAGTAAACAAACAGGTTTGGAGGGCATCAAGATTTTGATTTCTCTTCAAGATCTTGTTTAGAAATCCTGCTTTCTTGCCATCACGGTTAAGCCCGTACAGCAGTTCAGCTCCATGCACCCTCATGCTTGCTCCCCTCCTGCTGGGGTGGGGGGAGAGGATTGGAAGACTAAAAATGTGGAAACTCATGCAGAGCAAAACAAGGAATTTATTCATCACTTCCCATGTCCAGGTAGGTGTTCAGCCATGCCCAGGAAATCGGGGCTCTATCATGAGTCAGTGATTTGGGAAGCCAAATGCCACCACTCCAAATGTCCCCATCTTCTTTCTATTTCCCCCAGCTGTGGGCTGAGCATGACACCATATGGTGTGGAATGTCCCTTGGGTCAACTGGAATGTCCCAGCTGTGTCCCCTCCACCTTATGTGTCACCTTGTTGGTGGGGTGGGATGAGGAGCAGGAGAAGCCTTAACTCTGTCCTAGCACTGCTCAGCAGTAACAAAAACATCCCTGTCTTACCAACACTGCATCCAGCACAGGTCCAAAACACAGCCCTGTACCAGCTGCTGTGAAGAAAATTAACTCCATCCCAACCAAAACCAGCACAGTGGCTCACAGGAGCATGCAACCCAAAATCTGCCTGCATGTTTGTCACCTTGATGAGGCTGTTCCACACTGAGCTCAGCCAGCACTGAGGTCTGTTCAGACCCCTTTTCTTTCTCTGTGAAGTCTTTTAGTGCTGGTTCAGACCAGCTTGCTGAGACCTCACTGGATGAGGATGTTTCTGTTTTGGGCAGGGTGTGCAGGCAGTCTGCTCAGATGGTTTCCATCAAAAACCTTCTCAAGGATTGAAAGAGATGAAAAGAAAAGATTAGGATTTGTGACAGAAGGATGGGTTCTGACCATTTTGGTAACAGCTTACCTTAAAACTGCACCCTCTTTCTTGTGAATTTAAGTCTTTCCATATAAAGTCTGTGACTTTATAGGCAAAGCCTCTCTTTGAATGGTTTTTAATTGTTTTGTATCTTTCCTGATCTCAGAACAGAATGTTTGTAGTTTACACTAGCAAATTAAAGGAGAAATCAAATAGAGCAAAAATACTTAGGAAGTGGAAATAAGAGTGATGTTAGAAAGTAGAAGGGGAAAAGAACTTATGGGACAAAAAACCCCTTCACCTACATGAAACATACAACACAATAAAAAGGTTATTTATGACTATATAACTGAAATAATTTTACTTAGGAAATGTAAAACATTTCCTATGTAATACAGTTAATGGATAACAGGTTATCAAAGTAATGAGTTACTTTTGCACACCCACACATCATTTACTTTCAAATAATTACCAAAAATTTAATTTGCTTCCATTTACAGTGCATGGTATGGTTTTTTCAGTGCTCTAGCATGCTTAAAGTTCATGAGTCACACAGACTAAAACATGATAAGAAGCGGGTCTAAAAGATTAAATTTGAGAAATTAAATTATTGCTGTGTAATTACAACTCTGACCTTAAAAGTCCAGCAAATTTTTCATACTCTTCAACTTTTATGTTAAGACAGCATACTTGGATCAAATGTTACAAGTTTTATATATATAATTTTACATATACATATAAAACCCATATGTTAACCTTCATTCCAAGCATAGTGAATTGCAATTTTCCTCAGCTGAAGATTAAGCTGATAGGAAACTGATGCAAAATTGCCTGCATCTATTGAGCAGTAATTGTCTCTGAATATATTAGTGAGAGATACTAGTGCTTTAGTCTAATAAGAAATCTTTAAAGAAGAAGAAATCACTAGCAGTTCAAACACTGTGTGCTTTAGTATCCTGTTTGCTTAGCTGTGCTTAGCATGGGTAGCCAGGTTTGCTGAAGCCTCAGGCTGCAAGCTGTGAACCTTCACCTAGATAAGATTTTCTCTGGAATGGAGTTAATTTTCTCAGTAATTTTCCTACTAGCTGGTATAGTGCTGTGTTTTGAATTTAGTGTGAGAATAATGTTGACAACACACTGATGTTTTAGTTGTTGCTATAGTCCTTACTCTAAATCAAGGAATTCTTGCTTTCCCATTGCTCTGCTGACTGGGCTAGTGCACAAGAAGTACACATCAGAAGACAAGGAGGCTACAGCCATAAGAACTGGCAGCTTGACAAGGTAAGAACAATAAACAGCCCACCTGAGTGGATACCTGGAGGGAGAATCTCATAAGGGTTTATCAGACACCAGACCAGAAATCATCATTGGACCAAAAAGTGAATGCAAAGCACATGAAGAGCACCTGAAGAATGGGTGCATAGACTGTGAGGGTACAAAAATCTGGGGAATTCTTTGTTTTGGGTCCCTCTCCAGAGGCATCCAGCTCAAGCTGACCTCCCTATTAAATTATTAACTCATTTATTTTTATATATCCACTGCCTGAGTATCTACTTTGGGAAACCTAATACTTCTGAGCAAGTCTGTAGTTACACCCCCAGCATATGGAGGCATTCTCTGGATGCCCTGGCCAGAGCACCTGGTGCCTGGGATAGTTTGGGCTGACCACCATCCTAACTGTCCCACACATCCAGCCTGGGATCCTTATTCCACAACCTCCCAATATTATCTTTTGGCCACAGTCTTCTTTAAACAACCAGGCTGCTCAACACCTGCTTGTCACAGTTTCTCAGCTTTATCTGTGACCCATATTCAGAGGTGATGACTGCAAATTCTGAGATGCCAAGGCTCTAGATACTTCCTTCCTTCCTTAGGCCAACTAGACCATGAATTTCCTTGATCCCTATGAAATCCTGTGACACCAAAATACCCCAACCCAAACTCACAAATAAAAAGAATTATCTTATTCCAAGTTGTAATTCACCAGCCAGCTTCTGGTGTCAGACCCAGGTCAGTCTCCATTCCATCTGTTCTCAAATGAAGCCCTTATTCTGTCACAGCCCTCAAGAGCTGGTCTTCATGACTCTGGCTGGGAAAGGTGTCTTGTGCCAGATAATCTGCCAAGTGCAATTCCAAGACACAGGGATGCTGCACAGAGAGGAGCTCACATGTGCTGTGCTCGGGCTGCACCAGTCCGGACTGGGATGTGCTTTGCTGTCCTGCTGAGTTTCTCACATACCTGGCTGTTGCTGTTACACAGCACATCTGACCATGTTTGTGGCAGGATGAGATTCCCACATCTCTCTGGGAGAGGGACAGAGCAGGAGGAGGGAAAGAGGGTGTGCCTAGGACTTTCCATGCACCCCCACCCTTCCCCATGTGCCTCTCAAGCAGAGCTGGTCGGGTCCTGACCACTAAACCATGACTCCCAGCAGACCTCTGTTCCTGCAACTGCTGTTCATTGAACAGATACAGAAAGTCCCTCTGATGGATCTTGATATGCTGGCAGCTGAACAACAGCATTGGGTGGATCTTTCACTCCACCAGCAGGCAGTGTGACCCCTGAGAAAAATCCTTGCCTTATTTCCCCAGCTTCCCCTGCCTGAGGCTGTGGCAGAACAATATCAAAGATTGAAGACAGACCACTAATTCTGATATGAAACTATCATGGATCACCAGAAAATGGGTAAGAGCCTGTAAAAATATCACTGTAATCTTTACATTACAACCTTGCAGACTTCATGTTAGCCAAGCATTACAGTTCTAATGGGCCATCATTAGGATTTTTTACTATAAATTGAACTTTTTTTTTCCAGTGAAGCCACTGTCCAGACATCCCTGGTGAGAAAACCACATCTTGCCACAAAACTACCCCAAAACTACCCTTTAAATACTCTTTAATATTTCCTTTGCAGAGGCCCTCCTGGACCACCAGCATACAGAGCTGTAGAGTATTTATACAAACAGTGGGTGGAATGTCTTGTAGATAGGGGATGGCAAAGCAGGGTTTGCTGGGTTTTGATTTCAGAGGAAGCTGAAAAATTATTGGTTTGATGGGATACTTTCAGGACTCTGTGAGAGTGGCTGGTGTAGATAAGCAGCTATCAAACAGCAGAATGCAGCTTACCAGCCATTTCTCTGCATTTGGGGTTTCTTCACAAAGAGAGGCAGAGTGTACATCTGAGCTGTCACTGAGCAGCTGGAGAAGTGCACAGGATTAGTTGCAGACATAGTTTTAAAGTTGCTTTCTTACAGCTTTCATTTGTGTCAGCACAATTTGTAGAATATAATTATCATTCTAGTTTTATCACAGCATAGAAGTGAGCAAGGTCCATGTATGAGATAACCAATATTTGTGCTAATAGCTGACCTTTTTTTTAGAGATACACTTTCAGTTTGAATCTAATAAATCTTAAATTGCACTTAGTGAAAAGTGTTCTGCAGCAGAGTTTCTCTACCCTTTGTTCATATTTCACCTCTCTAAAATGCATTATATACATGATGTTCAGTTTCCCTTGCTGTAGAATTGTTTGATTTCTACTGATAAAACAGACTTTTACTTAAGGTTGCCTAATAACTTCTTTGACAATACTAATTACTCTGTTATTAATAACTATTTTCTGGTATATATAATTACGCCATTATTATCTAATTATGCTATCAAATACTCCTTCATGTGAAACAATTTTGTTTGGACTGAAAGAATAATAGACCACAGAGCATTTTTCATTTGCTAAGGAGTTAAACTTATATCAATCATATGATGCATTTTAAAAATCACTTCTAAACTTTAAAAATCTTTTGCAATTTACTGGCATGGAGCTCTGAAAGAAGATTAGAAAAGCTCATTCTGAGAAGATTAGAGTATTGTCAGAGAAGTTTGTGAGAATTTGTGAATCTCGTTTCTGACTGATATCTACCCACTTCAACCTCACTCTTTAACACTGTGTATATAATAGAAAACACTCCAGGGAAAAATGGACACAGAAGAAAATCTCTTTAATCTTGAAAGTAAGCCTATTTAAATATAATTCTTGCATTTAATATGATTTGTTTAATATGATATAAATACCTGAGGTGTTTATAATCTAATATGAATTTAAATGTTAAAAAATGCAGGAGTTTCAAAGTATTCTAATGACATAATAATAATTCCTCAGCTTTCCACTTCATGTATAAACATACCTTAAGATTTACCAGATCTACATGATCCTCAGGAAAGAAAAAAGAAAAGCTTATCAGCTTTGTCATACAAGGAAAAACTTTTTGCCAAGTTTCAAAATTCACTCAACTTATATTTCTGTTTAAATTTTAAAATCTCTGTCATTGATGAAAGCAAAAATAAATATAATATTTGTGATGATGAAAAATCCAGTAGTCTATCCAAATTTTGAGTTTTGTTTTTTGTACAAGGAATGTGAATCCAGAGATGGGAGAAGACTTTTTTTGGCACAGCCACCCTGATACTCATACATCTTACTAGTTTGAGTGTAGCATCTATTTTAGCATTCTTCATGTGTTTCTCATGTTAAATAATTATTTTTCTCTTCAGACTTTGAGGGTCAAAATGCTTATGAAACACATCATATATCTGTTAGATATTAGATGACATCCACTTGATTCTGACTGCCAAGGTGGTCATTAGCTACTCCTTATGAGGGGTGACTGCTGAATGTGAATTTTGGTACTCAACTTGACCCCAACTCATGCTTATGTCTAAATTTAACACAATATTTTTATTTATAAATACACCATATGTATATGTATATGTATAAAGTATATGCACATACATATACTTTTATGAAGAAATGGAATGCAAAAGAAAAATATGTGTCAGAATTATTTAGTTGGACTACAGGATTTATGAAATCAACTGTAGCCATCACAGTGGTCATTGATCAAACACTCAAAACCTAAATAATGTGTATCCTTCTGGATTTGTAAATTCTCAGAACCTTTGGACCTTAAATCCCATTGAGGAAAAATCCTACTGAATGAAACATATTTAGTGACTTTAAGACACACCTATGCTTAAATATCAGGGGCACTTATGGAAATGTGGAGCTCAAAACATTGCAGGAATCAATGTGTGTGTGTGACTGACAAGAGTGGGGGAGACAGATTTGGCATGATGAAGGTTACAAAACCAAATTAGCACATTGTAAGAAGCCACTATTCCAACATCTTTTAGTGCCTGAAGGAATACATTTAGGAGTGAGGCAGCAGGACTACTCTTCAATGCAGCTGATGATTTTCATCAAACAATCCGACTTGCTCCCACTGCCAAAGAAATAAAAACAATCTGTGTAGCATCAGAAGGCAAATTGAGGATTTTTATAGAGGCAGAAAAATCTGATATTCAAGATCTTACTGAAAATCTGTCAGCACTAAGAAGATAATCTCATGTGAGAGGTACTGAACTGCATTAATCTCTCTCATAACTCCATTTCAATTATTAAATTACTCTTGGATGAGTTTAGGCTGCCTGTAAAGAAAGATACAAACCACCAGAGTCAGGGTTAATTGAGTTAATCTTACTTAAAAACTAAAAAAACAAGCAATAATGATGGAAATAAACTGTTTCCATTAATGAGCTGAGATTTTGTAATAGTTGTATTTCCACTTAGATTAAAAAGTAATATCTGAACTTTGAATTTTGGGAATTTTGGGTTGGTTTTTTTGTTTGTTTGTTTGTTTTTTTGTTTTTAAAATTAAAATCTCTTTGCATGAGTTCACAGCAACAAGTGAAAACAAGGAAATCCTAAAACCCAGAATTTATTATCGAATTAGAAGAAAACACTTCTAAGGAATTATACCTCAGTCAATAAAATAGTTCAAATTGCAAATTGAAACAGGACAAATGAAAACACTGAATTAAGAGAAATCTGAACTGCTTGCAGCCACTCAAAAGCTAATGCTGTAACAGCAAGTGAACTGGACTTTGGGTGTAAGAAAAACAGAGAGTATGACTGGCCATAAATTAATAATAAATAAACCATGAAAAACAGGCCGTGGTAAATACTTCATTGCTAAAAGTGTTTACAAGTTTTGAAGCCAATCAAGGAAAGAGATATTTTTAAGTTGTAACCTGTAAGCTTCCTGAAAGAGTAAGACAAAGGAATCAAGGATTTTTAGTGTGTCTGGATATAATGACATCCAAAAGAATACTGGTTTATTCAGCAGACAGAGCCACATGCCATGCAGTGTTTGGAAGGCAGAGTAAAACACATCTGGAGACAGGATCACAGAGACCTGACATGGAGCTCTCATTCAAGCAAGGCAGAACAAATATGGGTCATACGTTTCACTGATGGGCTTAAGGTGGAGAGGCAGGAGGATGAAGTAAGTGAAAAATTGATTTCTTAAGCCACAGTCTGAAAGCTGTCACTGCCTCCCTCTGCACCATCAGGGCTACTTGAGCAGCTCCTGCCTTAGAAACCAAAACCAGGTCTTAGAAAAGGCCAGGGAAACAAAGGGCACTCATTCCTGAGAATTTATGACTCTTTCTCATCCTTTCAGCTCTGACAGCAGCTGCCATATAATTTTCTTTTTTTCTCCTTCATAACTTCACTGCTACATGAAAAGATTACTTTCCTCAATGGAAAGTAGCAGAAGCCCTTTCCTATTACTTGGGTAGGGGTTAGTGCCTGTTCATACAATGACACAGTATTGAGATAATCTTAAGAGTCCTGGGAGTTACCAGATCTAGTTTCCTAAAGAATAAAGCAAATTTGTCATTTTCCCAAAGAAAATGGAAGTAGAACCAGCTTGCTAATTCATCAGGCTGACTCAGTGAAGAAAGAAGCCCATTTACTCCTAAAATTTCAGCAGTCCAGGAAGCCATTACACCTGGCTGTGCAGAGGTAGGAGCTTGTCCCTGAAAAACGTTCCTTGCCATGGTGTTTACTATGTGCTTGGTATTACCAGCAGCACTGATGCCTTCTGTAAAGTACTTGATATCACTCTGCAGGAAAATAATTACAGGATTTTATTTGTACTGAATCTGGTCCTCAAGAGAGACTGATGGTGTTGCATGTGCACTTCTAGGCAGAATTTCCTCACTCTATTTTCCTGCCTCTAGTAGTTTATACTAATAATTTAATACATATGTATTATCTGTTAATACAGTTTCTGCTGTATTGAAAGTCCCCTTCCAGTTTTATTGTTCTCATATTGTATACCCACAGTGCATTTACAAGGGCATGGGAAAATATTGAAATATTTATATTGATGTCCATATTACTCTTTTTTCTAATCTACATATTTTTAAGCACAGAAAATAATGCAAAATGAAGATAGAATAAATAAATTTTAAGTGTTTTGCTTGCAACTGTTAAAACTCAATGCATGATTTTATTATTCAAGGAAAATAAGAATTTGACATTTTGGGATCTGAACATAAACACAAAATAGACAGAAAAGGTATGGATGCATACACATATAGAGATTTACACTTTTTGTGAAGTGAAGCTGAAATCCTTGGGGTGTTATGTATTGTCACTGCACATTAATGTAAAGATTTTTTTACTTTGCTAGAAAGTCTGTTATTGTCCCACATGATTTACTAAAATATGAGTACTGGTCTAATACTGATACTCAACTGTGACAGACAAAAGACTCTCTAACAGTTTAAAGTTAGAAAGTGTGTGTTTATTCAGTGCTGGGCAGCAGCCTGAGGTAATCTTCTAATATGCACTGCTAAATCACAAATGATCACAGAGTCTATTTATTAGCAAAGAATTCAAACAAATACATATTCATAATAACAGCCCCTCTCATCCCCACTTCCCATGGTAATTAGCTTGAATAGCTATTAAGCATGTGTGATTGACTTCTTAAATTAAGTCTGGGGTCGTTTTCGTGGGGAGGGGTCTTAAGAGGAGGAAGTAAGGCGAGTCTTCCTCACCCTAAACTCTTGACCTTTTCTATCAATGACAATACAAATGATTTCTGGGGATAGTCCAATTTCTCAAAGAATGGGTTTCTGGTTGCATTGTCTATGCTCGTTCAGGTCCGCTCACTAGTTTCGTCCTGTCCCATTATAAGCGCAGCTGAGCAAACATGAAATGACAGATATTCTATTATTTAAGTTTCAGGTAACTACTCCCTTCTAACTTCTAACTTTTAATTATTTTCAACAAGGTAACTAAAATCCTAATTTTCTAAAATCAATGTTTCACACAGAGATATAGAGCAGCATTTAATAAATCAGAATATACCATCAAAAAGGTGGCTAGTGTTCACCTAGCAGCATGAAGGAAATAAGCTCCTAATTTCTCTCTGAATAATCACTTGAATGTTTAATAGAATATATGTATCTCATTATATATGTCTCTATTCCAATCAAATGTCAGTTACAATGAAAGCATCATGGACAGTGTCTAGCAAAAAGGCTCTGGTGAACTGACTGGGCTCATACAATTCTTTAAAAAACCTGTCTTTAAGGAATACACATAAAAGAAGTTACTTTTTATATATATAATATATATATATGTATGTATATATATTTATACATTTTATGTATATTACTATTATCCCTTTTCTTTCAGGACATAAAATCTGTTTTATAGTGTACAGAATACTGTTGACACTTACAGTTAATAACTGTAGGCTTAGGCAGAAAAACAAATTTTTAGTTGAAAAATGAAATTACAGCCCTGGAAGATAATGAGTAAAAATTTAAAGCAGAAATTTACAAAATTTACTGCTCCTTGTACATTCAATTTATCATGGATTGCATAAGATGGACGCAATAACTTCAGAATTACACAATTTTATGCCATGACACTGCACGATATGAAATGGCCTAATGCAATCAATTTGATAAATATTGTCACAGGGAGAGTAACAAGCAGCAACATTCTGAGAATATTTTGGTATCTGTTGAAAGCCCTCCCACTAGACCAGGCTATTATGAAGTTAGGCTAAATTTAGGGAATGACAGTACCTCACCCTACAGTGAGCAAACCAGCTAGCAACCTGCAAGGCTTCTCCTGTTTTTAGGAGCACACCTCATTCTTGCTTTGCTTCTGTAGATGGACAGCTCTTCTATAGCTGGGTTGGTGTGACAGCAATCAGTGTTTTTATTTCTTTCACTTGTGGACTTCCTGTAAACAAAAGAGAATAATAGGTTAAGTTGGTGAAAAGACATTAGGCAGAGAAAGCAAAAAATTCAGATCCAGGCTGAAGAAAATTATAAAAAATTTATTTGTAAAAAGGTACCTCCACACAGAGTCTGGGTATTGCCCACAGGACTCTGGACACCTCTTCAGATGGATACATGCAGGAGCCAGGACTGGTGACCTCCTCTCCTCTCCTCTCCTCTCCTCTCCTCTCCTCTCCTCCTCTCCTCTCCTCCTCTCCTCTCTCTCCTCTCCTCTCCTCTCCTCTCCTCTCCTCTCCTCTCCTCTCCTCTCCTCTCCTCTCCTCTCCTCTCCTCTCCTCTCCTCTCCTCTCCTCTCCTCTCCTCTCCTCTCCTCTCCTCTCCTCTCCTCTCCTCTCCTCTCCTCTCCTCTCCTCTCCTCTCCTCTCCTCTTTTCAGCCTACCCCTTTGTCAAAATCCACCACTATGCATTTATGCTATAAGGGACTGACATACCAATTTCCATGCCATATGTATAATCTACTAATAAAAGTTTCTAAGTTTTGGAGACCCTCTGACTTTTCTCATTCTGTTTCAACCACAGGCATCAGTCAGGCTTATTCTCACAGGAGAGAAACTCCACTATATGAGAATTTCACCAGGAAAAGCAATTTCAAATTACCATGGAGGGATATGGACTTTCTCTGATTAAATTCTCTCTCTCTTTCACTTTTATTTTGCTAATGAGTAGCAAGGGAATGAAGGTCTATGTATTTGGACTTTTTTTTTCCACTTTGGGTAAATAGTGATCTCTATTCAGTTAGATTCAATTCATAGCATCCAACAAAAATATTTTCTGAGTGTTTCCATCTGGCCCTAAGATATTATCAATGCAGCTTATGAGTATAGGAATATATAGATAATATAGATCCTGTTATTCTGAGAATTATGTCTTTAATTTTCACAGATCAGATGCAATACCTGCCTATGCACCATTAAAGCTGCTGCTGTCCTTTCCTCTTACCCTTCATTCAGAGTTTGTTCTGTTCTTTCACATCCCATGTTTTTTGCCTCGTGAGTTAACCTGTCAGTCTCTCCATTATCATGCTTATCACTGTCTAGATTTTACTGTGATAAAATCTTTTCCCACACCAACAGCTCTGACTTTTTCATTCCTATAAATACCTGTACTAGGCTTTTAAAACCTCCAGACCTCTAGTCTCTGGTACATGCTGGAAAGTGCAGTCCCTCCTTCCAATTCTCCACTGCCAGAAATCAATACAAAAGCACTACCTTACCCTGTTGTAATGTCTGCTAGCTATTTTAATTATATTGGTTCTGTGATGAACATCCTCAGAATTCTAGAGATTTTGTACTTGGCATAAACCTGGAAAATGGGTTCTCTTATTTTGCTACAGGTTCCACAGATCACAGTGAACAATCCAAATGCTGCTGTATCCTTTAAAAGGCATGCAGGCAGACTACTTAGACTTGTAAATTCTTAAGTCTTCATTGTGGTAACATTACCAGCAAATTGGCTTTTGCCAAAACAATTTCTGACCCATTATTCAATTATTAAGATGTTCAGAGCCCAACCAATGTCAAAGCTAAAATAACCCAGTGAGAGATTCTGAGACTGAGTAGACATCAGTCCCACAGCTAGGTACAGTGCACACCAAATCTATGTGCTTTGTATGTAGTTTATATACTCTTGCAAAGGACTATTAGAATCAGCAAAAATTATTTTGGGAAAAGAAAATTTGAAGGCAGAGAGAAATTTGGCCAATCATCAAACAGATACTGAGACAAGTGACAGCTTTCACAGCGGGCACAAGGAGAGGAATCTGGCAAGATTGTTTTAAGGATCCCCAGAAAAAGAAATTCTGATTTTTTGTTTTTAATTCCTTGGGAATTGTTTTTGCCCCCGAAGGAAAGCCTCTCAGAGTCTCTTAAATCACCCAAGAGGAACACGAGGACAGTGGGATTGCCACAGCTGCACATAGAAACAGAGAGCTGAGCACTGAACCTCACTGCTTGATCTCACACTGCAATACCAGATCCTGTCCTTCAACAGCCTTTCTTTTTTTCCAAGCTAATCTAAAGGTTTCTCCTCAGACTTACCAGTTGTTTACTGATTTCTCCCTCATGCTATCACTGCAAATACTTCCTTTACCTTTGAAGCAGCCCTTTAACTGTGTGAGAAAACATCTTGCAGTCCTGACACGCTGTCTATGTGGATAAATCTGTTGATTGGCATGTAGTCAACTTAGTTTTCTGCCAAAAATTCATCTGTGTGGATTCCATGCGTTGCTTACAGATCCTAAGAGAAAAAGCATGTGACACAAAAGTACATGACACCATGGTTGGGGTACCTTTGTCATGGCCTCTGTTTTTTGTGCAAGTGGTGTCTGGTATCCCTTCAGATTCACAAGGTCTGTGAACAGAAGTCCATTGGTCAGGCTTCTTTTTTTTTCTAAGTAGCTTTGTTGAAGAAGTCATTGTAATTTTTCAGGAACTTTTTTGTATTAGTAGTATGAAAGCTGTTGTGACTAAACATTAATAGAAAAGCTGAAGGCTGATTTACCAGGATCTCTATTTAAGCAATATCTTACAACACATAGATGGCACTGTCCTTTCTCTAGAGAAAGTTATCAGGATAACTCTGGAAAAATGATGTGCTTAATGAGCCTAGGCTTTTTGTTTTGCTCTGAATGATTTCTCCATTAAAAAAAAGCAAGAGCATAAATATGTATTTCTCTTTTTACAGCAGAGGAAATAAGTTATGAATGGCTTAGCTTAGTTGTTTCTTTGCTCACGACTCAAGAAGAGTTCAAACTTTCTCTCACAGATATTTATGGGAGAGGGATAAACCTCCAGATACAATACTGAAATGAGGAGATGATTTTTTAGAAGAAGGAGAATTAGTCAGCTTAAGCAGCCGAAGGAGCATTCTGACAAATACCCTGATTTAGCCTGTATTAGTATTTCCTAAAGACTGAAACTTACAATTTCAGAAAGAGCCTTTTAAATCAAGCTAGTGTTGATTATGTGGAGCAGTAGAAGTTTGAGGGAAATGAGGTGACAATTGCAGAGCACAATGTGCAAGTAGGCACCTGAGCAGTTTTGTCTGGTGTTTATTGAGCATTTGCTGTAGTGTACTTTCCTCCAAGATGTCATTAGACACAGGAGGGAACAATACTCATGTTTTGATAGCTGTGTGCTTCCTACATCACAGATCTGGCCCTGGCTCTTATCAGAGGAGTCAGGGAAACCTTAATCCATTCTAATTTATGTTCCTTTGCAACACAGCCCTTGTTAACCTCTCCCTAATAGGGAGTAACTGGAAAACAGCAGGACTGGGCTCTACTCCAGACTTTTCCCAGCATTTGCCCCAAGTTGACACCATGTTTTGAGGCATGTTTAAAAATCTGGAATGGCTGGTTTTCATCAGCATGAGCTTCAAATTCAACTATTGTCTCCTATGTATATTCCAATCACACAGCACAATACCCAGGAGAAAAAGAATGTTTTTGCTTTTGACGTAAGGAAAGAAATGCAGTTGGCACTAAGTTGTGTTCTGTAGGCCTTGTTTCAGCCCAGAGCAAATTTGAATGGCTAATTTCATGTCACAACAACAATAAACCCCTAAACTGATGCAATAAAACTACAAGGATGTGAACTGTATTCACAGTAATAGTATTACAAGTTACATCCTCAATTAACTAATATTACTTTGCTGCCATGTAGAAAATTTGGTTTAATTGCACTTTTCTTGGATTTTGGATAAAAAGTATTTATTTATTTATTCAAACAGAAACTCTTTATGTTCTCAGTGTTTGGTGCTGCTTCTGTTCTCAGAGCAGGTTGGAATGAGATATGCTATAAGAGGACTCCATTACTGGGTCTTATGAATATAAAAAAATTTTTAAATTACTAAAAATACAGAAAATCAGGACAAGTAAAATTTTTTCCTTTAAAGATATCAATGTCACTCTACATCATGAACAGATTGTGTCATCATAAGCAAAGAAGTGTGGATTTAACAGTGCTAGCTTTATCAGCTATCTCAACACAGCCAAAAGCCTCTATGAGAAGGAAATTGTCAAATCTAGCTGCAGAGTGTGTTCCCATAAAATTTGTCTACCCCTCCCCATAACAAAAGCCCAAACAAAATGCCTGAAAAGATCTTTATCTTGCATGCAAAGAAATTTTCTTGAGGGTACAAAAGCTGCCTACTTTCCATAGTGTTACTGGAGCTCTGTCTGTGCTAAGGTGTGACAGAACTGTTAATTTACAGCGATGCTGCTGGTCAGCTCCCACAAAGCTCAGTTTTCTGTTTGAATCGAGCCCTTTCTGAGCACAATTTGTCTGAATAAAGTGAGCTTTCTGGCTGATAAATATTTTATTAAGTTCTCCTTTGCTGAAGTCCCCCCTACTGGTTATGTTGACAGACATAAGTTGTCATCTGGTGATGTACCTTGTTCCAAAGGACCATGACTGGTACTTGATACATAGGTTTGTTTTTCTTTTATTTTCCAACCAAAACAAATCTCCAAACAACCCTTTGAAGCCTTTCTGAAGTTATTAGACCTAAAAACAGTTGGGTGATGCTGTAAGGACTTATCAGATGTGCCTCACTATGTTCCCATAGCAACCTTTTAGAGGATAAAGCAAAGACCATCGGGGGAAAACTCTCCATGGGTCCAGATGCTGCAATATGTTGCTGAATTAAGGGCTTAGTGGGACAGAGCAGGGCAGGGCAGAGTCTCAGCATATCTTGGATTGAAGAGCACTAGGGAAAATGGGATAAACTTCCCAGGAAAGCTTTCACAAAAATATCAGAAAAATGTCAGTGCTACTGGGCAAATAGCAGGAATCTGGACAAAGAAACTATGAAATATGTGTCTCAACATATATGTCATTCATTATACTCTCTATAAACAATGTATCTTCAATGTTGCCAAACAAGATTGTTCTTTGCATTCCCTTCACATGTATGAGAGAAACTATATCAGATGGAAAAAAAAAGACATTTTATGTGGTGAACCTGAAGGAAAGGGCACAAAAGCAGCTCCATTCAGCAAATATGTTCTGTTTCTCTGAGTCAACTATTGCTGATTCAGCTGGTAGCTCTTAAGTGAAAGATACTGGGCTTTGGCTCCAGCATTCAAAGTATGGACACAGGTCAACTCTCCATCTCCTCCCCAGAATAAAATAAAAAACCAAAACAAATAAAAACAGAAAAGACTTTTCAATTTCACTTACAAGACAGGGGACTTGGAATGAAAAATCAGAATTAATTTTGTAAAATATATTACCTCCCTGGTTATGTGTCTGGGTGACATGGTTTGGACTGTGAGGGCTTCTCAACATTTTCAGCATGGAGTCAAACTACCAACTTTACATCACAGCTTGGACTTGAGGAAGACTCAACATGAGCTTTTTCTCTTTTTTTTTTTTTTTTTTTTTTTTTTTTTTTTTAAGGTAAGGAGGAAAGCTCTATGACTATTTTTTAATAAATATCCTAACAGATAAAATACATTGATGTACTTAACTGTTTGAAGAGTATGCAAGGTGTCAGTTAACCCACATCCACAGGTACTGGTGTCTTATCAGCTGCATTCTTAGTGAAGAAGTATAAGATCACTTCTGCTGTTTGTTACTGATGGAGAGGCTGCTGCTTTTCTGCTGTTAGGAACTGCCTTTCATTGAAAATACAGTTCCATTTACAATATATTTCTTGTGTCTGAGACTTAATCTCATGTCAAGTATAAGTGAGAATTTGGCCTCAGGGAAGAGTTTGCAGATTGCCAAGATGAAAAACAAGACCACTTCTGTGCAAATACCTCCCCCTCAGTCCCCATCTCATTTATAATCCTGATCTGCACTGACACTGCTTGTGCTCTTCATTGCCTCATCACAGCTTTGCTTTCACAGGTCTGTGCACTCTCATCATCCTTCCCCATGCTATTCCTCTTATCCACAGGTGCTTATACATTTATATTTTATACTTTCTCTGACACAAACCACCTCCTCTCCATTTTCCTCTCTTCTCAGATTTCTCTTCTGTATAAAGAGTCCACCTTTGTTACAATTTCTTCCTCCTCATTTCCTGTCTCATCATGAGCCACTGGGACAAAAGAAAATAAAGTCATGCTGACAAGATATGCTCAAAACTGAAAAGCCACACCTGTGGTTGCTGTGTGCTGCATTACATTAATTTAACTGGAGAGGTGCAGTTTGAAAGGTACATAGGTAATATCAGGCCAGTCCTGCATCACCTTCTTTCCTAGTGGGATGTTTTTGAAAACTGTCATCAAGTTATTGCTATGGCAATGAATATTCCTCTTTCAAAATTGGTACATTACTAATAGGAGATAATGATACATACAAGTAGCTGCTTCCCTGCCTGTTCAAAGTGCTCTGTAAATCATCATTCATGACTTGCCCAAAATGTCACTGTTATTTCAGTACTTAATGACATTGTGATATTTCCTTGGCACCAGTATTACAAGACTCAAATGGAAATGTTCATGAGTAATTTGAGCAAATAATAGACCATTCTTTTATGTTTTTTTTTTATTTTGCTGGCTATATCTGTTGCATTAAAAATCAACATTAAATGTTACAAAATGGTAACTGTGCATAAGTCTTTGCAAATGTATTGCATGTGTTTATATATTTTCCCAGTAAATACAAGCCTGTTGCTACACAAAGGCTGGTTTGTGTGGGTCATGCTCTGGTGATGGGTGTGTTTCCTCTCTGTCCTTTATGGATCTGAGATTTCACCACCACACACACAAACTCTCCTTCTCCCTTCAGCCAGGTGTGCTGGCCTCAGCAGACCACCTGCTGCTTGTGCAAATGGCTGATTTTTTTAGTCACTAACATTTAACATTTCAGTCTCTCACACCTGGTTGGAAGAATGAAGGGGGAGCATCCTTAATTTCTTCTGATAATTACTGCCATCAGTTCAAGAAGACCAGGAGGAGTCATCTCAATGGCTCAGTATCCTTTTATGTTCATTTTTTCCCCTGATGCAGCAGGGACTTGTCCTCAAAAATTGTAACCTAGCGTTGTTTTAAACATATAACAAGGTAAATGAAAGTGAATGTGAAAATAAAAAGTTACAATGAACCCCCTAAATTTGCTGAAATATTTCACTCTCAGGGATTACAAGGCTCACACTTCAGGGTTGTGATTACAGTCAGTAGTGATCCTCCATGATATTTTACTCTGTTTTGTTGATTTCAATCTACAAGATATCCACTCAGACCTAGGAAAGAGTTGTGTCAGTGCTAGCAGTCTTGCTGTGAAACTGTTTTATTGGAAATAGTTAAATTGCACAATGTTCATGCTGTAGAAATGAAAAAATTACGATGTAATTAATGCTCTTAACTATGTTTCTGCACAAAGATGATCCAGTAATAAAAAGTATTGTATCATAATTGATGCAATGTTCTTTTTTGTGTGCACCATTAATCTCTTGGCAATAATTACAGTTCTGAAAATAATAGGGTAGTGTTTGTTCTAGTCTCTTCTCAGGACAACTGTCTTCAGGCAGTTGCTCTACCTTTTGTCAGTTCTGGAGCTGATTTCCTGTATTTTTTCTTCACATTCAAGCTCAGTTTAGATGCAAAGTAAACCTCTTAATTTGCATAGGGGTAAGATTACAAAGGCTTGAACAGGTTTTGTTTTGGTTTTTTTCCTACTGCATAGAAATGCTATAGGCATTTGTGGCTTCAGGATTTTAACATATTTTGATAGATACTGTCATATGAAAAAAGAGTTTCAGATAACAAGACTATTACTAGCATCTAGTTTGATTGTTTATTTATCTTTCAAGTGGTTTATGTCAAATAAGTTTTGCTTCAACCAATTCATATGTACTACTGAACTGAGAAGTAAGTTTCGAAAGATATTATGAAGCCAGAATGGAAGATGCCAAGATGTTAATGGTATATTCTTATCTTACACTGAAGTGCTTAGAGAGTTTCAGTAAAGGAGAGGACTTCATTTTTTCCCAAATAACTGGTATATGATCTGAAACTAGTGACTGATGAAAAATAGAAGACAAACTAATGAAATGATAACCCAAAATAGCATGTAATAGGCACTATTAGGTAAAAATCAATAAGCTAACTTGAATCATTGCAAAACACCTAAGCTACTGAAAGCCTTGGGAAAAAATTAGTAACCTGTTTTCACCACCATTCTGATGGAGATAGAAAATAATGCTCTAGCACTGTTTAAGAGCAACTTTCTATTTAGGCTGACCACGCAAATCTGCCTTTTGTAATCTGGATGAAGGAACAAGAAATCTAACTATATAAAAGAAAAGGTCAAAAGATATTTATTTCCAGTTCAGGGAATATAAGATAACCTTATCCTAAAAGTCACAATAAATCGGAGAACTCTGCTTATGTTGTTTATATCTGAAGTCACCCAGATTTCTTTGACTGTAGAAAGCCTTGCCAACCACAGTTTGTTTCAACTTATGATGAACTCCAAGACAATACTAAACCTTTGTGTCCAAATCACATCAAAATTCAGTGCCTGCAGGCAGCTCTGAGTGGATTCTGGTGTAGCAGCTCAGCCTGCAAGAGGGTTGAGTCAGAGAGAAGAGGGCCCTGATGACACATCCAAGACAGAGATTTACTGATGGCTGGAACATCAGGAACATCCTGTCCAGACAACTTCTGATCTTTCAGGTTTTTTAGAACTAGGTCATGTGAGGCTCTCTACTATTTTCAGACCTCCATGCCTAAAATTCCTCTGTCATGATGTTTCGAATTGCAACACCTAATTCTTCTGTCCAAATAGCCTCTTGTTAAGTAAAATTGTGAGATGTGGCCCAGTGCTTTTAGCAAACAGGTTTTATGTCAGGTTACTCCTACAGGAAGCTTTTAATGTTTTTCTGTACATTAACTATTGTGGTGATTGGCCTGAGGCCACTAACAAGAAAGGGCATGTCTATACCATCAGAGAGAGTGCATGAAGGGGCTGCTGGAGAAGTGGCTCAGAAGTCATTAACAGAGCACTCTTCAGAGCTGAAGACTGCACCTAATTCAGATCATCCCTGGAAATAGGGCATTATTTAGGTTTTTGAGAGAACAGAATCTCCTAAGGGGATTCTTTTAGGCCACAAAGGCAATCCAGAGCCCAGTCTTACAGTCATTGCTGTGCTAATTAAAGAAACCCCAAACAACTACCATTGTTATAAGTCTTTGCTGTTTAAAGAGACAAAAATCAAAACCTGAACTTCTGGTAGCTTTGTCCAGCCATTTCCCAAAAGACTCCTCAGGTATCAGCAGGTCTTCGGCTGGGATGGATTATCTTGGAGGCATGTATTTTTGGGTCAGGATTTTCTTTGTTTTTTTCAAATTGAGAAAGATACTATTGCACTTTTGTAGATAAACAGTGCTGAAACAGTGAAAATTCTTGCTACCTGCCATGGAAGGAGTTGCAGAGGTGAAGCTTGAACAAAGAGGCTCTGTTTCTTTGCAGCAAACTTAGATGAGAATAGAAAACCTTGCTGGTTTGTTAGGAGAGAGAATTAGAGCCAGCCAAGCCCTGATTTAATATGGCTGGGCTTTGGAATGCTTTGGTCTGAATATTTGCTCACAGCACCTTCCTTGTAACCATCTTCCTCATTCTTTCCTCACTATATTTTGTTTTGAAAGTAATAAAACTTGTAAGTGACAGCACAGTATTTTCACACTGATATAAGAAACATCTACTCTGAAATATCTGAAATCCCTGATGAGAATCCCACATGCCAACAAGCATATGAAAAGCACGAGGCAATTGCTAAGCCTAGTGACATTTTGCCTGAATGGCTGATCTCTGCATAAACCCTGCAAATGTAACATCACATCTGGCCCCAAATCCTGCTAACAAAACTATGGAAGGATCAATTAAATGAAAATCACAGCTGCCTATCCAGACTGAGCAGCTCTAAGACTACCACTCTCAACATCCACTCTTTGAGAAGTAATGAACACTGCCTGTATGTAAAAATGAGATTGAATAAATTGACACATTTTATTTCTTTACAGCTGTGAATTACCTAACATAATCCTGCAAGTTGAAAAATCTTGCAGAAATAGGAATAGTTACAGCAAAATCAGTTCAGATAAGAAATAACTCTCCCAAACTTAAGTCCTTTCTGATAATTTCCCACAAGGCTGTTAGCAGTTTATAGTTTTTATTCCTTCAGAGGCATCCCTCTCCTCTTGACTTGGGCAGAAGCTTCAAAATATTATCTGGATGTAATCAATCCCTCAAATTCTTCCCACCCAACACAGGTTTTATGCAGAATGGCAATGGGGAGAATCAAACCTGTAGGCAAAAATAGAATCTTAGAATCACAGCGTGGTTTGGGTTGGAAAGGGATATTTAAAGGTCATTCAGTCCAACCCCCCTGCAACAGCAGAAATATCTTCAGCTAGATCAGGTTGCTCAGAGCTACATCACACATGACTTTGAATGTTTCCAGTGAAATACACACAAAGAAAGGGATTTTTACCTTTTTTCATGGACCTTCTATCAAAGTGTGTCAGAACGATTTCCTTCTGTGCAATGTCCAGTCTTTGGGAAGATGAATAGTAGGGAGAATTATAAATGCCGTAAGAAATTTTATTGTCAAAATAACGTGCTAGAGAATTATCTATTGCATTTATACAAATATTCTGAGGACAGGCTGTCAGCAAGCCTACCCCATTCACCAGAGCACACAGAATACTGTATGTATTTCTACACACAAATGTGTGCACATTCAGAGTGTGTCTGTTCAGAGTATTACATTGAGCTACATTAAGAGCATGTGCATCTCTCCTGTTCTTTTCACCTTATCCTTAGGGTTTAGACGTTTCAACAACTTTCTAGTTCTACTTGGCTCCAAATCATCAAACTGTTCCATGCTCCTGAATCTTAAATTTGCATTTCAGACTTTCCTTTCTGCCTTGGAAGGACTAATGGAGTCTGTAAATCAGAATCTGTATTGGAGACTGATTACAACTGAAGTTATTAAATCAATATCCTGACTTTATAACACCAATAATGGTTTATAGCTGATTTATAGTTTATTATTATTGTTCCTGTTAGTAAAGCAGAGTGGAGTAAAGAAGCATATATATCAATGGGTGTTTGCCCGAAATCAGAGAAAATAAAAACTAATTTAAAAATCATATGTAACCATATATCAAAGCATATTGAATAAATCTGCAGGCTTTCAAGACATCTGTTGCTATGTGATTTCTTTGGCAGGGTTTGACTGCTTATCCCTTTTTCTTTTAATAAATTCCACTTTGAATAATAAAATACTTCAAACATAATAATCTTTTTGTGCATTTCCAATTAGACAAATAAAGTCAGTGATGAAATATTTCTCTGAAAAGCGTAAAATCTATTCTGTAGGTGCTTGGTAACACCAAAGTAGTGTAACTAACATTGCATGTTCAATTGCATGAAAGCACATCCCACTGCATTTTATAAGGCCAATTTGGAGTCAATTGGTGTCTGTTTGATGGCTCCATTTGATTGGAGTAGATGATCAGTTAACACTAAGAGCATTAAAAATTATTGAACTATTTTATTCTAATAAGGCATGACCAAATACACATAGTTTAAAGTCCAAATTTGCCTGCCTAATTTGTGTTTACATTTCTAAATAATGCAGGACTGATGAGGGATAAATACAGCTCATCTGACCAGAAATCCTAATTAGAAATCCCAGGTCTATATTTCTCTCCGTTTCCTAATTCTCAATTGCATTCAAACTTTCACTCTTTATCATCAATACCTTCACAGAATTTTTCCATGTTTATTCTGTGAACTGTTGTCTCTCCTCACAATAAAGACATGCCACTGGAAAGGTAAAGCTATTACCCTCAAGAGCGAATCTTGGGTCAAAGACAATTTTTTTGTCAATGAATGTAGAAATTTTCATCTTATCTCTACATGATGCCCCATTCTTTTCAGCTGTAGTGACTCCAATACAATGTAAAGACCTAGACAGACCTTGCCTTCCTATGAAACACCAGCAGAACCACTCAAATGAGAAAGGCTTGTTATTTAAGGTAAAAAAAAAAATATATATAAATACATCCTAAAATGACCTAAAATGAGGCTTCTTATTTTTCAGAGAGTTTTCTCTTAAAAAAAAAAAAATTAAAAAAAAAAAAAAAGTGATAAAATTAAGTGGTATTACTTTTATTGTCACATGTTCTAGGCTACTGTGTTTCCTATGAATGGCAATGCTCATTTTGCAACATCTGGTGTATTACTTTTGGGAAAAAAAAATTGATGTAATATTAATTTAAAAAAATATTATATAGGACATGCCATTGCAAAAAATCAATATTTAACTTCAGAAAAGATTGCCTCAGTTTAGCATAAATGATTGTATTTCCAAAAAATCAATAAGGATGACTCAGCTATTAGATTGAAAGATGCACACAGCTATGATGCTGGATTGAAACATAATTGTGTTACATCATTCATTTTACCTCTTTGTGAAAATAAAAAGCATTGTAAGTCAAATGCCATGTCTCAGTGAATTCATTTTTGCTGATGTCAGAATGGGAAAAGATGGAAGCACTAAAGTGCAAGAGAACAATTTCCAGAAGGCTGAAATGGATTCATTTTGTCACTTCTTCCTTTGGTTCCTGCCTTTATGTGTCCTTTAGCCTGTGAACTGTGCTTCACAGCAAGCCTCATCCACTCAGGTTCACACAAATCAAGAGAATACAGTCACCCCTTGTTCATTTTTTTGCTGGCACTCTGGTTTCAGATGCAGCATAAAGAGAAATTTGAATGCCTTCCAGTTGTGATCTTTCTTCCAGGAGAAATGAATACCTAATAAAATTTAAACTCCATTCTTGCAATCAGTGCTGGGGTTTTGCTTTTCTCTTTTCATTTCTGTTACCAGGCTGTGGCGGGTGAGGCACCAGACCTTGACATCTGTTTTGAGAAGGATTAAAGCCAGTCAGAGCGTTCTTCTGCACCACTGCCACCCTGGTCCCAACCCTAAGCTCTTGTGCTGTTGCTATTGAGCTAGGATGTAGCGAAAAAATATAGCAACATGGCTTTCTTCTGAGGCAGAAAAGAAGCAAAAGCAAAAGGCCTTCATTAAAGAAGCAAGCACACTTTTATAAACTAGTGCCAAAAAATATTGGGAAACATTTCTACATCTCATCTGGTTTAGGCAATATTTTATTATACGATAAATGAGCTTATAGGGACAGACGTTAATGAGTTTAATGCTTGAACATGCAGGTAGATTTGTAACAAAGTTTCCTCAACTGCTCTAATAGATTGTACTGATTCTACAAAATGGAAAATCTGCTTCAGCACTTGGGAAATACCAGTAAGGGTTTGCCTGTTTTTAGGTATGTAAACCATTCCAGGCACAAAGGATCCTGTGAGGAAATAGAAAATGCTTATGAAAGCATGACAGATACACAACTCCTTGAGTGGATGAAAGGGAGTGATGGAAGAAGATATATACTTGTTTTGCACCAGTGCATAGTCCATCAGTGTCAGATGGGATTATCTCTTGTTGATATTCCTCATGAAATTTTTTCTTCTTCATTTTGAGTAACAATATTGAATGGCGTTAATGTGCATTTCATGTTCTACTAAATTGCTATTTAATCTTTTGTTGTTGTTGTTAAATGCCCACAGATTTCTGCAGGGATTCATGGTCCACCATATACATGCCATAGTTCTCATAAGCATAGTTGCTCATTTATAATTTTGTACACCTAACAATGAAAACACAAGAAAATAATCTGATGGTGAACACATGACACCAGAAACCAGGAAATATAATGTTTTCTTTTAAACAATCTACCTCTAACAAGTTTTAATAGGGAAATTAATTTTTATCTTGTGTTCAGCACAACATTCTCATAAGTAAAACTTATGATTTGGTAGGGTGTTGCATTTGAGCTGTAGGAGAGCGGCAAAAAGGATAATAAAACATAGTTCTTCATGTAATGGAGAAGCAGAAAAAAAGCTTTTATTTAAAGAAACACTACAGTTATATAGGGTAGTTCGCGCCATACAAAATAGAAAAGACTCATTGGTCCAAGAAGGCAACACCTCTTTGAAAACATGCTTTCTGCAAAACATCATGTCTCTCATGTCTCCAGCAGGTGTTTAATCATTGTTATAATTTCTTGTCCTTGAACAGCCTGAGAAAAGACTGCTTTCTTGGCTCCCAGCAGTATCCTAATGACAGTAGGGAGCCTTACTTCAATGTATAATCCATATCTTTGCCTTACAAGAGGTCAATATATTCTTTATTTACTATGACATAGAGAAAAGTAGGGGCCGTGCTAGTTTTGAAACATTACAGAAAAAACCCCATGGGCAGCAAACTTTCAGTGGTTTGAAAGGCAAGGACTGGCATGGAAATTTCTTTTTCAGCTACAAGGAAAAGAATTAATTATGTTGATATTTTAATTGCTTCTCTTAAAAAAAAAAAAGTAAAGAAATATAAACAATTAGCTAAAAAATCCTTCAGCTTGTTTTCTCTTATACATAACACTACTAGCTGTATAAATCATTAGAGTGCTGTTGTGGCATTTATGTCCCAAGGTATACATATGCTAAATGTAATAGAATACTTCTCAAATTTTCTTTGAGATGAATGGGAGATGGAGAGATGAAAAATTATCCAATTTTCAATGGTAGGATATAAATTTGCATCAAATTAATTTTGTTAGCTAGAATTTCATAATTTCTTTTTATATCTTAAGGCCACTGAAAGGAAGCAAGTTGTATAAATAGATTTAAATAGGTTGCTTTCACTCTGACTAAAAATTCACAACTAAAAGTTCTGAAACTTTTCCTTTATGGTTTGTAAAATTTCTCCACTCTATGCATCTAAAGAAATAAAACAAAAGCAATGAACTAAGTGTTTAAAGCTAAGAGTGAATTTTGTAATATGGTAAGAACAAAGAAATGGTTAAAGACTTAAAAAATCCTGGGGAGACACAGATGGAAAAAAATACTCTTCTGAATACAGAATTCCTTTTATCTAGATTAATATACCTTAATTTAGGGCACCATTTACAGAGTAAAGTACAGTATTTCAGACACGGAAGTATCTATGGGGTAAGGCTGGTGTGCACAGAGCGAGAGAAGAGCCAAATCCTAATGGAACTTTGAGAAACTTCCTTTTCCATGGATGTCACATTACCAATACCAGACCATTTCAAAGGGAAAGAAAAAACTCATTATCTTTCTGTCATTATGCAAGATCCTAGTGGCTTGACAAGTTAGAGGTAAAACATAATCTATTTCTATTTAACCCCCATTTATGAACTGAAATGATCATGGTTTTGCTGTTACAATGATAAAAATATGTCATACTCTACTGAATTGGATGTAGAGGATTGTTGCTTAGATAGTTCTGCACAAAATTATTTTTATTGTATTTCGCTGAAAGAGTTCTCTTGCCAAATGATCATTACTCACAATTCCAGACCAAAAAGCATTTCCAGATAAAATGGGCTCAATCATGTTGTCAGGAGGGAAAAATGTTAGGCGCCAGATTAGTGTGTGCACAATGTTTGGCTCAGAACCTGCTATAACATAATCCTTTATGATCTGAGCTAATAAATTAGTTCTATAGCAAAGAGCTTGGCTTACACATCCAGCAAGGCATAAAGAACAATATGATGTTCAGATAAATGACAATGAATACACATCAGTTGAAAAGAACTACCCTGCTCTAACACTCTAATGTAAGTTTCAAATGGGTTGAAATCAAAGAAAAATCTTCATTCTAAACTCTTGGCTTTTAACCAAGGTCCATAAAACAGAACAGGAATCTCTACAACTGGACCAAGAGGGAGTGACTGTGTTGAAAGAGGTCCACACAAATCTAAGTATGACTGAGGATGTTTTAAAACTAAAAGAAGGTAGCTTTGAAAGATTTTGTACGCTGCTTATAGTCAGATGCTGTCATGATTTAACCCCAGCCAGCAACTATAGACCATGCAGCTCATTCCTTCACCAGTGGGGTCAGGGAGAGAATCAGAGGGTAAAAGCTGGAAAAATACTCAAGGATTGACACAATGACAGTTTGTTTTTCATGTTTATAATTTCCTTGTCCTTCATCTCCTGGCCTTTGAAGATAGAGGTGTGGGATACCGGCTTCAGTATCTGCACTTGGAAAAGGTCTCTGACAATTCTTAACACCATCATTTTAGACATTTTAGTCTAGCAACAAAATATTTTTGCCATTATAAGAAATTATAGTAATTATTGAAGTGCTCAAGTATCTTGAAGAAAAGAGTCAGAAAATTTAAATCTGAGAGAGAAATAACTCTCTTCTGGGGGAAAATGCCATTCAATATTCCATAAAGCAATAAGTTGTCAGAAGCCCTCTTAAAATCCTCATTTCTGCCTGCAACACAAACGGCACAATTGCCAAATTTTAGAACATTGATTGAAAGATGAAGTAGAAAAACATCCCTGCTGGAACACTGTACCACAAGAGGAAGGACAGAGATTAAGCACAGTGCTGCTGGAACAAACCCATGTTCAGTGTAAGTTGTCAGAATCCATGCACAGAAAAGGGAGCATCTGCTTTTGGCATGGCATCTGTCTGTACTAGACCTTTGACATGAGATTCTGGAGCCTCAAACACTTCTGGACATTGTCAGGTGGACAAAGAACAGCAAAAAAGAAGAACAATGTTCCAACAAATGCAAGAAATGTAAACTGAAGCGTTTTCTTTCCCATCAACGGGACAAGGCAAGGACAAAATTTGACAGACTTTTTTTTTTTGTCTTCACTGATTCATATTTTGGTCTATACTTTCAAATATTTCAGTTACAAATTAGATACTGGATGTTACTGTCAGGGTCTGTATCTCCCTCAAAAAAATCTCCACTCTGGTTTAATCAAGGATAAATTATTTATTTACTGTGGAAGTCAGAAGTGTATTTAAATTTTACCATTTGTGGTTTCCTGGACATGTTTCAATTCACTTCCAGATTTAATCTTAGTACAAGAAAAGCCAAACTTTCAAAATAACATTTATTCTGTAAAATAGAACAAAAATAAGATGTGATCTTCCATATTTACATATGAAATTAGGAAAATCATGAGTTAGGTAAAAGATAGTAGTTAGATGGCTGTGCTGGGGACACATGGAGCAGGGAGGGGGATAGCGGCCCATCTCCTAAGGAAGCCATTTGAGAAGCACATGGGCTTGAGACAAAGAGAGCAGCCCCTCTCTGGAAGCCTCCCCTGAGGCTGCGGGGACCAATCAGAGACCTGGGTTGGTGATTGACAGCCCAGGAAACCAATTAGAATGCTGTTTCGCTTTCACAAATCACAGGGAAATAGTGTTAGTGGAGTCTTTTGCCTTTCCAGTCGGGCAGGGAAGTGGGAGTCTGCAGGGCACTGGGCCCTGGCATGGGGCCCGGCCCGGCCTGAGCCCTGGGAGGAGGAAGGGCCTGGCCCTGGGAAGGCCCCCGGGGTGGACCCGAGCCAGCCTCGGTGGGCCCTGGTCCCGGGATGGCCCCGGGGGGTCCCGGCTTGGCCTGGCCTCGGGGGGAGCCCAGTGCGGCCCCGGCTTGGCTCGGCCCCTTGGCCCCGCAGGGGGCGGCCTCGGCTCAGCTCGGCTCGCTCGGCCCGGCCCGGCCCGGCTCGGCTCCACGTGGCAAGGCCCGCCCCCGCCCGGCTCGGCCCCACGTGGCAAGGCCCGAAGCAAGTCCAGCCATCTCATCTCCACACGGTGGCTGCGTTTTTCCCAGCATGGCTTCAGCCTGGCTCCTTACCGTTTTACATACAAGTTTAACTTTTAGTGCCTGAATGACACTTCGGATTTCCTGAGCTCCCCAGAACGAAAGGCATGAAGCAAAAAGAATTACAGAAGTCAGCAGAATGAAGACCAAGGTCATAGGAGGAGAGATCTGGAAAAGTTGCCACTGATAAGTAGCTTAAAACCTTTTTTTTTTGTGGGCTTTAGTGGATCGTGACTTTACTTAAATTCCTTTAAACTGTAGAATATACTTGGGGAGATTAAGTGCCAGAGATGAAGACTTTTTTTTGCCTCGAGAAATGGAGCTCTCTGTCTTTGGGACTGGAATGGACAGAGACATTTGAGTGAAGAGTGAGATGAAGAGTCTTTTTGTGTTTCTCAGTAGCCTGCCTTTAAAATGACACCCCATGTGTTTTCAGCAACCCATATACAGCTCTAGAAAAACTGTAGAAATGGGAGGAAAAATTATAATTTGTAAGTTCCGGGGGATGCAAGTTATGAGAGTGAGACACCCTCTAAGCCTAAACAAGAAGAAGGAACTTTTTCTCTCTTGAGTGAACTGAAATAATTATTTAAGTGGATAACTGACCGAAGTGTTTTTCTGTATGTTGTTGGTATGAGGAAAGGAGGAGAAGGGAATAATCTGGAAATCTCGTTCTGAATTGTTTTGTGTTGTTAAATAAATTTCTTGTACCCCTTTTCAGCTTTAAGCCTGCTTTGTCTTTACTCCTAAATTCGATCCCCAAGAGAAATTAAATCTATTAAAATTGGCAAACCCCAGTCACACCGTGACAATGGCTCTTCAGATACTGCCATTGGTTTGGTTTAAAAGAAAGATTTTCATCCACTGAAACTTACTTGTACACACCCCTTAAAAAAGGATTTCCTTTTCACAAATTTTGGTTGTTCTCATTTTAAATAAAAATATGTCATATTTTCCAAATGTTAATATTAGATATAATGTTTGGAAATTGCAAATTTCAGTAAGGTACTCCCATAATTACAATGTGCAATCCCACAGCACCATTTGTCCTGCTAATTTATTGACAAATACTATTTGCCACATCAAAATGTGTTTAACCAAATACCAAGCTGATTATTTACACTGTTTACTTTGTGGGAAACATCAGGTTGCTTCTTTCATCCTGACTGCAAGCACAGGGTTTATTTCTGATCCTGGTCTGCATTGCTAGCATAGGGGTAGAGATCTGATTATCCAGTTCTGCATGCTGCTTGTCAGGCCACATCTGTAGTACTGTGCCCAGTTCTGGTCCCCACAATTCAAAAAAGGCGTGGACTGATGGGATGAAGGGCCATGAAGATAAACAAAAGGCTGTAGAGCCTGCTCTGTGAGGAAAGATGAGAGGAGTGAAGTCTTCCAATCTGAGAAAAGGTGGCTCAAAGGGGATCTCATCACAGTATTCCCATATTTAAAGTGTAGCTACAAAGAGAATGGAACCTCTCTCCTCATGAAGATCCACATGGAAGTCAAGGAGCAACATGCAAAGTTGCACCAGAAGTGGTTTCACCTTGACATAAGAAATAATTTTTTTTGGTGAGTAAAACCATTCACTGGAACAATCTCCCCAGAGATGTGGTACAATCTTCACTGCTGGAGGTTTTCCAGATGCAATGGGATGCAGTGGTAGATGATCTTCCATAGCTCCCATTCCTCTGCAAATTTGGACCAGATCTCATTCAGCTGTGATGTTCTGTGATTATATAATCATAACTTACACAGATTCACCTGATGTGACTAGTACAGGCTATTTTAGAAGGCTTTCCAACACATCAAATCAAAAGAAAAGTCACAGTTGACAAGTTTTAGATCTTTTGTATCTAACAGAAAATAAAAAATCTGGAAAATCCCTGGAGTAAGTGGGATTCACACCTGCACTGCCAGAATTGCAAAACCACCAGAGAGCGAAAACAGGGTAAGACCCTTTAATCTTGCTAACAAATAGCTTGAGGACTTAAAATCACCCAATAGCAGAGCAGCCTTGGGTCATTTTGTTTTAGGTAAAAATTTCATCCCACAAAATATGGATTCTGTTTTGACACAATATGAGTGCTTCGGGGGGAACAGTGGAGGTCTGAGTTGTTAGTTGAACTGGAAAAGCAGAAATTCTCAGAAAAAAATTTAGTGTTGGCCTACATATCCAAAAATGAATTCTGAATATGAAAACCAGGAAAACAGACCAAACAGGTGTGCTGGATACAAGTGTTGAAATGCTGATTCCACCTGGCTCCAAGGAACCCAGAGCAAGAGCTGAGGGGAGCTGATGCTGTCTCTGCAGATGATCTCTTCAACTACTTTGATATTTGTCATTTTTCTTTCTCAATATCCAAATCAGTAATTAAATTTATAGGCAAGGAATTAAGTTAAATTTCCCAAGTTGAGTCTGTTTTGACCCCAACAGTAGATAAAGAGTAATTTTGTTTAAAGATCAGTTTTTTGAATTACGTTAGCATGAAAAATAGAGTAGATCTGAAATTTGTTTTTTTCCTTTAATGGAAATTTGTCCTTAAATATGAGCAGTCTAGGACTGTCAAGTTCATTATTAATATCTTGCATTTTTGTAGAGCTTTTCATCCTGAAATATCCCAAAATATTTTATAAATTACAGCCTACTGCTCATCCAGCTTTCTGGCATTTACAGCATCCACGGCAAAAAAGGATAAAGAATAACTTTGGCAATGGAAATGACAAGCATATTTCACTTAATATAATTTTTTCAACTTGTTTTGGAATAAAAAGCCCCACATTGTCTGCCTTCCAGGAATAAGAATTCATCACTGGAAAATTACCCCTAATATATTGCAAAAAAAGAACATTTTGTGGGGTCCATCTAGAACTGGTAGCAGTAGCTATTTAGCCTGTGCTTCATGAGTTTCTGATACGAGGAAGGAGCTTGTGTGGCAGCTCAGGCTTGGACAATGGGAAAAGAAAATCTCTGCCAGGTGCTGCGATGCTGAGAAAGGACCAGGGAGTCTGAGGAGCTCAAATAAGTTCCCCACCAGTGAGAAGCTCAGATGGGCCGTGTGTGCTGTGAGCATTGGCCAGGGAGGAGCAGATTTCCATATGAACAGCTGGGATAATTTCCCAAGTAAACAAGACATTAGATTTATTTTTGCCCTGCAATAGATGAACACAGAGATTTCTAATAGCTTTCTAAACAAATAATTATGTGAACATAACCTTTGACAGAATGCTTTGCTCATCCTCAATGCAGCAGCGAGCCTTCCCCCCCCTCTTTTTGAACTTCAGGTGAATAGAAGAAAAAGAACAAGATTTGCTACTTCTGGGAGAAACCTAGTTCAGGATTACATCTACTTTTCTGAGGAGTATCAGTATTTGCATCTTTGATCTCCATTCAGAAGCGTATGACAGTTTCTAGCCACACTGTCATGGAAGGCAGAGCTTTTCATGGTAGCAGATTAATATAAATAAATACATAAAATTGATTTTCTTTTACTGAAACTGCATAAGGTAGAAAATGTTTCGAACTTTGCACTGTTTCCTTCAGCATTTTGAGAATGCTTATGACTCTTATATATATAACATGAAGAAAAAAATTATATTTAGCAAATTTCTAGTATGTCAGAATGAAGATTCAACAGTTAACTCTTAACTAGGAAGTTAAAAACATAATAGTACACAAATTTCTTTTTCAGGTTGGTGTTAGAAAGATCTGGTTTTCTATCTTGTTTAGCCTATGTCAAACAAAACAAAATATTCTGTTTCTTTTTCACATTCTTGACAAGTAAAGATCTAAGAGTAAAACTTTTAGGCAATAGCACATGCAAATTTCAACCTTTGCCTATAGAAAATGAAATAAAAGAGAGGATTTTAGGCAGAACATATTTTTTCTTTTGGCACTTCTTGTCTATTTAAAAGTAGCAAAAATTGTGAAACCATTGCATGAATAATTCATTCCAAAGCAGATTTTTGCTCTCTTCATGCTCTGAATTCAAGCATAAGTGCCCTTATGTGTCTTTGTACACCAGTTAAGCATTTACTTGCTTCCAGAATCTTCCCTGTGTACTTAAAATTTCAAAATCTAATGGTTAAAAACAGAGTGATGTACAGTTCTAAGCTAAAAGGTAATATGTGAATGTGAATATGTAAAGTGTGAATAATAGAGAAGATATTTGGGGGAATAAAGGAAAAAACCTTTTCCTATTCTTTGCTTTGAACATGAGAGTGCAGTCAGATCTCCTAGTCATAACCACACTTAATTATTATCTTTCTGCTCTACAGCAGTTCATCCTGAGTGTTCAGGATAATTTGAAAAAACTTATTTTTTAGTAAGCTTATTATCATAGGCTTGGAAGTTGCAGGAAATGAATTCTTCCTGCCTCTATTTCGTTTTCCCAGAGCATTTGCTGCAGGTGACTGACAATGTTTACTGATTTAAGCCACATTATTTTTCTTAAATCTACTGCTGGTTGATCCTGATATTGGAATAAATTATTAGCTTGTACAAGGTACTGTAACCATTTCAAGCACTTAATGCATTCCATCTACTGTTTTCAAATTATTTGTTTCTGTTGTCTGTTGATACACAAGGAGGTAGGGAAGTTCTTTGTCAAATACAATACTCAATATTTTCTTCTTTGATGGTGCAATAGAGTGGAAGAATAATGACTTTTGCTGTAGGAGTAGTGAGCCCTGTTGACATCCATATTAACCCCTCTTATTTTTATTTTTATTTTTTTTTCTAGTGCAGGTCTCTTTACTGCAGTTTCAGAGTATTCTGCTTGACTAATTGTACTTTTCACCACACAAACACAGCAGACCACAGCTACTATACTCCTGTACACCTTTCTAGTCCCTTGGCTGGCTTTCCCATCTCACTCTGCCAAAGCATCCTCACTCCACAGGAGATGATGTTATTTCCACTGCTGTTAATTTTTAGTGGTTACACAGTGACAGATTTTGCAATCTCACTGCAAACACAGATGGATTCAGCAGCTCTTTACAGGTACAACAATGGCTGGTGGTTATGCCTGGTATTTATTTATGCCAACTTTCCTAGTTTTTTTCTGAGTCTCTTTTTCCCCTCTCTTGAGTTGGCCAGGGGTCTACATCAAAATGAGAGCAGAGAGCACAAATGACTCGCTCAACATGAGACAGCAGTGTTCACTCACAGCACAGAAAACCACCTGTATCCTGGGCTGCATGGAAAGAAACATGACCAGAAGGTCGAGGGAGGTGATTCTGCTCCTCCACTCTGCTCTTGTCAGACCCCACCTGGAACACTGGGTACAGCTCAGGTTCTTCCAACGTAAGAAGAATATGGAACTGCTGGAGCAAGTCTAGAGAAGGGCCACAAAGTTGATAGCATGACTGAAATCCCTTCCCCATGAAGACAGGCTGAGAAAGTTTGGGCTGTTCAGCCAGGAGAAGAGAAGGTTGCCTGAATACCTCACAGCAACCTTCCAGTACCTGGAGGGGGTCTACAGGGAAGCTGGAGAGAGACTCTCCAGCTGGAGCTGTAGTGATAGGGCAAGGAGTAATGGGTTCCAACTGAAAAAGGGGAAATTTAGATATGTGAAACAAATTCTTTAGTGTGGTGGTGGGGAGACATTGCAACAAGTTGCCCAGAGAAGTTGTAAATATCCCATATCTGGCAGTGTTCAAAGCCAGGTTGCATGGGGCATTGAACAGCCTAGTCTGGTGGAAGGTGTCCCTGTCCATTGTATGGAGTTGGACATAAAAGATTTTAAGGTTCCTTCCAACCCAAACCCTTCTATGATTCTAAATAAAGCAAAATTATTCTTAAAGCAAGTATTTAATGTGTAACAGCCTGCATCAATTCAAGGATGCCGCTGACAAGACAGTGGAAAAGTCCGTGTAAGTACACAGATCTAACTCACCAGAGAAGGTGAAAAAATAAGCCAATAAAGTTTTTTTTCAGAGGCTTACAGATAGCAGTATGTGAGAAGGGTAATTGGAGCAGCTAAAGTTAGAGTTTAGCTACAGTTGTCTTCCAAATTCTGTTAAATTCAATTAAAACAAGCTAAGACCAGAGGGTATTAGTAACAATTGACCCATCTCAAAATTTGTTTTGCAAAGTAATTTAGCTTGGAATGAGCTCAGAAAAAAAAGCCAGCTCAAATGTTCAAAGTCTGCCAAAATCACAAATCTCCTACAGGGGAGAGTGATTGCCAGCCTTAAAAATAATTGTTTCCATCCACCACTAATGATACAAAAGCCACAGAAGGGAAAATAGTCCACAAATCCGTAGCTACTTCTGCAACGTATTTAAAAATGCTTTTAGGTTCTTTGACACTAAAAGTAAAATCTGGCAGTTGTTTCAGATTTTTACTTTTCACTCCTTCTGAAAGACAATATTTAGCTTTCTAGGGGTTTTTAAAATTTACTTCAAGGTCTTTTACCTCACCTAAAGTGTTAAATTAGAAAATTTCTCATATCATCACTAGTGAAACAGCAGTTGAATATTTCACAAAATAAATTTTGGTGCAATTTATCATATAGCTAAATTAAAGAAGGTTGCAAAAAAGGACAGGTGGTGTACCTTATATTATCCTGAATTTAAAAGATTGCAGATAAACCCTTGTGGCACAGCAGCTGTTTACTTTTTTTTTAGTAATCAGTTTACGTACCATAGTTTTGCTCACATCAGCTTCAGCTAATATCTTCTAAATAGCTCAGCAGGTCAGATTTCAATCTTTTGTGATGTGATAATTCCATTAGATCATCATCCTTGCACTATTTCCTCTGTTAGTTTTGCTACTGACATATTTTTTTAATTCTACCAATCAATTCCCTTTTCAAGAGCCATCCTTCCACATGACTAAGCTTTTCCAGTTTTCAAATGTTCTCACTGATTTATTCCTTAATGTTCCTACATTTATTTTCTGAAACATCCTGCAAAACTCACCTTCATCCTAAGGATAATTAAACTGTTCTTTGTCTCCTGTGAATTATAACTCAGACAAACTGTATTGTCCTCTTATCTTTCACTCTTCAGACATTCCTTTCAGCTTGATGCTAATGTTTGTATTGGGTTTGCAAGGTTTTGGTAGTGGGGAGGCTACAAGGGTGGCTTTGTGAGGAGCTGCCAGAAGGTTCTCCATGTCCAATGGAGCCAATGTCAGCTGGCTCCAAGCTGGACTCGCTGCTGTCCAAGGCTGAGCCCATCAGTGATGGCAGTAGGAGAACGTAGGTAAGAAGAGAGGAATCTACTGCACAGCACCACTGTGGCTGGGGAGGTGTGAGAGAACCAGCTCTGCAGACACCAATGCCAGAGGAGAGGGAGGGGCAGGAGGTGCTGCAAGTGGTGGAGCAGAGATTCCCTGCAGCCCATGTGCAGATGATGGAGAGGCAGCTGAGCCCCTGCAGCCCATGGAAATCCACAGTGGAGCAGAGACCCAGCTGCAGCCCAGGGAGGAGACCCATGCCAGAGCAGGTGGATGCCCAGAGGGAAGGAGGCTGTGATCCCATGGGTAGCCAGCATCAGAACAGACTCCTGGCAGGACCATGGATCCATGGAGAGAGGAGCCCACACTGGAGCAGGGTTGCTCGCTGGACCTCTGGATCCATGGAGGACCCATGCTGGAGCATCCTGTTCCTGATGGACTGCACCCTGTGGGAGGGACCTGCACTGGAGGAGTTCATGGAGGACTATCTCCAGTGGGAGGGACCCCACACTGTAGCAGGGGAAGTGTGGGGAGACCTCCCTCTGGGAAGGAGAGAGGGACAGAGATAATACATGATGAACTGACCACAGCCACCATTCCTCATTCATCATGAGCTGCTGCAGACAAGGAGATAGTGAAAACCAGGAATGAAGCTGAGCCTAGAAAGAGGAGAAGGGTGGGGGAAAGATGCTTTTCAGATTTATGTTTATTTCTCTTTATCCTACTCTGATTTCATTGGCAATAAATTAAACTAATTTCCCCAAATCCAGTCTGTTTGTCTGTGACAGGAGCTGGTGAGGGATCTCTCATTTTTCCTGCCCAGCTGAAAAAGGGAGTGATAGAACAGCTGACCCCCAGCCCACATCAACCCACTGGACACCTTCCCTTCTGCTTTCTGACATGTTTTCCATGTCAGAAAAAAACATCTAAAAAAACATGCTAAAAACCATCTTTTTTTTTAGCAATTAATTGGTATTTGACATTTTGTTGGAAAATCCCTGTCTGTAATTATCTTTCTATCCTTTGTCTTAAAGCAGATATGTTTGTACCCTGAATCTCTGCTGGCGATTTTTCCTGCTTTAAGATTGATGACATTATGTATAGTTGACATTTACTCCAACACCTTCTTCTTTCCTTGCAACTGGATTCAAGCATCTCCTCAGTGAATATCTGCCATCAGTGGTCTTTTCATTGCCCTTATTAAAGAGAAATAATTCATCAGATACACTCTGTGGGCTGCTTGCCAACATTCCGGGCTCACACAAGTGTGCATAGCCCTTCTTGTTTGGTTGCAGAAGCTCTGGCCACAAGAGGCAAAGGCAGTTCTTCTCTTTGTAGAAACCTTCATTTGCAAGTTTAATTGTCTCCCTGAGGTAATGCTAGACCCCTCTGCTTTGCCTTTAGACATGTTCTCTCACCAGGGTTGGCAGGAAGGACGTTAGATCCATACAAAGATGCAGCTTAAAGATTTCAGGTGGAGAAACAAAGGATCAAGCCACCCACATAAAGTCTTAGATCACCTCTCTTCCCAAAATATGTTTGTCCCCAAATATTGGGGTTTTGTTCCCATTTTACTTCATTTTTACAGGGTACTTTGATCTGGTCTGCTTTAATGAGATCACTGTTTTTTCCTGAAGCAGTTCCCACAGTGCAGTTGAAGTTTTCAACACATTTTATTATATAATACTTTAATTATACCAAAATAAGATAAATGATAAATGATAAATACAGTTTACTTTTCAAGACACAGATAAAAAAAATTCTAAGCCTTTGCACATGCTCTGCTTATATGACACAATGTAACATGAATTTAATGAACTCTGAATAAATTTTGTTTAATATTTGACATGTTTTTTAAAAGATCTATTAAAGCATTTTCATTTGACAGGAGACAAGGAAAGAGAGGCTATTATTTTCAGCTTCTCTTTTTGATGTAATTCACAGGTGTAACAGCAAAAAGAAGTAAGTTAGCACTGCAAAAGGAGAAAAATGCTGATGGTATGGACAAAACTCTACTTATTTCAGACTTTACAGTAGATATTGAAACAGAAAACTGCATCTGTTTTTCTAAAAGATTGCCTGTTTTCACAAATGATTTACCATTGCTAGTGTATTAAATTACATCCCAAAATTGCCCTTCCCTGTCTGTGTACAGAACCTCCCCGGGCAGACAAGCAGCATGCCCAGACTCCAGAGGGAAGAACATATGAGCATGGGGTGAGTGATGTAGGATTGAGGACATGCACAGTGTCTCACTGCCCAACAAAGGGAAAATGTTTTCTGCAGAGTATGCTGCAGTAAGACTTTAGCAAAACCAAATATTTTTACTGGTGCTCCCTCAGCACTCTGAAGGAGGATTTACTAAGCCTGAGACAGTTCTCAGCTTTGTGGTCTTTTGGGACAGTGCTGCAATGGAGCAATGAAGAAGGATTGCTGGCAAGAGCAGGCATTTGAGACAGGAAGGGTCAGGGGATATTCAGGTCTCTGCTTTCAGACTCTTCTCACCCATTTCTCAAGCAAAACTCGGGGTCTGAGTTGCTTTCTCAAAACCACAACTGATTTTGGAAGTACTTTATGTGATTTGATTACTCTTGCTCCTTCAGGAACATTTTCCTTGGATGACATAGAATGGAACAGATTATTTCAAAGAGAAAAAATAGTCAATTATTAAGCCAGAGCAATACCAATTGAAATTCAGTAAATCTCTCAAATGTTTAATAAGGAATTTTACAGAAGCATTACATCAATTAGAATAAAAATAAAGGAAGGGTGGGTTTTTTGCTTATTGAATGTGCAGCCACAATGGTCTAGTATTACCTCCTGAACTGTGAGTGGTTTCATTTACAGCTGAGCACCCTACTTTCAGTTCCAGCTGCTCAATATTATGATCAAATATTGATATCACGAAATACGAAGAATAATTCCGTCCATTGTATTACCCAAAAGAAGTATCTCTGGCTCTCATTAATAAGTATAAAAGATATCCCCAAATTAATTCTAATAAAAATCTCATTAAATTTGTTTATTACAGGGAAGAGAGATCTTATTATTCTTTGCTGTACTCCTATGTAGCTTTTTGCTTCATGCTTTATAGTGATAAGACATTACTTGTTACAATGATTAACATCAGGATAGTATTAAATATGAAACATCTCTTATGCCATGTAGGTAGCTTAGTCTATCCAACAACCCATAAACATTGTTTTGGTTTCCATGGTTACTCAGAGGATGCTAGCGTTTTTCTTTAACACCATTAGTTGCCAAGAATACAACAAGTCGTTAAAAAACCCAGCAGTTACAAATCCAGACTGCTGAGGTGTAGTTCTGCATTCACAAATTGCATGTAGTAAATCTCGTTTGTTGCAGAGTTTGATGCAGCATTTGAATCCAGAATGTTTTCTCAGCAGCATTCTTTGGATTAATCAAGATACTAAGATTGAAATAAGAAGCAAAAATCATAGAATCATTTATTCATAGAATGGTTTGGGTTGGAAGGGACTTGAGAAATCACCCAGTTTCAACCTCTCTGCCATGGTCAGGGACACATTCCAAACAGAGACTGCTCAAAGCCCCATCCAGCCTAGCCTTGAACACTTTCAGGGGTGAAGAGCCACAGTTCCAGAACCTGACCATTATCAACATAAGAAATTTCTCTCTAATATCTAATCTAAAACCATCCTCTTTCAGTTTAAAACCATTCCTCCTTCTCCTATCACTGCATGCTCTTGTGAAAAGTCCCTCCAGATCTCTCACAGGCCCCCTTCAGATGCTGGAAGGCTGCTGTAACTGAACTGTGCTTTGAAATAGAAACCCTTAAGGATCTGTATCAGGTTATATGCAAAAAAAGATATGCCATTATTCCAAATTTTTCACTTCAATGTATTAAAAAATGAAATCCTGTCTTTTCATTAGTATAAGTGATGCCTAAAATCTAATTTTTAAACTAATTTAGAAGTGAAATAAGGGCTTTACTTTTTAGACACATGTAACACAATATATCTTGCCAAACAAACAACTTGCTGAAATAATTTCATATTGTGTAAAGACTAAACAATTTCTGCAGTATGCTATAATACATAATACAGATCTAGTATCTGTAATATTTAGTTTTAAAAAGATAAGGGAAAATGTGGTTATAGACTACATACTTAATGAGCAGGAACATAAATGCCATTGTTTTCCAAAACAACATATCACATTTCTGAGGCATGATAAAACTTTGATTACCTACCATAAAAAAAACACTTTTTTTTTTTTTTTTTTTTTTTTTTTGCATTCATGAAGAGTTCTAGAAATGTTGAATATCAAGTATCTAAAGTAAAATCCTGAGCTATTTCGGTTCTGGCTGTAGAATTTTTTCAGACTGGGCTTGTCAGTGGATATCTCTTTATTGCCTTTGTAAGACAGTTTATTTGAATTTCAGTACACATTTTCAGTTCATTAGTCAGTTAAAAATGCCAGTAGCCAGCTGATTAAAGAACTGCATGAAAAGGTTTGCAAATTTATAGCACAATACTTCATCTTTGATTGAACTTATTTTCAGTTGAAATACATGCATTAGTAATATCCTATTGTCTGTAGTTGGGGACTGACTTCTTAAACTGCCAGTGCAGCCTTTGAGCCAAAGGTATTAAAACATCTGTAATTCATCAGACAATTGCAATATTTATGCTGGAGCTGGTCCCCAGCAGACCACAAGCTAAGCAGAAAATGTTCTGGTAACTCTATAGTGTTAACATAGAGGATAGAAGTAAATCTTTGCTATCTCTAAGGCTGCCCAGGACCTGAAAAACAAATCTGGATGTTTAACTATGTTAAGACTACACTAGGCTGCTCTCAAGACCAGGATTGTGTTGTGACCCATTATTCAAGGGCTGCTTGGAACCAGCATTATAAAGGAGTTGCTCTCTATTTCATGACACATGCTTTGTTGCACAGAAAATAGCTGCATAAATAATACAGTAAATATCACATAATGCAAAAATTCAGCAACATGGTGGAAAATTTTATGAAATAGGAAAATTCTCCACAGTTCATGGTGTGATATTTAAGAAACTGGATTTTTCTGATGCCTTTTCTGAGCTATCTCTTTGAAATTTCACCCTTCCTGTGCTCTCTATCAGCTATCAGTTGGTGTGAGTTTGCTGCTATCAGGCTTTGTTTCCAAAACATCCACTGGTGGGAAGGTACAAAGAGCTGTCACTGCTATTAACACACAGACACCAACCAGCTCATAAACCCTGGCCCAAACATGGCTCAAAGCCAGGTGAATATTAAGGCTACAACACAAACTTTTCCCTGGCAATCTGCTTTTGACAACTACCTGGGACAAGATACTGTATCAGCCAAACTTTTGTTTTGACTGCACTTTACGTAAGAAATATTTGAAATTCAGTTTTAATAAGGAGCTCTCCAACATAAGAAAGGGCAAGAATGAGTTTGACATGAAAGATTCTGCTCAGGATAAATTTGTACTGTCAGATACAAAACAAAACACCTGAAGCTCTGCCTGGTTAATTGCAAATAGCTTCTGCATTTTTTTCCTGGGCCCTCCATCACTCCCTATCACTACAAACAATGTAAAATTTAGTCAAAATGAAGGAACTTTTTGCTCTTAGATCACCCTTCTTCCCTCCTGGCCTCAACAAGCAGCTCAGGAATGAAGAAAAAATATATTTAAACACAGCTCTCCATTACTGCTGACTCTTTGAAGGGCCAGCATGATATGACAGCACCTTAAAATATTGTCATAATAGTTTAAAGGAACTATTCTCAGCATGCCCAGAAAGCTTCTCAGCACTGGGCTAAGGAACATCAGCATGAACTCTCATGAAGGTTAAGACAGAAGATTTACACTTGATTTATTCAGACATGTTCCCAAATAACTGAAAGCTCATAAAATCCTAAGATATACATCACTTTTTATGGAAAACTATCAAACATACCAGCAGAAGAGAGGGTATTTGAGGTGATTGTTGTTTTGGTTTGGTTTTTTTTTTTTTTTTTTTTTTTGAAGTGGTTATATATTTTCTTAGACTTGTAAGGCAAATGGTGATGAAAAGGGAAAAAAAAGAAGTGGCCTTAACCTCTCTCACAATTTCTCACTTTGCCATACTGTATCCATATTTTTGGTTGTATTTTAAAGGTACTGGTATTTTACACAGTGGATTACACAGAGTAGTAGAAGGAAGCACTCTCTTGACTGCATATCTTTGCAGGAAGAATAGGATGTTCAATTCAGTTCTTTCCCCCCACACCCCCTCTTAAAGTGATTTGGAACATTTAAGTTGACTGGACTGAACCCTGTGGAAAAACAGCTGTTTCCTTTGTTTTATTTCAGCAAGTAACAAACACTAACTCCATAAAAAGGTTTTTAAAAATAAACTAGATATGCCAATAGTGACTCTATTTTTGTGAGTTTAGGAGTGCTGACATTCAGAATTTCAATTTGTTGTAAGATTAAGTACCAACCTTCCTGAAACTGGAAAATCACACTTGCATTGATAGAATTCAGGTAAAGGCGTTAAGTTGAAAACCTGGAGACAGTGCCCTTTCTCTGGTTCTTCCCAAAGTGAAGAAATGTCAAAATTGAGAAGTCTTGATTGAGTTTCAGCTATATAAAGTGTCTATTAGCAGTGTGCAGACTCCTGTTTCATTCAAAGTCAGGATGAGGAATTATCTCCATCTAAACAAGGCACAACAGACTTTTTAAAAAAAGTTTCTCTTTGCCTCTGAATAAAACTATGCTGCAAGGTTGAGGCTTTTTTCTATTATTATGGTCTCAGTACACTTCCAATGATTAACTACTTAAGCAAATGTTTGTCATGTCTCAATTCAGTAATGTTTGCAAAGTGCTGCTGCTCAAATAGATGGACAAACAACAATTTAATTGCAAAAATTACCACAATGACATGTCAAACATATATTTCATTGAAAGCAAACAATTAAAATATCAGCTTTAGTCATTAAACCATCTTGTTTGCTTAGTTCATTAACATCTTTTTAGCCAGCAATGGATATCATTGCAGCAGTAGAAAACACCAGGGTCTTACCTACATAATAGCATTGCCTTAGCCTTGGTCAGCAAACAAATGTTCCTGCACAGACAGTCCAAGGTGGGGGCACTGCCAGGACAGCACAATCTGCAGTTCTAAAGCTGGCTGAGAATTTGTGCAGCACTTTTTTTTACCTGGTAAAGATTCAAATTCATACCCTACATGTCTGAAAGCTACAAGCTTTCAGGATAAGGGTACTTGGTTCTTGGATTACCAGTTCTGCAATGTTCCACAGATTGTGAAATATATAATACCATTTTTGTCTTTTTCTTTCAGTACATACTTATAACTGTGAAATAATTTAATTCTTATTTAAGGTCATCTATTCCCTTGAGCCTTGAACTGTGATTATCTCAGGGAGACAGGATTTCCTGTAGTCATATCAGAGGAATAAAAAATTTTGCTGGACACTGCTTGGTAGGTTTCTCTCTTCAAGGGACAAGCTTTTAAAAAGCCAAAACCCTTCTACTTTTTTTCCCTTGATTTCCCAAACAGAGGAGTTTCACTTTTTTTGAGATGCATGAGCATTACTTTAAGTAAAAATAATATTCATGCCTCCACACAAACTTGAAATTATTTTTATATTGGTGTGAGACACACTGTAAGTAGATTGCAACTTGGAATTACTGTGAGTATATAGAAAAAATAACAAATTTTGTTAGATTTTGTTATTGACTGTTTATGTGTTACTTTCTCTGCCATATATGTCCCAAACAATTTCAACTATAAATAGATTATTTGAAATGTTATTTTGGAATTCTGTAGAAAATGTTGTATTACTGCTTTGTTAAGTAAACCTGCATTGTTTGATACTTTCTGTACCTGATGTTGATAACAAGGCAAGGTGGCTAAGAATAGATTCTTTCATTGTATTATCCAGAGTTGAACATAAGAAATGGAGAACATATTTACTCATCAAAACACCTTTTTAATTTGCAAATTAATTATTTGGAGTCACAGTTTTTGTCATAACCTACTTTGAAAGAAATCACTTGCTTCATAACTACTTTCTTGCTCTTCATGTTTCTTAATTTTTTACTCCCAAAACAGTCTCAAGCCTGACTTTGCATAACACAGTAAAGCTACAAGAAAAAAAAAAGTACATCCTCTTATACTTTTGTTATCACCCATCAACCCTGCATATATATGCATGTGGTTAGAATATACTGAACAATCTAGAATATCTTAAGGAATTTGTAGCTGCATTTTCCTTTCCTTTCCAATAAAAATTATCACAATAATACATAATACCAATGGCTGGGTCTGATACAGTCATTTAATTTGCAATTAATTTACCAGTGTCCACTAATGACTGAAAAATAGTCATTTGCTGTCTCATATACTGTGAGAGACAAACGCTGATCCATTTTGACATTCCATTAGTGGCTAGATTCTGGGGTTACATCCAAAGAATTCCTCTTTTGCCTGTGGCTGTGGCCATGGTCAGAAACACTATGGCAATTTTCTGTGCTCAAAGCTGTTACATAACAAAAGCCACTGTTATTGAACATAACTACCTGCTTGGGGGGTAAACTAAACTATGCCTTTCTCATCCTGAATTTCTAAATAAGTATGCAATTCGCCTGTCTAAAAAGAATCCCTAATTTACCCTCCTTTGTGTGGTCACACTCATTTGAATGAGGTAAGATTGGATGGTGAACTTCAAAAATTTATTTGTGCTGATGGCAAATACAGTAAATTGGCCATAAATACTGCATTTACCTACAAAAATTATTAATATTCTGTATGTTGCAAAGGACATTTGCTGAATTCATTTTGGCAGCAAACATTGATTGCCCTGTAGGAAAAGGCAAGAACTTTCCAGTTCCCATTAATCCAACATTTGCAGTCTAATGCTATTAACACAAATAAATTACATACAGTTGTCCAGGAAGGCAGAGGGAGGGAGTGCTGAATTTAATAAAGCCTCCCAATACTTTACTGCTGTGTGCTGTGTGGCATTTTTGCATGAGTGCATCTGGTGTTAAAGAAATCCAGTGCTGTAGTACCATTTCAGAGATAGATCCCTTTCTGCTCAAGGCTCTAATAATATTGAATACCTATTTCATGGACAAAGAATTTCAGAACCAATGTGGAACCCTAGTTTTTCTCTTTATTTCCTATCTCCATTTACACGTATTGCTATGTTCTGCCCCGCTGTCAATATTAGCTTTTTAAATGTTAAAATACTTCTAGTTAGGCACAGTATTTGTTTGTGACAGCAGCCAAGAACCTTAGGTATCTACATGTATTCAAGAAACACTGTAGAGAAAATTTCCCAGTACAGAACTGGAAGGAGCACCATGGGTGATTCAAGAGTACATATTGCAAGACATTTAGTCATATTCTTTGGCTGAAGTTTAGTTACCTCAAATCTTACACAGTGCCTTTGAAACTGTAGTTATATCATATCTTGAGTTTGGAAACCAAAATTCTGATACTTTACCAGGACAGAAAGGAAAGTGTGAAGATAAATGTTTGCCTAGATTGAAAAAGACCATGGAAAGATTAACTGGACCCCACATGCAAGGAGATTGTTTCTAGATGAACAGTCACAAATTTATAATTCAAGGTAATAACAAAACCAAAATGTCTTTTGGAGGTCCTGCTTCTGCTGTTATCTATACCCAGTTCACACTGTAATTTTAAAAATCCATATTTCTTCATCTCTCAGATCCAACAACATTAATAGGATGATTATTGGTAATTTGCTGAATATGGAAAACAAATTTCATTAATCCACTTTTTTCTGAACCACTAACCAAAGAGTTTCAATGTCAATAGATGGAAACATGCAATGCTACATTTTAAGAACCCTGATCAGGGGAAATCCATAATGAACTAATAAAAGAAGTATTCAGCAAGGCTAATAATTCAAAACATATTTTCAGTAACTACAGGAGAAGTTTAGAATTTCCCCATTTTTAACTCAGCAACTGAGAGAAAATGTTTCAACAGAAAGACCTTTTCATAATTAGAACAATAAGGACAAAATGTTTATTAAAGTCAGACTTAATTTTAAGTGAGATTTATTTCCTTCTGTAGTTAATCACTTAAGAAATGTGATGGCTAAACAGACATGAACAAAAATTTAGCAGGTAAGACAAAGTGAAGGAGTTTCTGGTGAATTAATCATACAATGTCTAAACCTGCTTTTAAAACAGTCCTCAATACCAGGTCAAATGCCAAATCTCCTGGTGGCTAACCAGCCACCTGTACCTTCTCTGGTAGGAGCCACTTAAAACTACATTAAATCTCACACAAAGTCTTGCTGCAAATTTCTGCATTAATCAAACGTGGGCATGTTTGTTTACCATGTGTGTAGCATTTGTGTGACTTTGTCTTTTGCTAGTGAATGGTAACCAGATTTTCAGTTAGCAAACTCATCTGTTTTCATCTGGCTTGTGAAGAAAACCACCACCTTAAAATCTTAAGTATTATCTTGCATTCTAGGTATTTTTCAATTTTGAGGTGAATTCCAAATTGATAATTAAGCTAATAAATCCAATGTATTCATTAATCAGGTGAATGGTGAGTTTCATAGCCTTACTCCCTGAAACAGAGAGGAAAAGCAGGTTTCACTAGGCTGCTTTTATTTGCTCTCCCATAAAGAGCCCAGGACTTTGCTGACATTTTGTAAATACCTGGCAGAATTAGATGCAGTAGTACAAAGTACACAAAACAATGAGCAGACTCCCAGTGATGTGGATGATAAACATGGATTGGAAAGTCAATTACTCAGGTGATTTTGGGGCTTCAACTTATCTCTGCTGCAGTCTTTGATATTTACAGTAATAAAATTAAGCTTACCATTCCAAAAAGGTTCCAACAACTATTTTCATAGAAATTTTGTAAAAATAATTCTATTTATCGCATTGGCACTTAAATGCTCCCCAAATTAACTTTGCTGATGTAAAAGTACTGAAAACACTCCCTTATATAGGAACAGAGGAGCAAAAATATTTCAGTGATGTTTCTTCAGGAAATGCTGAGTTGCCTTATTGGATGCAACACTTCATTGAAATATCTCAGCTTGAGCAAATAAAAATGGAGGCATCAAAATCATGTTAATGTTACAGAAATTTAGACTATATTTAAAGCAATATAGACAAAGTAATCAGGCTTTTACATGTATTTTATTCTGTTCCTACTCAAGCAGAAATAATATTGAAGTGGGAAAGATTTTACCATTTGTATTCAAAAGACGAGTGAATTCAATGTCATTGATATAGCCTGTGGTCTTTAGGTCTGAAATTTTAATCTATGCATAAAATAGTTTAAGAAAGCTACTCTGTAGGGTATTACTGATTTTAAACAATTGAATGTAAGACTTCTTTTACTAAACAGTCAAAACATGAAAGATACATCAACAGTACAATGCCAATATTATAAGTATGAGCAAGAATTCTTCCTCAGGTAAAAGTTTATCAGTCAATTTGTCAAAAGACATAAAGAACCTTCAGAACCTTTTATAGCAGTTTGTGCTGTAATGATGATATCTGAAATATATACATTCCTTATATTTTGCAAATATTTAAGTAGTTCCCATGTGTTCCTATCATATTATTAAATTTCTTGTATCTATTGAAATGAGTCATAGTGGACTAGGAGAGAAATCACAAATCTCTTAGAAAATAGTGTGAGAATCTACCACTCTGCCATTTATTGACAAAACAATACGAATGGTGGTTGTGTAGCAGTTACAGCAAAGACAGTTGAATTGGTTTGCACAGGACTGGTACTTGCAAACACTTTAGGTTTCTACGTAAATTAGAGGAAGGAAAATGTAAGCCACAACTTCCATTGTTTTTCAGAACAAAAAGTAGTTGACTTTGTCAGCCTGAAGAAATTATTTTTAGTAAATACGTAACAGCATTGTCTAGAAAAGACAAGATTCAAATAGAAAAATTTAAAATAAAAAATCAAAATTTAAATGAATAAAATGTCCCTAATAGTGTAAAATTTTTAGAGGGAGAAATAAAACCATAAATCTAAGTAGCCTCTTTCTGAAATATGCCAATTATTCTGGAAAAAAGTGCATTTTTCATGTTTGAAAATTTTCATCTCATTGATTCAATTACTATTTAACAATTATAACATCAGAGACATTAAAACTTTTCACTTCTAGTGGATAGAAAGAGATTGGGTCTAGATTCTTCTTGTCCCAAGCTTGTAGTATTTTTCTCCATATTGAATTAAAGAAAAAACATATCAGAAAAAAAAATATTAGTCCCAGTTGAATACAATTTCCATCAATTACTTGAAATTTCACTCTAAAATGATATCTTACAGAAAGAATAGTAATTAATAAATAGATTTTGTACTTCCACCTTATCCATCATATTGACTCTGTCTTACGAATAATGGAGATAAAGCTAGGAAGAATTTGTCTGTAGCTAAAACATTTTAAACTAAAAAGGTAATTTTAAAGAAAAATGTACCCAGCATCTTAGCTTTGAAAGAGTTCTGCCAGGGCTGTTTACAGAACATTATAGATAAAACAATAAGGAAATTGTTCTGCCAAGTGCTACCCCACCAAAGTTTGGAATTCATCAGAGGCATAGAGGTGCAGTTCCTGTTCTGAGAAAGTCCTTGATGTCCTTGAAATCTGTATTTACTATGTGTGGAAGATTAATCTTACTAAGGCAAACTGATCTCCACTTGATGTGACTTTGGAGATGGCTTTCAGTAAATTGTTTTTTCTGATTATTTGAGCATTCATATTGAAGGTAATGAAATAATTCAATAAAAATCTGCCTAAATCTTGAAATTATGAAAATTTAAATGAACCTAATAGTCTTATGAAAATTTTATCTTTACAAATAATACTATAAATATAGAGTTTTTAAAGATATATTAAAAATCCCAAAAATTGTTTAATGGAAAATTGAATAAAGTACTTCTTTGACGAAGGGAATACTTTTTAGATCTGCAGTAGTTACTTGTGGCCAGAGTCTACTTCCATTGTTATGAATGACTACTCTAAATCTTAAGTGGGGTTTTCTTCTTTCACAGAGAATGGAACTCACAGAAGAATATCATGTTTTAAAAAGAAGTAGATGTGAAGAGAAATTCCCTCTAATGCCTTAAAAAGCAGATGGAGATAACAATTATATCTCAGTAGTTTGAAAGATTTTTGTTTTGTACTAAGCACATTGAGCCAAAGTAGGAATTAAGGTTAAAATGTGTATAGAAAGTTGTAATTAATTATATTTTGACAGAACCTGAAGAGTCAAGCAAATGTGAAGACAAAAGACTGAAACAGAACAATAGATAAAGTGGATAATCAGATAATATAATAAAACGCGTTAATGCATTTTTATATTGCAAAGGTTACATTCAAATCAGTTTCCCAAAATACTTGATAAGGGAATACATATTAATGAATAAGTTATTCACATTGTAAACTGAACATATCTAATTAATAACTTAGACCTTTTATACTGTGAAATTTAAATTTTCAGATGTTTTCATATATATGATGTCAGAGCACAATCATAGCTCTTTGTTCTATTTTTCACTATTACATGAAAGCACTGTGCTTGCTGACAAGAATACTGTTTTTATCAGTAGAGAACATCCTCCTTCCATGTCACTCCAATAACCCAGTTTTTAACTTTGTTAATAAAAATCAGAACAGAAATTAGTCTTAATTGTACAAACAATTAAATTTTGTTAAGAACAAGATTAGTTAAGTAGTTAATTAGAACAATGTTTTACAGATTTATAACGATATTAATACTGGGACTGCAGAACTAATATACTTACAAAAATGGGATTTAAGGTAGCCACTGGTTCTTGAGGTATTGATCCTTGTGATAATGATCACCTAGGATAAGATGTAATTCAGTGTATTCAGTGTTCAATATCCATAGCAGCTCTTGCATTTCAAAGATGATTTTTAAAAAAAGAGTGCTAGCTTGGCTATGAAGAAAAACAACATGTTAGAAGCTCAGTTTTGCAGCTTGTGCAGGAATACCAGTCTTATAGACTGCCTTTCATTAGAAAATCCATTTGCTTACCTACAGCAAACTCAAATAAATGTACAAGTTCAAACAGAAATGTAAAGAAAAGCTAACATAAAATCAAACTTTGAAAAATAATCCCATTAAGAGTCCCCACTGGGTGGATAAATGGAAATATTTGAAAGTAAATGTCATGTTTCCAATGAGGTTTTTGTGTTCTTGTCATTCAAACCGTATTGCAAAGGTCAGTTTATTGAAATGTCATGCCTGAAAAATCTACATGCATTTTTACTCTCTACACTTCAGAGATGTTATTTTCAGTGACCGTCATCACATGGTCTTAAGCATTACAATGAACGAAACTAAGTGGAAGTATGTTTTGTGCTATTGTAAAATACAATAAATATGAAATAAGTATTCACAGTGGATACAAAATTCAAGCCTTTTGAGTGAATTTACCAGAAGAGATCAATACTTACTGACAGAACAGAGAGTTCATGTCAAATATACTCTCCTTCTATTGAGAAATAGACACTAAAATGTTCTTAATGATAAAAGTACACTTTTAATCTCTTTAAGACATGTAGCTCAGATTAAAAAAAAAAAGCTCAGAAATCTTAAAGATTATGCAGAAATCCATTTGCTGAACAGTAATTTTCACCCTGAGAGAAAAAATTAAATAATTGCAACATCCAGGAGGAACAGAAGAGTGAATATTCATTCACTGACCATTGTCTTTGTGTGCTACTGTAGCCTAGACACTGAACTGGAGAATGGTGTGTTGAAATGTGAAATTTGCTGCAAGACATTTATTTGTGCAGAGCAGGGCTTTCATAAGCCTCATAATCTTATAGATTCTAACAGATGCCAGGCACCTCCCCTGGAGGAGCACCAAAGAGTGGGTCACTGCCTAACAAGCATGCTCCCAAAGAGGCTGACTAAATAACCCTAATGGAAGCTGAATACTTACTGCCTGCAATTGTAGTGTTAAAGGAGAGGAGGAAATTACCTCAAATATTACAATACCTTGCCTTAGGAGCAAAGGGGCCATTTATATAATTTTTGGTCATAGATACCTGCTTCTGCGGGAGTCATTTCGACAGTCACAATTATTCATCTTCAGCAATGCCACCTGTCCCAATTTTGTCATTTTGTTTTTCCTCAAAAAACAAAAACTTTTTGTGTGGAAGGAGGCAAGGCCAAATATTTCAGTGTTACTATGCTTTTTAAAAAGGAATGATGGACATAAGCCCTTCTTGTTGCTAAATAAATCATGAAGATTAGTCTTCTGAGAAAGCCTGAGTATATCTCAGTTCTCTGAAATGAGTTTAGCCTGCAAGTTAAATATGTGTATTCAGTCCTTAGCAAAGGTCTCCTCTTCAGAGACTTTTATGCCTGTCACAACATGGTTTCGTTTCTTGGGATCATCTGGTGCTCCTTCAGCAGAAGTTCACTATCTGCCAAAGCACAGTAGCACTCCGTAGGGAAGGAGATGGTTCTCTGAAAGAGCAAACCATGTTTTTGAGCTCCAGATCTGCAGTTTCCACTTTCTGCTTTGCAATGATGCACTCCTATGTCAGCAGTATTTTTTATTACATTTCAAAATGCAATTTCATTCACTATCTCAAGCTCCACAAGCCTCCTAAGGATACCACTTTCAGCAGTCTTAGGATGCAGTACCTGCCTACCTTCATACTGGCCTGTGCTATCTACTTGTACAACTAGAAGAACAGGGATTGACACTCTTTCTGCATGGCTACATCTGCCTTTGATCCATGAGGCTTTTTTGCATTACTGCTGGGGCAAGAAAGACCTTTTTAAAGCAAAAATTGAAATAGGCAGGAAAAGAAAGGATGTGAATCGCAAACTTGTAGATTTGTTGTTACCAGAAACTTTATTCCAATGCTCAATCATATTGACATTACTGTATCAATATAAATCAAGTATATAGAGAGTTACAGATATTATATAGATGCAAAAATACAAATTATAATGTTTATATAGACAATATTTCTAGGGACGGTTAGGATGAAAGTAACTGAATAAAACCTAAAAAATTTTTAGAGGTTTATGACTGAGAATGTTTTTTAGTCTTGGTCAACTTAAAAAAAAAAAAAAAAAAGGATGTATCAGCTCCTAGAAAGTCAGAAGTGTTAGACAGATGGAATTTTTTATAAAAGAGAGGTGGCTGGTAGAAGTGTTTGTGTAGATTATTGGTAGTGGAAT